>JAOXNO010000003.1:23783342-23818128 GCA_028565335.1 Limnodromus scolopaceus | reverse complement strand
GCCGCACGGTGCGATGCAGCTGCAGGGGGAGGGAGAGGAAACCCACCCCCCTCGTTAGGCGGCCGCCGTTGTAACCGCTCAGCCCGGCCCAGCACGCAGCAGCTCGGGGAGCGCCGGAGCGCGGCGGCGGGAGCCCCTCCCGCCACCGCCGCCTTTGGGGGCGCCTCGTCCCGCTGGCGGCGCCTCACGGTGCGATGCAGCTGCAGGGGGAGGGAGAGGAAACCCACCCCCCTCGTTCGGCGGCCGCCTTTGTAACCGCTCAGCCCGGCCCAGCTCGCAGCAGCTCGGGGAGCGCCGGAGCGCGGCGGCGGGAGCAGATGGAGCCGGAGGGTAAGGCTGCGTCCGCCGCGCCGGAGGCCGCGCCGGGCCTCTCTGCCCGCCCGGGGAGCTGCCCTGGCGGCGGCGGCGGCACCGCTGCCATCCCCCGCGGAGAGGCTTCCGTGGGAGCTCCGCGCTCGCCCGCCGAGTTTTCTTATCAGGGGAGGCGGGGGCGGCCAGGGGCCGCGGGGAGCCCGGACGGGCGGGGCGGGGGGGCAGCGGGGTCTCTCCGGGGGGAGCCGATCCTGGGCCGGCCCCGCTCCAGGTGTGTGAGAGGCCGGAGGGGCAGCGCGGTGCGGGTGGCAGGGCCCTCCTCTGCCCGCCCCTCCGCGGGCAGCCCCGGGCGGTGGCGCCCCGAGGGTCGGGCGGGGGCGGGAGCCCGGCCCGGAGCGGAGCAGCCTCAGCCGATCCGGGGCGACGCTGATTTTTTTGTATTTTTTTTTTTTTCCCTCCCCCCTGAGCTTGGCTGGCTCGTTTCTAGCCAAACCCATTGTCAGCGGTATCCCAGCCAGCCCGCTCTAGGCCGGAGCTCCTCCAGCGGGGCTGGTGGGTGCCGCTGCCCGGAGCTGCCGCGGGGGGCAGCGCCCTGTGCCCCGGGCGGGCTCGGTGGGTGTCGGCGGGCACTGCGGGGAGCCCCCGCCCGGCCCGGCTGACACTGTGCGCGGGGGCTGCGCCTTTGAGTAAATACGGTACTAAGCTGAGTAAATATATTTTTAGGTCTCCTAAACCCACATAAAACCAGTTCTGTTAAACACTTATTTTGGTAAGACTATTATTAACTGCATAGATCAAATTTATTTCCTGCCAATCCATATTTAGGCACTTATGAAATGCCAAGTTTTTCTCCACTCTCTCCTTTTTAAATACCTTTTGGAGCTGTTAGTACTTATAATGTAAACCATTTCTAGTTGCAAATTGGAAACCTCTGAGCTATAATGGTCTGTTGCATTTAGCTGGCTGTCTCTTGCAAGCCCTACATTCTCATGAAAAACAAGAAAGAGAAAAAAAAGCCCTAAAAACCTTATGAGTTTCATGTTTAGAAAATTGGCTGCATACATCGTAGCTGTTTTTTAAACCTCAGTACCTAAGTCACATTTTCCATTCCAAATATTAAGAGTGGTTAAACTATGTTAAAGGGATATACTCTACCTTAGTTCCCCTGCAAGCTTTAGGGAATTTTAACACAAAGGAAAATGGCTCTACAATTTAAAAGAATCTGGCACTAACCACTTCTTGCAGCGCCTGATACGCAGCAGCACCAAATAGTGGAAGAGACTATTGGCAATTGTTAATGACCAGAATTGGTTTTGTTGTCCAAGCAGAAAAGTATGCAGAATGTAAATGGGATACATATGGTGACAAATGGATGTTTTAGTTCTACAGTTCATAGTCAAATTAGTGGAGCTGTGTTTTTAAAATCATACCCTGAAATAAGCAAGCTGGTTTTGTTCCTTATTTAGCTCAGTTATGACCCAGTTCTTTATATTGTATGTCTCCTTACCGTAATAAATCTAGAGAAAAATGATACTGAGTTTGAAGGAATTTCTGCTTTTTTAAAACAATGGAAATATTCTGCCCTACTTTTCGGGTAGGTAAAGGCTGGATCAACACAAGGAAGATTATGGTGAGTGTCAGTCCTGCTGAGGTTCCCCGTTGACCCTGGATCTAGGGATATTCAGGCAATCTGACTTCTGGCACCTCCTCAACTACTTGGGAACCAATCTTCAGTACATTATGGTTGGAGATGGGTCCTCCCACGTGGATCGGAGCCTGCGGGAGCTGGAATACCTGTGTTAGCAGCCCCTGTCACCATTAGTGATAGAAGGAGCTGGGGCTCTAACATTAGATACTTGTAGATAGGTGCTATACATATCCCACCGTACATGTGAATATATAGTTTTGTTCACTGTGGTTGTCTCCAGTGAGAGAATTATTTCTGTTTACTAAGTTATGGCACCTAGAGTGTGGTGATCTAATGGCAGTCTGTAGAGGCTAAGCTTGCTTGCCCTTATGACTTTGTTCAAATGTGCCCTGCTTGTGTAGTTCTGGCTTGAATCATTCTTGAATGGAGCTGAAGATGCTGTTGTCCAGCCCCCTTTGGTGCAGGTCCTTGCTGAAAATGAAGCCAGGACTCTTTTCTTCACAGAGGAGCTCTGTCTCTTTCCAAATGTGCAGATGAAGCCCTGTCCGGTATCGTCCATGGAGACGAGGAAGAAAGGCATAGAGTTGATACTAGGTTGCCCTTTCTTTCAGGAAATCCAGTGGGGTCTAGGAATGCCATGGGGAATACTGACCCATAGAGTTCTTGTGTGTGTCCCCCAAACTCCAAATGTTGACTGAGGTGATAAGGTGTGAGGACGTTGGGACTTCAAAGCTGCCTTGGTCTTGAAGTGCCTCAGAGATGCAAGAGAGGATGTCATGTTCAAACCAATAAAAATGGTGGAATCAAAATAGAGTGGTGATGGTCCTTGTGGCTTCTTCTGCGAGATGAGCTTCCATAGTGTGATCTGGAACAAGGAAGGCCATCTTAGGTCAGTAGCAGTGGAAGCAGGTAGTCAAAATCGTGGGACACCAGGAGGGAAGGTCCTGGGAAGTCAGGATCCAAGGTGATGACTTTTTACTTGTGTGTTGTTTGCATTGCGGTGTTTTCAGGACTGACTGTGGCTGGGTTTTCCAAAGCATCACAAGGGTTTTATACTCCGAACTCCCTGATCAGGTTGCTGTGTGTTTAGGTAAGCCTTGTTCTCAAATAAGCTGTGTGAGATAAGGTGATTTTGAGACTGCTGCCTTCTGAAACACTGTATAAATCCACGTGTTTCCTACTGGTTTTCAATAAAAAATTAACAACTAACTTCTGTAGTAGGTCTTTGGGAATAGCTTTGTCTTCCCATGTGTCTGTAAACTGTCCAGCTCAACGGACACTGGATGTTCCTGACTGAAGCTTCTCTGTTACTACCGACCCAGCTCAGTAGTAATGAATGTATGGGTTTTTTCAAATTGTTTGTACCTGCTTTTATTTTAGGGATTTTGTTAAGAATCTTGCAAGTCAGTAATACTGGTGCAAATGGTGCTGGTTGGTTAGTGAGTGTGACCAAATGGTCTGTATGAGAATGGAAAGGGCAGAGTGTAAATGCAACAGTGTTGTGATTAATGCTTTGTTTTCTCTCTGACTGTACACCAGTTTCTACTAAAGCTATAAACCTAAAGCTAAAATACCTTTGAGTAAGATTCAAGTTCTTCTTCAAGCTTTTTTATAAACATTTAAAATATTTTTCATTTACTGTATACTGAAAACTCTAAGAATTTAAAACTATTTAAAAGACGTGACTGGTAAAACCTATGTAATAAATACTTCTAGCTCTCAGGGCTGGATACAGATATTGTGTTAGAGATTTGAGCTATTGATTATGTAGATGTTGACTTGTCTGAGAGGAGTAAATAGTGTTGCAGATTAAAAGTAGGAATAACTACTGCAGTATTCAGTTTTGTCAGCGTTACCAAATTTTAATGTGAAAATGAATGTTTCACTTGAGAGACCTTGGTTTGCAATTCTTGCATAATGCTGAATATTGATACCATTTGCAAAATATGTCTCTTGTTCCAAATTCTCTGAAGTAGTTGAAAGTTCCTTTTAAGTAAAAAAATAACTTCATATATTTTTCAGATGTGGAAGCAGAGAATTGGAGATAGCCTGAGATAAGGTGGATTAAGGTACAAGTGAGAGAGAGGAGAGAAATTATGAAGGAGTATCACTGAACTCAGCTGATTCTTTCCACACCGTGGCAGCTCTCCAGCCACGCTGCGTACCCAACACCAGCTCTTGGGTCTCTCATCTCTTGTCCTCTGCCAACCCCTTTGACCTCCCCACAGAGCACTGAGCCCAGTTCCCCCAAGTGCAGGACCCCGGACCTCCACTGTGAAAGTCCACCATGAAATTGGGAATAGATGTTTGCAGATGAGTGTTGCATTCTCTGGAGGGTCCGGGAACTGGAAGGCAGTCACAGCACGGAACTCGGGCTGGTTTGGAGGTTATAAGGAGTGAAATCTGAGAAGGCCTTTGTTGGTGGAACAATGGTGGAGGTTCACTGGAAAGTGCTTCCAGGGAAACTTTTTGCCCCTCCCTCTACTCCCCCTTCCCATTCCCCAGCCATCTCCTAAAGGCCAGATTTAGTATATCTCTATTTGCATTTTACGCTTTGCAATGCCTTAAAATTTTATGGTCCTTTGAATTTTGTTTCAGTTTGTGGCTTTTCACTTTATCTCTACTGGCTATCATTAGGAGTTTCTGGGACTAAAGTACTGCATGTTTGCTTTACCGGGCCATTGGTACTGGGCCAGTGCTGTACCATCCGGCGCAGAGAAAAAATGCAGTGTATGGTGTCCTCTCCTGCCGTGCTAATGGACCAACAGCCTGATGTTCATCTCCATTCCTTCATGGATATGGCCATTGCTTATTTCTGGCAACAGTCACCATGTCACTTGGCTTCTCAGGGTACAGTTACTGAGTTTAAATGGCACTATTTAAAGCATGTTGCTTCTGTGGTCCCTGACAATTACCTCTCAAAATGCTGTTCTCGCTGCTTTTTCTTCTGGCGTCACCGAGTTCTGTTGCTATTTTGGTCTTTCTGTGAAATGCGATTGTATTTCAGAGTTTATCGGTATTACCCGCTTCCTTGTTTTCTGGGTTGCACTTTTCTTATTATTTGGCCAGGCTTAAGACCCTGGCGTGGGACAGAAAGCTAGTGATTTAATTGCTGTGGGAGGGCTGGGTGGGCAATTGGGCAGGAAGGCTGGGGAGACGAGGTTGCTTCCATAGCATAACCTCAGTTATCTCATGCAGGATTCCCTGCGGGGTCCTTGGGGCGTGCAGAGAGGTGATTTCATCAACCCCTCACCTCTGGAAGCTCCATTAGCAGAGGGTCGAGGTTCCTACCTCAGAGCTGGGCTGTCTGAATAACCCTTCGGATATTGTTGGGATACTTCTCTCCCTTTGTCTTTCTTCTCTCCCTTTTAGTATTTTGCTTATGAACTCTGAAAACCCATGGCTCTTTGACAGTCAAGTGTCAGCATAAAAAAGTTGCAGAAGTGCTAAAATGGGATCTTTCTCCTGTGTTAAGACACTTGCAACTGCCTGAATGATGTCATGTGCCTTGGTGGTAGGACTGGGAAGGCCAGGCTTACTGTCACATGGCATCCCCGAGAGGCTGCTCCGACGGACCGTCATGGGTCCCACTCTGTACTCCTGTCGGCCAGTAATGGCCAATCTCCTTTTGAAAGCTAGTTCTAGCTCTTAAATTTCTTCAGAGGTTGATTTGATGCTGCTTCTTAGAAATTTTTTGGCTTAATAAAGATTCAAGGAGAGGATATTTTTATGCTGGACTGCTGAATGAATCGATTTTGCATTATATTTGCCATTTTTTCTCTCTTCAAGAGCTTTTTTGTCTTCAAGAAATGTGTGTCAAGTGTTACTAACTTTTGTGTCTTTCTTAGATGCTGGTGACTTTCTAGAGATCTCATTTTTATTAAAAGCAAGAATAGCCATTTCTACGTTTTTCAACTGCACTGGCTTTTATGGTGTGTTTAAATGTGTTGGAAGTATTGATTGCTGTTCTGAAGCAAGCTCTTGACATTGGCTGAGAAGCTCATCAGGCAGTGAACAGAGAAATATACAATTCAGGGTCTTCAAATTTGTTGTTAGTAGTAGGAAAAGGTATCTCTTGAGGTGACATAATCTTCCGTGCATTAACAGAGAGGGATGCAGCAGACCGCTGGCAAATGCTGTGAGAGGCGAGGAACTGCTAAATATGGGAGGTCCGTGTGAATTTCAGTATGGCCATGAATAATTACACTACTGAAATTATATTTTGAAATGCTGAAGCATCTCCTTTTGAAAGCTAGTTCTAGTTCTTAAATTTCTTCAGAGATTGATTTGATGCTGCTTCTTAGAAACTCTTTGGCTTAATAAAGATTCAAGGAGAGGATATTTTTATGCTGGACTGCTGAATGAATCAATTTTGCATTATATTTGCCATTTTTTCTCTCTTCAAGCATTTTGAGTATTCTGTTGCTGAAGTACACAGAGTCACTGCTTTAAGTGTAGCCACCTCTACTTTTAATTTATGGTAATCATTGAGCTGGTTAATTAATGTGAAAGGCTAAAACAGTGGCACTTTGGTTAGATGCCAGCCTGTTACTGGAAGCTGAAGCTCCATCCTTTGGACGGAGTGTTTGGGTACAGTGCATGCATGCAGCATCCACGTCTGTACGCGTTGTCATGGCAATCTGCTTAAAGATTTTTGGAGGCTACCAGCCTTCATATTTAAAAAGTCTGATTTCTAAAAGTCCAAAGAGCCCAGTAGTCCCAGTGTTTTTTGGAAGGTGGAAAGACATCTAAATATTGCTTGCATCCCAGAGGCTTCTCCTGCTTATTTTAGACTTCTGAAAAGCAGGCAGGTGTCTGACTGTAATGAAGGAATTTAACACTGGGCTCTAGTTTTTTTAAACTCTTGGCCTCTTTTAATTCTTTCTCTTTGAGCTTGCAAGCTCTGAGCAGAAATTCTCTCTTGGTAACTTAACCCTGAGCAAATATTTACATTCATGAGATTCTTGCTACTTCAGCAATCATTTTGGGCCTTGAGGTTGAAAGTTACTGTACCAAACACTGGGACTGGGAAAGGAGTGGGGAAAGGAAGCCTGAAGAAGCACCAGATATGGTTTTACCATGGTTGGAAGGAATCACCTGTCCAGTGTATTTTGGTTGTCACTCCACAAACATTGCCGTATTCCAGAATGGGATTTGGAGAGATGTTGTATTTCCTGCCACAGGCCCTGTGCATCCGAAGGGTGCTTGTGATCTGAATTTCACCCACATCTTCAAAATGCTAAATAAAAATATTTATGTAAAAACTGAAGTGAATGGAGTAGTAGAAAGAAGACTAAGATGGAAAAGAAGGAAAAAGTGGTGAGTACAATGCAGAAAACATCGAAAGGGGTGTAGGTGTAGGAAGAGATTTTGAAGAAAGAGGGTTTCTAGTAAAAACCTTTTAAGAAATCTGAAATTTGTAAAAGAGGAAACCTGTACAAAACACAGTTTGAAATTAACCTGTGGACTCTGCAGAACTAAAGGGAAGGTTCTCCAGGGTACAGAACAACAGAGAACTGAATAAATAATGCAAACAGATGAGTGATCTCCCCCAGAACCGATGGACGAGAATACCACCAGGTCTCAGCCTCCTGTGTTTTAGTTTTCTAGATTTTGCTGTTGCCATCCAGCGGCGTGCCCTGTGCTGGCTGCACCCCTGCCAGGGAAGAAAGAGCGTGACCCTGAACTCGGTTCTCACACTCTCTGGAGAAGAAATAGGCAGGTTTCTCATGAGGGCTCTCAGCAGAGGCTGAACAGCGATGCGGTTTTCTCCCCGCAGCCCGGCTCCCGGGCAGTGCTCAGGGCTATGCTTGGAGCCCTATGGTAGTCGTCTGGCCCCTGGGCCACTGCGGCTGCAGCCTTGCTGCTGGCAGCACGGCAGAGCACATGCTTGCATGGGAGAGCTGGACGCACGGAGCCAACACAAGCTGTCTATTGTATTCCCTCTTAAATTTGTCAGAAAAAGGGATTGTGCCCCTGCAGTGAAACGTGTGCTGTTGGTTGACACGGTTCTCCTGGAGCCATGGCTGAATCTACAATAACTTGCACTGATTAAAGGTCTGCCCCCAGGCTGTAAGAGCATATTGCTGCATGTTGGAACTGTTACAGTTTGCACTGAAGTAGCAAATACGGTTTTTCTATTACTTTTTTCCCCCCCTGTTTGTTGAATGTCTGCAAAGCCCCGGATTGGGGGTGGATGAATTTTGCCGGGAGGAGGATCTTGGCCGTTCCAATTTCCTGTGGAGCCAGGTGTGCCACCCCTGTGCATCGCTCCCTCCCGCTGCAGCTTTGTAGGGAGGAACAAGCGGCTCTGCCTTCTGAGCCCTCCCGGATCTGTTTTACTAATTGCTATTGACGTTCTTACAGCCTGTTTCTCGGCTGTAAAAATGCAGAGCCAAATATCAAAGTAGGGGGGAACAGCCCCCTCCTAATTATTAAGCAGTTGAGAAATTAATTTCTTAAATTTTTTTTTAACGTAAGCAAACGCGTGTCTTGCCTTGCCATTCCCAGTTCACTAATGTTCACAAGTGTTTGCAGCTAGGGGAGAGTAAGATTTCCTCAAAATAGTAAATTAAAAACATAGTTAAAAAAGCCAGTCTCATCCGTACTGTCTGGTGGTGTTGGAATTGGGTCGTTGGTCTGAATAACGGCTGCTTGATTTTGATGGTTGTGCTGTTGAAAAAGTTGCTTCACTTAGAATAGAGAACAGATGCTTTGCTTATTCACTTGAAAGGATAGTCTATTTTTTTTGTATTTCCCAGACCGTGCAAGTCCCAAAAGCTATTCTAAAAATTGCTAATCCCTCTTGTTAGGAAAAAGAAACTGTGGAAGCAAATTTTGAGGGTAAAGGATCTGTTGTGTTAATTGTCCATTTAGTCCAGGGTTCAAGCTCTGCTCCAAGCCAGGGCTGCTGCTTCACCCTTGAAAAACTTAGTAGCAAATGGTTATGGCATAACTGGCAGCAAGAATTGGCTGCTTTTTTTTTTTTTTCCTTTTTTTCTTTTCTCCCCATTCCCCCCAGTTGTTTAAAAATTGGATTGTTTCTTAAAGCAGGATGTTTCATAAACTTGCCAAACTCATGGCCTCCACTGAAACAGAAATTTTCTTATGGATGGTAATGGATTTAGGGTTGCTGGTACATACGTAAAAAAACCCATAAATTCGTCCCTACTCGTTGAGAAAATAGGTACAAAGTGGTGCCACTGGTTTACTTGTATGGCCAAGGTGTGAAAACATTGTATTTTGACAATAAACTCAGGGAGGTGGGGGATGCTCAGCCCTGCTGCTCTGTGCATAGGCAAAACGTTGCATTTTGAATTTAAGCTGATTCTCCCAAAGCAGTGAGCTGCAGATAAGTTGGCTCCAGCTGGAGCACAGCACACACCCTTTCGGTGCTCCATTTTCTTTCCATCCTCTTTGTTCATTTAGGTTTCAAACAGAACTACTGTTGAAAATTGAGCGAGTCATGCTTAATGATTAGTTATGGCAGCAGAGCCTCCCCAGGGTGATGTTTTGTTTTCGGGTCGGAAACCCAGGAGCTGTAGGTGGTGCCTGTAATGAGGGAATGGCTTGGTGAATTGTGCTTAAAGGTCTTAAACCTTGAGAGGACAGGACTTAAACTTGGCTGTTTGATTTCTACTGTGGCTGCTTTTGCACCTACATTGCTTGGGTCTCCCAGCCACACAGGTATCAGCCTCTAAGAGTATATTCCAAATCTGTCAAACACGTTGGATTATCCTTGCCTCTGCTTCCTCATATTCCATCAGCTTCATTGGATGAACCTCAAACACCTCTTGAACCCTGGTCACCTCAGTCCCACTCCAGAAGGATTGAGGGATCCTCATGTGCTACCAGTGAGGCTCAGCATCAGTCTCCCACTTGCTTTTTCCATTTCTCACTGTCTTCGGTCTTCCACCTCTCCCGAAGCCTTGCAGTTCTGTGGTACCTTCAGGATACTCCTATCGACATCTCTTTCCAAGGTGTGTTTCTATTGTGGCATCTGCTTGGCAGACAGTCTGTAATAATAAAAGTTAATCAAAACTGAGTTGCTACAGTCCTAGGCTATCTTAGCATTGATCTGCAGGTCCTTCTGGTGGCCAGATTGCAAAAACGCACCTTTGTACTTTCAGCCCTCTGAAACTTTTGGTTTTAAATCCAAAACCTTGAGGTTTAGGTAAATCGTGTGCATGCAGTTTTGATAACTGCATGATTGTGCTGCTGTTTCCCTGGTGAGATTTTATTTTTTTTTTGGTGACTGTCCATGTCCTGTCCCATTCCGATAGAAAAAAGCGATCTTATGTATTATATCAGACTTTTGAGCATGTCGACTCTGGGTGTAGTTTGCAGAATTCTGGGTGTGGTGATATGATAAATAATGAAATCGGTCACTGTTGTCCTTCCCTAGAACTGTGCTTCCCAGAGGGAGTTCCCCAGGCACTGTACCGAGGAGGTGCTTCTCACTGAACTGTGCAGGGGGGAGGGAAGATGAGGCTTCATCCAATACTCATTCAATTAGTAAATCGATATTTCGTATTGATCTGCCTTTTGAAATGCATTAAAGATGTCTAAACATCATGTAACTTATTTTCTAAAAATACTGCAAAATTATCATCTGCACTGAAGGCCTTAGAATACTTTTTTATGGTATGTAATTGAAGTGTTTCTTTTTTAAAATGTTGCTTAGGATTTTCAAAGGGAGCATAGTTATGAAAGGGGAGCAGCTCAAATGTAACTTGATTCTGTAACTTCCATTTTAGTTTTGTTTGTTTATTTTTTTGAGTTGAAAATCTGGTAGTGGTTTTGAGTTTTTTATTTGTTTTGGGGTTTTTTTTAAAGTTGATGATGGTGACTGCAGCGGTGTCCCGTTGCTCAAAAGGCATATGGCAGACTTTAAAATCAAAATCGTTGTTTTTCAGTCTGGCATAATGATGCAAAAGGGAAGACTGTCATTTATTTCAATTAAAAGCAGAGTATGCAGAGTGTTCTGGTTTCTTTGGTGTGAAAATACATCACCCAAATCGGCTTTACATTTATACCCCTGATGCCTCTGCTGCCAGATACTGAGGCGAGGTCACACTTAAAGGGATTAACAGAGGATGGAGTAAGATAAAGCCTTGTCTGAAGAGCCAAGTAGGCAGCACTTTGGGTATTGATTCTTCTTGGGTGTCGTATAATGTCAGTGGACAAACAGTACGGGGCTGGAGTCAATCAGCCCTGTTGCATCCTGTAGAGAAAGGGAGTATGTTTGAAAAATGCTTATCCGAAAGGGAGCCTGGACTGGAAATGCAGTTGGCTCTGTTCGAGTTAACCGTTAGATTTATATGCAGAGTTCTGCCTGAAATGCTGCTTCTTTATTGTATATATTTTTAGATGATGTTATGGCTGGGTAATAGACTCATGGAAATATGTCTGTTGAATGAATGTGTAGTTGATGCTTTATATTATGTCCAGAAAAAAGGAAATACAAATCATATGATTTTTCTTCGTAAGGACTGTATTTAGCAAATAGGTTTGATTTTTCTGAGTTAGGAATATGCAGAAGCTGGATGTGGATTGTTATGCTTTCTTGTTCTGGCTCTGATTTTTATTGGTGTTGGTTTTTAGTGATGAAATGATGTTGTTGTGTGTTTAGCTGATGCTTCAGCTGACTCTGAATTTGTCCCCGCTCCCCGCACCCAGCTGGTGTATTCAAAATGGTGTGTAGGTCTTGAGTCTTCATTTAAATTTGCTGGTATTGATGCTTGGATTAAACTGTTGTATCTGATTTTTTTTTCCTCCTTTTAAAACACATTAAATATATTTTTAAGAGCTCCATGCTGGATCTTACAATTGCAGGATTTGAGCTAGTTTGTTTAAACAAAAAAATGACAAAATCTGGAAGTCTGCATTTTTTCTGCATTGTTATCTTTACATTTATTTAATGGCAGTCATGATAAAGTCTGATTTATGTAGGGTTTGTAGCATAGGCTCAGCTGGGGATTTCCACAAGCAGAATTTTAGAGAGCTAGAAGTGTTTGTAGAAGTTAGATAATGACAGTGTTTGGTGCTGTGCCTTGGCTGAAATATGTAGCTTATTAAGTAAATATATCGACGTACCTGGTCTCTTTCTCGGAGCTGGTCTAAACGGGTCAGTGTTGCTGCTCTCTCTTCAGGCCCAGTCATAAGTCTGTTCTCTGTGTAGTCCGAATATAAGGGTTAAAATCAAGTGAAATGCATTTTCACTTTTTGTTGACTATTGAAATTAAATTTCACATGTTTTTTTGATTTGGATTTTGTTTTCTAGTTGTTTTTTTGGTTTTTTTTTTTTTTTTTTTAATATATTAATTGCAGCACAGTCCCTTCTTGAGAGCAATCAGGACTATGACTTCCTTCCTTCTGGGCTGTTGTTCAGCACTGACAATTGTTTTCTAAATGTTTGGTCTGAACTGGCAGGTTCACACTCCATCAGGCAGACCTGCTTCGGAATCCAGTCCTTGCACAGCAACTTTTCCAGAAAGTTGATGCAAACACTAATTACAGTTTCTTCCTTCCTTCAAATTCTTGCATACTGACCATATAAAACTATTTGTCTTTACATTAGAATTATTTTCTTTTGCTATACTCCAAATTTAGGAGCACTCTTTAGCCTCTCTTCTGCTAAGCCAACTTGTAGGTAGTCAGGACCTGGCTCTTTGGGGCTGAACATGTAAACTAGGCTGAGGTATGGCCAGGGTAGCTGAAGGTGGCTGCGAAGACAGCAAAATCTCCATTACAAGTACTGTTTGTGGGTGTGGGGGGGAGGTGGTGTGCGTTTGTTTTTTAAGAAGAAGGCCTTTGAAGAAGGGAGACCTTATAGCAGCTTTCCAGTGTCTAAAGAGAGCCTACAAGAAAGCTGGAGAGGGACTTTTTACAAGGGCATGTAGCGATGGGATGAGGGGTAATGGGCTCAAACTGGAAGAGGGGAGATTTAGATTAGATATTAGGATGAAATTTTTCACTGTGAGGGTGGTGAGACCTGGCCCAGGTTGCCCAGAGAAGCTGTGGCTGCCCCATCCCTGGAGGGGTTCAAGGCCAGGCTGGACGGGGCTTTGAGCAACCTGGTGTGGTGGGAGGTGTCCCTGCCCAGGGCAGGGGTTGGAACTAGATGATCTTTAAGGTCCCTTCCAACCCAAACCATTCTGTGAAAATAACGTCATCTGTTTTAAGCGTGATGAAATACCTCTGTCCCAGTTGAGGCAAACACCAGATCCTTGGCAACAGGAGATCAGCTTTATTTGCGTTATATGCTGGCAGATCCTTAGATGGACTTGCCACTGGAAAAGGAACATTATCTTCTGAATTCTGGTTGGTTAACCCAGTATTAAAGTGGGCTTGCGATGTTTGTAAATTAGGGCATGCCATAGTCTTATATCATGTACCCGGGATTATTATAAACAGTGAAATGCTTTCTACGCCGGGCAGAGTCATGTTTAGTTCCATGGTTTTTACGATTACATTTGAAAAACAAACACTAATACTTGATTTTTCGTGCCGTAGGCAGCCTAAAATACTAAGCAGACCCAGTACAGCAGAAGATAAAATATTTACCGGTGTCATGTCAGAGAAGAAAAAGATTCTTCCGAGTTCATGGGGATTCAGTATATTTCCTTGCAATTACATCCAGCTTTGTAAGAAAATTGGTATTTTTTTGTTGAGGTTTAGGTCATAAGTATCCTCAGAGATTGACCTGAACCAAACTTCCCTACAAGTGCCTAGCAGCTGTGCCGTGGGTTTTCTCTCTTTTGTGTTCAAATGTTGGATAATCCTTGGATTATTTTAAAAAATGTTTGAGGATACAGATTGCAAAGTAATGTCAGTGTTTAGGATCTATGGTGCTTAACAGTTAATGATTTTCTTCAGTGTATCAGTGTCATTAGGAAAAAGCCCAGGCTGTTATAAGTTGTTTTTCTATTATCTTTTCCACTCTCTAATGACAGACTCGATATGGGTTTTATCGTTTAGGTGGCATGATGGGCTTTGGTCAGTAAGAGCAGGAAATGACAGGGACAAATGTTTACTGTCTGCTACACCCCTCTGTTCCAATGGGAAAATAAGAGTAGGAACAAAACTTGCCCCTTCCCCCCCCTTCATTTTCCTCTTTGTCAGATGCGTGCAAGTTCATTACAGTGGAAATTAGTTGAGAAGCTCCATTTTTCTTCTTATGAAGAACATGGGTACATCTAGAAAGACTAGATGTCTTTGAACTTGGGAGACGAAAAATTGCAGCAACCAAAGGTATCTGTCATTCTTTTGAATATAAGATGTTTTATGATCAGTGGCTCAGGGCCTTAAATATATACTTGGCAGAGAAGTGAGATGCTGGGTGCTGAACAGTGCGGGGATTTGGCTTCTGTCAAGGAAAGGGGCTTTGCAATAGTCTTATTCACTGGGGAACACTCTAACCTGTTGGCTGCTCTGCAGCAGTTCTGGGTGTCTTGCCGGCAGTCACAGGGGTGGCAGAAATTGTCTCAGCATCTTAGAATGGCTAATCAGTTCTAAGAGAAGAAAAACATTGTCTGCGTTTCTGCAGCTGCCCACCAGTGCTCCACTGGTGTTGCAGGAAACTCCTAGTTGTTCATATTGTTAGGAGTTCTCGGCCCCCCAACACACCCATTGCAAGCCCGAGTTACTACTGTGCTGGCAGACAGCACGCTTGGCATCAGCAACAAAGGCAACACTAGAAAGATGTGTGTTTAAGGAATCTGTGTGTCGGGAGAAGATTTCTTTAGCTGGAAGCTGGTGCTGTGGTGGAGTTCTCTCTGTTTGTATTGAATAAACTGGCATTTAATTGAGCCCTCAGAAGACCACAGATCTCCTCTGCTGGAAAAAGTGGGTGTTGTAGGAAACTCTAGATATAGCCATGCTAATTCTCGTAAATCTCTCGGCTTCTTTCCATGCTTCTAAACACAGGGTTTGCAATCCCTAATGGGGTATGAAGACACTGCATTGAAGTGGCTTTACTTGGCACTGCGTTAAGACATTCTGGGGCCGTGAGCCGTAAGACAACTTGATTCTGGCACCGTGGCTGTGCTGCGGCTCATGCAGGAGCGCTCCACTTATCACATAGGCAGAGTTAGGAGTTTTTCATACTCCTAGATCTAATAGCAAGACCGTATCCTACCTCAGGGCACCTAGGGTACACGCATGGGGCTGTATACTGATTATTATTACTTTTGGGGGGGTGTGTGTTTTTTTTAATAAATATTTTAACCTCCTTAGTTACGGGAGGAGTATTTTTAGATTTCACTCAACACAACTGGGCGTGGAATTAGGAGGTTACTGGGAGGTAAGGCGCTGCTGGTGTGACCGTTGTTTCAACTTCTTGTGCAGTTAGGCACACACTTAGTCACTACACAGGTTTTCATTAGGAGAACCAGAAGCTTGTCCTGTTTCAAGTAGTGATTCAGACTGTATAATTTAAACAACTGTACCTTTAGTTGTTAGTACACAGTACTTGCACTTTAATCTGACTGAGAATCAGCTACCTTTGAATCGAGCCTTGAGGTGATGCTTTTTGGTCTTTGTCAGCTTGGTTGGACTTCTGACAACTCTTGAGAAAGTCAAGAAAAGGATTGGCTTTGTCTTCTCTGATGTATTGAAGCTTTTTGTCTCTTCTTTACCTCATTTGGGGCAGTTGAGGACTTTATTTGCAGTCTGAAAAAAGAGGATTAGATTATTTGAACTGACTGGAAAACACTGCTGGATTTGGGAGGTTCAGCTTTAAGGCTTTCCAAAGGCTTGGGTCGGATCTAGGCTGACTTGTTACCAGCAAGGCAGCTCTTTGCATGAAGAACTGGGTCTCTTGGTGTTTTGGATAACCTTTAAGGTTTCGACATGATTTAGAGTGTGTAAACACACAGTCTCTCTTGGAACCGGATGGATCGGCTTCCTGTCCATGGCATCAGCACCTACCAACAGCAGTTGGGATGTGGAGGTGAGCAGTCCCTAACAAATGTTTTTTCCAGTGGGTGCTGCCTGGTAGAAATCCCTGCTGAGAAGCTTGCTCTCATCTCCTCTTGAACAGCCTGGGCTTTGTTTAAAAAATGCTGCAGTGGTTTGCTTCTCTCTTGTCAGGTTTGGGGGAAGACTGGATTTGGCTGGCACAGGAAGGCATTTAAACCATTCTTGGAGTATTCTTGTTCCTGGTTCAGGAGTGGGAAGCAATGCCATTTGATATTGTCCTTGTTAGGATGTATTCTTAGTTTTTAATGTTTAGCAATAGGTTTTTCTTAGGTAAAACATTTATTTTTAGGTTAAAAATATCAAAAAAAGGAAAAACAGCTGTTGTCGGCTAAGTCTACATCATCAATAAATGCAGCCTATAAAAGTGGATCCATGGAAGGAAGGTAGTGCCGAGGTCCCTACGTCTGCCCTGTGTGTCCAAAGGGCTCTTACATTAAATCAGCTCTAGACAGGCCCTGTGGACCAAATGCCTGTGAGCTGCTGTTGTGTGCTAACACGCGCCTTGAACGCCTCTGCTCGTTTCATTTCCTCTGAAGCGCGTCCAGGTCATATGCTGCCAGGCTGTGCAGCTAAAAACCAAACAGAGTAGGGTGAGGCAAGTTGGGAGCCTTGTTCAAAGGAGCTCTTTGAGGGCTCAGAACTCAAATGGGGATGGTGACACGTCCATCGTCAGCCCTGCTGAAACCCTGCTCAGCGGGGCTGGATGGCCAGTGTGGTGGGACCATGCTCCAGAGCACAAATTGAGTCTTGCCCAGTATTCTCCGTCCAAGCCTTGGATCCCGCACAGGAAAGGAGCTCAGCGAGTGGGTGGATTCTGTATCCAAAAGGTGTACTTTGCTCATCAAGTTAACTTCGGATTAATACTTGAACTTGATGGAGTCTAACTTCTGTAGACCTTGACAAACAGAACCATGTTGTGGAGTCTGGGTTGTCTTCTCCAGCAATCAGATTTTGCAGTGGCTTCAAACTGTTAACAATTGCTTTAGTGCCATGGATAGCCATGGTCTTCCATAGCAAGTGATGAAATTGTTAGAAAGGCCAGGAGGATGCTGCTGATGGTTAACACTCCTCTTCTTCCTAAAAATTTGAGTGCTTCCCAAAGGTATCTGCACCATGGTACGTTTATCAAGTTTGCTAAACAATGTATTTCAAAAGTGATGTCTTGAATCTATTTGGTGGGATGGGGGGTGGAGTTACTTTGAGTTGAAGCATTAAAACTGATAGAAGTTAATATTTTCGTGGTGATCCTGGAAAAGCCTTTTTTTCTTTTTAATCATTTTTTTCCTCTGTAGCTTCATTAGAAGGCTATTGTAGTGTCTCTTCTTGGCTCTGTCTTCTGCTTCTCTTCAGTGATGAGAAAGGAGATGTATATTTTTTTAAATCATGATGTCAGAGGTAAGTAATCTTGGTTTAGAGAGAAGAGGCCAAAATGTGTGTTGAAATGCACAGAAAGAAATAGGAAGTTTGGTTTCTAGGTTGTATTTGCCCTTTTATTTAAAGTGTTGCAGCATACTTGTTGACTTTGATTAAAACATCTGATTTTGTATTCTTTTTCCCCAGAAGACAGTTTGACATCTCACCAAAGGTCACTGTTTTCCTTTAACGCTCCAGTTCCTCATTCAAGTAGTTACTTACGGATCTCAGATTACTCACTTTTTTTTTTAAATGTAATTTGACTAAGGTTTTTTAGTGTCTTTGCTGGAGACCTACAACTTTTTAGTAGCTTTCTGAATGCTTTGTGTAGCTTTCAGATAGTAAGTCATAAATAACTGGAGTTTTCTGAACTTCAGTGAGATAAGTCCATCAAATCTCTAGATGTGTTATGAGACTCTTACGGCTGATCCTCTTCTAAACACCTGCACCTGATAGAGATTTGCACTTCTATTTGCATCTCTGAGGTCATAGATAAATATTGTCTCTGCTTAGTTTGTTTATTTTTACTTCCGGAGTAAAATTTGCTCTAAGGAAAGGTTACTGTCAGTGCAGTTCTGAATCAATCCACCAGATGACACTTGGTGCTTAAAGATGAAAGGATGAGTCGTCTCGCATTAAAAATTCTGTACTCCTGTCTTGATTTAGAAAAAGAGTAAAATTCAGAACATTTTATTTCCAAGATAAATAATAGGGCTTTTCCTATGTGCCCATAAGAAAAAAAAAAAATGAGGGGAGACTTTTTCATAAAGGCTTTGAACAAAACTGTGCGGAAGATAAAACCACAGTTGTTGTCACCTTCTCATGAGCTGTTGTTAGAAATGATACTCTTGTTGAATGAGAGGTTAACGGTGGGAGCAAAGACACTCGGAAGGGATTATTCTTACACTGCTAAGCTCATCGTAAGGTTTTGCGATCCGTTTGTGCGGTGTAGTCCTGGCGCCTTTGCAGGACTCAATGACAGTAATCTCAATACGGACAGTAATGACAAACATGTGGCTGGTTCACACCCAGCCTTGTCAATGCACACTGTTCTTGAACACATGCTGGACCGTGCACGCCACGCTGGGATGTGAGACCACAGGAAGGTCGCTGTGGTTTGTGCCAGTGCAGAGCTGAGCTCACCGCACAGCCTTGGTGGGAGACACCCGAGGGTTAAAATCCAGTGTTAGCATCCAGCTCCTGTCTGTACTTCTGTGCGCATAGAAAACAGAGGGGACAAATGAGCCAGAAAATTTTGCTGTAAGTAATATTTCTTTTCTGAAGTCAATAGTTGTAAAGGGTGATGGTCTTTATCACCTGGACTCAGGCCATCAGATACTGACTTTGGGGTGGGTACCGGGAGGCTCCCCAGTGCTGGGGGAAGTGGGGCTCTGCTCATTCGCACCAGCTCCTGGAGGCACGAATGTCCCCAGCTCGGCGGTTGTGCCCTGTTTATCTCCGCAGTGTTTCTGTACCTCTGTACCCCTGCACCTGCTTCTCCCTGCTCTTCATCCCGAGGAGCAATTGATAACTGCAGAGAGGGAAGCGCAAAATAGGCTGCGGTTAGCTCTTCCAGGTCAAACTGGGTAGTATTGAGACTTGGAGAGGCGTAGAAAGGGTCGGTGGCTGGTTTGTGAATAAAATGCATAATTTTATATGAAGCAATCCCCCTCCTGTCAAATAACTTATTTTCTTGCGGTTTTTGCGCTCTGCATGTTTTTTTGTTTATCCTCTGCTGAACATTTTATTAAGGTACTGTGCCTAAGCAATATGAGCAATTATATTGTCATTTTGGAAGTAACGTGCCTCACTGGTGTTTCTAATCAAAAGCTTTAAGATTAATTACCATTTTATTGGACGTTGTCTTTGAAATCACACAACTTAAGTAGCTAGCACAGGAACTGTGTTTCTTCTCCCAATGGAAAACATAACCCTGTGGCTGTGCTTTACTTGTTTTCCAAGGTAACTTACTTGTACTTCCTTTTCTCTGTATTAGGCAGCTGGTTTGCGTTGCTCAGCAAAGTGTCTGCTTTGAGGCCCTCGGTCCCGGGAAGCGCTTTTGCTTTGGGTGGCTGTGACCTGGCACTAGTGGTTCAAGTGACTTTCTCTGGCACACTCGACATTCATGTTTCTCTTCATGCCGTTCCTGATGGTCAGAGGAGGCACAGCGTGCACAGATGTTTAAGAGAGGCATTTTCAGTCTGACACGTTGGGATATGGTCCAAGGATTTGGCAGTTGTACTGGATTGACTGAAGTGAAAACCGGGCATTTCTTGATGGATTTTTTTTTTTCCCTCCCCTGGTTGGAATATACCAAATAATGGCACCTGATGTAACTCCTCCAGAATGCTGTGCACTTAAACACACACAGCGCCCAAGGGGCACCACACCGAGGTGGGTGGAGGTCCCTGCAGCCCCACTGGAGGTCCCTGCAGCCCCACTGGGCAGGGGTACCCCAGCACGCCTGGGCTGCTGGCATTGCTGCTGGAGCTGGGAGATCGCAAACCCTGGGATGTCCTTGCAGTCCTGGGTACTTGGTGTTGGATCTTGTTCTTTGAAATTACCTTTTCTGATGAGCAGTATAAGGTCTGAAGAGCTTAGGGGTTTATGGGAAACTGTTGAAACCTCAAATTCAGTGCCAGTATTTTTGTATCTTTTATTTTTTTAGTAAAAATTAATCAAAAAACTAGCCCCACCTGATAAGCGTAGTCTACCTTTCGATTTTAATGCAACATAACCTATTACTGTCTCTCTAGACAACTAGTAACAGGCAAGAAATCTGTAGAACAGGAGAAGTGAAGGGGAATTACATCTCTTGCTGAAGACTTGGGAATCATCTGCTTAGCAGATGTTTAAAATAAGTCTTGCAACTATTCTGCTTATAAATGTGTGTGTGTAGTTCCTAGTTTATGTGCATTCTTGGTATAAAGACTGATTTCCCCTGATAAAATCCATGATCAGTTAGTGATATTGCAGTATATGTGTTGGCAAGTCCACCTGTGTTTGAAATCTGTCCCAATATTAATCTTGGGAAAATTGAGGATGGGACATTTTCATTAGTGGACCCTTGCTCAGGAATTCAGTTCAGTCGGTGCAGCTGGGAAGACTGGGTTGCTTCTCTGTTCACAACTGCTGATTTTAAGGAGCTGCAGATTTATGATCTGTGGCCCACGCTGTAGGTTTCCACTGCCTTTTTTTTTTTTTCTTTTTTTCATTTTCTTTCCCTTAAGTTGAAGAGAATACGGAGAAGGCTTGAAGAATTGCCCATGGATATTGGCCTGGCCTAGTGATAGGTTTCTTTCTAACTGACTGGGGGCAAGGGGTGGGGAACAAAAGGAGAGGGGAAGGATTGGACCCATGAAACTGCAGGCATCTCCGGAGAGCAACGCGGAGCAGCAGTGTGGGTGTCTTCTGGAGAGCTGCCTCTCGGAGCTGGAGGGAGAGCTGCGGGAGCTGAAGGCGCATTGCACGCCCAGCAGCAGCGGCTGGCAGCCCAGCACCTCCTTTAGCAAAGGTCCAGGTTTCTAATGTCCGTTGTAATGTCCATTGAACAATATTTTATTTATGGTTGCAGGATTTAAGCTGACTTCTGCAAATCTACAATACTACGTTTTTCAGGTGATATGCATTGTCTTTAGCCCAGGCAGAAGTTAAACTGTGGACTAAGCCGGTGAAAGGGTCAGTCTGGGATCAATTTGGAAACGCTGTAAGAGCAGGTCACCTGTAAAGCTCTGTGGTCTATCTGGGTGAGATGCTGCCAGACCTGACTGTCCGGGTACCTCCGTTTAGATGAGAGGTGGACAGCCCTAAACACAGCTTGGAAAGCTCTTAAATGTCAGGAGGAACATTAAAGTTTATGTTTGGAGAGCTGGCAAAATTGAATTCAATAATTGGTACCCTTTATAAATTAATCTGACTTTCCCTTTGTCTTTTATCTTGTGCACAGACTAAAAATACATCCTCATCTTTCTTCCCCTTTGCCTTCCTCCACCCCTCATACCTGGGCACTGTATTAAAATAGAGGAATTCCATGTCTGAGCTCACAAAAGCTAAGCTGGGATGAAATAGTTTACAGGCCATGGAATGTCCCTGCTTCCCCCCCTCTTCCCTTTCCATACGTTATCCAAATCCTTTGGTTTTCACTTTCACTCTTTTTTTTTTTTTCTTGTATTGTTTATGGTCAACTCTTTTGTTACTCTTTTCTTCAGTTTTGTCTCAAAACCCCATAAAAGAATTATAGTGAAAAATAAAGCAATAATTCTCAGCCATGCCAAACTTTTAAACTGTGTGTTCAAAGGAGATGTGAAGCTAGGCGATGGGAGTTTATGCATCCCTAATTAGAAGCAAAACTAAGCGAGCATGACAAATTTATTGATGATAAACCTCAGCCCTGATTAAACATCTGTTGAAGCTCGACTTAATAAATTACAGCAGATTATTGCTGCCTGAGATGCAGTTACCGGGTGTTTGCCAGGCTGTGGATGAGCCACATTGCGATGTGTTTGTGGGAACAGTCAGGGCAATCCTGGGGCTCTGTGCACTGTGCTGCAAGAGCTGAAGTCCCTTGTTCTTCTTAAAATCAAAGTAACTTGTTTCATTAAAAAAAAAAAAAAAATCCAAAATCTTCTCAAGGTATACTACTGAAGGGGACAAAAGGTAGCGCAAAAACCTTAATTTTCCTTTTGATTAAAGAGGATCTGAACAGATCCTGAATGCAGGCAGAAGGCTTTAAAGTTCCTAGGGCAACAAAACATTTAGCTTAATACGAACTTGTGCTTGTGCAGAAAATCGTGTTTTGCAGGTTAGAGAGGAGTGCAGCAGGAACAGTCCCAAGGTGGTTCAGTGAAGCTCTGGTTTAGTACTGTTGGAACTAACCCGGGGGCACGGGTGGTTTGTTTGATGCATTTACTCACTGTGGGAAACCTGGGTATTTCTTGAATACGCTGTTTTTACCTTTCCTTGCTTCAGTTGTGCCCTTTTATTTTCCTGCAGTCCAGCACGTTCAAGTTGTGTTTTGTTTTGTAACTGGTACAGTAGTTTCCCACCTTTTCCATACAGGGATCCTCTTTTTTTCATAATAATTTAGCAGTATGGAAAGATATCTCCTTGAGAAAAATGGGTTTCGTGAGCCAAGAATGCATTGCCAAACGTTTGTCTAGAGCATGTCGTTAGTGTGGACGAAATAACCGATAACCAGCCCGAATTCAAACCTCTTGGCAGCAAGCTAGAACAAAGAACTCTTGACAGTCTTGTGCCAGATATTTAAACCCATGCCAGAGACTGTGCTTGAAAGAACAACATTCAGAATAGAAGCCCTGGGTGCCATAAACTAGGCAAGTTAGTGCAAGACAAGAGGGCCTGGTAACTTTATTCCTCAAGCAAGGATGTAGTTTCATGGCTATTTGAAAACAAAAAGAACAAAAGTAAATCCTCCTGCAAATACTGTGTTTTTGTCAGGTCCAAAGTGTCCCAGGCTGGACCCTGGTTATGGAGCAGCTCCTCTGGCAGCCCTGCTTGGCGCACCGTAAGGATGCTGCAAAATAGCAGCTGGCAAAAATCAAAGAATTCAGTCCATTGACTTGTATTTCTTTGTCTAGTTCTCATAAGCAAAAACCTGCTAAATCTCCGCTGGGAGGTGATTGAATTTCTGTAATTGATATATTATTCCATGTCAATAGAAATGTTACTTCATAAAGTGCTTTGGGATATTTTTTTTTTAAGAAACTCTTTTGTATAATAAGATTGTAATTAAGTCTGATTAATTATGATCGAACACATTCCAGAATCTAAGATGAAGGCTCAAGAAACTACAGGCTTGAGCTGATTGTAATTTTACAGATCTTTGTACAGGCACTGATTTTTTGATCAATGCGATACAGAAATTAATAGGAATGCCCAGATTTATTTATTTATGTATTTGTTTGTTAAATTTGTGTTAATACAGTTGTAACTTTTCCCTTGGTGTAGCAGGATGCACTGATTTGCCATGCCAGGCAAGTGTGCTGCTGCTGGTTCCTGGCAAGGAAACTAGGTCATTTGTACCTCTTAAGCCTGGTAGAGAAATGAGCAATTGAGTGAATTGTAACCTTTCTCTTTGCAGCAAAGGATAAAATGAAGGGGAAAATGAAAGAAAGGCCTCTGCTTTGTTTTACACGAAAGCATACACATGTACAGATAAATTGCAAAAGCTGCAGAGTAAAGCTTCGAATGCAAAAGCTTTTTTTCATAAATCGGAAGTAGAGTAATAGTCCATGCTGAAATTGCTAATATAACCATAGTCTCTTTGGTACTGTGCAAATTTCTGCAGAGTACTTTGTCTAACATCATTGTTGTTGTTTCTGAATCAATTTGAAACGGGGCAAGAGAAAGCAGAAGAACCTCTGGGTCCAGTCGGGTGTTCAGATGTCCAAAGGAAAGCAGGGTAGTGTTCTGCCTGTCCCAGCAGGAGGTGCTTGCACAGAGGAGAAGACTCTCCTATTGTGGGGTTCTGTCACCTTTATTCATGAAAAATAGCTGTTTATTCAATTAAATTAATTCAATTAAACCTTTCAATTCCTTTGGCTAAGATTGCTGTATTTTGGCATGTGTGTGAAAATAAGTCTCTGTTTAGAGCATCCCAGATTTACGGGTAGATAGATCCTTATGAAAATAGGATTTCTGTTCTGTATAATATTACTTTACTATAAATCTATACGCGAGCCCACCTGCCTCCTTCCACGTGCCAACGGATGCCTTTTTAATAGAATTGTGACAGTAAATCCAATGCTCTTCTCCTTCCGGAGGACGAGACCTTTCCAGCATTAAACCTCGGAGTGGCAGCTGTGGGGCGACCCCACTTCAGCATAGCGTGAAGAGGAAGGGCATTCATTTGAAGACTTGAAGTTTTGCTTGGAAGCACTAATTTAAACCTTTCAAGGGAATGACTTCACTGCAAATACACTTACCGCTCAGTGCAAATGGATCTGTATGGTAGAACGCTGTGTTCTTTTTGCTACTTCTTGTATGAGATGCTGTTATGGTACTAACTCCTTTGCGTGGTGTCTGGTCTCTGTGTGCTCCTTTGCAGGTTTTTTCTGCAGAATTGCATATTCTGTTTGCGCTGGGCTGTGACTAACGTTCGGGTCTGTTTTCTCTAGTGCCAGTGACGTTCTGCCAGTGCTCTAGCAGGGGCTTCCCACAGGAATTTCCCTGCCTCTCCCGTGGGCCGGTCGGGAGTGGTGTGCGGGAAGAATACATGTGCTTCTTTTAGTTACTGTGGGGACCGGGAGAACAAAGGCTCCCGGTCACCCTTTTTTTTTTCTTTTTTCTTTTTTTTTTTTTTTTCTCTGAAGCGATACTGCCAGCTCAATGGCTGGTGCCGGAGGGGGGGGGCAGCCCGCTCAGGGGAGGGGGGCAGGGGGCGCTGGCCAGGAGTCCGTGCTCCGGTTCTGTCGCCGCTGTGAAACCTTGGCAGCACTTTCTTTTTTTTTCCTTTTTTTCCCTTCCTTTCTTTCATTCTCAAGCAGTCTTTGGTTGGACTATGAACAAAGACTATTTTTAGTAAGTATTTGTACAGTGCCTGTCTCGCTGGGCTCTGCTTTCCCTCGGGATTGTTAGGTGCTTTTGTAGCAATAATAAAATTAAAACTAGGCACTAGTCAGGCTGCTATCAAAGTGCGCCCACCGAGGGCTGGCGTTCCGTGTCCCAGGTCTTCCCCAAAACGTGTGAAATCCACAGAAATGCAGATGGCAAGTTACCGACATCGTACGTACCCACCTATTCAGTTAATTGCAGGGGGTCACTGGTCACTGCCCCTTCCGGCCCCTCTCCCCGTGCCCTCCCGCACCCCTCGAAGCGCGTCCCGGTGCTGTGCCGAGGAGACTGCCACCCCCCAGCGCCGCCAGGGGGCGCTCAGGGGAGAGCACAGCTCTGTCTTGGGGGTGCTGGGCTTCTCTCTTCTTAATTCTTTTTTCTTTTTTTAAGTATGGGGAGGATGACATGCCCCTGAGATCCTGCAGGATGACCGTGTCCAGGATTTGGCAGGAGGATGAGTAAAAGTAGCTTTAGAAAATGCAGCCTCTCCTGAAGGAGCCTGCTTGCAGTTTGCTAGTTTGGGAAGGAACCATGGATTAAGTGCCCCTGTGCCCCTCTCCTTACTTGGCAAAATAAGGAAATGTGAGCATTTTTCAGCCGGTCTTTCCTGCTGGACTTTTTTCTTGTACTGGGGTGATTTCAGAACTGCACGGAGCTGAGAGCTCATGGTGTGCTGCTTTCCTGCTCTGCCCGCTGTGCAGCACGGGCTGGAGGTTCTAGAAGAAAATTGTTCGCTGATGTGTTAATTGTGAATAAGTTCTTATTCCCATTGCACTTAAAGACATGGTGCATAAAATTAACCATGAAAAATCACTGTAACAGCAGCAAACTACTTCTTTATATGCTTGTAGTTCTTAAAGGGAATGATGGCCAAGGTGTATATATACATAGATGTAAAATATATGCATGCATGTGTATATATATAATTAAGAATTATACATATAACAATTTGAAGAGAATTGGCCTAACTCCTGCTCTCGCTAAAGCTGCTCAGTGTTATGCACCATTCAAGGTACACAACTGTGGTTCCCCCTGTACAGAGGCTATCTTTGCTTTTCGTGTGAAGTCAGGGTCTATTTAAAACTGTGTTTTAATAATGAATTTTGCTCAAAACTGGAGGAAATGAGTCCATGGGGTTTTGTCCTGATAAAAAGCAAATTGGAAATTGCAAGGTCAACTGCAAATAAATATGCATGTCATCTTTTGTTGTTTCTGCTTTCCGGTTTTGTTCTTCTTTTCTAAAGAAATTGGAAAAAAATACAAAGCTCACGTCTGTGACTTCGCACAAGTAAGTGCTACTTCCAGAGCATATGCTGGCAATGGAAATAAAATGAGAATGGAAAAAAGGCACTTCACAACTCTCATCCTTGTTTCTGATAGATTTCATTCCATTGTACTCCCAGGACTAGCCACGCTCCCCCCTTGCCCCACCTCTTGCTGGCTGGGTTCTGGTTTTTCCCTCAGCCCTCCCTGGCCTGGCTTCTAGAGCAGCGCCTCTGGCTACTGCAGCCCTGGGCTACGAGCCTCCCGCAACGTTTGCTGCTCAAGGCAGTCATTACCGCTGCCTGTCAGTTGTTGGTGATGATAATATTAATAATCTATTACTAGTGCAATGAACTTTAATATACTTATTGAATGCATGGCATGAAATGGATGTAGCAAAGATTATTTTTTTTCATATAAAGACCCATGCATCTAGTTTTATTGTTCAAGAATTCTTTCCCTTTTACAATAAAAAGTGGCTAAAGTTATTTGGGTGTTTAACCTTCTTTTGACACCAGTTATACCCTACAAGTGATTTAAACTTTTCTGTTTCTTTTTCCTGAGGGCCTTAAGGGGAAATGCCTAAAATAAGTTGCAGAAGTCTGTATGACCAGGGCAAAATTTTCTGTTTAATTTGTGTAAGCCTAAAAAAGCAAAAATGCTGAGTCCTTAAAGGAATTTATTTTTGCAGCAGAGGTGACTGACAGCAAAGCTAGTTCTATTTTCTCAAAATTTATTTGGTTTTCAAAAATTTATCTAACAACTGAAGAGCGATAAACCCCATTGCTGGCTTCATGCCACCAAGGAAACTCCAAGTGGATCGTAACAATCATGCTTTAAAGTTGAAGTGCCCCTGTGGTAACTTCAGATTCAGGGGAAAAAAATAATTGATAAACACTGTTTCATAAATATTTTTTTTTGCTGACATTTTAAACCAGCCTTAGTTTTTAAGGTAGCAACTGCGAGCTGTATTAGCCCAAATAAGGAACGTTTTTGCTGTTGTACAAGAAGGAAATGCTGGCGATCAGCAGAGAAATGTTTAAAAAAAAGTCCCTTTAGCTTCCTTTCTAGTGACTTGAGCTGGGTTAGAATATATGGAACACCTGTATGGCGTGCAGAAAGCATCCTGAGTTGCCTGGCTCTGTGCAGGAGAAAATTGTAAAAATATATATTGCAAACCACAGGCTGTCCCTGTATGTAACAGGTGCCTCTCCAATTCTCCATCGCCATGAGCTGGTGTACCCTCTCACTTGTAGTTGTTTTACTCAGGAAGCCGTAATACATTCACATGGTGTGCTTGTGTAGCTCTCAGACAAAATAGTAATTGTAAATTTTTGTTGGTTTTTTTAAAAGTTCTTACTCCATTCAAAAAAATGTCTCTTTTGCATAGTGTTACTGTATGGCTAGAGTGATTGCTTGCATCCCCTGGAGTTTTTGGTGGTTTTTGCTGCGTGCAACTACTGATACTATTAATACCCAGCAGTTGAAGTGTCTGCATCGGATATCTGGTGTTGCAGTTAGGCAAGCTGACTGTGTTTTCCTTTGTTTCATTCCCAGGTGAATGTAGTTGTCAGAGTATTAAATAAAGGGTAAACAAATAACAGGTATCTCCTTGTTACCTGTTTTGCTGTGTACATGATTTGAAGTGTTAGTTTATAGTTTATCCTTAACAATGGCCTTCTTTTTTAATTATATCTCTATTTTCTTCTTCCAGCAAGAGCTTATCAATAATCTACAAGCTACTAGCAACCGAGAGATTGATTCTTCATTTTTTGAGTGTGAACAACTCTAATAAAAAGCTTCAGAAAGATTACAGGAGGATCACATAGTAATAAATAGCCATTCACTTGTCATTTTTGTTCCATTTATTCTTTCTCAATAAAAGACTAAAGTCTGTTTTTTCCCCTCAGCTTTGCACATCTGATATCTTGCCTTGTTACTAGGAGACATGGTATGATGTGTGTGTTACTCTCCTCCAGGACAGTGGCATTACCCCCTTAATCCCAGGAACGTAGGCTGGTAAGAGCTGGTTGCTATTTAGCTGTTAGAAAGTCTAAAACAATAATGCTTTTTTGTTTGCTCAGGGAGCCCTTGAAGAAACCTCCTGGCCTTTCCAGGCATACCTAGATACCCGGTGTGATTTTTATATACATATAAAAATATACATATTCTTTGACTTTTGATAATCCATGTATGCTATTCCTGCAATTTCTTGGCCTTCTGCTGTGCCTCAGTTGTTACCTTTGTCTTTCTCTGGCAGGCTACCTTTTAAAGAAAAGAATAATACGACTGAACTGCTCCCTTGTAAATTCCCCTGATCTTGCTGAGCTTCCTTGGTAGCCGACAGTGTGGCTTTTTAATCTGATTTCCTGAGGAAGCGAGGTTTGTGCAATTGTGCTGTCTGTCCCTCCTTGCTCTTGAGACTGCGGGCTCATTTCAGAGCAGGTTGATGAAAGGGGTAAAGAGCTCCAGAATATTTATTTTTTTTTCTTTTCCCTTTCAGTTTTTCCAAAATTCATTAGCCAAAGAGACAGGTCCCTGGAGAGGAGGAGAGGGGTGGGCAGAGCCATCGTGCTGGCAGCTGCCAGCTGGGCGATGGACACACGAGTGGCTCCAGACTAGCTCCATCCTGCACCAGTCGGTGCCTGCTGGGGACGTGAGGGGGACACCATGGAAAGCTGGTGTGGGTGGGACACGGCCAGGACCATGTGGGGCTGGGCTGGGTGAGCCCTGCAGAGCTGCTCCCTGGCTTTCAGCTGTTGGCGTTTTTAAGCCTTTTCAGCCCTTCTCTGTGGCTTGTTTGTAGCAGCTGGTGTTTTATGGTGTTTTGCTGTGTTTGCGTTGGCAGATTTAGTTCTGCTCTTCCTTAAGTTTGTGTAGGAATTGGGATTTTGCTTTGAGTGAAACTTTGCAATTAATGGTTATAAAAACGTGATGGTGGGGGCAGCTGTAGGAGCACAGGAAAGCAGGGAGAATCGTGTTCTGTGTGATCTGGATACCGTGTAATCAGCAGAACTTAATTTTATTGTGATGTCATAAAATAAGTAAGATTTGCTTTTTGATTTGTGGCCTAGTAAAGAAAAGTTGAATTTCTGTTTGGCTGAGGAGGAGAACAGGTAGAAGTATGTGGATTAGGCTGTTTGCGCTCCGCTGCTCAAGAAGAGGGACTGCCTTCTCTCTGGGATTTCTCCACACCTGTACCAGCAGTATGTCTTCTAGGGATGGGATGCATATGAATGTAATATTACTTCATCTTCCTGATGTGGGATGTTGTTGGGGAAAACATTTTTCATACTGGTTTTTTTTTCCTCCTTCTCTTGCACAAGCTTCATATTGTCAACAAAGGCAAAGGTTGCTGCAGTGAGAGAGTAGTCAGAAAGGGACCCAGCTTAGGGTATTTCTCCCAGCAGTTCTCCCCTGGCCTGTGTGGGTGGGAGATATCAGCCACCTCTTTAGGGGTACTGGGACCCCAGTGGTGTCTCCTTTTCCCCCACGTGGGACCCAGGGGACGAGGAGGGAGCTGCAAGGAGAAGGCAGGGGCTGCTGGTGCAGCTGGGGATCAGCCAGCGCTGCATCTTCACCTCACCTCTGTTCCGCCTTTTGCATGGCCCACAGCTCACTTCCCTTCTCTCTCCTTGGCTCAACTTTTTAACCAAGCCCACTGGAAATGGTAAGTAAATTACGGTGGAATTAGGATGCCTTTGGCTGCCGTGCCTGTGAACCCCAAATGGGCTTGTGTAACCTGCCCTTCTTGGTGTCCCCTAAGGAGTGGCTGAGGAGAGAGGATGTCTGGCTAGTGTGCTGAGGTGGAGCTCTCTACTTAATAACTATTATTAAAAAAACCTTTAGTAATTCCTGTGTGTTCAGAGACAGTGCATGGGGACTTTTTTCACATGCAAAATTGAAATGCGTTAGTTAACGGTGAACTGGTGTCTGTGGAAGATGCTGTTGCTTCGTGGGAAATACAGGGCAGTGCTTTGGTCAGAAGCGTTGCGTTAATGTCACTGAACCTAGCAGCTCGTGAATTGATGCAAACTAAATTAGCATCAAACTGAATCAGTTTGATGAAACTGCATTGGCCGTCCTTGCCGGGATTTTGGTGCCAGGCTTCAGTTTACCATGGATTATTTTGGTTGACTTTTAACGGGAACTCTGACAAGACCCAAGGAGGGGGAGCAGCACATTGGCGTGGAGTCAGGGTCTCACCGCAGGAGCTGCCATGGTGTCGCAGTGCCCAGCGTCCTTCTGCTGATCGGCTCTGCCCAGTTCTGCAAATGACAGCAGGACCGTTGAGGTGATCTATTTCATTCTGTGCGTGATAATTGTCCGTAGCAGAAATGCTACCCTGCATTTGAACGATAAGCTGATGCTCCTTATCAAGCCTTCCTGAAACTAGTCATCCTTGCTACAGCCTCAGCTCTGCAACAGGTTCGTCCTTGTCAAGCAATTTTTAATTGCAATGGAGCATTAATTCCGATCTGTGCAAATTCCAATATGTAAATAAAATTCTAGTTCTCCAGCTCCTCTTTTGAGGGCTCTTACACCATGCTTGTTTCAAACAACGTCTGCCTAGCATCTCTGAGTAGTTTCATGCGTTTCAACTATATGGAATTTGGTGGAAATGAAAGTAAGTTCAGCTAAAATTATAGTGGTAGTAGTAAAACACATTTTCTTCTCCTGGTGTAGTCCCACGCAGCCTGGCTCTAAAGCATCTCCAGTGAGTAGCAGCATTACCAGCGGCAAAACCCCCAAACCCCCTCCCCTTCCCACATTTATTTCCATGGTAACCCAGGGAAGGCATTCTGCAGCCTCAAAACTACTTTTGCTCTTTCATCATGCAAGCTGGCATTGTCAAGGACTGAGTGTATTCCTACAGCTTTGAATGAATATAAAAAAAAAAAGAAGGCAAAAAAAAAAAGAGGCTGAATTTGGATGGGCCGTTGTTATCTGGAAGGCCCTACAGCAGGAAAGAACGGGCAACCTTCAAGTGACCCAGTGTCCATACACTGCTTAGTAAGGAAAAAACAGTCTTGCTTCATTAATTGATTAATTTGGAGGGTGGGGGTTATCAGAATTATCCTTCTGTGAAGCGCATGCAGTGATTTACCGCACTGGCTGGGGGGGGGGGGGCAGATGGCTGGCCAGGCTGTGCTGGGAGCCGCTGGTAAGCTGCATGCTGTGAGCTGCTGCAAATCGTGCTTTCTCACCGAGTCCTTAATGTCTTTTCAGGTATCGTTTAGAAAATGGTGTCTTAGCAGATGCCTGCTCTTTGACTATATTATACATTTGCCTGTTACTGGTGCAGAGGTGGGGATGTTTAGTGGCATTTGGCAGCGTGTGCTCTGTGTGAGCGATGGTAGTAAAGTGTTTGTTGTGTTTCCTGCCGTAATGAGCTGGATTGATTATATGATCTCTATGGTGGATGCTTCCTAAAATCTGTACTTATGCAGCATTTGTGTGTGGATGTTGAGCGGATTTTATTCTATTTGAGCAGACTAAGGCTACTCGATTGCTATGTGTGATAGGAGTAGCATGTGGTACTTATACTCGGTAAAAGACAACCAATTGCTTGCAAACAGTGTCTTCAACCAGGGAAGAATAAAATAATGTTGTAAGTAATTATTTTTTAAATATTCTGAAAGCAGAAACCTGCCTGATACAAGCATGGTCAGAAACATTTCGAACAGTGTCCTCATCTTGTATGATAAATAGGTTGAACAGATTACTATTTTTAATTTTCTGCTTGTGTCTGTTTCCATGTTGTCTGATTACATGAATCACCGTGCAGTACTAGTATCGATTAAAATACTTCAGGGCTGCTGCCCGATCAAAGGACTGAATTGCCGTTTGAGTGGCTTGTGACAAGCTGCCAGGATTTTTGTTTTTCCTTCCGTGCTTTATTTGGTTGGGGAGGGGTAAAAATGTAGCTTTCTTCTAAATGTGTCTGAAGTACATAATGGATGTGAAGTCACCATGACAACATGGGGACCTGGATCAGATATTCCCTCCACCCCTTCTCTGTTTTTTTGTTTTCTAAATATTTGTTATTTATGCATTCTCTGAGATGTTTGAGGAGAATATCTTGCAGCTCCTATTGCTGTGGGACTTTTAATGACATCCAGCTCTTAAAGTAGATGATGTTTGCAGGGTTTTCTTTGGTTAAGCTCAGTCCAATGTATATAATTTGCTGTACAACTAAGGTGGGGTCTAAACAAGGACATGAGCACCTCCAGCAGGAGCCTTTCCTGTGGTTCCAACACTGTAGCCCTGAAAACTTCTGTTGAGCTCTTGCATGGTCCTGAAGCTTCCTGTGTTCTGCTGGCATTGCTATATTGGGTGTGGAGCCTGGGGACTTTGGAAAGTTAAGCTAAGCCGTAACAGCTTCTTCGTTCAGACATGGCTGTCGTTTGAGGCAAGCGTGGGGACAGCAAGAAAAAAGTCTGATTGTGGTCAAGAGCCAAACAGTTCTTCCACTCTTCTCTGCTGAGGGGTGCTGAATGCACCTCCCAGGTAGGAAGAGGGTGGAGGTTTCTGCATGACATGGTGCCAGACCTTCATTCCCACTTGTTGGGACTTACTAAAGACGTACTGCCTGGGGTGCCGCGATACCTGTGTTCAGTTCTGTGCCCCTCTCGGTCTGAGGCACTCAGATTTCACCACTCACAATTTTTTCCAGCCTGCCAAGGGTTAGACCCTACTGGGCACTTCAAGCTCTTCTGAAGAGAGCTTCTCCCCTGTTTAGAGGGAATCAAAGACTCGCTGGGCTAGAGGGGGCGCGAGAGCAGCAGGGACTGCAGCATGGTGCTGGAGAGGCTTTGTTGGGGAGTAGTGGTGGGAGAGCATCTGGTCTGATCTCCACTCCTACAGCTGCAGACACGTGCATGGAGTTAGACGGGTGCTTACTTTGTGGTTAGTGTTTTGGGGTGACCCAACTCTGGGTGAGCATTTCCTTAGGGGAGTAGATGTCTTACCTGGAGATCTCTCCCTAGTGCCATCTTCTGCCTCCTCTCAGCAGGGTTTGTAGGATGGGAGGGAAGGTGTTTGTTTGTACTTGTAACAGCAACCCATGTAATTTATAGTGAATTTAGTGGAATAATGAGTAGTAGTAGATGTTGTGTGGAGGTGACATTTCAATGTCAGCAGAGGAGGCTAATTATATACTTCTAAGTTATTATCATACTTCTTGATAGAAAAAAACACTGTAATTTGGGTAAATGGAAGTAAAAATCATTGTAGTTGTCACTTGCGCCTATGTAAACCTGGAGGAGAAGTGTAGTCTCTGTGACATCTTCTGAGAACATACGGATTTACTTGCCCTTGTGGCAGAGTTGTGAGCATGTTTCAGTATTGAGGGAATTAAAAAGCAAATACAACAGGACAGTGACTTTTGTCTTTGTCTTATTACCCTACATGCTTGACATGAGAAGATGAAAACCTGGATGTTTTCCTCTTCACTCCCATCAACCTGATGCTTTACTTGCTGCCACATGAATAACTTTGAATGACATTTTTTTTAATTTGGAAAATTGTTGAGTTCTATCTAATACTGGAGCTGAAGTTCCGAGTAATGTTTAACAGGAATTATCCAGAGCTGAGTAGGATTGTGTCCTTTGAAGAACCATGTGTCCACGTGACACAGCCTATTTCCCCTTCTCCTTAATGTTACCTGATGTTGTAATTTCAAATACAGCAACAGTACAGAAAATCCAGTCCTTTGGAAATTCATTTTGAGTGTCTGAGAAAAGATTTCATTTGAGCTAGAGGCTCAAAATGATGAGAGAAATCAGTGATGAGAACAAGTCAGAGCAGGACTCTGATGGGGTTAGGTTATACAGATTTTTGTGATTACACGCCTTGCTTTCAAGATCCTTAAGGTTAGGAAACATACCATAAATGCCAGAGGCAAAAACTTGAAAGTCGTGAATTTAGGAGTAGTTAAAGACCAAACCAAACCTAAGCTAACCCTCCCCCCAGCAACAAACAAGGAAACAACCCCCCTCTTGTTCTCAAGGTTTGAGCCAAGCTTGGTGCTCTATGGAAATCCAAACCAGAAGAAGTCCCAGTAGATGTATGAAGGTCCAGTGGGGATAGGACAGACTGGCAATGAAGATGGCATTACAGCATTTTTGGTACTTGAGGGTCCTGGAGATTGAAATGATGGTTTTTACTCTGTCTGACATTATAGTAGTGCTGCTAGTAGAGCCCACTGAAGCTCACCTGAAATCAAGGCATGGGCAATTTCCTATTAATTTTAATTTTGTCCTATTAATTTTCTAAATGGGGAAAGGAAAGACTTGGTTTCAGTCCTACAGAATAGGATTACATCCATTTGCAGTATTTTATTAGAAACAACCTGGTTTTGCTCTGTGTCAGAGACTGGCTCTACCTTGTAGTATAATCCTTCTTCTTGGTCTTTCCCAGCACATGGGGACTGCCAGGAAGAACTGCATCCAAGGTCCAAAAATTCTTTCCAATATACAGGTCATTCCCCCAGGCCCCTCCAAAAAAGTGAGTAATTCACCATAGTGAATGAATTCATACTTCATTGTTAAAGTTGAATCCTTTTTTTATAGAGCTATTTCCTTTGGGGGGGGGGGG
>JAOXNO010000003.1:23763902-23783242 GCA_028565335.1 Limnodromus scolopaceus | reverse complement strand
TTTATAGCTATTTCCTTTGCCCCACCCCCCCCCCAAAAAAAAAAAAAAAAAAAAATTTCTGCATTTGCAAGTTCCAACAGGAAACCAAAATTAAGCATTTTCACTTAAGCATGGGATCAGTTCAGGTTTCATTTCCCCTATAAGTGCAGATATGACATTAAAAAACCCTTGCCACAAAAATTATAGAGGTCTGGAAAAAATGCTTCACTGAAAAATCTAGAGGTCTCGACCTCTTTGGTTATCAAAGCCAAGCTGGTTTTCATCTGAGTTAAATTTACTGAGTGACTGGCCAAAATGCCATGGTCTGGGCTTGGAGAATGAAACTGTTGTCACTTTGCTTGTAAAGGTGACTTTGTTTTTAAGAAGAAAGAGAAGTATCAATTTTTGGATACTTCTTTCAGTACTGCTGATTCCCCTAAAAGTATTTTGTTGCTGAACAAGAGGTTTCCATATTCTTTCCCATGCCATTAGGCAAAAATAATTGAGATGCAGTACTTCTGCTCGCTGGTCAGCTGGGTGGCTGTAGACCGTGTCATTCCCAGGGTTTTGCAGAGCACGGGACCTGTCGGAGCAGCTGCCCTGTCTGTTGTACCACTGGGGGAGACATCTCACAGCCTGGTTCCATTTTTGCTGCCCGTGGTCTTGCTGGCTCCCACCCAAAGCGCATCCTGCTATCACACCAGGTCCCCATACATGGGATGAGCTGAATCAATTCAAGGTTGGGCCAATTTATTGACTGACAAAAGCCTTCTAAACAAGAATGATATGGTGGCTGTGGTTGAGGGAGCAGGGCAGGAGGACTCCTTCAGCTGGAGGAAGTTAAGCGTACTATAAACCTGCACCATTAGTCCCACCATCTGTATATTGCACCTGTGTTAAATTCTGTCCTTTAGCACAGGTTTTACCATTGCTCTCTGCTGTTGAATGTTTTATCTGGTTTGGTAAAGTGTTCTTTTTTGGAAATGTTGCCATAAGGAGCAGAATGAAGAGCAATTGCCATTAGCTTGATATACTGGCATGGGAACGATTAAGACACACAGAGGGCTAGTGGTGCGCCCGTGCTGATCCCACAAGGTGTTGAGTTCTCCCTTCCAAAGGAGAGAAGGGCTCCTGTGTTCCCTCAGAGCAGCCTGGATGGAGAAGGTGCTTCAGGACTGGGCCCTTAAAGAGTTAAATGCACAGAAGTACAAATCAGTGAATATTTAGGTCATGGAGGACTGAGACTAGAGAAGGACTGAACATTACTGACAGCTGGTGGTTTTTATCTTGGTAGTAGAGACTGGAGAATGTCTTCTGTCTTGTATTAAGACTAGATTTTGAGTTTCTAATTGTACTTTCGTTTGTGGTTTCTGTTCTTAGTTGCATTTCTATTGCCTTGCAAGAGGTGAGGTGTGCAGTGGGTCTCTAGATGGGCTTTCTAGAACCATTACTTCTGTCTTCTGTCATGACCTACAGCCCGAGTTGGAGCTGACTTCCTAATATTAGTAGAAGTTTTGAAGATTAAATATGGGTAATTTGTTGTCTTTTCTGAGGTAACGCTTTCAAAATTCAACGTCTTACTGACTTTCTGCAGGGCTCTCCTCCATAAATAACTTTTCAACCATGTAGGTAGTCCTGGCTTTGAAAACTGTGGGTGAGTGTTTGCATAGTAGTAATTGTGACTGTAGTCCTGTGAGCAGCCCCCCTCAAATCCATGGCATTACTCATGCATCTGGCCGTGTCCACAGTCAGGCTTGAAAAACTTCAGCCTGAGCAAGGTCTGCAAGAGCCAGGTCTGGTCTGTTGTGTACTCCCTTTGCTCTGGGCCAGACACACCGCTAGGAGCTGGGTCTGACCCTGCTGGCCTGCCAACTGGACCTGTGGGAAACAGTTCTGCTCCGGGGGGCTTTCATCCAAGCACAGCTCTGCTAACGTGGCTGGAAAAGAAAAGAAGTTGGATTAGCACGGAATTTTTAGTAGTGTTGTGAGAAGGGCTGGGTGTCAGTGGTTTGGAGAAGAATCCACTTAAAGTTTACTGAAAAGGCTACGTTAATAGGGCTCCTTTTATGGTTGATGTCTGTATTTACATGGGAAAAGTAGGGTGGGGATGAGTAGGGGACACGGAAACTCTTGCTGCTCTAGCAATAAGGTGGCCGTGTTTCCAAAAGGGTAAGATATCGCTGCTCAGTGATGTGGTTTAGTGGTGGTTTTGTCAGCATTACGTTGATGGTTGGACTCGATGATCTGAAAGATCCTTCCAACTGAGACGGTTCTGTGATTCTGTGATTCCCTTCTGGAAATAGAATTATTACATGCCTTTGGTCATGGTTCTAGAATTTGTGAGTTGTCATTCAGTGAAAATAACTCTCAGTAATTAATCTTTTTTTTTTTTTCTTATCACTGGACTTGGTGTTTCTGATTAGTTTTCTGTCTGCTTCAGGAGAGGGTTATCTGTATTTGGGAATGAATTGGGTTTTTTGCTTGGCATTGCTGAGAATTGCTCAAACTACACTATTATCATCAATGTCCATAGGAAATGAAAAGCAGCTTTAGTTTAGGTATGAACCCCAGGCCCCCTACTCTCATGATTCAAAAGGTAACCTTTAAAGGTCAGGAAAAGGCAGGCAAACATTCCCATTAGTAAGGTATTTTCTTCTCGTTTCTTGTATTTCCAGGGAAGTGGAATTACACGGTTTTTTAAATGTTAAGGTAAAAATAGATAGTATATACTTTGCTGTATACAGTGGAACTTTAATGTCTTCCTACTTCATAATAATTTTGTTTGGCAATGATTTTTAGCATGGGTAGATCAAGGCAGGGGCATTGCTGGTTAGATTAAGTGGTGGCATCTTTGCAATTGAGAGAGACAAAATCTTCACAAAATTCAAATGTAGCTGTATCTAGTGCTCTTGAAACAACAAGCTTTGAGACAATATCTGTAATCTTGATTTGAAAGATTCTTCTGTCCTTTACATGAAAATAAGTCATTTCTACCATACGCATTTTCTGAACAGCGGTCTCTTGTGCCTGTTCTGAGCAGGATATTCTGATGTCAGTATTTTGTTCGCTTTTTTCTATTATTGTTTTAAAAAAGTAGAAACAGAATCTGACAATCTGGTGCCCTTAAGTATTCAGTTGGCAGCTCAATTAGCTAACTGCTACATCCACATCCATTCCTGCGCTGGTCCCACGTTGTGTGCCCAAAGTACAGCGGTTTGGATGAATGTTCATTTTTACGCTAAGATTGGGTGAGAGGAGACTAAGAGAATATTTCAAAGTAGGGAAAATCTTGGGGTTTTTTTCTTCATCCTTATGTACTGAGAAACTGACTAAAGAGCTCTCTCAAATAGTATGTTAATCTGGTTATTAAATTAATGTGAAATGGGTTTCTTTCTAAGCCACTTAATTAAATCTAGGGGGACATGCAACGCAAGTCTTTCAGGCTGCGCGTTTGCGCCGGTTTGGAACGCGCCCAGAGCGGAGGGACAGGCCCTGGGGTCAGGCAGCGGCGTGCTGCACTGGGCGCTGGCCTGAGCGCTCCCAGGTGAGGGCTGGAGAGAAGGTTGTCTTGACCTTAAAGAAATAAAATAATTGAAAAAGATCAGAAGAAAAGCGTATCAGGAGCTTTCTACAGACACATTTGCTGCTTAAAACAATGGTGTCCAACATTGGTTTACCTGTTGGCTCAGTTACTGAGCGGAGCGAATAGAGGAAAAACAGTATAATGTGTTCTCTTTGTTGACATCAGTTTCATTTGATATTTTTTTTTTTACTATGGTGTGTTGTCTCTATGGTGTTGCTAGTGGTTTTAAGGAATCCTTCAGAAAAACCGATTGAGAGCCTACATTTAAAGTGGGTAGTGTTTCCATCCTTGCGTAATTTGTATTGTGTTTATGAATCAAAAACCATGGTTCCGTGGACAGAAAAATAGCTGTGCTGTGCAAATTAAGAGTCCTGCTGAAAGCAATGGCAACCACCCTCCTGCCCCAGGTCCCATGATCTATGGCACGTGCCTGTGTGGCATGTTTGGAGTTCAACTGAAGAAAGCAGGGAAGAGGAAAGTGGGGACTAATAACACAAGTTTAACACATCACCAACTTATCAACATGCTATCAGTGACTTCAGCAGTGAGGGATAAACCCTGGTGGGAGAATAATTCCTCTGATAGATACGGACAGATCTATTGCTACATGTAAAGCAGCTCCCAATAATACTGTAAATCCGTAATTAGGGGGAAAAATAGAACTGTATTTAGTACGTGAAATGCAGCAGCTCTTTACTGTAGAGGAGGTTTACCTTCAACAAAAGGAGTATCTTGGACAGGACCTGCACTAGTTGAGATGTTTTTCCACCAGCAGGGCTAGCTAGTGGTTATTACAGGGCTACTGGCTGCAAATTGCATGATTGTATTAGCTCAAAACGGGTTCCATGCTGGCAGATCTGTTGAGTTTATGGGTTAAAATTTTGACGAGGGAAGTCAAAACATAGGGAGAGTTCAGATGATCATGTATCTTTTGGAGAGATGATTTAAAAATAACTTCTGCCACAGGTTTACTTGTAATAGTAATAATGAGAATTAGACTGATACCAGTGGGTGGACTAACTATAGCCACCTAAGGATACCAGAGTTCATATGGAAACCATCAAGCCCTGGACTGTGCAGCTCCCTTCATAACGAGCTTTCCACCAAAGTGCTTACTGTTTCTCAACACAGCTGTGCATAGTGTGGGCAACTGGGTTTTGCAAATCAGTACTGTTGTTCCATGCAATGGTAAAATATTGCTTTCTTGTTTATCCTTCACTGATTACACCACTATTAATACTTTCTTTGCTGGTATAGATTACATTCCTTTCAAGCTTGATAATTACATCATCTTCAACGCGTGGTAAAATTTAAGCCATTGTCCACCCTGCAAAGACTGTCTGCTGATGAATAGCTGCATTCTCTGGTGTTCAAACTCGCTCCAGTTCATCTGTGAAGAATTGGATTTTGGATGTTAATTATCCAGACAAATCAGCAATTGGTTTAAAGCATTGTTAGGGACAAAGCAAAGAATGAATAGCTTCTGCAAAATATGGCATTGTGAACGGTACTGATACTATCTGCTATAATTTGTCTGTCTGCCTTTGAAAGCACTGGACAGACAGATAAACTTATCTTTTTGAGATAATTACCCATAGCGAATATGCATACTAGCCTATTTCTTCCTTGATATTAAAAGACAAAAGAAAAATTCATCATGTGCTTCCGTAAAAATAAACAAACCAAAACAAGCTAATTAGAGCTTGGCCTGACTCTTGCACTCCTCAGAAGTGTCACTGATCTCAGCAGTTGTGCTCGTGGTTTTGTGCTGCAGGTGGGGTGCTGGCCAGGTGCTCAGAGCTGTGCTGAAGTACTCTGCGTAGTGGGACGAGTTTGGGACTTGATGTATGTCAGGCTGGGGGGACGGTTGTGTGCACAGAGGGTATTTAAGCTATGGGAACAACAGCAAGGAATCCAGCGCACAGATTTATTCTGGTTGCGAGAGAGGAGGAGAATCACAGAACCACGGAATGATTTTGGGTTGGAAGGAACCTCTGGGGGTCATCTAGTCCAACCCCCAATGCACATATAAAATCGGGTTTTGACATTATAAACGCCATGTTGTGCTGCTTCATAGCTAGTGAATACTTTCTCACCTGAGACGTATTTTCTAACATAATAATAGCTTCAAAAGTTTCTTCATCTAAGAAATGCATGCAAATGGTTGTGTGACACAGACAAGGTCTTTAAACCAATTTTGTCATTACCCTTTATAGTTTAACAGAAAAGACTAGGGCTTGAATTATTTAGGGATATCTTTCTACCAAGCTACCTGCGTTGTCGTGCTTCGTCTGATCTGCTGCTGTATCCAAGCAGCATTGTACCCTCCAAGAGTTTCCAGTGCATCATCTGCTTATTCCAGAGAGTTCCCAACTTTGTGGTCTCCTTCCTTCAACAACTAAGAAAAAAATAGTCATGGGGGGAAAAACTGACCTTCGATTTAAGCCAGAATAAGTTTCTAGACCTCTTCACTCCAAATTCTCCTTGCCGTTACTACAGACCTAGTGCTCCCCAGGTGGCAGGGAGGACCACGTGGCTTTCTCTGGGGGTCCATTCTTCTCTCCCCAGCACAGCCCAAGTTCTTTGTGGCACACAGTGAGGGAAACAAGGTAGGACTGAGCGTCCCGGCTGTCCCCGCTGTGCTCACTGCCACAGTGAGCCAGAACCCAAGGGGTGGATGGCAGTGTGTCCGTGGTGTGGTTGGGCTTGCCCGAAAAGGCTTGTGCGGGTGCTGCTCACAGGGCTTTGCTCTGTCCTGGTAGGGTTTGATACCCAAAGGCGGGGCTTTCTGGTCTTTTATGTGTCTGTCAAATGCCATTGAATATCTACAGCGGGGCGCAAGTAGTAATGGTGCCGATGGTCTTGCAGTGTGGTCTGTGTCCCTGGGGAGAGCAGCGGCTCCTGCCCCACCGCTCCCAGGCCCTTGTGCCCAAGTGGTGGTGGCTCTTAATAGACTTGTTTGCATCCTCTCTGAACACCAAAACTACTTAATTTGGCAGCCTTTGTCACTTCATATACACTCATTATGAATCCTGCAATCTGCCTTTCAGGGGATTTTTTTTTTTAATGTTTAATTTTTATTTTTTTTTTCAAATACTGAAGCCCAGTAATTTTAATTTAACATTAACAGCTGTATTTCCGACAGATTGCTGAGTGGATTAGAGTTTTATGCTGTTAAATGTAATTACAATTTAAGTTCTGTGTTCAAAGAAACTAAAGTGTAGTTATGGTTCCAGCTTTTATATTTGTAATTCTGAAAATGTTTTGAAATAAACTACATCTTGTTGTATAGAAGAATGAGGAGCCCCAGCATATAATACAGTTTAGGATATGTGATAAATTGAATTTTAGTTGACATGAAAAAGTTTATATAGTTTTCGTGGCTAGAATGAATTAATTGACTTAGCTGTAATCTAACCATTGTAACTCCACCACCAAATGAGAACCGAGGTATTTGGGGAACATCTCTGGTTGGGTCATGTATTTTGAAAACTGCGTGTACTTTGTGTGCTATGCAACCTGGTATTCAAATATTATTTAATGTTTTTAAATTACATGTACAGAATTCTAAGTTTGCTGAAACATGTGTTGGGTGTCCACTAAATTAAACTTGTCTATGCAAAAAGAACCGCTCACTAACACACCTAATGTTTGTTGCGCTTGAGCCAGTCATGCTTTTCTTTTATGAAATACATCTCCTTGTTTCTGGAAATGAATGTGGTGTTGCTGTTTTGTGCCTCTGAGAATCCCAAACTGGCTGCTTAGCAGGGAGGAAGAAGTGTCTGTTCAGGCAGAGAATGATTTTCCTAGGCTCTGGTTAGGGAAATAAGGCTGGAGACGTTGCATTCCCGTAGCTGGCCGGGTGCAGGTGTGCCATGGTGAGAAAGAAGACATTCCCTCTGATCTGTGACCAGAAAATTGGAGAGATTAACTACTTTTTTTTCCCATTTCTCTCTAGTTTTATTCTGGTTGTTTTGTCAGCAACCATGTGTCTTGCAATGAAGAAAATATAGAATTCTCCCTGATCATTAGCACAAATCAGTTTTTAAATTAAAAACCGCCTCTAAGCGATTGCTTTATGGCTATGGTTTTTCCTCTGCCACAGTCCGTAATAAAACCTGACCTGAGTTTTTCCATTTTGAGAGCCCAGCATCAGCAAGGGGAACGTAGAGACGAGGGCTGGTTCCCGGGGTGCCCAGAGGAGGGGCGGCATGGCCGGGGGACAGGAGCAGTGGCCCTGGCTGAGGGAGCAGCGGCAGGAGGGGGAGGCTGGGCTGGGAACGCTGGCTGTGCCTTGGCATAACCTCGGGATCCCGCTGGCTGCAGGTTCTCCCTCTGGGCATCTCCAAGAAGAACTGTCACTCCCTAAGGAGGGGGGCAGGCAGACTTGGCCAGTGCCGCCTTTGCATGTATTTATGAACGCCACACTTGGATACAGAGGGGATGCCACCTAAGCGCTGTCTCCTCGTTAGCCACAGTTTATTTATGAGCAGGACAACATGGCTTAAGGCATGTTCTGAGCGCTCACTTTGTTTGGTGACAGTCATGGTGTATTTTGGGGGGTTGCTCATCATACACACAAGCAGATCTTGTGCCCCGGGGCAGTGGGGGTAAGTGGCTGCGGCCAGTCCATGGCAGTCACTTCCACAGTGGAGCCAGGTGGGCTGCAGCAAGCCTGCGACTCCCTGGCAATTCGTGTGTGCTTTGGGGCTTTTGCAGGTTTTTTAGGGGGTTGGTTTTTTTTTTGGAAGGGCTTTGGAGGGCTTGCAGTGCTGCTGAGCAGTGTGCTGCCAAGGAAGCAGAAAGGGTAGCAGGGAACTTGGAGATGGTACTGCTATTTTATTGTTGATTGGTTGATGATAACTCAGGTCCTCACTTTAGGTGTGAAAGATATTGCTCTAAAAGGTGTCTCATCCATCTCCTTGCAATGTGACGTTTGCAGCAGTTAAGGCTAGATGAAGCCAATGCACTTCAGATCTGAGAAAACCCAACCCAAACCGAAAATTCATCCATTGCTCGTTCTGAGGAACTGATACAAGTGTGATGATATAAATATACTGTAACTATCAATGATTGTAAGAGCTTAGAATTATAAATTCATTACAAGAGTGATTCATTATCTGAAATAATCTTGGAATGATCTCTTTTTTTTACTGGTTTTCTTCTACAACAAAAATTCTTTGCATTTCTTTTAATAGCTTTTAAATTTCTGTAATCACTTTTAAATCCCTCCATTATTTCCAGTCCTCCTTTCTCCTTAACAATGCAGCTTTGCCAGCAAGCATGAGTTGAGTATTCTCCATCAATAAAAGGACAATATGGAATAATGATGCAGAAATTTCATGAAAACCAGTAATTATTGAAACAGTGACTGTAATACAGTAAATGCTATTTCATGCAATATAATTTTAAATATAAATCTTCAGATGTGTCCTGTGCAAGTAACATGGTTTATAATTATCCTTACTAGCTATACATTTATATTTGGAAATGCTAGTTGCCAGTTACATTTCATGTAATGATAGACCAAACTCCTCATCAGTTTATTTCAGGATTGGAAGCTATCACCTAAGCAAGAGAAAATGTATACTATTTTCAAAGTATTAATTTGAATATATATTTGGGATTAATGATCTGATTCTGTTACCTGTTTGTGTTTATCCTGAGCTTGGGATTTCTTCAACATTTCTGTAAAATCATTACTGGCAGAGTTGTGATGCAGTTTTGAGATGAAGCGTGATACGTTTTTTCTTTAGAATGAAGACTTAGCAGTCGTCGTTGTCCAGAATAATCACCGAGGTGCTTACAAAATGTCCTTGTTTTCACACCTTGTAGTTACTGATCGGATGAAAGTGCAGTTACAGAGAACAGGAGAGATTAAATGGTGGATACAGATACAATAAATTAACTAGAGTTTTGTTGGGGAAACTAATAGTAGTTCCTTTTACTGCAGCTTTTCTGTGTAGCCTGTTACAGGCCTTTGAACCTGTTACTTTCTTTGGAGCTTGGCAGGCTGAGATAAATATAAAGGATGCTTTATAGCATCCTGCGTCTGCGCTAGGACCTAAAATGCTGGAGCTGGTTCAGTGGTTTTCAGTCTCTTCCAATTTATTTGTCTGTGTGTTGTTTCCATGGAACACCTTTAGCCTTTCCAGGTTCTTTCTCTTGCTCTGGCTGTAGTCCTTAGGGGCTGTGGGTCGCAGAGTGAAGTGGTGATCTAGGCTAAAGAGATGGTAGTGAAAGGGAAATAGCGCTTTGCTCTCGGTTCCTCCATTTGCAAGGCACAGAATGTGCTCACAAATCCCCTGGGAGTTGGAAGCGACGTGGAGTTTTGTGCTTGCAAATCCCCTGGGAGTTGGAAACAGCGTGGAGTTTTGTGCTCGCAAATCCCCTGGGAGTTGGAAGCGACGTGGAGCTGGATGTGGGGAGCACCCGGAGGAAAGCGCCCATGGAATCACCCGTCAGACTTGTCTCTGGTGGATGTGGTGTGCAGAGCCTGGGGCCGCACAGGCGGTGGGAAGGATTGGGCTTTCTAGTTCGCTGAGAAACCAGTGCAGTGGAGCATGGACCTGTGGTCATCGTTGTTGGCTGCCCAAAGTCTCCCAAAAGTTGTGTGCAGGCTCTGAGGCTCTGGACGCTCTCAGGCTTCCGCCGCGATGGCTTTGCAGTAGCCGTGGGGGTTGCTTTGCTGCAGGTACCGGCGTGAGGACAGGGCCCAGAAGTAAGGACGCTTTCCCTTTGAGCCTCTGGGTGCTGTACGGGCTCTTAAGGGCTCCTCTAAGCTGTGGCTGCTGTTGTGGCCCAGCCTGGGGCTCCATCTTCCAGCGTGCAGCACGGCGTGTGCCGCGCTGACCTGCTCGCTCCTCTCCACTTTCTGCCTGAGCTCAACCTCATCAGACAGAAATAAACTGTCTTCTTTCAACTCCCTTTCTCAATAGAGTGCTTCTTTATTGAGAAAGACTAATTTACACTGTTCTTTCATTACGTTTGTATTAAATAGGAAGGAAAAAATGTCCTTCTATTGCTGTAGATGTCATACCATTATATGTGTGTCCGTCCTTGGAGACAGTCCGAGCCGGTCCTGAGCAGCCTGCTCTCCGGCCCCTGCTTTGAGCAGAGGGGTTGGTCTGTAGGATCCTCGGACGCCCCTTCCAGCCTCAAAAGCTCTACAGCTCCATCATTTTCTGTAAAGGCAGTGACCTTCAGCGGGGAGTTACAAAGCAGCACTAAGTGCTGGAATATGTTCTCCTTTAATGATTATTGGGAACTACTGGAAATACACATTGTGAACTTGTTCTGTATTTTGCAACGTTCAGCTCTGCTGCCAAAATAGCGTGTCAGTGTAAAAATCCTCATTATGCTTTTCAATAATGAAGTTGAATTTTCTTAACTTCTACAGTATGGGGTGACAGCACATTGTGGTAACACAGAACAGCTGGTTCTCCCCTGCAAAGCTCAGTTCCATAGCGAAAAATTGGAGCTCAGATTTACCTTTTTTTAGTACCTAAATAGACTTTAAATGAGCAGAGGCTAATTATTGGTTTACTGAAACCAATTCAAGATTAAAAAAGAAAGCCAGCTGGTTTGGACACTGTTTGAGATGTATTATATTGTCATTAAATCTTTAGTGAAGGGTAATTTTTACTCTCCTTATTGGTTAAATGAGTACACACATTGTAATGTGTGCCACTAAGAAGATTCACACAGGCATCAGCTGAGCAATGTGCGAGAGTCTTGCATGCTGCTTTTGTCATTATCAAAAAAAATTAATAAGCTTCTAGTAGAAGGAGAAACGCATCACATGACGCCTTTTTTAATGGCACAATTTTAAATGAAGGCTGGAATCTTGCTTTTAGGGACTGTTTCCTTTGTGTAGCATAGTCTTTTAAATCGCTGCGAGGTGGGCAGTGTAATGCTTTTTTCTTTTACCCCTCCCTTCTCACCATACAAACAATTCTGGGAATTGCAGATCTGCTGTCTTCCTCTTTGTTCTTGGGAGAGAGTCCCCAAGACAGTGAATCACTCAGAAGCAGGTAATCTGAAAGGAACAAGCTGAAATGGCTTTAGTGGGATAATTGTTTGTGTCTAACTGGTAGGAAAATCTCTTTAGGTTTTTCCAGTAATGGATTGCTCTGGTGTTACGGTTCCTTTGTTAAAGCAGTACAGATGTGAAGTCCCAGGAGTGTTGTTAGCTTGAAATATGTTCTTTGATTTGCATAATCAGTGTAATTATAAATCAGGACTCTTTCATCCTAATGAAAAACCTGTTACCTGTCAAGGGAAACAAGAAAAAAAAAGGATGTTCTGTGCTCATCTAAGAGGGAAGTTTCAGGAAGGCTGAATGAATGGTTCTGCCCCCATCCCTTCCTCGGGGTCCAGTGTGTGCATCTTCTCTGGTTGACGGCCACAGACACTGCAGGCGTCTGGCATCAGCGAGGGCTTTGAGGTTGTCAAACAAAATGGTGGCTTTACCTTAGGAAATCGTGGTAAGAACACATTTATAGTTGCAGCTACCTATTGCACTTCACCCTTGGTGGCCCTTCACCTGACACCCGAGGACACTGTGTATAGGAGCCAAAGAGGGTTGTGTATGGGGTGGTCCCGTACGGGGGCCCAGGGGCCGTCCCTGGGTAAGCATCCTGATGTTGAGCAAGAAACATCCAGGCTAAATCTGGACAACAGAGCTAAACCGAGTTAATAACAAGAAAAAGGTGGGATGAGAAGCCGGGTTGAACTGTGAGGAGGGAAAGGTAAGTTGTAACGCTGGTGCTCTGCTGCAGGACACCGCAGTGGTGGGATGCGGGGTCAGCCTGGGCATCGGAGAAATACCCCTTCTCCTTGTCAACTTGCTAGAACAAGATGGTAAAATGATGTTGAGAAATGCTTGTCTATCAACAAGACTTCCTTACGGCATTTTCTAGGCTGTCTCAAGTGCTTACCTTAATTTTTTTTCTCCAGGCGTGGTATCTGCCCAATACTATATAATGCCACTAAATTTTTCTGTAATAAGAAATTGGGAATAAATTAGGGAGAAGAGAGCGTTATCTTCCATCTCAATAAATCTTTCTGCAAAAGATAAAACCAAGGTTTTATGAATTAATTATTTCTGGGTTTCACCATAATTGTAATGAAATATATGAATGAAAATCCAGTTCTCCCACTCTCTTCTAAATTAGGCACCTGCAACAACTGAAGCTGGACTTTTGGTGCCTGGACCTTGCCTGCTGCAGGAGTGAAGTCTGAAGTCTTGCACATCAGTTAAACACGTTGCTTCGCACTTCAGGACGCACAAATAAGACGAGACTTGTATGCACCAAAGAGCTGGGTCTGGCTGCTCTTCTCTTCCCTTTCTGTTGCAGGGAGGGTGGTGTGGCCTCCCCTCTGGCTCGCTGAGCCTCCTGATGAGGGCTGGGAGCCACCTTACTGGCAGGGCTTTTGTCACCTGCGAGTCACGCTGGCTGACATCTGCCTCAGGCTGCTTCTCCTTTACTCTGTCACTCTTTATGCTGCAATCTTTATGTCATTTAACCCGCTTTCATTACTAGATGGAAGAGTCCCTGGGTTTTTTTTCTTCTGCCTTAGATCTCGGTGTCACAGAAAGTTACTGTGCTGATTATTTTAGCCTAGAGTATTCAGTTATGCCATTTGGAGGGAAGAGTCAGCTAAATGTTTCCTCCAGAAGAATGAGTTTTTAATGGCCTGATTTATTTTGATAAATCCTAAAGGTTCATTCCTCTGCCTTCCAGTTCTGGAGGTTTGATGTTCAGTATCTCCCAATGTTTAGCCTCTGTGTGCCTACATGAAGAAAAGCAGTCCAAGTGTAAATTTTGAGAAAACAATAGTTAAATTCCAGAATTTACTAACCTGTGAATAGTCTCCAACACTAGAGTGAGAGATTAAATGTGGGTTTTTTTAATTGAAAATCTGTTTCCTGCATCCCTTCCTTGAATGTCACTTGAAGGTTGAAGTATATTGCCAAATTTGGGACCAGATCTGGTAAGATGCATCCAAATTCTGAGATGTGATAGAAATGCTGTTGTTCTGAAAAGGTTACTGGTGGGTGCTTGTGTCGGATTCAGCTGTGGAGATGGAAGCTAAGGGCAGACTGGTATTCTCCAGAGGGGTACAAAATATAGGCAAAATAAGAAAGAATTATTTTGGAACAGGTTTCTTACAAATTAGCAAGAAAGAGCTTGAGAGTTGCCACTTATCTAAGATGGAGAAGCACACGTTTTAACCTTGGCGTTGGTCAGGTCATTGACTGTGTAGTTTGTGTTGTAGCTCAGAAAGCAGCGTTATGGATGCAGGAACAGAAATCAGAGCTAGAAATTAAAGTATTTGAAGTAAGCCACAAGAGAAAGCACACATGGCTACTTGAAAAAAAGTCCCCAAAACCAAAAAATTCCATCACCCCCCACCTAAACTCCAGCAGAGTTTAAATTAAATTCACTTAGAAGTTTATTAGCCAAGAGATAATTACATGTGGAGTTTTCCTGGGGACTCGCATCCATCCGGTGCTCAGATACGGGTGGTGCGGAGCTGGGACATCCTCCCCGCGGTCCCTGGTCCCCTGTGTGAGGTGGGGTGAGGCTGGACATCCCCTGGGTGTCTTCTGCGGAGAGGCCCAGTCCCACCCGAGCGACTGGGGCTGTGTGACGTGGCCAGCCGTGTCCTCCGCATCCCTGCGGATGTTTGCAGAGGGCCCGGGTTGGTTTAGAAAGGCAACAGCTTATTTTGGTTTTTGTGTCACTGGTAGCCTGAGGAGGCGAAGGTGAGCGATCGCTGACGGCAATACCACATCCTGGTTCACACAGGAAAAGAAAATATTTTTGGTTTGGGGCTTTAATGTGCCTATTGTTAGTCCTGATGGAGAATGCATTCTGTGGTGCTTTACTTTGGTTTCATTCTCATTTTCCTTTTAAGTGAATGACTTTTTAGTCTGTTCTCAGTAAGGTTTTTCTGGTTGCTACTTCCACTCCTGCAGCCCCCTTGGAATTGCCAGGGTCAGGGGCTGCTCCTTGCTCCCTTTCAGCTGCTGTTTTTTCCCTTTGCTTTGTTTTCAGTGAGATTTGGCTTGGCAGCCTGCTAAAAAATAATAAGAAATAATAAATATAACTTTTTTTGCTAGGGAAAAATGGCTTTCCATACAGTTAATGGTAGATTCTGCCTTTTTTGTCCTGGAAAGTTATTTAAATTTTCTCTGTTGACTGTGAGTTGAGTTGATCCCGTATTACACCTCAGCAGGTCTGGTCATTCCCATGTTGGTGGGAATATCTGCATGGTCTTTTAAGAGTCCTTGCTGTGTGTTGCCTGTGGAGAGTGTGGTGGCCAGTTCTATTTGGAGCAACATAAAAAGCCTAAAACTAGAAGCGAGTGCCTGCGGGGTTTCTTGTCTGTTTTTCCCTTGTCCCATTGCGAGGTTGTGTGTAATGACTTCCCAGCAGCAGGATTTCTGCGATGTGCTTCTCTTTCTGTCTTTTCTTTACCTTGTTGCCCAATAAGTGTACAGATGCCAGCAGGAGTTCTTCTCGCACACCTGTGTTGAGAAGCACTGTAAAACACAATTAGATGTGAAGCTCTTAATTTCCGTCACCCGGAGATCTTATCCTGACTGTTGTACATTATATAAATGTATATAAATTAAAAACATACATAGAAATGTAGAGAAAACACTTAAGAATCACTTTTGTAGCCAACTTTTAATAGCGGTTTGCCAGCTAACCCATGTCTAAGGGAGAAGCCCGAGTGACCAAGCTGCACCCAGCGCTGCTGGGAGGTGGGAGAGCCTGTGCTGACACCCGGGGTCCTGCCATCCCTGCTGAACTACCGGCAGTGTTTGTTGCTGGAAAAATGTGGGTCTGGGACGTGAGGTTTTTTAATTTACATAGAAAATGAGAACCGTGCTGCAGTATGCTGTCCGGGCAGCCTTGATGGGACAAGAAGTGTGCTTTAGTGTTGTGAGGAAAGGCCTGATGTAGGTCTGTTGAGAAGCTAATTCTTTAAATGAAATTAAATCAAATTAAAAGCATCATTAAAATTCTGTAATGACTTCTTTAAAGCAGTTGTGGAGTAACCGCTGGCTGTGTGAGCAAGTGTGAAAAATCCCAGCGGCAGAGGAAGGTTTGAGTGGCGCTGCACAGGCACCTGCTGAGGTGCTGCTCTGGATGGGGCAGTAGAACAGGATTGGAAGGAGACGTTTGGAGCCTGCACTGAAATAAGGATATGAAAACCAGAGAATTTCTAGAAATAGTTATAAAGTCAACAGTGAAATCTCAGCCCCCTCTAACGATAGGAGCGAAATAGTCGGCGGTCAGATGTCTCCTTAGCTTCAGTGAAGGCTGCGTAGCTGTCTCTCACCGGCTCCCCAGCAGGAACCTGCAGGGGGGCTGTCGGTGGGGGGTCACTGCTGGGAGCAGCGCTCGGCAAAGGGACAGACCTTTGGGACAACAGGTTTCGAGAAGAACAGAACAAGTCAGAGCTGAAAACTGATTTCTCAAGCATATGTCTGTTTTGGTTGAGATGATGAGAGGTGCAAGGTGTGTACCAGCACCGGTGAAGCAGAGCCTTGAATCATTTGGATTAGTGTGCAGGAACTTGCTTTGAAAGAATCTGATGAGGTTAAAGCTGGGAAATTTGATGCAAGTCTATGGAAGATACTACGACAGTGGTGTTCAATAGTGACCCTTGGGACACTATAGAAATGTGTGTTAAAGGACCCCTCTTCGCCTACGGCATTTAAAAGTGGTCAGAACAAGATAAAAGTACACCAAATCCCAAATCCTAGCGCTATGGGTCTAGGGAAGCTACTGGTCCTTCCTGTGCTTTATATGCACAAATTTGTTTATTTTAGCTATTTAGCTCTTTCTGTGAAAAGTCCTCTCTTTTTTTTCTGGATGTATTTAGGCGTTTTAATTGTATTAAACTGAATTTACCAGATTTCTTGCAGCCCTTCTCAGACTACACGCGCTGGTGTGGTTTGCAGGCTCCGTGTTTTTCTCCTAAGGACACAAACCAGCAGCCCTTGGCAGCTCCCTGGGGATGGTGCTTGCTCTGAAATGAAGCGTTTCATTTGAAAATTTTACATTTTATTTCTTCCTTTATCATTTCCCTTGGTAGGATTCTGCTGGGAGAGCAGGAGGAAGGGGAGGAGGAGTGTTGAAAATTTTCAGGACTTTTGATGGAAGTCTCTTCACCAGCTCCAGCCGATGCCTGATGAATTCCACTTACTGTCACTTCTTCTGTGGGCTATTTCATAGCAGAGTTTAGTGCCCTTACCTTCAGAAGGCATTTTAGACACCCCGATCCAACCCTTTTGGAGGACTATGTGTGGTTGTGCTGCGGCCCTTCATTTCCCAGAAGAGCTGTGAAGCAGCTGGAGAGTTTCAGGGCTGAGAATAGGGATTTTTTTTGGTTTCTGTAGCACACCACTGCTGGTCCTGACCCTTCTTGCGGTAATATTGGACTGTACCTAAGCCCAAAGCTCTGTAAAGAGATGGAGCTTTCACTTCTTCTCTACTTCAGAAAGGCTCAGGCTTCCAAGCCATCCGCATCCTCTGCGTTGCATTTCAGACGTGTATGAAACTTAAAACCAAGGAGGGTTTTCCTGTCGACCCGCAGCACCACCCTGCACCCGGTGTGCGGTGAAGCTCCCGCGCTGGCCTTTGCCACCTCGGTGTCCCTGAGCCACCCGACGGCAGGGGGGTGGGAAGCGGGGGGGGGGAGCAGGTCCTGGCAGCGTGGCAGCGGGAGACGTGAGGTGGGAGCTGCAGCAGGAGCTGGGCTCCCTAATTTTCGATCGTCCTATAGCCTAAGCAGGTAAGAAGAAGCTGCAGGGGTCTCTGTGGGAACACAAGGAAGCGGTAGCGCCTGTGGTGCTACAGAATTGCAATCCCTGCCACGTTCTCACTTGCTGTCACACGGAATGCGTTCTGGATTGAGTCTGTTTCTGAAAGCTTATAGCGATAACTTTGTTGTCACTCTTTTTACTAAAGCTGGTGTTTTGGAATGCCAGAAAGATAGATGTCGTGTGAAATAACCGTTGTCAGTGACGTGGAGCTGGCTTTGACAGAAGGACACATGCACAGCTCCAGCACACGCTGCTTTGCACCCCTGCTAGAGGGTCTTAAGGGCCACGGGCAGGAGGAAGAGGAGAGGTTTTAAGTGGGTTTGATGAAAACGCTGGAGTCAATGAGCTGGCGTAAAAGGGAAAAGGAGGGTCTGCCCTCGGCAGGGTGGGAAAGGTTTGCTTCCCCTGCTCGGCTGGAAAGGGCTGGGAGCCACTCCAGTGTGGGGCAGCCTGGGAAGTTGGAGAGATGAGGAAAAACACAGGCTCCGGAGCTGCCAGTCCTGGACCACTCTGAGGATGGTGCTAGGTGCTTTCTAACAGCCTGGTACCAGAGCTGACACCATGAGATAAATTTCATTGCTGTGTGTGGCAGGTAAGGATGCTGACACTGGGTTTTCCTGCCATGGAGTGAGTGCTGTAGCTTCTTTAAACACATCCTCACCCAGCTGTGTCTGTAACACAGCCTGAGCACAAAGGACAGAGGGTTATGCCACTCGCCACATTGCTGCTGACACAAGGAAGGACATATTCAGCACCCTTTAATTTATGTCAGAGTTCCTCTTAGCAGGGTTTTTTTTAAAATTCAGATACATACATCAGCTCTGCCCTTGAAGCCCTTTGCTTTCTAGCAGTAGGTTTCTGCCTTAAGAGCAGCCTCTCCTCCTTGAAAGGCTTTTGCTAAGGAGGAAGGGATGAAAAGAGAGAGAACTTCACTATCAGTGACAGCGTTAGGGAATGCCCATGTGGATGTTTCAGTTGAAAATACAGGGATGCTGGAACTGGGCATCATGAAACCTGTCAGCGCCTGCTCAGCCTGTAGCCAAACTTTGGAAAGAGCTAAGTTCCTGTTAACACATCTGTTAAGACGGCTAGGCGAGGAATACCCTTCAAACCAGCTCTATGTGCTAACAGCTGAGAGTTTTGTCGTTATTTTTAAATCTGGTCAGTTCTGGGCACATGCTTAAATGTCCTGACTCCTGTTAGCATCATAAATGTCTTTTACCATTTTATAGATTCTAGTTCATTTATTTTTGTGTATTTTCCTGCAGACAAGTGTTTAATCAGACTAGTGCTTTTGCTTTTCCATTTGCTGTGCATGATGCATATTACAAAACAGCATTAGAAATGAAGACACTGCTACGAGATGCATTTCTGGATGCAACAGCCGGTTTCCATCTGGAATACTTTCACTTTTAGATGCTTGAAGAAAGATTAGAAAATTGTAATGTCTTCCCATGCTTAGAGTTGATCTTGATGTGTCACTGATGGTTTTTTGGAGCTGTTGACTTTGCTGATGTTGCAGACAGCCTAAATCAGCAAGTATTGGGAAGCTCACAGAGTTTAACTTGTGGGGGAGGGCAGTGGATGCCAGCAGCGATGGCAGGAGTAGGAAAGGCTTTCCACTGGTCACTAAGACTGTCTTCTTTTCCCTCGAGATGGCAGGGGAGGTCTCCCTGAGGAGGAGCAGCAGGGGCTCCATGGCTGGGGTCGTGCTGCCTGCGGGGCAGCTGGGAGACCTGGTCTCCTGGGTTGAGTGATGCAGGACTAATTTATCTTCTAATGCTTGGAAATACTGCACTTTTGGAAGACCCTACTGTCTGTGTGAAGATATTTGCTTTATAGCCAGCTAGGCTCCGTGGGATTCAAGGCCTCAGTGGTTTTGAGCTCTCCAGGTGCAGGGACGAGGAGGAGCGAGACCCAGGCACTTGACCC
>JAOXNO010000003.1:23735782-23756557 GCA_028565335.1 Limnodromus scolopaceus | reverse complement strand
CTGGGGGTGTTCAGCCTGGAGAAAAGGAGGCTGAGGGGAGACCTCGCTCTCTCCAACTCCCTGAAAGGAGGGTGTAGTCAGGGGGGATTGATCTCTTCTGCCCAGGAACAGGTGATGGGACAAGAGGAAACGATCTCAAGTTGCGCCAGGGGAGGTTTAGGATGGATATCGGGAAAAATTTCTTCACCAAAAGGGTCATCATCCTCGGAAGAGACTGCCCAGGGTAGTGGTGGAGTTGCCATCCCTGGAGATATTTAGAAGCTGGGCAGACATGGTGCCAAGGGACATGGGTTAGTGGTGGGTTTGGCAGTGCTGGGATAAGAGTTGGACTTGATGATCTTAAAGGTCCCTTCCAACCATTCTGTGATTCTGTGATACTTGCTAATACTTTTTTTGACAGAACTGAGTTTGTTGGGCTTCTTGATATCACTGTAAAAGTAGTCCCAGAAGAAACAGGAGTCCCAATGAAAATTCCCATGAAAAACTGGTGTGCAGTACCCAATACTTGAAAATCAGACCACCTAATGTTGTCTTGGAGTGAGCCAGGTCGGCCAAATCTACAAATTGGCGTTACAAGTCTTGGTCATGGATATGTCAGTCATCTTCCTGAAAGACACTTCTTTGTCGTAAATTTTAAGTAATGATTTTATTATTTCACTTCACTTCTTTATAATAAAGCTACTATCTGCAATTAGCTTACATATGACAGTGGAGAACAACGTGTGTGATGCTTTGCAAGGAAGGGAATATGGGACAATCTTTTTTCTCTTCCCTTTTATTGACTTTGTAATTTGAAATGGCTTTTCTCCCATTGATCTCCTGTTACTATATGGTTCGAATACCCAGTAAAGAAAGGAAAACGCTTCATGCCTCTCCAGAAAAACTAAATTGTCAAAATAAATTAAAAAAAAAAGTTGTTTTTATGAAATTGACGATATTGAAGTTGACATTTTTCCTGTAAACCATCCTTGCTTCCTCTTGGTAGCCATGTCCAAAAAAAAAGTAGTTGTGACAGTGTGATGCATTTCCTTGCAGCATATATAAAGTCTTCCTCAGTTTTTTGTTGGTATTTTTATGCAAGAACCTTTCTTCCCAGGGCTTTCTCCCTAGAGCTACATGGATGGCTCATTAAAGCCTGTTTCTGGTTGATTTGTTGGCTGGGATGTGTTGACATCACCACCTGAGACTCTAGGAGCATCTTTCTACCCCAACCCAAGGCTGTGCTGTTGGGTCATTTATTCTTTTTTTTGAGTGTATTCACTTCCTAGGGGATAACCCTTCATAATCTGCTTGATGATGTGTGGTTTTTTGGTCTCCTCTTGTCAAGGGGCCTTAACTGAACTCGGTAAATCTGCAAGTGCAGATCTCTTGTTAGGTTCTCCCAGCTTTCCCAGCAAGTCACAACAGACCACCACTGCTGGGGTGACTGATGGGAATGCCTCCGTCAAGTCGCTAGTAAATGCGTGTTGACTGTTTGAATTACTGTAGGGGAGCCACTTGTGAGAGAGAAATTCATGGGCAGGGGGGCTAAAGTAACGCAGAGGCTGAGCTGCTCGTTTTGCGGTGAGGGGAGGGTCCTTGTTCCCAGCTGTTCTACAGAGCCAGGGTCAGGCCTGGGCAGTACCTTCTCCCACATGCTTCACTGTGCCTTTCTCTTTTCTAATCCTCTCCTGCTGCTTCTCGTTCCTTCGTTTGTTTCTTCTGCAACAAAGATTTTGTGTCTTGGTTCCTGCCTCCTCCAAATAGCCGTGGGCTGTTGTGTAAAACCTCCAGGAGGAGGAAGAGTGGGGAAATACCATTCCAGTGCAGCTTCAGCCTTCAGGCACCCCCTGAAACATGCTCCATAATACTGATCTCTTCTGCGCAGCTGGCTGGCTTGCTTTCTTCCCCTGGTTTACTTGTGTGTGTGCATCACGGGCACTGGAAGCTGCATCCAAGGTCCTGCTGCTTTGTGCCTGGGACCTGCAGCAAGAAGCCAGCAGCGTTGGTTCCTGTGTGGAAGGTGCTTCAGAACGTGGGCAGGAGTTCTCTTAGGCTCTTTCTTTGGGGCCTGGATCCCTACCGAAAGGCAGCACTTACTTTTTTTCCTGGGCTGACCATTCATTTAGTAGCGACGATGATGGCTCACACGCAGACGACCTCATCTGGTGGTGCTTGGGTTTTGTGTGCAGATCTTTCACTCACTAATTTGTAGAAGTCTAAAATGGTTCTGAATGCAAAAGTCCATGTTATGGTGTGTAACGCTGCTTCCTTCTAAATTCTGGATGTAGGCTTTTTGGATCAGCTCTGGAGTACACTTTTTGTGTGGTTTAAATTTTGTTTCTTACACAGTGCTCGATAAGGTCAGCAGCTTTGCCTCCGTGCTGGTGTTGCTGTTTCTTAAAACTATTTCAGTAAATAAAAATTCAGAACTCACAAAAGTGTTTTCCTCCTTCCTTTTTGTCCAGTGCAGAGTTGACCCAGTGTAAGGGCTTTGGCAGTGAACTTGTGAGCGTTTGGGCCAGTCTGAAACTGCGAAGGGCCCAGTTAGCATGGGGTAGGTTCTGGTCTGTCTGCCTGCTGACTTGTGCGCCTTCAGTGAAGAGCCTAGAGCTTGCCTTTTGTGGCTCAATGAGCCAGATGGCTGCATGGCGATGGTTTTTTAGGCTGTTCTGTGTTGTTTTCACAAGGAGAAAAGTGGCCAGGTACTCACGGATCACACGGTGTGCGCGTGAAAACCTGGTGAACAAAACATAGAGCTCCACCTTCCCATTTACATGCAAGATGGGTTTCTTTTCCTGCTTACCTGTTATCCCTGTGTGAGAGGTTTTGTGGTGATGTTTTCAAATTGAACTATTAACACCTTTATATTAAGACAGATGGTTTTGGAGACTGAGCAAATCAGTCCTTTTATAGGAAGCGTCTCATTAAATCTCAAATCCTTAGAAGGTTTAGATTTATTCTTTGGTGCTGAAATAAACTCAGTAACGTAGGCAGTTTAAAATCTGAACTATATTCCGGGCTCAAAAACTCTTTAACAGTCCTTCATCACTGAGCTCAGACAAGGACCCCAGCAGATCCCCATCTGCTGAGGCGTTGGAGGACGTCGGGGCTGATGTGGAGCTTAGAACAGATGCAGAGCCTTCTGCAGGGCAGCGACAGCAGGAATTGTGTTTTTGGATACGTATGCTTCTGTTTAGCCTCCTAAAGAAAATAAGCCTCAAATTACATCTAGAACAGTTGCTTATTAAAGCTCCATTACGGTGTTAATCACACATGTGCTGATGTGCCATATGGACCATTTAAAAATTGAAAATGCTTGAAATAAATGGTGTTCAATGAAACACATATTTGGTTTCCTCATTTAAGATGTTATGTCTTCGGGCAGTCCGGGCCAGTGGGGGTACTTGGCGGTGCTTTGGGAGGGATGGCGCAGTCGGTGTCCCCCCTTCCCGTGCCAGCTCTGCCGTGGGGAGCCTGCTCTCACCCTGTGGAGCTGTAACGGCACCTGAACCTGTTGCGAGGGGTTACTGCTTGAGTATTTCCAAACCATTTACTCTGCAATCAGTATAAGGTCCAAATAAATTTTTAAAAATTACATTACATTTAAATTATATTACTTTTTTCTTAAAGACTGTATTAAACTTTGTACCTTCACCTCCTAGTGAATCCTTAAACAGAACAGATACGTTCTTACAACGTGTGCTTTATTTATATCGTGTACAGCTCAATGTAGAACCAAAAGAGGAAGGAAATTTATGAAGACTACACCACAGAAGAGATGGGGGAGGGAGAACGAAAGGAAGAAAAGCTATTATGTTCTGCCTGTGGCGTTTTTGACCAAGCAAACACAAAGCACTGAAATCCATGGTGGGATTGTTTTTCAGTGGGTTGGGTTGGGTTGGGCTCCCCCCCCACCAAGTGTAAGAGATTCACCAGAGTGCCTGAGTTTTGAAAAGTGATGGGAGAGGAAGCTCGTTAGTGTGATCGACATGGTGAGCACATTTGCAAAAACAAAGTGTGAGCTGTGCATCCTGTTTGGTAACAAGGAAGCGGTGAAGTTCTACGAGCCACTTGGTTCGTTAACACGTCTGATACGGCCGTAGAAATACAAAATAGAAGCCTGTCATGTTTTTTTAGTGTACAGCAGCTTGCTTTGGTGTAAGAAATTCATTGGGACTGCACCTGCACAATTTATGAAGGATGGTGAAAGAATGGATACTCCTTGTTCTGCACTGAGCCCTTGGATTTTGTTCCCAGCTTAGGATCAAGAAGATGGAGATTTATCCTCTTGTTTTTTTCCCTGTCTTTTATTAGTGCCTCCTAAGCCTGTCCATCTCAAACCTGGGCAGGAAAGAATTCCTCCTGCACCTTCTCGGCCTTTGCCAGCTGATCCCAAGTCGTCAAGGAGCATCGCACCTGGAGAGGAAGAAATACCATTATCAGCAGGAGTCAACACACTTATTGAGAAATTTGAAAGTATTAGGTAAATATGGCTTTGTGAGACCTGCTTTAATCTCCTTTTTCTGCATTCTTAACTTAGAACAATAAAACCCAATTGTAATTATCATGTAGAAGCTGCTCTTAGGATGTTTTCTGCTGGAAGTGCAGAACTTGGCTGCACAGTTTTGGTTTTGTTGGTTTTCTTTTAAATAAAAGCATGTATTTCAGCAACTTTTAGTTTGTAACAGACAGTTGTTCGTAAGGGGCTTAGACTTGCTGAATTTGGTAAGTGTTCTACTAGAAACAGGTAGCTCAGAGTCTGCTTTCAGTAAGTTGACTTGATGTCGAGATTGGTTTTTGCATTATAGGAACTTGATTATTGTCATCTAAAACAATTGAGTTTTCTGTCTAAGATTCAGTAAATGTCAGAATACTGTTAGCTTGCTTCTTGGAGGAAGTGGAGAGTTAAATTGCAAAGTGCTGTGAAACAACGTCATGGAGAACAGCATTTCCTCTGAAACTTTACATAGAAGAGACATTAAATAGGATAAAATACATGGATTTGGTGTAAAACCAGCTCGTTTTACAAACATATGAGAACTCTGAAGACCAAATCTGCCCGATGGAGCCGAGTGATTTTTTTCATAAAGAGGGAGATGGAGGCAGAGACACTGGGCTGTGTCTTGGAGTGTATTATCACCCGGGTGAACCTGGTAAGGTGTCTTTTGAAAAGCAAAAATCATGCCCTCTTGTGCTTAAAAAACATCCTCTCTCTGCCAGAAAATACCTTGCTCCAAAGGCTTTGTTCTGTTGAAGAACAAGAGTTCCTGTTTAAACGAACCCACAACCAAATGCTTCTTTTAAAAGATGATTCCTCCCTCCCCAAATCTTTAAAACAGACTGTTCTTCAAGGCAATGTGGGGAGCACTAAAGGCCGGGGACAGTAGAGGTGCCATTTCAGTAAAACTTATGGCTAGGGGCGGTATGTCGTTTTCTGAGATTGTTGGCTGGATATTATTACAACAACGTGCACACACTTACCTCCTCGGGTTGTGAAGGGGGCACAAGGAATACAACTTGATTCAAATGATAATCAGGCCCTCTCTTTTGGGGCACTTTTGAAACCTCCGAGTGTTAATATGAATGACTGTGGTGCTTTCTCTCCACCCACAGGCAACCTGTACATATTCTTCAAAGAAACCAGCTAAATTTAGCTCTTAAGATGGAGCCTGGCCTGGACTCACCCAAACAGCCAAGCTCGTGTGACTGTGACCTGGGGGCTTCCAGCGGCTCTTCCACAAACGAAAGAAGCGAACCGGATGAAAACGAGCCAGATGCACCATGCAGTGCAGATCTATCTAACACAGACATAATGAAAATTAAGGAGCTAAGCATAGCCGATAACAAAAGCCGCGAAGACTGTACTGCTGTGACTGTGAGCAAAGAGCCTTCTCGAGAGCTTGGCAATAAAGACTCAATGGCAGAACTGAACGGTAATGGTAAAATTCCCAACAGAGACAGTGGCATCGACAGCCCGTCTTGTAGCGTGGCAGGGGAAACGTTCCCCAGTGAAGACGGTGCAGAGCAGAAGAAGCCCAGTGTGGCTGGGAACCCAGGGGAGATGGAACCCAACAGAAAGGGCACCAAATCTTCCTCTGTGGAGCAGAAGAGAGACTCCACACAGGATGAAGACAGTGACATTGATGAAGGAAGCAGCGAGGAGCAAGAGACAGCAGAAGTGCCAAAGTTAGAATATTTGGATGTAAACAAGGTAAGGTGGTTTAATTATTACTGTTAAGTGCTCTGAAACCAGTTCCTGGCTCTAGCCAGAGACCCCTTGCATCACTGTCATGTGTTGGTTGGGGTTTTTGTTTGGTTGGTTTTACGTCAAAGGATCCTGACAGCCATTATGATTTCCTGCGTGCTGCAGGTCGTAACTTGTTCCTGACCTAGATAGTATCTTTTACAAAGGTTTCCAGTCTTAATTTAAAAGGTTTCGTACAAGAGAATCCATCACAGCCAGAGGTAAGTTGTTAAGTGCTTTTGTAGGTAAGGACTCACACCTTGTGTTTCTTGTTTGGGTTTGTCCAGGTTCAGTTCTAGGGCTTAGATCCTGTTTTCAGTGGGGCTCTGTGACGTGCAGAGGGCTAATTGGATGGTGCATCTTGCAGGTTCAGGGCCTTGCATCTTAGTAAGACATGCATGATGGAAATATCTTCTAACAGTAATTTATTTATTTGTTTACAAAAAGCCTGTTCTTCTATTGGTGTGACTACTTTTGAATGCAAATAAGTTCTTTTGAGGATAACTGTATCAAATCACTCTTCTGGAAAATGTAGCGAGAAGAGATTTGCTTTGAATCCAGAGTAATGTAGTCCAGGCTGTTGTGTATTTGCTGCAGCTGTGTAAGATTAATGACATTTTCCTTTGATTATTTATCAAGACAGTTATTTTTAGAAATAGTGATGATAGAACGGATTAGATTTTTCCAGAAGAAGAAAACAGAAGATGTTTTGAGCAAAATATCTGCAGAATATTCCACTTTTTGTTTGGTGAGGTTTTTTGTTTGTGTTTATGGGGATGTTTTGGACTGTTTTCTTTTTTCCCCCTCAGCCATTATGACAGTTAAGTTAATATACAGGATTTTTATTTTTTTAAAGAATATGGTGAGAGCTAGCAACTAATGAACTGTAGTGTTCAAACGTCAGTTTGTACAAATCAGGAGTTCTGTTGAAATCACCAAACATATCCTGATTTGTGCACGTCAAGATCTTGTCCCTTGGGAAACGTGGCAGTTAAAACCCATTCAGTAGCTTCTGGATCAAATTGGCCAGTGACTATTGAATAGTGATGAAAATTGCACATGGGTAGGTGATCTCTGAGCTGACAAGTACAGTTTTAGAGTACAACTAATGCTCCATGGCATCCCCTTTTTTTCCAAGAACAGAAGACAGCCTGATGAGGCAATCATACCTACAGGAAGGCATGAAAAAGCCCCAGACTTTCTCTCGCAGCACATTGTGCTGTCATTCTTCCTGCTGCTTTATCTCGAGCTCAGCCTGGTGTGACTGGACTCACCTTCCATTCATGCCGCTCAAAACGGAGCCCGGGGTTCCAGTACTTCATTGCTGCGCTGCTCCTTCTGCAAATTCAGTGGGTGTCGATCCCACCAGCTGCCAGCGTGAGGTTAGTCAGAGGGAAGTGGAAAGGACCTAGCAGACTAGGAAGCAGTGAGGGCTGTATGAACCTGTTTGGCCAAACCCAGCTGCTTTCTGTCGATGGGGAGGATGTGCTTTCAGTCGCCTCTCTGCCAGCCTGCAGTCCCACTGGTAGCTGGTGTGGATTCATGAGGAGGAACCTGTCACAGTATCACCGAATGGTTGGAGATGAAAAGGACGTTTGGAGATCATCTAGTCCAACCCCCTGCCAAAGCAGTTTCGCCTGCAGCAGGTTGAACAGGAACGCATCCAGGCGGGTTTGAATATCTCCAGAGAAGGAGTCCCCACACCCTCTCTGGGCAGCCTGTTTCAGGAAAGAAAGAAGTTTTTCGGCATGTTGAGATGGAATTTCCTGTGTCCCAGTTTGTGCCCGTTGCCCCTTGTCCTGTCACCAGGCACCACTGAGAAGAGTCTGGCCCCATCCTCTTGGCACCCACCCTTTAGCTATTGCTCAGCATCGATGAGGTCCCCTCTCAGTCTGCTCTTCTCCAGCTGACATCCCCAGGTCCCTCAGCCTTTCCTCAGCAGAGAGATGCTCCAGTCCCTGATCATCTTTGTAGCCTCCGCTGGACTCTCTCCAGTAACTCCTTGTCTTTCTTGAATTGGGGAGCCCAGAACTGGACAAACATCAGACTGTCCCACCTCTCTGGGAGCCAGGGAGGACACCCTTTCCTTGGCACTGCATATATTGGATGTGACTCCCTGGGCATAGAAGGCTGCAGTGCAGATTGCCTGGGGCTTGCGCAGGAGTAAATCCGTGGCATTATGAGTGAGGAGATCCAGCAGGACTGCAGGCTCTGCACTCCCGAAGGAGACCTCTGTCTCTTATCTTGTATGCAGGAATTTAATGGGCGGTCGGCAGAAAACATCTTAGTGATGGAGACTCCGATTAACATCTGTATCTCAGCATCTATTAACACAACATCTGATCCATCCCTTGCCATCTGGTATCTCTTCAGTAGTCTGCAGGTGAAAGCTTGTTTGTGTCTCAGATGGCCTGGTAAAACACAGTTACGAGGCCATGCTTCCCTGTAGCATGCTCGGTGAATTTATGAAAGATCTATAGTGGAAGATATATTTTTTTTTGGTTTTCTTGGGCAAGTCTTCTCCCTGAAGTGCATTTAGGTGAGTCACTTCAGGTTCTCCCTCAGATTTTGACTTGATTTCACCTTCAGAAAGGCGTTTTTGACACTGACCAAGCTATGCTAAATTAGCTTGTCTTTACAGCCAGGTGGAGGGGGAAGGCTTAGACATTTGCTGCCTCTTCTGTCGCGTAAGGATTGTGCCCTCTTCTGGAGACACGGTGTGTGGAGCCAACCTGGGCGTTAGACCTCCACACCATCTTCCCACCCCCTCGGCTTTGATTCTGTTGCAGATTTGGGGCACTTTGGACTAAGGGTTAGGGTAAAAGGCCATGGCTTCCAGCGAGGAGAGCCAGCACGATTCAAAGTTGATTTGTTCAGTGGTTATTCTTAGGCTGGAAGTTCACACCCCCCTTGGCAAAACAAAACCGGTAATTTTCCAGAAAAGAAGGTACCTGCCCCACTGGAGGGAAGAGAGGAGAGTTCGGCCGGCAGAGCTGCTGGCCTGAAGGCTGGGGAGAGCCCCGCGCCTCCAGAAATCCTTGTCTCGGGAGCCAGCGTCTTTCCCCTGCTCCCCCCTTCCTACTCCTAGGACCAGACTTTGCAGCTGCACGAGGAGGGAACCAGCACTCTCATTAGAGATGCAAGTTTTCAGAGAGCTTTGTTATAGTTGGAGGAAGATGCATATGAAGAACAGCTGCAGAATGATTTAATGATGGCTCAGTAACTCCTAGGATATCAAGTTAAGTGAAGCTCATGAATAAACATCAGTAAGAAAAAAAAAATCAGATTTGCTTTTTTCTTCTCTAATTTTCTACTTCAGATATCTCTCCAGCCACCACCCAAGCTTTCACACATCCCAGAGCTAGCGAAGGAACATTGCCTGATATATGACTCGTATTGTTTTATTTAGTTTAGATTTAGCTCTGCAGTGTGATGTGGCTTCCTTCGGGAGTCTGCAGAACAGTCGAACAGGTCTCACTATTAGCACACAATTACTGCAATATGTTTTAAAATCTCTGGAGTGACTTGCTGGGTTTTCCAGTTATCTTTTATCAAAATGAAAATGAGCAAGGGGAGCTTATTAGTTTTTATAATGTCTCAGAAAATGTCAGGAGCTTCAAGAGCTGAGGCATGTTAGCCTTGATGGTTACCAAAAAGAAGAGATGACATTGCAGTGAGACTGAGGGGCTGTCGTGCTCTGTAGTCACATACCCAGGGCTTCTGCCGACTGCCTGGGAGCAGCGGAGTAATCCTTCTGAGAAGGCTCACGCTTCCTCATATCTTTTTATTTAGATACTTTTCACTAAGAGTAATATGTTCTCATTAGTAATCACTGTCCAGCTTCCTGCTGGGTAAAATAGTAATAATGAAGTCCCACACGGGCCTTACACAGCCACTGACTCACACGTCCATTCTGCCTGTACGTAGCTGGAATTTCACTTCTGATTTCATTGTACAGTTTGTGTTGGAAAATTTGGCCTGCAGTCCGGCAAGTCAGGCCTTTGGGTAAGATTATCTCCATGTATATTCTGAAAAAAATTTGCACAGGTCAATGGTTTAGTCATAATGCTGGTTAGGAAAAATGAGATATGTTCTCATCGTCTTTTTTTTTTTTTTTTTTTTAATACCCTGAGGAAAATGAGATCTCAGTACAACAAAGAAGGCAACCAAGCATAGGGTAACTTTTAGATATTGTTTTCAGTGTGTTTGAGTAGGAGGTTGTCTCTAATCTTTCTGGGACTTCCTGCGTTCTCTGCAGGGGCGACTGGTGGGGTTTTAAAGCATAACTTTATATGACATTAACCAAAGCTGTACCCAGCAGCTTTCTTGCAAGATTCACTGAAAGCCTCGTGTGATAGAGATGCCAACTGAATATGATTGCGCACAACCAGTTGTATGAAGAATGGCTACTGCAGGGTACTGCCCAAGTTTTCTTATATCAGGCCTTTGTTTTTTGCTTTACATTTTCATTTGGAATTTGCTTTTCCTGGTGCTCAAAGACCAGGGCAGAGAGGTCAGTCTTTGCACCGTGAATCCGTGGCCCAGGTGTGCTCGGTGAGTGGGTTCGCAGGAAGCACTGATGTGCTCGTGGGCACCTACTTGCCCAAATCAGTTCAGTGTGTGCCCGTCAGCAGCTCGTACCTGGGACTGGGGTATTTCGGGGCGAACGTATTCCCACCACAGACGTGAATCTGACCTTTGTGAGAAGCTGCTTCTGTTTGTTCTCAGGCTGGCGTTTCCCTTTTCTTTAATGTGTTGTATGGACAGTTACAGCTGGAAGTGAATTTTTTAACCTTTCCCCCAAGGAGTGAAAGAGCATCTTGCGACTGCTGCTTCGAGCACTGGAGTGAGTTTCCTGCATCATGAAGTCAGCACCCACCGCTTCCCTGTTCCCCTCTTTCTTGTCACCTGCCAGTTAAACTGTTGCCACAAGACCCTGCGGTGGATGTCAGGCTGTGGCGGACAGTCCTCCTGTGCCGCGGCCATGCTGACGTGCCGTCACTTGGCAAGTGCCTTGGGCAAAGCAGGAGGGAAAAGCGTGTATGAGAGTGGAACAGCCTGAAGTCTGCAAAGGGTGGAGGACTACAAGTATTCTACGTTTCTGTGTAATTTATGTGCCTCGTAAACGGCACATTGTTTTGCCAGGGCTTCGTTAGTGAAGTAAAATATGCGTCGCTGGTGGGACTTAAAGATTTAAATAAGACCACTACATGAGGAATATAGTCCACATCTGAGTTTGCAAATTTGTTTTACTTTGCCTTTAGAAACATAGACCATGAAATACCTCCTTCGTGGTGAACTGAATTACAGCGCAGGCTTTGTTAAAGCTCTCCTGCCATGGCACAAAAATAAGGTTAGAAGAATGGGACTGCCTCACATTTAATTAACCTACCGTTTCATTTAAAACATTGTGCCCATTGAAAGGCAAATGTGTTGCAAATTAGTTCGAAAAACATGTCTCTGCCACTAGCAGAGACAGCAACTGGAGATAGAGCTGCTCTTTAAAACTGAGCTCAAGCTGAGAGGCTGTTCAGCCGTTGTTTGGTATTTAAGCAGATGTCAGCAAGTTTTTTGGAAATATAAACTGAGTTGCAGATGGTGAAGGTCAGAAGGTTAAAAAGTGCCTGCGCTATGTAAAGATTTACTTCTGAGAACAAATGTATCTGGTTGGAAATAATTATTTTTCAAATTCTGAATTCAAACAAATCAAAGGATACTCTCGGCAGCTGGCGTGCCGGCCTGATTGCGTCAGTGCCTTCCACTCGGGCGCCCTTCTGTGCCCAGCAAAACTGGCAAATAAATTCTTTCGGAGTGGGAAACCCTCACAGTTACTGGAATTCGAATGGCCAGGAATGAATTTCATCACAAGCTGTAGTATCTTTCACTTGTTTGTAACAAGTTTAAATCTTTGTTATGCTGTGATTTCTTTCTTTCTTTCCCCCTAGCTATTACTATATATCACATGAATGAATGAAGCAGGATGTTGTATAGAATGTTAGAACAGCTTAAAACAGTATTTGAATTTGCTTGAAATAATTTGAGTGGCAGGTAGGCAGAGGACATGTCAAAGCTCTATTCGTGGCGTGGTTGCCCGTCTCTAGGTTTGTGCCTAGAAAAAGAGGGATTGCTTTAAAGGAAGATGGATGCTGTTTCAAATCCAGAAAAGCTATTCACCTTCCTTCTGTTAATACTCACATCACGGAACTGTGGGTACTTCGTGCTAAGTGGTACCTCATTTCATGTAGGATATCTGTGGGTCTGGTTTGTTTGAATTCTTTGAATTTCTAGCTCGGAAGTCTGTGAAGTCTTTCCGTTGTATTGCAGTTTGCCTAAATGTGGGGAGGTTTTATTTAAATTTTTCTTGTCAGCTTTGTTTAGAAACAAAATGAGGTGATGTTGAAAAAGCTTAAAGAGAGCATTTAATTGACCTTTTCTGACAATCTGATGGTGGGTAGCAGGGTTACGTCTAGAAATGCCTGCCACAAATGCTAGCAAGTGCACAGAGACAGACACTGGGGATGGAAATCCCTGTTGCTGGTGAGGGGCCCAGGTGCTTCCTGAACTGGAAACAGCTTTCTGTGTTTCATAGAATTCAGCTGGACTTTTACTCCTTGGATTTGTGCAGTCCTTTTGTGAACCTGCGTGAAGGTTTACCCTCCGCAGTGACGTGTCGCTTGAGGATGTGGCTCTTGGTCTTGAAGCAGCACCATAGCTATTTTATTTGATTCTCTTCAGTTTTCCCACAGAAGAAATAGGGAAAAATTGCACCCAGATGATGCTCTCTGTTCCGTTCATCATTTGTACAACTCTCTTGTCTTCATTGCAGGTGTCTCATTATTCCAGATGGAGCTCAGTAAATTTTCCCTACATGTGATGATCTTTGCTGCCCCTTTTCGTGTTCCCGAACACAAACGAGCCAGCCCTCAGTTCTGGACCCTAGTTTTGCTTTGGTTATATGTAAGCGTGGAGTTTAAAGTCTAGACCCTTAGAAAGGTATCTAGAGCTTGTCAGAAAGCTAAAGCCTGCATTCTAATAATTCAAGTATTTTTAAGCACTAAGAGAGCGAAGAGTCTGTGTAGCTTTTGGTTAAACTGCGAATGAAGTCGGTGCTTCCTAAGTGCATTCAAGTTTTTTAATTAGTCCTTTTTCATTATTTTTTTTTAAATGAGCTTAATGAAAGAATTCGCTGGATGACCTGAGTTACATTACTTAAAATTATTTCCAGGGAATTGGGCAGTGTTTAAAGCTGCACAGAAATCTTAGGAATACGCCGTAGAGAGTAGCGCTGCACTGGGCAGGGGGAGGAGGCTGTGGCCAAACTTTTTTGCACAAGGTCTGGTTTTCTTTTTATAGTTTTTTGGTCACACAGAATCGAAAAAGGAGAACAGTTGATTTACAGTCTAATGCCTTAGTTACCGAATAGACTAGACATATTTCTAAATTTAGAGGATGTTTCTGGTTCTTTGTAGAAAAACATAACGAACTGAAGTGATGTCCTGACTAGCCATTGACTGCATTACTCATTGCTCTTTCAGCAAATAGCTTTAGAAGTGTCTCTGGAGCAAACTGATCCTTTGGGGAGGGATGTGGAGCAGATTCTGAAATGTGTTAACCTCCTTCACTTCAGGCTTCTCTGCTGGCAGGGAATTTAGCCCACTGAGAAAATGGAAAAAAAGAACAGTTGATGAAACTTGGGTTTGTAGGAGCAGATGGACTGTGTTACCTGTGACTTCCTTTTCAGTGTACAGAGCCCCAAAAGCTATTCAACATTGCAAATGAACTGCTCCATACAGAAGAAGCATACGTTAGAAGACTCCATCTGCTGGACCAGGTAATTCGGTTTTGAATAAACTCTGCTTTCTTTTCTGTGAGCAGCAACGGTGTCTCCTGTTCATCCCCTAACCTGTAGCCCAATCGTGTGGAGACACCATTTATGGGTGGGAGATAGAGTTTGCTGCCCGGCTGCTGCCAGGGCACCCAGAGGTAAGCTTTTGGCAAGTGGGTTCCCTCAGCTGAGGATTAGGATGTCAGCCAGAGGAATGGCAAAGCAACAGCCCACATTACAGACACCATCAGCATTCGGTTCTTGCCTGGGCATGCGTGGAGAGGACACTACGGGGATGCCGAAGGCACTGAGAAATGATGACAACTGTGATTTCTCTGTAATGTGCAAGAGATTTGAGTTTTACTGAAATCAGGCCGTGTGGGTCAGCCTCATGCTCACGGAAAATTATTTCTTTTTTTTTAACCGACTGTGTTTCATAATTGGTGTCCATCATGTTTACATGTGGGGTAAAGTAAAACTGGTGTGATGAGTCTGAACTTTATTCCACATAAACACCTACACAGTTCAGGCATTTCTGTAATTATCTCAAAATAAAAAATACATGAATGTGCAGGAAAGAAGGAAAAAGAAGGATGAATTGCTAATGAAAGGTTTTTAAAAATGAGGAAAAAAAAGAAAATTATCACCTTGTTAGAAAACTTGTTAGAAGCTGTAACTTGCAGACCCCTCTACCCTCCACTCTAGAACCTCTGTGGAAGACTTTCCAATGTTTGCTTTGGATGAGCAGAGACTGTTTCAGGGCCTTGGAAATCTTGGGAGTGTCTTTCCCTTTTGTTCAGTACAGTGTAATTTTTCCCACAGAGAAACAAAATGATCACATGGTTTATTTTGCTTCACGTAAATAAGAGTAAGTGCTCTTCAAGGACTGCTTGTTCTGTGCAACTTGCACTCCCAAATACAAGATATCTCCTCAGTAGTTTCAATCTTTTTAACTTACCCCTCAGATTTTTCTAATTTACGTCTATGGCCCATAGTCATAAATGTAACCCTATTTGGGCTTACATTTTGTGAACCTCCTGAAAGACCCCAAGGAGTGACTACCAGAAGTTGCAAACTGTACCTCTGTTGAAAGGCAGTCAGCTTTGTAACATTGCAATCTAAAGCCAGTGTATCTAGGATTGTTTTTTGTAAATATATGGTGGTGCTGTCTTGTCTCACGCAGGTTTTTTGCACTAAGTTGTCAGAAGCAGGTATTTCATCTGAAGTGATAACAGGAATCTTTTCAAATATTTCTTCCATCTATTGTTTCCATGGACAATTTCTTCTTCCTGAGCTCAAAACAAGAATTACACAAGAATGGTGGGTAACTGTCATTACAATTATGTTAAAAATATGTTTTCAAGAAACTATGGCAACCATAAGGCCTCGTCTAATTCAGGAGTTTTTAATTGTTTAATGCATTAGTTCACTTGTTATTTAATACATTAGTATGGAGTCTCTTAAGCATTTCTGATTAAAGGAATAGACCTGAGTACTCAAAATTTCTAGAGTGTATTGTGAGAATTTTTTCAGTCCAAAGTATTGCCCAAGCTGTTTTCCTTATTGTATTTCCACTCTTCTATTATTGCAGTTCTATGAAATTGCAGTACTAGGAAGGCAGAAAATTGCTTATTTTGGCCCCACTGTAACATTTTAAAAGCACGTTGCTTCTCAGAGAAGGAAAATGCATCGTCATGTCACAGTCTAGACTTGGAGTGCCGTGTTGGAGACTTCACGAGAAACATCCATTTCATATTTGCTTTGGTGAATTTTGTTATGATTATATAAAATTTAATTTAATGTTAAAATTAGCATTATAACAGCAAACCAATGGAAAATCTGGACAGATAAGATAGATGACTTCATACCTATAAATCTGCTTATGTCTGGTACACAACGATGGCTGTTGTTGAGCACCATAGCGTTTCAAGTTTTTACTGCAGCGTTTGTTGGCCTTCTGCTGAAGGACATAACAAATATTATTGGTTATAGTGTTTATGTAGTTTCTTTAGGAAAATTGATGTGGGTTGGTTGTTTTCTTCAGTGAGTAACAAGGGTCAAGTACCAATTAAAATTTGGCAAGTGTTACAAGTTGCAGATGATGCAGAAGTGCAGAGAAGTTAATTGTAAGGCAGAGGTAGGAAACTGGATGTGAGGTGACACACTGGCTGCAAAGAGTGTCCTGCAGTGGAAGGTGCAGACGGTGCTGACACAGCACCTTTCCGAGCACGTTAAGCGATGAAGGCAAGAGCAGAGTTCACATCTCTCTTGACTGAGTCCAGTCTTCACATGGTTCATCGATGACCAGAAGGAGTAAGTGAGTCTCAGCACTTTTGCACCTGACTTGCATTTACAGGGAGAGAACAGTAATAGCAGGGGAGGAAAACTGGAGAGTTTGGAAGTCAGAAGAGGGCAGGAGCTTGTTAAATGGCTAAAGGGGGTCTAGTGCGGTCAGACTGCAAAGTTGCAAGTTCCGTGGGAGAGGAAAGCTGGGGGAAAAATGGCTGGCTCTCCACCTGGCCGTCAATTTGGAGGAGACAAAGATGTGTTGCTACCGCTGCTCCCAGGACGAGGGGGGCTCTTGGCAAACGTATGTCTGGCTCCTGCACTACCTAGCTGAACTGAGCCATCTCTTGCCATTAAAACCTCTTCACATGTTTGGCTGTGGTAAAAAAGATTATTTTTAAAAAGTAAAAGTTCCCCACGAGATTTTGTGATGGACACCAGAGACATATAGATGTTTCTTTAATGATGCATAGTCAGTTTGAATCTGATCTGCACTTAAGAGAGTGACAGTGGGGGCAGAAATATCATCCTTTGTATGTCTGAATGGATGTTTAAGGTTTCATCTAGTGTACCATATAGATTCCTTTAAACAAACAGCCTGAAATATGTTGACTGCATATGTGTGTAAGTGTTTGTGCATGTGGGAGACAACTGTGAAAGTCTTACAGTTGTGTTTTCTCTCTGAAGACAGTATTGAGTTCCGCAGATTTCAGTACTTACCTGCTTCTTTCCTGCAGGAACGTCAACCCACGGCTAGGAGACATCCTACAGAAACTGGCTCCTTTCCTGAAGATGTATGGAGAATATGTAAAGAACTTCGACAGGGCAATGGACATGGTGAACACGTGTATGCAGAGGTCCTCTCCATTCAAAGATGTTGTTCAGAACATACAGGTACGTTCTTAATTGGCACAATATCGCTTGGAGATGATAATTTATTTGTGTGAGTTAATTTTTTTCCAGTGTGTGACACACAGTGTTTAGCTACAGGATAATATTGCTGCAATAGTAAAAATACACAATTTTCGTGGCTGTCCTTTTTTTCTCTTTTGCTGTATGACACAGGTTTTTCACATAGGTAGCTTTTCCTCCACTCACGTATTTAAGAGGAGTATCAGAAGTTGCAGAGTGAAACTTTGCCATTAGCCTGACAATTCTGACTACAAACATGTTCATTTATAAACTCTTTGATTTCTTTTCCTCATTACTAATTTTAATTACTTTTTAATAAATACATTTCTATTCTGAGCTGAGTGTGTTTGAATTTGGGCACATCACTGCCAGCATCTGCTCTTGGTCTGATTTTTCTGAGGCTCAGAAAGCGGCACGCAGCTCTCGGGGATCGCAGCTCTGCAGAAGGATGCTTAGCATGGATCTTCATGTGTTTTCTCTTAATTATACAAAAAGCTGCGTGAGGAGGGGAGAAAAACGCTGCTGGTGCATCGGCAAAACCTCTTTCTGCTCCTCGGGCCCTGGGCCAGCTGGAGGGATGCAGCAGGCTCCAGCAGGCTCCCAAGCATCCTCTGCTGGGGCTGGGAACGTGGGTCCCGTCCCTGGGGAGGGGGCGGGTTGAGGCGAGGGGGGAGCGCAGCTGCCTGCCCTCAATGGGGGGATTGTGGTGGGGCCAGCTGTCGGGAACCAAGTAATCCCCCAGCAAGCTGGGAGAGGAGGGGCCCTGCGCAGGACTCGGACAGGAGCCTGTAGGAACAGGAGCTGGGGAAGGTCTTCTCCTACCAGGCTCTCGCTCCACATGGCCTTTTCTTAACCTTTTCTGTCCAAACCTACCCTGCTTTCCCTGAGGTTCTGGGCAGCAAAGCACTGGAAAAAAAGTGCACGGGCATTTTGCTGTCATCGGCTTGGTCCAGGCCACTGACATAGCTGTCTGAAGTGAAAATCAGTTAGTGACTGGTTTCGCTACAGCACAGGCATCTGCCCGCCCTAAAATTCATCTGTCTCTCCTCACCACCAAGATACACCCATAAACAATTCGTGTAAGCTGTCAGTCTGCAAAATGGTCTGCAGCTGTCCCAGCCCAGGAGTGTTTCTGCTGTGGCTTGGGCAGGCTTTGACAGGCAGTACCAGCAGAGGCACTGCCTGCAGGAGATGCCGCTCTGAAGCCTACTGATGGCAGTATTTCACTGTCGCTTATTTTGGCAGCAACATCACAGCAGCTTTTGCTTCTGTCAATGACTGTAGCTGCAGGAGGCAAAGACTGAACCCAGAACACTTTGTGCACTCATCTGACCTATTTCAGTGCTACCAAAAGTCACGGTGGCTTTTCAGAATAGCAGTTGAAATCTGTTGTGATCCTGCAGGAACACACTGTCCACCAAAGCTGTTAATGGAATAGCTACGCAGCTGAAGGCATCAACAATTATTAATTGTGCTAAACTAGGCATAAAATCACAAAACAAAAATCACTTATAAGTGAACGTCTGTGACTCATCAAGGTTACTTTAGCTGACCTTGAAGATAAACATACTTTCTACTTGGTTCACATCCACCTAGGGGCCAAAACTTGGTAACTGATGAGTTTATTAGGTCTTCCATCAACTTTCTTTTTATGCCATCACGTAAGTACTTTTAAATGTATATTTCTTATATTTAAATATTTATGTTAATATATATAATATATATTAATATATATAAACATATATATTTAAATATATATATCACAGAATGATTACAGAATCACAGAATGATACGGGGTTGGAAGGGACCTCTGGAGGCCATCTAGTGCAGGGGGGTTGGACTAGATGAACTGCAGAGGTCCCAGAGGTCCCTTCCAACCCCATATCATTCTGTGATTCCGTGGTTTGGGTTGTCACATGAATGAAATACAGAATAAACATTTATTCTCCCTCTAGTAAAGTCATTTGAATTGCAGTGTAAACTCTGTAGACTTTTAAAAATTACATAGCATTAAATTTTTCCTATTTGGAACAGTTTATTTTGTCACTGCTGACTCTAAAGAGAGGATACACTTGGCACGTGAATACAGGTGATGTGAGCCTTGAAGTGACTTCCTCCCCTGCTTCCCTATTGCTTTTCAGTGTTAAGGTTCATCCTATTGCAGGAATAAAAAGGCAATGGAGAAGCTTACATTAAGTGGATTTGGGAATATAAACCAAGCGCTAATATGCAGTAGTGCAGTTCTGTATCCCTTTTAGTTCTTTCTGAAATCTCTGATTCTTTCCGTCCCAGTTGTATTTACTGGGAAACATGGTGCTATAAAACCACATAATAACATATAATAAATATAATAGACATAATAAATTCACTTCATCTCCTATAAACAGAAATATTGTTCACTCTGCTACACTGTGACAAGATATTTTTAAAAGCAAATTTACATCTTTGAATTTCTGGAAGGATAGCTAATATTTTTCTATCAGACATTCATCTCATTATCTCCAGGCTTTGCTTTGAGAATCGGGCAAGGTGTGGGCTGTAATATTTATAAGGAAAATTGCAAATACCTGAAACAAGTGCCTTTTTCTGAGAAAAGCATACTGAAATTAATGTGTTTGTTGAGAGGTTGCTTACACAGACCAAGATGTGGCATTGGTGAGCTGATGTAAAAATAGTGCTACGGAGAAGAGTGTGCGTGTGTCTGTGTGGTTATGGTGCTGGGGTGGGATTCAGGAGCTGGGTTACATCACTAGCAGAAACTTCCTGTGCGCTTTAAAACAAATTACTTATTCTTACTGTTTCTCATTTCTCTTCCTCTCTTTTAAATAGAAATATCCCCTCCCTTCATAGGCATCCTATGAAAATAAGTACACCACAAACCTCAGTACTGTTGCAAGCAGAGCATGTTGGTCTGTTATCGTGTAAAATTTAGCATAATCAGTCTCAACCCTGCCCTCCTTCTTGGTCAAGTGGAAAAAAAAAATCTGAGGCAGCTCCTCCTTCAGAGGTGGCATGTGAGCAGTGTAACTGCTGCTTGTACAGTGAGCTCTAGCAAGCAATATATGGCTATATATTCTAATTTTATGTAGTCTTTGGGGAGGGAAACACTGCACAGGGCTATGAATGGGAAGAGCTTTTCTGAGCCTGTGCAGAAACACACAGAATCTGAAAGATGGTTGCATATCTGCAGAAAGTGCCAGGCAGGGGACAAAGGTGAAACCTCTCGGCTCTGATGTCTGCTGGAGCGAGGAAGCCTCTGCAGAGGGATCTGGACAGGCTGGGCCAAGGTCAATGGTTTGAGGTTCAACAGGGCCAAGTGCTGGGTCCTGCTCTTGGGTCACACCAACCCCATGGACACTCCAGGCTGGGGGGAAGAGTGGCTGGAGCTGCCCGGGGGAAAAGGACCTGGGGGTGTTGGTCAACGGTGGCTGAGTATGAGCCAGCAGTGTGCCCAGGTGGCCAAGAAGGCCAACAGCATCCTGGCCTGTGTCAGGAACAGTGTGGCCAGCAGGACTGGGGCAGTGAC
>JAOXNO010000003.1:23711819-23726345 GCA_028565335.1 Limnodromus scolopaceus | reverse complement strand
AGGTGCAGCACCCTACACTTGCCTTTGTTGAAGTTCATCAGGTTCCTCTCTGCCCAACTCTCCAGCCTGTCCAGGTCAAAAATGTTTGCAAGGATATTTTTCACCACAGCTTGATCTTAAAAGAGTTGGAGGCTTGTGGTGTGGGGAAGGACCCCTATTAGAAGGCTGGCAAGGGAAAGTGCTACAGAGAGCTGAGCTCTGCAGAAGTGGCATCCCTAAGATTTGAGAGTTGGGAGGGCTTCTGTTAGTTAAATCATGATTTTTAGATCCTGTTCATCAATATTTCCCACCCTCGTTTTCTGTTCCTCCCCCTAGCACTGGGGGAGTTCTGACAAACTCGTGAATAACTGTCTTCCATACCAGATCTCACACACTTTCTGTGGCAATGGTAACATAAGAGGGAGAAACCTTTTTCACGTTAAAAGTAGAGAGTATTTGATTTTTAGTCTATTATTCCAAATAAATATTAAAAGGTCATGGGGATCCAAACAGACAACTAGACAAACGTACTCTTTTCCCTAAACTTGCTGGGGTTTTTCTCGTTCTTTCCTTTAGAACCCGTTTTCTCTCTGCATTGTCCATTTCCTTTCCCAAGTCCTGTGTCGCAGCACACAGGTGTCCTTTAGTGAGGCAGAGGAGTCTGAACACCTGGGTTGATGAGGATTCCAGTGGAAAGAAGCCCCTTTCCAGGGGAGGAGAACAGATGATGTGAAGACCTTGGAGTTGCTGGGCTTCTGAGAGGCAGAAATGGTTGGCTGGAGTTGGGTACACGATCCTTCCCTTTAATGAAGTTGCATTCCCTGGGGGTGGCACGGCCCTGGCCCCAGGGGACACATTGTCTCATTTATTTGTTTTCTAGAGGCGATTGCATTAGTATATAAACAGAAACCACTAGGTACCGGAATGAATAGCTCTTCAGTTCGGCAGCTTACTCCAGTTCAGGCCGTTTCTAATAGCAGAGATTAAACCTCTTTGCTTCAAATGGAATGAAGCTAGAGTGCAGAAATGCACTGGAGATTTGGATAATCTCAAAATACAAGATGATGTCTAATTGGCAAAGGAAGAGTGTTCCATGGGAGTAACAGAAGAATTTATCTGAAAGAGGCTGACATTTTGAGAACCCCCTGTGAACTAACAAACTCCCTGTAAATTAATGACAGATGAGATGGTTTCCCTTTTAGGATGTAGCCTGTGACTTTCCTGTATATAAGCCTGTTATTTGCCCTCTATATGTATTGAAAACATATAGTATTGAATACATATAGATGTAGGTTTGCATTTATTAAGAGACTAAGAGATGTATTGCAATTAAGAAAAACCTAACAGTACAATCTGAATGGCATAAATATTCTTCCTCCTCAGAATCCACTGGCTACACAGAGCGCTCGCTCCTGTGCTTGCAGGACTCTGAGGGAGCGGGGTCGCTCAGAAGCCGGGGATTTGCTTTCTGCGGAGCGGTGGTCATCGGCGCACGTGACAGCAAGGAACAGGCTCGGCCACCCAGTGCCAGCTGTAACGTCCCTGCTCCATAGCCAACCCCGTATTTGAGAGTGGCTGAGTACACGTGCAGTTAAAGTGTATTCACAAGCAAATAGTTGAGGGGCTAAAAGCAAATGACCCCATGTTTTCTTTTTCAATACGTTAATATATTTTAGGAAGAATGCCCATGTTGAAATTATTCTGTGTCACCCTGTTCCCTCAGATAGCCAGCACCAGCTCGGTGGAGTCGATGCCAGGAGCAGATGGTGGTGGTGCCTTTGGAGGGGTAAGTCATTTGAAGCTAATACTTTCGGTAGCGCAAGGTGGGGGATGTGGAGGGGATGTTTCGTTTGTAGCAGGAAAAAAATATCAGAGCTACTTCAGTATATTGACGTACTGTCTGCTCTCTGTCGCTGCAACTGTGCTGTCCTCAACTCCTCGGCTAAGGTGCACCCGCAGCTACTGGCAGAGTTCACGCCATCAGGGGATTTCCATCCTCCTGTTCCAGATACGTGTGGCACGTGTGTGTGAACCCGGTTACGGGGAACCTCGCTGGAGGGGAGTTGATTGGTACATTGGTAGCATTGGGGGGTTTTATTATGGGGGCTTTTTGTTAGTTTCTAAATTCTGACGGGGAGCTGCACTGCGGGGAGGAGGGCAAAGAGAGACAAGGAAACCTGGCAGGTTAATACTCTCCTATTGTGTAACTCGGGGTTTCATCTCCAGAACCAAATTTTGATTAACACTTCTTCCATAGTGTGCTTTCCATCTTTCTGCTGAGGATGCTCGCCTGTAAGTGATTGGCTACTGCAAAAGCAAAATATACTTTAAAAGATATTTTTTGGTTTGCTTTGTACAGCATCTGTGACTGTTGCTGAGCTAAAAGCAAAAGTTTTGAATCCTTAATAAGGTCTATTGTTTAGCATTCTTATCTCTCCCTTCCAAAATGTCTTCAGAGAATAACAGATTTTCAGGAAATGCCTTAGGGTCAGCTGAGTTTACTGAAAAAGCCCCAACAAGAAGTAACAACCAAAAAAAAACCCTATCTGCTGAGACATACGGTAGGATTTTATGTATTATCGGGATCTTTTTAGTAACAAAGTAGCCACTTAACAGGTTCTTCTAGTCCCCTGGCCAAGCTTGTTAACATACTGGTAGAGTTTGCAGAGTATCAATGAAAAGCTGGTAAACAAGCCAGCAACCTGACCTACGCAAATAGGAGTTCATTAAAAATAAGTGTTTGTCATTAATGTACTCTTTGCTCACACTTCATATTTTTCCTAAGCAATTTTTTTATTTATTTGTCATCAGTTTTGCGATTAGTGCCCCTGTTCCTTGAGTTACAGATGCTACAGTGAGCTGGATACTTAATGAAAAAGATGCTTTATATAGTATTTTTTAAAAAACACATAAAATTTCTGTTGGTCATAAGTTTCTTAGGGAAATGTAAATTTTAGTTGTAATTAAATTAAAAAATTGATCTTTTTAGTTGATTATAAATGGTTGTGTCAGTGTGTCATAGTGTATCTTGAAACATTAAGAAATTTTCCTTAAGTATTTAAAGAAAAATTTAATTCTTGAGATAGAAAAAAAAAAAAAAAAAGGAGATGATTAAAAACACAAAGCTAAAAATATCCAAAATTATGTATTATTGATTCTGGGATCTCATTCTGCTTTACTGTAGCAAATGTATAACATCAGCGTGAGCAGTGAATTCAGATGTTAGCTGCAGCTTTAGAAAATATTAATTTTTAATGATGACATCCCGTTAGAAACATGTCAGTGAGTGCATGAGCAAGTACGTTCTGTGCCTGACGGCTTCCACGTGCGAACCACTGGGTGGTGGTGGTGGTGGTGGTCAGCAGACGGCGGGCTCCTTCCTCTGGGGCTCCCAGTCAGCTGAAGAGGCTGCTGGGGTTTTGCTGGGTGCAGTTGGCATCACCAGAGAGGGGGGACCTGCGGCAGGGAGGTAACTCTGCTGCGCTGCGCTCCCAGCACGGTTCGGACACTTTATGCTAAACCTTCCATAGCCACAAGGAAAGGACAAGGCGGTGAAAGATTGTCCCGCCTGTAATCATGCATGTAATGACACTGTCATTTAGAGAAACAAACTACACCATTTTGCTGCATTGCAAAGTGCAAAATATGCTCTAGAATTTAAATTATTTCTCACCGATAGTCAGCATTTCCAAAAGCACCTGCCGATGTTCTACCCCACTGCAGATGTCTCCAAATAGAAAATATGCAGTTGTATCAGCATAATGAGAAGAAACGGATTTAAAACTGCGTTGTTGCTCATGCCTCTGCCTATATCAGACTCTCATCAGACTGTGTATCTGTTGCATTGAGGCTTAATGTCTACCTGCTGGCCCAGACAGAGCAAGATACAAAGCAAGTAGTAAGTAGGAGAACAACAATCTCCTGAGCCCGTTGGTTTTCTTTCTCTTCAGTGTTTCTTCCCTGCTTTTCAGAAGCAAATGGAGGCTCCAGTGGTTCTCCAATGATGTGACGTCTGCGTTCCTCCGTGCTCCAGCCACAGGCCTTCACCTTGCAGTCACGTAGCTCTAGGCATGAGTTGTACTTCTTGCTGGGGTATATGTTCTTTTTGCACCAAAATTTTAAAGTTGGAGGAAACTGTCAAGATTTAGAGAGTTAAATGCCGCCGTACAGTAAAAGCAAATCAGTGGTCAAAACAGCCCAGTCTGAAAGAAGTTATTGTAGATCCTGGCTCTGAACAGACTTTATGCATTTGTTTTTTCCTGTCAGACTCACCAGCTTCAAAACAGAGCTGGGCACACCAAGAAAGACGAGAAAAGACAATTACCCAAGTGCATTAGTACCAAGATGCTCCAGCTGAAACGAGGGCACTTTATATTAGCTTCCCTCTTAACATACATCAGGAGTAAATAATGTAGCTTGTGTAATAAAGGCCATGGTTGCAAAGTGACCATTAAATGTATCTTTGATGAACAAGGTTTGTGAATTACAATGCATGCCCTTGTTTCCTACAAACCCCTCTCTGTTCTGACAATGTATAGCTAAGGTATATAGTTAAGGTCAACCTCCTGAGCCATTGCTGGGTGGGACTGGGGGACAGCCCATGCAGCAAAGTCTCACATAGTTTTCACAGGGATCGAAAGCAAAGTGCTTCTTAATTCTTTCCCAGTGTCAGCAGTTAAATAACATAATATTGGATAAAGCTTTCTTCTATAGTGGCTCATTGGAATTTGCCAAGTTTTAAAGAAAATACATTTTCATTTTTATTATCTTTTCTACAGCTGCAATAGCAGTGTTTCAAACTCCTGCGTTCTCACTGTTTTCTCATAATGTTGAAAGATATTATGAAACATTGCTGATACTCATCAAACACTCTTTATACAGGGCCTTTTTAGATTAGTGAAGTTGGTATTAAATGCATGTTGTGTGCTATAGCGCAAGTTAAAACACAATGGCCTAAAATAAATATAATGATCTAAAATAAAAGCTCGTGCGTAGCTGTTGTGATAAATCTTGCCCATTTTAATACCCTTTCTGCTTTCTTTCCTTTGTCAAATATGTGGGTGATGTATTTCTGAAAGTGAACACTCTCCAGACTGTTCCACATGCAGGAGGAAGTCAAATGCGAGATCCATTAGAGGGAGTGTTCAACTTGAGTCCTGTCTGTGTTACAGAAACATGCACAAGGGGGAAGATGGATATTCCTATTGAAGTACAAATTGAATTTACCGATTTCTGCATGAAGCAATCCATTCAGTTCATGCTAGAGGAACTTGAGCATTTTTCCTTTGCAGGCATGTGTAATTATCGATTGAAAGCCAAAACCAGGTTTGTTTAGCATTCATCAGGATTACCTTCCAGTCACAGCTCGTAAGGCTAAATGGTGCCTTCATTTATGCTCTTGCAATTTCAGTAACACTAGTGAAATTGTTGTTAACAATTAACAAGAATCAAAAGGCTTTTTACGTTATATGCAAATTTTAGCTGTTAAGAAGAGAAAAATTCAGGTTGCCCAGTGAGGAGATGCTCTGATCTGACAACTTACGGGGAATCCATCCCTAGCCAGTGGGAGGAAAAGCAGTCTTCTAAAGCATTAGCATCAAAATCAGAGGGAGAAATGGCTTACTTTAGCCAATATGTGTGATGCAAATAAAAGAAAAAATCTGTAGATTGCTCCAGATCAATAAAAGCTTTTTGAATCGCCTTAATTATACGCCTTACTTGGAGGGGTCTGACAGTGTCTGAGAGGAAGGGTTTTGCCAGTGATTCATCCGAGGCATTGTTCGCTTGGTGTAATTCAATGTCGAACTGGTTACATCTGGTTCTTCACAAGAAAAGTGAAATACTGCACTCAGCGTATGCGTGGGGGACGACTCGGGTCTGCAGGCGTTCTGTTTTGCTGAGCAGCCAGTATGTGCATTTATGGGGATACGGTGGTGTTCCTGAATGGGCACTTCACCAAGCTGGATTGCAGAGCATCCTACGTACTTGTATACAAGTTTGAAACATTGCTATTGCAGCTATAGAAAAGATAATAAAAATGAAAAGATCCAATCCGATTAGAGGTAATTAGTTGTGGTTTTGCTGTGTAATGCCGTTACGAGGCAGGATGGTTTCAATAGCTCTGCTAAAGACAGTGCTTTCCTGTGTAGCCAGGGAATGGCAGGGCAGAGACTCAGGGAGGCTGAAAGATGGGGGAGTGGTGTCAGCTTACACAATTTTGGGTTTTTATTTATTCTTTTTTAAAATTGTCTGCAAACCTGTGTTAGTGACTTCTTCATGTTGGTCGTAACCACTAAGGTGGGGCCGTAGGGCAAATGGCAGAATGTCCCTGGCACTGGTGACACCTCCAATCAGTGGGTAGCCTCTGCCAATTGACATTGCTGCTGCCTTTCCTCCCGCCCTTGCATGCCCACATCCTTCGTTAAAGAAAGCCTTGGAAGAAGAGGAAATTTTTTGAGCCAACTGCTCTCTCTCAAGCAGTTGTGACTTTAGTATGCACGGGTGGCCTGAAGGGAAGGGGGGGGGGTTGTCAAGGAGGCCAGAGTCTGTGACCCACAATGGGCCTGATCTTCACCTGGTTGATTTTCAGAAAAAAGGTAAAATACCTCTGCTCTTTTAACTCAGAGGAAATGTTTCTTCTTCTGATAGTTTGTTGAATGATGTTGTCAAGCAAACAAAAACAAAGAGAGTTATCAAACCTCTTCTCATGAAAGAGCTGTGCTGGAGGAACGTGATGGAGCCACCTCTTTCGGGCTGGGATCTCCATGCAGACTCTGCCTGGCTGCAGTGCCCCAGGCTTTCCCCCAGGGAGCTGCTGTTCCCTGGCACATCGCCATCCTGTCTGGGAAGGAGAAATAGTATTTATTTATTTATTTAAAAAAGAAAACAAAACAGGGGGTCTATTTGAAGTTCTGTGTGAAGCTGTAGTTTTATGAACTGCCATGTTAATGTTCTTCAGTTTATCAGAAAGTTGGACGATTGGGCTTAATTATACCAAGTGACTTTGTGTCCCAACTTAGGTGCCTAGCTTAAGAGGCTAAACTTGCTTGGCTATCTAGACAGCTGATGGAAAGCCTCTTCTGCCAAGAGCAGTTGATAGCAGGTCCCTGGTGTAGGTGTCCTGGCTTCCTGAGGAGCTTTGTTTTGTCATGAGCTGGGAGGAGCCTAAGGAGTCTCCTACTACACATTTGACGCTGGGTGGCGCAAAAATCCACTGCCAGCACGGTTCACTTCTTCAGTCAAGCCATTTTTCCCAAAACCTTCTCATCTCCTCCGCATCAACAGAAGACTTCACAATGCACTCACAAAGTCAACATTTACCTTAGCCAGGTCCTGCTGCAGCAGGGAGGAGGATGAGTGCGGGAAGGAAAGCTCTTCTGGACAAGCCCACATTACCAGTTCCTCTTCCTCCTTGCCAAAAGACAGGGAGATGAGGTTTCTCAGTATCTGTAAGGGCACCGGAGGGCAGGGGGACTTGAAGAATTGGCTCTAGCAGTGTGAGGTCATGTAATGCCACACCAGAAACACCCGAAGGCTGAGCCAGCCATAGGTCATTGTCAGAGTTGATGGGAATTCTTTTCTAAAATGGTGTGAAACCCAAAGAGAGTCTTTGTCAGTAGGAGAACTCTGTGGAATGTTTTGCAGTCTTTTTTTCTTTAAAAAAACAAATCACACAATTGCACTTTTCATTTCAGAGTGATTCCTGTAGGAAATCTTCCAAATCCAAGCGTGACAAGGAGAAACAGGCTTGCAAGAGCTGCAGCGAAAGCTTTAACTCCATCACTAAAAGGCGGCACCACTGTAAGCAGTGTGGGGCAGTAAGTATCAGAATGCACTGAAAAAACTGGTGCAAGGGGCCTACTCTCTGCTCTTCCAAAGGCAAATACAGAACCTCTGTGGATAAAAAGAAAGGTGGTACCTTCCCTGGGGATGTGCATGTATTTGGGGAGGGGGGTGTCCACTTTATTTTGTTTGCAGAAACACAATGGCTTTCTGACAGCCTTCACACAGCAGCTCTTCCTAGGATGAACAGCTGAATATACAATATTAAAGATGGATGGGTTGTTCTTTCCCTAAAACTTGTCCCTGAGTTGTCCAGAATTGCTTGCGCTAAAGTGGCTTCCTTCTGCTTGAAAAGTCAAAAGAAATCAGTCCTGGCGATTCAAGGCCGGGTTGCTGGAGGTCTGTATCCACCCTTCCCCAGTGCCGTTCACTGACAGCTTAATTTTCTTCTTTTTTTTCCTGAAAATCACAACCATGGCCAAGATGAGATTGATTTCTGTAATATGACTTTTGAAACCTGCCTTCTGTGACTTGAGTTTCGTGGTTCAGTGTTCCTAATGTAACTAGTACAGAATGATGTTATTTAAATACCATTATTCATCTGAAGTGGAGACAAACGTTCAGCTGAAAAGAGACCTAAATGTATGGTTAAATGAACCTCAGTCTCAGCAATTGAAATAAAATTACTGGAGGAGACGCTTTTACAATGGAATTGGGGTTGTCAACCTTACGGGGGTTTTTTTTATTACTAATTACTAAAATAATGAAATACATTTCTTGGGGTTTAAAATGTTCCATTGCAAAGCTAAGTATTATTAAAGAAATTAAATAGCTTTCTCCCAAGGAAGAGAGATAAAAAGAATTACTTTGTTAATATTCTATTGTTAAGCAGTTGTGGGTAGTGCGATGTTTTGTGATGTGGCAATAGCATTCAAATTAAATGAGTTAATTCATCTCAAGGAAAGACTGCCGCGTTTCTAAAAATACTAGCTTGCTCTTGTTTATATAACTCGGCAGAACGGTGCTTCACTTCACTCTTGCTAAATTTAGACCTTTACCTTCCTATAGTAATTAACATCTTGCAGTGAAGCGTATAACGATGTGCACTTGTCCCGCGGGGCGCTGGGGGTGTATTGCTGTCCGGGAAGTTTGGGCTGGAGGGGGCGTGGGGCTGACGGCCACGGCACTGCACCCCGGGCTGGGGGGGTTCCAGAGCTGCAGATCCATCACTCTTCACAAGCGCTGGCTTCAGGGGGCTGATGTGTCGCTGTGTGCTCTTGGCAGCTGACGAAAGGAATCAAAAGTTGTCAATTTGGCATCAGACAAGTAGTTTTAGTGGATAATACATTGGACTATGTTCTTAAAATGGTCAGTGATTTTTTGATTCCTCCATTCTGTCAGGCTGAACTGCCTAATTGATGAGGAAGTGTCAGCCACCTTTACTCTGAAAATCATTCCTTCCTAGACCATTTTATGAATGGCATTAATAAACACTAATTGCTTTGTCAACCTCAGCCCTTTTTGACTCAAAGGCTTACAAGAAAAGAAAAGCAAACTTGCATTATGTTGATCATAAAGTATTTCCCAAAAGGTTTTCTTTAATTAGGTATATTGGTACAGAGCGTGGGATCACAAAAACATTAATTATTAATGGAATCAAATAAAATAAATGTTATATTGTTCTCTCTATCTTAAGCTTACATTAGTTTTCCAGATTTTACTTTAATAACACCTGTTCTGCAGGTAGACTTTTTTTGGAGAAGGGTTATGTTTTAATGATGGCTGACAAACCATGACCTTTCTGTTACAGGTGATCTGTGCAAAATGCTCGGAGTTTAAACCACTTGCAGATAATAGCCGTCATAATCGAGTGTGTAAAGAGTGTTTTCTGCAGTTACCAGCAAGCCCGTGCAGCCCTGGAGTGGAAGCAGTCGGAGAACATAAGAAAAGACTAGCTGCAGAGGTACAGTAGTTAGCTAAGAAACTTTAAGTGTGGTAGCTGCCCTTGTGAGTCTCCTTTTTTTTTTTTTTTTTTTTTAAATTTATTTATTTAAAACAAATAAAAATTTTTGTTATCTTTTTTCCCTCACCATGATATTTGATCCTCTGGTCTATAACTTGTATTGAATGTGCATGCGGGCTGAATGCTGTCTGTAAGCATTCGCCCTAGGGTGCTGATCGTACAGGGATACACACAGGTTTTGCAGCTAAAGTTCCGCTTTCAAAGTAATGAGAGAAGAGGAGAACTTCTCTTTTGTTTTGTTTTTTCTTAATTATGGTACATTTCCAATCTTGAGTTGTGCACAATAATTATTGGCAATACTTGGCAAAAGAACTCCATATAGAAGATATTTTGCACTCCTTATTTCATATCCTGTCAAAATACCATTGAAACAAATTTTTTCTTAGTTGATCGTGCAAATGCATGGCATCTTTCTGAAAGATTGGATTCACTGAAACTGTCTCAAACCTGCTATAATATGGACTCTCTTATTGAAGATATGACTTCCACAAATTATACTGTGTAAACTACTGCTTCACAAGTGCCACCAATGTCACCAAGCTTCATACCATGGTAGCAGCACATCCTACCCTTATTTTTTAGAAGAACAAGAAACTTACTGGCAGATTGATTTGTTTTATCCTCACTCGCAACAACTGAACCTTCTCTTACCAATGCTTTTTTTAGACTATAGGCAGAGCTGTGAATACCATTATGTGCCATGTTTTTCATGGCCCACCTTGAAGCAAAGGTCTTTATTTATTTTACCTGTGAAATAGAGCCAGAAGTCACTGTGTGTGTAAAAGAGGACATTCATGTCAATTGGAAGTGGACTCACAGGCATACATCTTCTGGGGGTACACCAGATTCTCGAAAGAGCCACTGAAACACTGAGAACTTAACTTCATGGCTAACCATCCTTCCCTCCTTATGTGCTGACACCATCCTGCTTTGACCACTGCATGGGAAACTGGGGGGCAGTTGCAGCTTATACTGAAAAACGTCCTACCCTGAGAAACACCTTTCAGGAAGCCACCCCTCAGAGCTGCCAGGCTGCCTTCCAGTCGCCTTACGCTGCTCATCAGAACCACACTACATGGAAGAGAGCTAGGCTGAGCTCCTGGCAGTGCATACCCAGAGCTCCTGCAGTAAATGCTTCCTCAAGTAGTCTTCTTAGACCTTCTGTATTTATTTAAAACAAATAAAATTTTTGTTATCTTATCTTAGATCTGCCCTGCTCTGCTTCCCAGCATGTCATATCTCTTTCCAGGCTACTAAATGTACCTGCTCAGCTAAAATTACACCAGCACGATGTGCCAGAGTGAACTCTGCTGCTGTTGTGATTTGGGCTGGGCTGCTCAATGGCAAGATGACAGATGCCATCCCCCACCTCTTGCTCCAAGGAGAGGAAAAAGAGAGATAAAGAGACTAATGAGTTTGGAAAAAAACTGAACTACTCTGATGAAATATTAATAATAAAATTAAAAAAGAAATAATGAAATAGAAAATTCAGATATGCACTACAGCTGTACCTACAGATGATGAGCACTTAATATGAATCAGTATAGTCTGCAGTATCTCAAGATAAACTTTCTAGCACTGTTTGAGCAGAGCTGGTTGCCAGTAAAGTAAGAACCTATACCTCCCCAGCCGAGAACTCTGTTAATCTGAAAAGCCAGAAAGCAAAACCAGTGAAATGTGACCTATTGCTTTACTTCAGAAAGCAGATTACAGCAGAAAGCTGTAAAAGCCCAAGGAAAAGAGTGATTTTTCCCTCATATGCTCAGGCTTCTAGCCTTGTGCTAAATCTTCAGAGGATCAGGTAAAATGCAAGAAAGTAGATATATTAAAAAACAAAAATGATCAGAGATGGTCTTCTTTCTTTCCCTCCTATTGACGTTAAACTTTCTTAACAAGCTTAGTAGCAGCTGAGGAGATTGTCACTTTAGAAATGTTATTAGCAGATGCCAGAAATCCCCAGGAGACTTCTGTGCAAAGTCTAATGGGAACAGGAATTTTTTTGTTTTCCATCAAAAGACAAAAATTTCTTTCAGTCTTTTTTTTGCCCTAATGCTTTCTGATTTGGCTCACAGCCCTCTGCGTCCATGCGCAAGAGTGTCTGTTAATACACCTTTTTCATTAATTTGAAGTCATCTCCCTGCCTACTTTGCTAAGCAAGAAACTAGCTGCATCATCCTAATTGCCATTCTCAATTTACTTGGTGGAGGTGTAATTTAACTTCATGTCCGCTGGGAACAGTCATTCAGCATCTGCCTCTATTACATGGAATTGTGCAATTTCTTGATGGTATATAATAATGATTAATTTTTTGTTCAGTTGTGGGCTCTCCAACGTTTGCCCTACAGTATTATTTGACTCTGGACTACATAAGTATACATCATGCTTAATTCTGAGTATTTTGCCCATGTAAGCATCAGAGGAAATGTTTGTTTGGTTTTTTTCCCTATCATCCAGAAGCAAAGCATCTTGGCAGCTGAAAACAGCCTCTTCAGCAGCTACCTCCAGTTCCTTGAAAAAGGGAAGACTTGGTACAAAATGTGGGTGACCATCCCCAAGACTGAACCACTTGTTCTGTATCTTCAAGGAAGTATCCAGGTAAAATGACATTCATGAGGGTTAACAGGGGGGAAAAAAAAAAGCCTAAGTTTAAATATTTCAAGCTGAGAAATAGGTCAAAGGATGTGGCTTGGTTTCAACAACAAAAATTAACTTGGTATCCTGAATATAGCACAAAGGCTCAGAGATTTCAGGTTTCCTTGTTATCTGTAGTTACTGCTGATATGGTTTTAAGAAAATGTTTCAGCTCATAGCTCGTCTTTTCCAACAAAAAAGGACAAATCAAGGGCAATTTGGTTACCTTTTAGATTTTTTAGAGGTTTCAGACAGATATATTCAAAAGTCTTATTACCCTGTCATTGGGGAAGGCACTTTCCTCAAAAATGTATAGAGCAGTCTGAATATTGCAATCGCTAGTTCAAGCTTTTCTTTTTTTTAAAAAAAGAAAGTTTTGGGCTCAGTTCTGGGCTGAGAGGGTGGATGAATTTGTGGAAATATAGATGTTTCTCAGCCTGAAAAAAGGACTGTGTTTGGTAAAGCTCCTTGTCATAGAACCTTGAAGTAATTACTGTGGTAAGTGTTTTATTTTTTAAAAAGTGTGCCTCTGAAACTAAGTAGCATTTGTGTGCGATGAAAGTCAAGTAATAGAAATATCTATAGCCAAGATAGAATATCCAAAATAGAAATATCATTCATGCTTCCTTAGTGCTGAAGATAAAGAATGACAATGCTGAAATGAGATCCCCCATATCCAATTTTCTATTTGGCAATTGACACATTTATATACAGCTTTGTTTTATCTTCTGGGTGGGGTGGAAGAGGAAACGGGTCCAAATTCAGCCTACCTGCCTGCACTGCTGTAATTGTAGTGATACGAAGGGGTTGCCTCTTACTAGCATTAGATTGTATGGCTGTAGCTAGGAACAGTCTGGGAAGTAAATATGACTCTCGATTTCATAAAGCTATTTGAAGTGAAGCTTTCCCCTAGCAACTGTTCAGCAAGAAGTACACTTAGAAGGGTGTTCATTTCGCTGCTTGTCAACAAGAACACCTCTGGTTTTAAACAAGTGTGTGTAATGTTTTAAGCACAGTACTCGGGAGACTGAAAGCTTGAATTCGGAGCTCCCAACGCAGCCCACTTGACTTCACCTGGGATTCACAGCCCACACTGGGTAAGCTTCCAATCCATCCTGCGGGCAGCCTGGCTTCCCTCCTAGTCAACAGGCGATGCATGACTGAAATTACAAGTTGAAAAAGCAAACAGCCTCAGACAAAGAGCACTAAAATGAAGGCAACAAACCCAATCTTTAGATCTCTCTGGAGTCAGAGTCTGGGGAAAGGAAAAGTGCTTTACGAAGCAAAGCAGAGAGAACGGCTTCACTGCGAAACTTTTCAACTGACGTGGAAGCTGTGCCTCGGCAAAGGGCCAGTGCAAGCCCCGGGTCCAAAGCAAAGCAAAGCAGAGCGTTCCACCCAGGCGAGCCTGGGGAAGGAGACTAGGAACAGAGGGAGAGAGGTCTAAATTCCTTGGCCTGCCTCACAACGTGTGTCATCTAAGAGATGACTGGGCAAGGAGTTGAGAGGAAGCAGCACCTCTTACGTGGTATAACCTAGAAAGGAATTTCTCCTCCTGCCCAACCAATTGTCTCAGAACAGCACAAGTAATAACCCATGGGACATAAACCAGCTGTATTTAGTGCACAGCAGAGCGATGCTGGTTTCTACAGGCCCTCTCCTGACAGTTGTGCACAGCCAAGGTTGGAAGCTGAAGGATGTGCTTGGGATGCTACATTCTTTCTTCCGTGTCCTGCCAAATTTGATCTTGAGCGTCTGTTAATATTATTAGTAAGATCCTATATGTTAGGGGAAAAGGGTGCTTTTGGCACTGACTGTCCATTTTATGGCAGTTTAAATTTAGTGGTTAGTGTCCTCAGCTGTTTCAGGTGTGAGATAAATCTCCCCATAAAGCAGCAATAAAGCATACAGGACAAGGTTGATCTATCTTACATTCAGTAACCAAGCCAGGATTCACTATCAGGAATCAGCAGTGGCAGACTGAGACTATAAACAACACAACACAGTCCCTTCTTCACACAGTCTTCTTCTTCAGATACCAAACTGGGAGGGGTGGCTGACACCCCGGAGGGCCGTGCTGCCATCCAGCGAGACCTGGACAGGCTGGAGAG
>JAOXNO010000003.1:23664507-23700870 GCA_028565335.1 Limnodromus scolopaceus | reverse complement strand
CCTTCTTGGCCACCTGGGCACACTGCTGGCTCATGTTCAGCCGACAGTCGACCAACATCCCCAGGTCCTTTTCTGCCCGGCAGCTCTCCAGCCACTCTGCCCCCAGCCTGGAGCGCTGCAGGGGGGGAGCTCCGAGGCATGCAGAGGTAAATACTACCTTTTAGCAGATCTTACTCAGACAAAAGGCAGCAATGCTTGTTTCTTGTTCTTTGGGATGAAGTAACAAACGATTAGGGGTTTTCTTGCCTATTTTGCGTCCTGGCACAGTTTCCCAGAAGCAGCTGCCTGGCAGTACTGAAACTGTAGATGGGTGCTGGTGGTTAACCTGCCCCACAGCCGCCCAGCTTCCCTCCGCATCTGTCACCAGCAGCATGGAACGTTTAGCCGCTAAATATAAATGACTGCATACCCTGTAAACAAGCACCTTCCTTTTTTACATACCTTCCATTTCTCTGTCTCTGTTTGTCAATCCCTACGGGGCATGGCACGGTTTCTCCTTTGGCTTGCGCTTTCATCTGGGTTTTGGCTCAGTTGGGCGCTCCGTGGACATGGGGAAGCTTGGCAGAGGTGAGTGATTGCATTTTGCTGTAAAATGAAATAGTGATAAAACAGGCTTTTCAGAAAGCAGTTGCTGGCTGTCCTTGCAGATACTGTGTGATCTATGATCCCAGGAGATTAGACTAAAGGAAGAATTCTGTTTGGAGTCTGAAACAGAGTTTTGGGGAGCTATAACCAGGTTATGTGGATGACTTGCTCAAATGCAACAAAATAAACTTAGCCTTCTTGGAACTGCTGCATCAACAGTGTGCAAGGCTGTTACCTACACGTCTTACCAAAGTAGTTCAAAATTCAACCAACAAATCCTCACCTGGAATAAATTGTATTAACTTCACTAATGCATTTAAATGAACCTGGGATCTGACCTGCAATGTTGGGGGGTTTTTTGACCAACAGTGCACTTTAGAAGAACCTTCCCTCTTCACAGTACTTTCGCCTCCCTACGCTCTCCACCATGTCCCAAAGAAAGCTTATTTAAAAGCTAATTTCAGATGAGTCCACTGATCAGTGATGTTCAGCTTGATAAGGAAACAAATGGAAACCCCAGCCATTTAAAGAGCCTCTGTGTTCCTGTGTCCAGATCACGCGCGCTGCATTGGAAAGCTCTAATTTCCAAGTTCCATGATCTGTTTTTTCAGGTGGACCTGTTTTCCTTCTAAATATCAAGTAATTGTCCTATGTTTCAGGAAGATGCTCTGCAGACAAGGGAGTTTCTTAGTTCCCTAGTTAGATTGAAGGGATTTCATATGGTATATAGCTAGTGTATTTGAGTCTGAAAGGGAATAATCAGCATCTCAGAACGGGCAAGAATCCGTCAAGACTTTTACGTTGTGTTACAAGAATTAGCCATTTGCTCTGTAAGGTCTTGTCTCGTAGTGGACTATAAATTGCAAGAAGAGGTTAAACTGGAAAATGCAATGTTGTCCCACTTCTAGCGCTGAAGAAGATGCTTTCAAGTTCCAGACTGAACATGGCAATGTTTGGTGTGAAACTGGTGACAGCAAGTACCAGCTGACTTCTGAATTGGGTAAGAATAATTAAACACTGTGTATTGCCCTTGTGCATGCATTATTAATTTCTCTCTCCACATAGAGCAGCACATTTTTGCTTTGAAAAAAGGCCCAGTATTGACTCAGATTGTACTGAAGCTGTAAAGGGATCTCAGGACATTCTAATTTTCAACACTTTGAAGTTGCCTGTGGCGTTACATTACAGTAGTCTGGGTGCTTTGGGCAACTCTGGAAGCACTGGGATGTTTCCACAGGCAGCCATGGATGGGAAGGTGTCTCAGGAACTCCAGTGACATCCTGCTTTTCATAGGGTGAACGGTCCATTTAATTTTTTCCACAAGGGGAAAAACCACATTGGGTTTTTGGAGGTCCTTTTTAATTACAGTAAGTGCTGTTGAAGCCACATTATGGTGAAAGGGGCAGAATTAAAATAAGAAAACAACATAGAGAGGAAACAAACTTGCAGTTTGTGTGTGTCCCACAACTCTTAGAGCTGGGGAGGACTTCAGGGGTAGGGTATCAACGGCTGTGGAGAGGCAGCAATAACATACTAGTTTTGGTAGTAAAATTGTGTATTACAGAAGAGAGAAAACCTGAAGCCTGTTCCTTAGGCTGTGCCAGATAATCCCATTGATAAAATAATGGTGAATCCCTGCACGTCAAATTTACCCAGGAAGGGCCAGACCTATTTCCAGAATTTGAGCTCCCAGAGGGTATGGACCATGTGCTCATCAGTTCATGGGAGGAAATCCCTTGCGATAATCAAGCTCCAAATCCGTCTGTTAACCAGTGTCAAGAAGCATTAAATTCTTGGAGCTGTGTGGCAAAAGGTCTCCTTGAAGTCATGTTAAGTGACGGTGTGAGATTGGGTTGATTTAATCACCCGTAACAGGGGTGTCTGTTGCGTGTGACTCTGTGCTGTGTCCATGTGTGCCGTCATGTGTCAACAGGCAGGGGACTCGCCGTGTTGGTGACAGCAAAGCTCAAGGGGAAGTGGCTGGTGCTCTCCTGGGAGCGAGGGAGGCAGTGGGGCTGCCGTTTGTATGAAAGCAATCACTGTGCATTGTCTCTGTTAATGGAAAAGTTCTTGGTGAAGGGGAGGTACGGCACACCTGTCATCATCTCACAGTCTTTGCACAACATGAGGCAGTGGAGAATAACTTCCTCCGGTCAGATCTGACTCCTCCCTGGGGCAGCCTCATCCTGTCCACTGAATGTGTATCGCAGTATTGCAGAGAAGGAGATCTGATTAAACAGCTACAGACAATGGATACTCTGGATATGGCCCAATTCTTAAGTCTTTAGTTTTGCAGTGTAATGTTTTTCAAGTAATTTTGGAGAAGAGTTGAAGGGATTTTGCTTAAAAAGGCAATTTCATTACTAAAAGAAAAAAAAAAACACCATAAAATATGTATTTTCCCTGTAAAGAAGCTCTTCCCCTTTGTTCCAGGCACTGCAAAGAGCTACCTCAGCCTGGCTGTGCCTTGGGGGGCGAGATGGGTAAGTCTGGCCCCCGGCAAATTGTAAATCCCAGAGCAATCTCCTAAGAAGGTGTGTTTGAGTAGCTGTTTCCACGTGGGGGCACTAAGGTGGTAATCTCCGATTAATACAGCTGAATTAGACATACAAAACTATTTTGAGGAACATGGCGATTCCTGATGAATTTCTATTTTCCTTCCGCCTCTTTTCCTGTCCTGTTCTTTGGATGTACCTAACAGCTTTTGTATTTTTCAAGTTCATCCTTTTTCCAGTGTCCGTGGATCACCTTTCCTCCCTTCAAAATTCGAGTTTAAAGGAAAAAGGTTGTATGGCGTTATTTTCATGTCTGGTTGAAGGGGAAAATACCAGTGGGACGTGGGAGCGGGACATACTTCCTCTGAGCTGGGCCTGAGTTTAAGGCCTCAGCAGCGCACCACGTTAAACCACTCGTTGCCGTACGAAGCGGTGGTGTCATGAGAGGCGCGTGGTGTGCAGCGGGTACACAGAGACACGGTAACGTGTGCCTGGACTCTGTGACCGCAGGGTGGAACAGGGAGGTGCAACCTGTCTCCTGGTGGAGCAGCGTAGTTTTAATGACCTCCTTAATGTCCCAGGCATGTTTGGCAGCTGATCCTCAGATCTCCTTGATCCCAGGGGCCAACTTGCAAGAACCAGTGCTCACTGGGTTCCCCAAAAACTGCCTCTGATCTTACTCCTCCTTCACCTTTCCTCGTCTGCCTTTTCTTGTTCGTCCTTCGCTGTCCTTTGCTGCTGTTGCTCAGATAGGGACCACATGTGGTGCTGGGGACTGGCTTTTAAAAGTACTTCTAAATATAAAAAGCAGACACAAGCGGAAGATGGCACCTTGCTGAGCTGAGAGCTGGAGCCCTCTCTGAGAAGGGACAGATTTTCTGTGAGGGGAGTGATAAAACTGTGGTACTCTCCTAGCCAAAACTTTAAAAATAAGTCAGTCACAGCAATCTGAACAAATATTAAAAAATGTAAATTTGCTGATGAGACAAATCTGGAAACAAAGATGATGACAAAGGTCTCTAAAACATGCCACATTCTTGCTAAGCTGCCAAGAAGGGAAGAAAATGGCATTCCAGCAACAACACAGTGGAGAAGATAAGCAGGAGTGCAGAGAAACAGAAGAATGCCTCCATCCCCTTTGGGCCACCCACTTTGCTTTGCTTTCTGTTGGTTCTGTCCCCCCCCTGCTGCACGTGCTTCACCCCCCAGACCCCCTGTCTTGTCCCTTGCCCTCTCCCTGTTCGTGAGTCCAAAGCTCCCTTCCACCGGGTAGCGGTCTCTCCTCGGGTTCACTGATTCCAAGGATGAAGCACTACGTGGCACTGGTGTAGTCTTTAATAATGAGCCCCTGATCATTAAGTGTGCTCTGTCACTGCTAACGAGGTCTCAAACAAACATCTTGGTGACAAATACCTGGTGCTGCTCCCTGCCTTATGCCGACAACAGGTGCTTAACCAAGTTGTGAGATGGAACTCTTCCTGCTGAAAAATAACTGTTCTCTTTTAACCTGGGTTACTTGATGCCTGATGCTGCCACCAAGCGTTCTCCTGTTTACGCCTACTCTGCCAGCAACACTTAGTAGGACAAAGGAATGTATGGCTGAGCTCTGCAGGGTGTTAATATTTTATGGGCCAGAGTCAGCTGAGCTTTTGTGGATCACGGTGAGATGTCTTAAAGTTCTACTTTCCAGCAGAGGACTATGAACCAACTTGCAGCCACAGTGATGCAAAAGCTGGTATTTCAGATAAAACCTGTGCCCACCCCTGCTCCAGCTGAGCCACCGCACTTCATAGACACTGGCTGAAATGAGGGCAGAATGGTTTTGGGATTTGTAGTTTGGGTTTTTTCCCTACTACCCTGAGCAGGCTGTGGAGAGGGTAACCTTCCACTGTGATGGAAGTGACCTGCTGCAACCATGTGCATCCTCCTGAGGTCTAGGGCTCCAGAGAGTTACATTCAATGTCACTTCCCACATCTTTCGTGTCTACATCCACAAAATAATTGCTTGCAAATTGATACGAGCCTGCTAATGAGCTCACCCTGGAAAGCTGAACTGCTCCACAGCGCTTGGATGAGGGAAGAGCCTCAGCGGTGCCGTGACTTGAGTACCTGTGGCCAAAAGCAAGATGTGCTAGTGAAGCTTGCAGGTTCTAACTGGTGCTTACTGGTGCTCTCTGATTCAGCACTGTAATATTCACACCCATAATTACAATAAATCTGAAGCATTTCCACTGGATGCCTACAAGTCATTTATTATTCAGCAGTGTCATCCTTGAAAATGAGTAGTTGCTGGATTTTCGGGTTTGTGTTTTGACAGTGGATTTATTATTTCAAATTTATGGATTTATCCTACTTTGATCTAGTGAGAACCAACAACGTGTTGTTTGGATATTAATCACAACCATCCCACGGTTCAAACTGTGACAGGCTATTTAAGCTCAATCTCTTTTATTTTTATGTTTCAATCACCAATGTCTAAAAAAATACATCATAGGCATGCCATTTCCGCGTGCTAAAGCTGAAAGCAGCCGGCTGCCGTTCAGGCAGTTGCTAAAGGCTGGAGGGGCTGAAGGGACCATGACTGAAGAGAAAACAAGAAGCCCTGGCTGCAAGTGGGGACGGTGTGGGCGACAGCGGAACATGTAAGGGTGAGTGTCAGCATGTCCTTCGGTCTGCCTGGAGCGTCCTATGGCTCCTGCAGAGTCACACGCCCCGCCGGTGACATTGACCTGACACCTCACTCACCTCAGTTTACCTCCCAAAACTGTATCTAATTTGGCCCACTAATTAAACCTGTATTTGATGCAGCCTCTGATGCTGTTGCTGGGTACCGCGAGCGCCGCCAGCAAGAAGACCAGCCCAAGCTGGTGAGGTTGCATTGCCATCCTTGCCTTGTCCCTTGGCCACTGCCTCTGTCCCATTGGCTACAGAGGGTCACAGAGCAGCTCTGCTCCCTCGAAGGGAGCGGCTGTAATGCTCACCTTTGGTGTGCTGTTCCAGGGAAAGGAAAATCATCACAAAAGTGAATAATAAATGAAAAAGTGTAGGATTTCCAGCCTGTTACTCATTTATGAGTCATAAAGTTTTTTCAGGTGCTGGTATTTTCCTAATCTTTGACCAGACTGTGTTCTTGAATGTTACTGTCTTACAAGCTGACCAATAATGGTATCTCGGTACAGGAATCGCCAATAGTCTAAATGGTGATTTCTAGTAAATGACAACAATCTTTACATTTAATTACCACCATTAGCACTTTCTTTAATGGCAGACAGTAGAGAGTTCTGCACAAGCACTAGATAAATTGAAAAGAAAAAAAAAATAAAGGAAAGAAAAGGAGGTGGCAGTGGAAGGATAACAGTGGAAGGATAATAGCTATAATTAAAAAGCGTGAAGCTTTGCTTTGCACTCTCTTTCTAAAAGTTTTCTGTATACACTGTACATAATGAAATACTAATTTTAGAATTAGAGAGAATTTATTTTCAGTGGACTAGAAGAAATGAATGCCATCTTTTCACAAACAGAGCTGGGATTCAAGTCTGTAGTTTAGCCTCACCAGTTTTGTAGCATTTTTGCATTTAGGCAAAGACCATGCTCATCCTGCCCACACTAAATCCTTGAATTTGGTACTCCAGTGGCTCTGTTCAAGCTTCCCTTTGTGTGTCAAGGTTGTTGCAGGGAATTTTTTGGTTGTGGTAAATAAGTTCACCGCTTACAGTCAAGTTCGAATAAGGTCTATAAAGGCTGCTTTAATCACAAACAATCTGTATACTTTCGGAGAATGCTGCAAGCATGTTTAATAACATTTTTAATAGACCCAATTGACTGTTATTAAGAAATACATCACTATAATGCAGCTTTTTGCTAATGCAGAATGCAGGGAGTTGTGCAGGCTGCTCACAGTGATAACAGCGCAGAGAGGAAACAGTTGTTTCGAGCCCTGTGGTTCCGATTAAAATAATGACTTTGTTTTCTGAAATAGGGGGAAATTGCAGTATTTCCCTTTCTTATGTTTTCACAGTTTGAAACCATATCCTGGCTGCTTAGAAATCCAGTGGTAAAATTACCATTGACCTCTCTTTAGACTAATTTTTCCTATGTCAAATATAGGGTTTTTTTTCCTCCCAAGATTTATAGAGTTGAGTTTTGGGGCTTTTTTTTTTTTTGGCACAGTGTTCATTGTACATTTTAAACTCCCCAGCCCAGCAAAGTGGATACTTAACTGTAAGGCTAAATGTTCTCAGTCAATAGGATTACTAACCTGCATGGGGTTAATACATGCCTGCACAGCCTCCAGAGTAGGCGAGGAGCAGAGTGCCAGTGCTGCCTGTGAGCAAGCCCTCTGCCCTTTTCAATCCCTCACACAATTTTGGATTAAATTCCATATTTTCTTGCAAGGCCAGTGAATTGGTGTGGGGAGAGGAAGCGCAGCATCCCGCTGCTTCCCTGGCCCCGGGGAGCCAGAGGAGAGCCTGCTCAGGGATGGGCAGAGCCAGGTGGAGGAGTAAGGTGTGGTTTCAATAAATCCAGAAAACTCCAAGTTCACCCTTTTCTTCCACATTTCTGTTCTGATGGGGTGAGCTGGGACCACTTCATTTAAAAAAAAAAAAATAAAAAATAAAAAAAAAAAACACCCCACCTCACATCATTGGCAAGTTCTGGTGGTTTTTTACCCCACTGGGAAAAATAAAAGCATAAAATAAAAACTGGTAAATGTTTTCCCAGACATTCAGAGCCTGAAGAGAAGTGCAGAGCCCCCATGTACTCAGCTGGTTGCCTGCAAACACTGGAAAAATCACAGTTGCACTAAAATCAGCCCAAATAATCCCATAAATTCTGTACGTGCCTGTAATAACCTGTGAGATGCCTGAAATTCAGTCTGAGGTTGAAGCTGAGCTCCTTGGACAATTTGTCTTCCAAGTTCCTTTCACACGTAAAGTGGGAGCCCTGGTCTGCGCATTGTACATCCCACAGATTTACACCACCCTTGGGGACTGAATTTATTACCAGTTCAAACAAAAATATAGAAACCAAACCACAGAGATACTCTCTCTCTCCCCGGTGCCCATCCAGCACCCCTCCCGGAGCCGCCCAGCCACCCCTTTCCCTCTGATCTCCACTGGAAAGAGCGAGGGGCGCTCGCAGGAGCGAGGCGGTGGGCATCACTGGGTCAGACCCTGCAGCCACCACGCTCACCTTGAGCATCATTCCCGTGGGGAAGTGCAGAAAGTACTGGGAATGACCCACTAGAGGTTGCCCCTGGTGTGTGTATTTGGCTTGACCCCTGTGAACCTTATTCTTCAAGTACCTCTGGAGGGATTTTTGAGGTTCCTCACACCTGCTGAGGGGGTGACCTACAGAGCACCACGCCAGCCCCTCTGCCCAAAGTCACGCTGCCTCTCTTTCCAGTACAACAAAGCAGTAGAAATGGTACTTCCTCATCCAGCATAGGTGGCAAACCAGATTTGATGACCAAGTTGATTAACTCATTAACTGGCTGCTCTGGAAGGTCGTGGAGTCCCCTTCTCCGGAGATCTTCAAGCCCCGCCTGGATGCAGCCCTGAGTGATGTGCTCTGGGCAACCCTGCTTTGGCAGGGGAGTTGGACTGGATGAGCTCTAGAGGTCCCTTCCAAGTGTGACAATTCCATGATTCTGTGGTCACCTGCCTCAGACCCTCAGCAGCTGAGCAGATGTTGTAATGGAGAGCAAAATTAAAGCTGGATTTTTTCATATCATTTTTCCTTCCTTGATAGCGCAGCTCTGCTCTGAGAAATGGATGGGGAGGGGGGGAGGAATTGCCCCCTCTTTCTCAGTAGGTCTGCTCTCCGTGTGTGTTCAGAACCCAGACTGCTGGCTTTAGCGAGACAAATAGGGCTTTACTGCATTTACTCCTCGTTCCCTCCCCTTGGCAGAGCCAGCGCTGCAGCCCAGCAGAACTGGGGGGGGCAGTCCTCCCCGTCCAGGCACAGTGCTGGGGGGTGCGCTCTCTCTCTTTATATTAATTTTCATTTCAACACCACTGCAGAAGGAAGAGGATGTTTCCCTGTCCTCTAATCAAGCAAAGACAGGTTCCTCCTGGCAGCACCTGCTACATTTATACATGCAGGAAAATCCAGTTTCATCAACCACACACATATTTGGATGACTGTGGTCACAGTAGGACAAATATGACAAGAACAATATTGCTGAGGTTTTCTTCACATAAACACAAGTTCTAGACTAAAGACCTCTAATGTGTGATTTTTTTATTTGTATTTTTTAGGGCTGTTTTATTTTTATAGCTGGTTCTAAGTAGACATCTAAATTTAAAATTACAGGATTAAAGCAATTCTTTTCTTTGGGGTAAACTTGAACTGAAGCGATGCGCTCATATTTAAAATAAATCCTAAATATTCAGAACCTTGTGGACAACTGTTAGAGAAGAGATTTGGTTTCCCTTATGTTATTATCTTAACCACTGTTAATAATGCCTCTTTTTATCTCTTCTCAAAGCCATGCTATTGAAATTGGACTGTATCGCCAAATATATCTCCTGTCACCTCATTTTTCATTAAGCTTTCCTACAATCTACTACACTGTCAGGTCTTTTTTTGTTTGTTTGTTTGTTTGCAAAGGTAGTTATATCTTTTCAGAAAACTACGCCGAAGAAAGCAGATGAGTTTCACCAGTTTTCACAGGAGTTGACCAAGGTAGAGCATGTCTTTGTGCTGCTTTGCTGGTACAGGAAGCCCATTCATTTTATAATTACAAGCTGGAAGAAAAAGCTTATTTGATATGTGGATTTTTCAGTTTTTCCAAGTATTCAAAGCATTTTGAAAGGGGAACTGCTTGATTATGAGTTAATTTTGTCTTAGGCAATGTCTCAGGAAACAAAAAATTCTGATAACAGCTTGAAGGCTTAAGGCTGGTCTAAGCAAGTCTTGCTCAACGGGGGTGGCGTGGTAGACTGGGTTGGAGGAAGAAGCCAGGAAGAGCCAATTTCTTCACCTGTTTCCAGCCTGCTCAGTGACTTGTGACAACTCTTCTAGTCTTTACTTACGCTTCCTCCTTTCATCTCTTCGTTTTTGAACACAGACCCTCAGGTTTGCCTCTGTCTCTAGGTTGTCTACCCTTATGTGCCTCAACAGCACCAAGCATGAATGGTCTGGGATCTTGATTGGATCCTTTTGGTGTTATTGCATATAAATTAAAATCTAGCCACAAATCCAAGCCAGGTCATTACTTTAGGGGATGTGTAATACACTAAATTTCCTGTTAAGAGTGCTGACAGTCCATTTAGAGGTGGGAGAAGAGCAGGAACGTGCAGGAAGACTGAGAATTGTCTGCTTGTCTCATTGAGGAACTGTGCAAACCACGTCAGCTCACTCTGAAACTATCCAAATGACAAACCAGGACACCTACTTTAGAAAAACCCTTTATGACCTCTTTTGGTTTTCCTTTCATCTTATAATGTGCTGCTCCAGTTGCTTCCTAGTAGGCAAAACCTATTTGCTCGCTATGAGGTTTCCTTGCTTGGCATTGCTGTTCTTGCAACCACATGCACCAAGAACTGCAGCAGGACACCTGCATCTCATTTATGGTGACTTCATTAATATAAATCCTTCAGGGGTGTGCATCCTAAACAAATCAAGAGAAATATGCTTCTTGAAAATGAGCACGTTAACAAAGCAACATGCAACAATGCAGTAGCAAAGCACCTTCAGAGAAAGGATGTGTGCTACAAAATGCTTTTGTAGTAGAGTCTATTTTGGCTTCATCAGTTTCCTGTACCAAAGAGACCAGCACAAGGCGCCCAGAGCACGGTGCTGCCTTCCTCTGAGAGCATCACTGCAGTTCCCCAGGAGGCTTGTCATAAACCTACAGCAGCACCTAGTTCTGTCCAGATATAAAGGTGCAGAGTCAGGACCTTGCTTTCATCCTCTTTCTTCATCTTCTGTTATTTGGAAGGAAGCGAGAGCTTCCAAAGCTGAAGAAATAGGAGTCACTGGCAGTATTTGTCATAAAAGCTGTAAACTTCAGACTTTCCTTTGTCCTAAAATCTGTTCTTCTGAGTACAGCTTGCTTCTGTGCGGAGGGCCAGCACAGGGATTAAGCATCACATAAGTCCTATTTATACCTTCATATTAGTGCATAAATAAGATTTAAGCTGCTAGTAGTCCCTTTCTAGCTCTGCATAGAGATGAATTTTACATGCTGGCCATGATAAGACTAGAGAAAAAAGATATAGTTGTGGCAGCTGCAGTCAAGTTTAAAGAGGAGACGGAAGTTAAATGAAATGGGGACCAAAAGTACCATAGTATGAGATGTCCTGATGTCAAGCACATCTCAGAAATGATGCCAAAACCAGGCAATAAGTCAAAAACCTTCTCTGTGCATGAGGCACGTGGTCTGTACCAACAAACCATTTCCACTTTGCAATCACTTTGCTGATTGCAACCATGAAGTAAATTACATTAGGTCTTTGTAATACTGGCTGACAGATCAAGGCCATCAGGCTCTACCTGCCTCAGAGTCACAACATACCTTTTCTGAGGGTGGTCAGTGCAGAATGAAACCAAGCTGTGGGTTCTGAGCCCTCAGGTACTGCAGGATCCCAAAATAATCCTGCACCCAGGAGCTAAACCTTTTGGATTTGTGATGGCTTGCTTGGTTCTTCCCGGCAGTTAGGTGAGGATCTGCTTTGATTATCTGCTTACCCAGGAGCCGCTGTATCTTTCGGAGGTGCCGATCATCCCCCTTCTGCACTTAATTAAATTGATGTCGGTAATTTTTTTCTTTTTTTTTTTTTTTAAATTGAGACTCAGAGATTAAGGGGTTGGAACAAAGCCGGTTTTGTTTCTGGAGGCATTCATTAACAAATCAATTAGCTGTACTTAATATCATTCCAGCACAATTTTTAGTCTGAGTGCTTTTCTATTTCCTATTCTGCTAAAACGTAGTGTTATGCTGGAAGAAAGAAGAATTGGCAAAGGCAAAAACACAAACAAGGGAGATGCCAGGTGCAAGGTTAAAAGCGAGTGTCAATGTGAGCGGATGTGGCGAATCTTCGATGACTTATTCTCCTCCCTGGATGGGGGCTGGCCTCTGGAGGGTGTCTAATTCGGGAGGTGAGAAGCACGGGGATGAGGGTGAAGAATAACGCGCGCTCAGGATTCTGAGAGCCACAGCCTTCCAGTCTGAATCTCGCTTCTCCCTCTGCGTTTGGGCCTCTGACACTGCCGTAGCTGAGCTCTTTATACCCGCGCTGTCAGCTTGGCATCTCGGACGAGACCTGCTGTCAGCACTGAGCCTGCAGACAATCCAACCTGTCCCGAAAAGGTTTTTTTCCAAATAACTGTCACCACTTAAAATGAGAAGAAGGAATGAGAAATGGTCAGGGTAGAAGTTATGTCTCTGCTAAATGATGAATGATGTGTGACCTTTTAGTATCTTTGGCCCTGAATTATTTGGGGGTATCCACGTGAGCGGATACATCGTGAGGAGCAGGAAAGAGTAAGATGGATGGTCTTTGTCCACTGTGCCCGCTGGGACCATCGGCACAGGATAATCAGAGCCTGGGTTTGATAGAGGAAAATGAGACTCATCCGTTCAGCTGGATTATTTAGTATTCACCTTCATCTTTTATAAAATGTCTAGATTTCAGTGTGTTTGTTGGGTTTTTTCATCCACCAGCCTCCATGTTACCTACCAGGGGGCACACAAGGTTCATTTGACTGTTTCCAAAAAGAGAAGAGAAAATTTGAGGTTTTAGGAGAATGAATGCCACCATTTCAGAGCTGCATTGTGAGAAAGTGAGGCCTTCTGCTACATCTGAGCAACACGAGGCCCCAGGAGGGAGCACACAACTGCTATAGACCCTGTGTGAAAACTGCCAGTCCCTCTTCTCTGACAATGGTGTGGAGACGAGTCTGGTGCATTTCTGAGGCAACCACCGATACCAGCCCTGGGCACAAAGCATGGCCAGCTAAGAACCTGTCTCCAGCCATGGCCAAGAGCAGATGTGAAGGAGCATCGTGCTCTAGTCTGACAGCCAGCCACCTGATGCTCAGAGACATCCCAAGCTAGAGCATCCCAGCTAGAGTACCTGGCCTTTAATGGCCCGTTGGAGGATTTTTGTCCTAGAATTTAGCTCATGAGGATTTTTCACTATTTTTTTTAAATATATCCACAGTATCCTGTGTCAAAGAATCCTGTAACTGAACTCCACTTTAAGGAGAAAGTACCTTCCTTGGTTTTGAGGCTGCTGCACTGGCGCCTCCCAGTTCTTGCCTGGGGAGCAGCATCCAACCCCTCCCCTAGCCTTCCCCTGGCACCTAGTGGTACAGAGCATCCCGGATCTTCCCAGACATCTCTTCTGGGGCTGAAGAGTCTGGCCTGCTTACACGCCCCTTGCTGGGAAGCTCTGATCATATTTGCCTCCCCTCTTTGAATCTCCTTTCTTTGAAGCTGCCCCCGTTCACTGACACTCTTTTTGGAACTGTGCAGGGCAGGGGCAGCTTCGTGGTTTTGCAGGCTCATGACTGGTTTATACCATGGCATAATGCCTGTTTCTGGTTTGTTCTCTCCCCCTTTCCAAGTGATTTCTTGTATCCTATTTGTAAATATAACCTCCCTGATATTTGTTACGGTTTACTCAGTTACCCCATTTACAGCAGGCACCTGTGTTTGATGTGGGGATGGAAGGGGAAATGTTCATACCTTTGCTACCCCTGCATGCAGCCTGCTGGCTGAGAGCTTAAGGGGTACAACAGGCTGTTGATACGAGGAAAGGGAGTAAAAAAATAACTCCTTCTGATGTTCTGCGGTGTGGGAAGCACTTCGGAAGTCTTCAGTATTTCCCTGCTGGCTGACTGCTGCAGTGGCCTGGGTGACTTTCTATTTTTACGTTTCTGTCCCAGATTGCTTGTGTCTGGGGCAAAAAAATATTTTTCCTCTTCAGTGCCTCGTGCCATTTTGACTGTCTTGATCAATAGTGATGTGTCACTGCTTTGGTGGTTGGGATTATTTCCTTTGTTCAGTCCCTTTCACAAGGTAGAAGAAGAATTATTAACCAGTATCAGCTTCAGGCTTTTTTGAAATTGGTACCAGACCTGTGTTTGCGTATCCTTCAAGCACTACCCTTTGCTAAATGAACAAATTGATGATGTTACAGAGCACGTGCGCAATTATATTTGAATAGACCACTGAGAGAATCTGACAAATCCATTGCATGAAGTGAAAAGGGCAAACGGTTAAAATAAAAATGGCTTAATAAAATGAATCATTGCAATAAGCCATTTAAAACTGCACAAGGGGAAAAGTAGCACTGTGAAAAACACTGAGCATTCACAGGGAAAAAAAAATTCTTTGTAAAAATGGACAGTGGGCAGGTCCGTGGCCAGTACAAATAGACGGATTTAGTTACAACTACGTCTGCTACATTAGCTGAGGATCTCACCATATACTTCTGTTTGATCCTTAAGCATGAGATAATTTCTGCCTCCTGCCAAGCCTTAGATAATCAGGGATTTATATCCCGGCTTTTGCTGTCCCTAGATGTACAGGAGACTTGTACAGTTGTTCAGTTTCATGATACTGTTTCCCTCTTAAACATGAGGTATGAGCTTCTATAATTTCAGATGTCTTCTTTCCCCCGAACGCAAAAGTGAAACTTTCAACTGGGAGAGGCTGAGGGTGAGCTGGTCGGAGCAGGGACGCCGCAGGGACTGCCGGTGCTGGAGCCAGTGTGCCCACCTGGTTTGAAGCAGTGGTCCCTCCCCGCCGGCGCAAGCTCTGAGTTGGACAGTCACGTTCCCACCAGCCACCGTTAAAAGCACATGCTGTTGTAGCTGTGCTGTGGACTGTGGCTCGGTGTCCCCAACCCCAGGGCACTGGTCTTTGGCTTGCCAAGAGCCTGAGTACCGGTTTGGTTGCCAGCCAGTGAGCTGGCTCCATCGTGGGCAGCAGCTTGCTGCTGATCAGCTTGGCATGGACTAAGGGGAACAGGGGGTGGGATGCACTGTCTGGGTTTGTCTTCTTGGCCCCCAGGATAAGGTCCTAGTCTTTGAAGAAAAAAACCCTACATGCCTATGTTGCCAAATGCAGCTCCCAACATTGAAGACTTCCAAGCTGGGGCTCCAAAATGTGTCCTTGTTTTTTATTCACAGGCAGCTGTGCGGCGGCTGGCAGCAGCACCGCCTGCGGGACCGGTGCCAGCCCCTCGGGTGGCCCGTGCTGGGGACCTGCCGCTCCCACAGCCCCTGGGGATGGGAGGCTGAGCCAGCACACAGCGGTGTGGAAATCAGAGAAGGAAGTCTTCAAAAAGAAAAAAACACCCTATGTCATCTAATGGAACTTGCTAGCTGATGTGATAGGTAGGTTTGCTTAATTTAATCTGTATGGAGGTTGGTTTCATCTTGCTGAGACTCATGTCAGTCTGCCCAATTATCATAAGGCAAGGGAAGATTACATTCCAAACCCTATATATGGTGAAAGCGCGGCTATTTGTGCTGAACTTCTTGTGTTGGGTGCGATGGTGTGCTGAGTAAAGCTGTGGGTAGAAGCAATAGTACCTGGGTATGAATAGAAATATATTTGGAAAAATTATTACTTCATTAAACTTTTTTCTTTTCCCCTGAGGATAGTGATTAATTTGTGGTATTTGTGGCATTCCAATCAGAAAGATGTAGTTAAAAAAGAAACAATGCTCTGCTTGTCAGGTCATTCGATACCGGTAAAGGCTCGGGAGAGCTGCCTTGCTGTGGCTGAGTGTGAATGTGAATTAAACTATTCACAGCATGTGCAACCCAAGAAAGTGGCAAAAAATGTTTCCAAGAAAAGAAGTATTTTAGTTCAAGTTGGCACCTGCAACAGGAAAAGACATTATTTCTCTTCAGCTAAGTCTGAGGACTCCCAGAATGCAACACTAAGGCGGCTTCAGGGTCTGTCACCACTGTCAGATACCAGCGTGTTTGGGACATGATCACCCTCAGGAGGATGTCATTCCACCAGCTGACCGAGTCCTTGGAAATGGAGATTTTGGGAATAAACTGAGCTGAAACTGTGCCCCAATGTGCTTGTAGGGCTGAGTGAATTTTGTAGTTGTAGCAACAAAAAAATGCCAATTCTGTGACTGAATTGTTCTTCGAGAGCTTTACTTTTAAATTGGGAATAATAATAGAAAAGAAAATGTACTTGTGGCCCATAGGGTTTTCAGCAGGTGGAGACGAGGGGTCACTTCAGCTGTTTTCCAAACAGGAGAAGGCGTGCTGGATGTGGAGGCCCCCCCTCTTCCCATCCTCCTCGGCACCGGGGGTGACCTCCAGCAGCTGCCCTTTGGGAAGGGGGATGCCTGCTCCCCATGGAGTCATTTGGAGACCAGGTTTCATCAGATTTCCATCGGTCTGTAAATAGCTCTTCAGTGAATTTTCTCCAATTTCCATCGGCACAGAGACAACCAGCCACTACAGCAGTATTGCAAAAACTGCTTTTTTTTTTTTTTTTTTTTTTTTGCCTGAGAGATCATTTCTGTGTCAAATCTGTGGCATATTAGCACTTCCTCCCTAATTTCTAAAGTAAGCACTAGGCTTAGGATAATAATGCATTACTTTAAGTCTGTAATGGAGCCATCACTTAGGAGCAGTACACTAATGCTTTTGCTTTACTATATTTCTTAGAGATTACTTCCTGTTGCTGGTTTGAAGGGATAAAGCAAATCCAATGCTCATCTCGTGAAAGTTTCTAAAACAGGCACTAGTATCACAATGGTTCAATCCTCTTCTGAGTTACGCAGATCAAAATCCCCAGGACTCATTTGACCTAGGGACTTGGCAGCTGCATGTCTGCCAGCTGCGTTACACAAACCATACCCCGGTGCCCTGGTTTGGCCAGACTTGGCCAGAGATGGAGCTGGTTCCACCAAGTGAATGGCATTTCTTTGACATCAGGATGACATCCTTGGTATCAGAGCAAGTCATGTGGCACCTTTGGCTCTCCCAAAAACCTCCCCAAAACACAGTAAAATTTGTAAAAAATTCATGATTCTTACAAAAAAGACAGGCTGTATTAAAATCTAGTTACTATATCCGTACATTGGAACAATACTTAAGACTCATTTTCACCTGGAGGAGAAACTTTAGCCAGACACTAGAGTTGCTCATGTTTTAGGTAGATAAAACCAGAATCTAATAACAGCAAGTGTCAGGGCCAGTAGCCTTTGCCCGTGAGAGCCAGAACATTGACTCAGGTAGTAAATGCCATGGCTCTGGGGGCTCTTCCAAAGTAAGATGCTCTGAAGCTTTTTACAGAAGCATGAACAAAATATGGTGACCTTTGGAGCCTTTTGCTGACTCAGGCCAAGAATGAGCTTAATGGGAGCAAAGTGGAAATGTCAGCATATGGAGGCAATATGGCTCTGTCATAAATTTAGTGCTTTTTTTTCCTTATGGACAAGCCATCAAATTATTATTTGGAGAAACTCAGGCTGAGTACCAAGTGTTAAGTCCATTCATCCAAAAGACCAGGTAGCCAATCTATTCTAAAAATATAAAAGTAATAATAAAAAAAAAAAAAGAAAAGACATTTCTTGTCAGCCAGTGTCAGAATGGTTTATAAAGTGATGGACTGTGGCTCTTGAGATGACAAGGTGACAGCTTTCCTATATATTACCATTATAAAAGCACTCTCCAACTGAATTTCAGTGGAAGACTGAGGTTGCTTGAGGTTATCTGCATTGCTTTAGAAATACAGTATCATTTTAAAGGGTGCCTGTATTAATATGAAGAATTGCATTTATGGAAGAGAATATCGTCACCTCTCTGTTAAGGGTTCATGGTGTCCTCATTCCCTATTCATGGCAACAAAAAAAGCTATTTTCAATTTTAGCAACAAACATGTACGAAAGCTGATGTTAGTACTTTTAAAGTGGTACTCAGAACCCATAGAAATTGGAATCTAGGAAATGAATTGATAATATGGTTTAGCAAGGAGCACGTGGCCTCTGTCATGGCACTGAAGGGCCATAGCAACAGGGAACTGTATCTCAGCTGGGGTGTGTGTGCCCCAGCCCCGTATTTGCAGGGCAGGATTGACATTCCCAACAAAATGCTGAGCAAGAGGGAGAAGTGATTATTTCAGCAGTAAAACTGTAACACCTGGGTGACAATTTGTGTGAGGATTCTCCTGGACTATGTTTAAAACCATAAGTCTCCAGCTCTTTCAGTGGTGACACCATCATCACAATGTCATTTACACAGGGTGTTCTAAATGGAGAAGCGCAGCAGTGTGGTCTCACACTTCCATAAGGCTGGAAGGGGTTATCATCGTCATCTGCTCAGGCAGACATGGACATCACTAGACTTCCCTTAGTTAATGTCTTTTAGGAAAACATCCACTCCTGATGTAAAGATTGCTGGGGGCTGCAAATTCTCAGCCTCGTTTGGCAAATCCTGGCTTGATGGTCCCCATCGCCGAGGACATGTGTGCAGGCTTTCTAGTGCCATGGGAGCTCGGCTTGGGCCGTGCTTTCATGTAGTTCATTAGACCAGCGAGCCAAATAACTGTTTTCCCCCTGACTTTAGATATTTATAACCATCCGTGAAGTAATCCCCTCACTCTTCCCTCCAGCAAATCCATGAGATCTTATGTTTTTCTGGTATTTCTGGCAGGTACTTCCCCGAGTCCTTTCCAAACCAGCCATTTGCCTCTCACATCAACACCAGCACTGGGCACAGTACTTCAGAAGCTGGCAAACTTGTGCCAGTTACAGAAATAATAGGCTTCTCCAGCTGTTCCTCCATATTTCTGTCTCTCCAGTCATAGGTGATGTTCACCCTTTGGGCCTCAGGCAGTGCTGGTCAGGCATTTCTCCAGTTGGACTCCCCAGCTGCCTTCAGCCACATCTTCCTGACGTCCCCATCTTACGATACTCAGGGCGTACACTCCATATTTTGTTGGTTTAAAATGCATATTGATAGCCTACATCCATCTTACCAAATGAACTGAATTTCTCTGCATCAGTTGTCCGTTTTCTTCTGCCTTTGTGCCATTAGTAAGATTCATCCATGATGATTTTATGTAAAAATATTACATGTTTCCAAGCCTGGCTTGGCAGGAATGCACTGGGAATAACGACGTGATGCCGATATCCCCCAGTTGCAGTTGCATTTTGAAGGCTGTCAGTCTACCAGTCGTTAATCCAGGTTAATCCTCCTGAAAGGAGGATTGCGATTCAGGAGTGCGGCTCGCTCCCAGAGGTCTCATGTGGGAAGTCAGCGTGCTTTAACTTCTGCACGCTGACTTCATGCCTTTAATGGGTTTGTCTTCCTTTTCCTAGTGTCCCCACAGAAGTAGACTCCTCTGTGAGACATCCTCTTTCTGAGGTGATTGGGGCAGACTGGGTCTACCAGAGACTAAACCTGGTGGGGGGTGAATGAAGCTGAACAGAAGGGTGTTTGGACAAACTTCTGCTTTTGCCTTTGCTTCTGTTTAACTAGTGAAGTGCTGGATTAACTCTGAAGGGTTAATTTTCCAGAAAAATTAAGTTTATAAAAAATTAGGCATACTTTCCAGAAGTACAGTTACCCCTGTTTCACAGGATGTAAAGCTCAATATTCAAGCCCGGATTTGTGGAGGTGTTTATATATGTAGCTCCTACGTAGGAAGTATTAGATACGTAAATAAGAACAAGGCATCCAAAAACCTTTGTTGAGCCAAGCCAAAATTCTGGCCCTTGACTAGAGAAGGAAGGCTTTAGAATGATGAAAAGTCAAATCTTTCTGTTCCCACATCCTGAGCTGTTATCCCGACCATTCGATCTATGCTATGTATGCATCAGGGCCAGGCTGTTACAGGCATGAGACACTGTCACACTGGCTTACAACAAGAAACCAAGGGAATTAAAGCTAAAAGCTAAAAAAAATAAAGAAAAAAAGAAAAAAAAAAGCTATAATCAACAGATCTTTCTGATGTTTAAAAATGAACTCTAGAACTGCATCCTGTAACAAATTAGAAAAGAGAAAGGAATGGATGTGTCTTTTTTTTTTTTTTTTTTTTAAATTGGTGTCAGTGTTTGTATAATCACAAACCCCAGGAAGCATTATGTGTTTGTGTTCATTCAGTTCTCTGTCCTGGGGCACCAGCTGTAGCATGGCATACTTCTTTCATTTCTAACTTCTTCACTTGACGAGAAATCTAAGTTTTGTTTGAGGTGAAACATAAAACTTTAATATTTCGATCATATACTAACCTTTGAATCCTTCTGTAGCACCCACCTGACACATCTCAAACACTACCCTGAAAGATCTCTGCCTTAGTGAAATATTTAGTATGTGTTATTGGTGTTGTCCACTTCATACTCATTTGCCCACATTATCCGAATAATTGTTTCAGCCTATGACAAAAGTATTGCCTTCTCACCAGGGGAAAAAAGAAAAGTGCATCTGTGTGTATACACATATTATAAAACATATATACACATAAAAATATACATATATATATATATGTATGTGCCTGGTGCTCTGTGTGTTTGTGCATGTATATATGTAAATTATATCTATTTATATATATAAAAATTTTGTAAAATATAGATGGACAAACACAGAGAGCACCAGGCAGAGCTGATGCGCTAAAGTGTTTTTGAACGATTGGCAAGCTCCTGAGCACAGCAGTCTAATGTCCAATATAAATCAACCCTGTGCTGAGCAGATGCAGCCATCTAGAAAAAAAAGGGAGTTAAATTGTTCACTGTCTGTTGGGAGGGAAGGGAACCTGAAAGGTTCCGGTTCTTATCTGAACTCCCTTATGTTCTCCAAGTGCAAGGAGGATGAGGATTTGCAGAATGGAAAATGGTTTTAAAATGCATTATGAGATGATTCTGCTCTTTTACGAGCCCTTTTCTGAATTCCTGTTAAAAACACAAATGCAGAAGTCAGCACCCCCAAGACACACAATAGAACTCTATTGGGGAAACCTCTACAGGCACGAGCTAGGGTCCCATTGTAGGACGCACTGTGTGGGACTGAGGGTTCTGTGCTTGGAAGGATCTGTTTTCTACACAGACAAGATAGCAAACAAGAAGCCAAATGGGGACAAAAAGAAGCACATTAGTATTTTGTCTCTGCCATTTCCCTGATATTATCATGTTATTCAAGGACTGGAAGACTGAGAAGCAGTTGGAGCATAGGTAACTCCATTTGACGGATACTTTACCAAGTGATCTTGCTTCTCGCAGCTCTGAGGGAAACTCACTTCTCTGGGTTAGGCAGGTCAGAGATGTCATAAGAACGTTCTTCTATCACTGGTAAAAACCTGGATTTTGAGGCAAGTGAAAATGCAAATCACAATAGTATATTTATACACACTATGACAGTATAAACCCTGATTTTTTTCTTTCTTTCTTGTTTTTTTTTTCCTTTTTTAAAAGAAAACCCCACAAATGAAGCATTGTTTGAGATGCATGCAGGTTGGCCCCCAGCTGAATGGTCTCTTTGCCTTATCACTTGTGTTCGGCACAGGCTGCACCTGCATCTGAAAGCATAGGGTGCTCTATTAGAGAAGATAAGATAAGCCTCACCTGAGCACTTCTTCTCTAATATTCAATCTAGTAATGGAAGAGCGGACTTTGTAACTCCTGCTATTAAAAACCACCATCTGGGGCCCAGAAAAGCTGCCCAGTTTCCAAGGCACCATCAGAGGGACCTTCAGTCCTGCCTGGGGTGGGGAGGGGGTTCCAGAGGGGCATCTCCTGCCTGAACATCCCCATTGTGAGGCCCCTCAAGCTTCCTCTGGGGTCCTGCTCTTCCATGGGGGACACAGGAAAGCCAGAGCTGTGCCTAAGGAGAACAGAGGGGGTGGATCAGAGGACATGGTGACTGGACACTTTTATTTATAGTTTAGCTAAAGTGGTGAGAAGGAGCTGTTTGGTGTGTGAAAGGGGAGTGAAATCGCACGCCCCCTCCCCAGTCCCTTCGTGCAGAGCGCTTGTTTGGAGAGCGGGTTTGGCTCTGTGGAGATTACCTGTCCCCTTATCTGCTCCCGCTGCCTCCGGAGATAGTTCCTGCAATTCTGCCAAGGAAAACACACAGCCAAGCCCCGTGCCTTGCTTCGAAAGTTCAATTTGCTCCTTCAGCCTGCTACTTGTACCATTTATTTTTTTTATTCTCATTCTCACCCTGCCTGCCAATTGTGTTTTATTGCAGCCATTTGGAAACGGACTCCTTAATCTTTCACATTGTTAAGAGAATGATGGTAACTTCCCTTCCCACTTCATAGAGAGCAAGGGGAAATGGTTACTGAGCTATAATGTGATACTTGTTAAATAGGGACCAGATCAAACCCCTGACAGCTAGAATGTCTCCTCTTGAACTGAGGGGGTCGGGGAGACTCAGGCTTTCTTAGCTGCTTTGTTACTTTCTGGAAAAATTGCTATTATCTGAAACTATGGCTGATAAAGTGCTCAGAGTAAAAACCGTAGATTAAGATTGCTATTCTTAAGGTGACCCAGTATTCAGAACAACCAGTGCTTTACTAGTCATAAATAAAACCTGTGTCTGCTGGTGGACTATGCAGAGCTCCTGAAGAAAAGCGGCATTAAATTTAAATAATTTGATCCCCTGTAATTCACATATATCTGTTGCTGGAGTGATGACATATCCACTTGTAAGGAAAGGCAGTGATTTTGTAAGATACAAGAAAAATACCCTAATTTACTTCTTCTCTCCACCTACAGCTTAATCTACTCTCAATTCAGACTCCTGACCTGGAATATCTGGGTTAGGTTCCCAGATAACTGCCTCTGCTAATAGGGGAGTAGAGATGAATCTTAAGCAACTAATAAGGGCAAATTACATGTTTAGGAAGGAACTTTGTCATTAGTATCTTCACTAAATGTAGCTGGAAGCAGCTGAGTGCATCCCCATGCTCTTGGAGATGTTAGTCTCTTTGGGGGGAGGTCAAATGCCTACATCTGGTAATTTCTTCTGTTGTTTTCTCAGGGATCTGCTGGAGCACGTAGGCACCTCCATAGTGTGTTTTCAGATTCATTACCAGAATTAAAACAAGGCTGCCTTTTAAGGCACAGATGAGGTGCATGACTGTGTGAGATGAAGAAAAGAGTAGGACCATTTGCAGCAGTTGTGAGCACTCTGGCCACGGGATATATTGCTTAAATGGTACTTTTTGTTAGTAGCTGTAGCTGATATTTAAGGTTTGCATTTGGTTACATTTCTCCTTGCTTCTGCACTTCCTTGTTCTTTTCTTAGTTTTCTATAGCACTTCATCCAGGTTTGGATGAAGGGAGTATAAGGAAGATGCTGTTGAACTGGAGCAAATCCATCGGAGGACAAATAAAATAGTAAGAAAATTAGAAGAGGCAGCCAAAGGAACTGGGCTTGCTTAGAGGAGACCTGATAGTCACTTTCTGGCACCAATGAGGAAGAGCCAGGCTCTTTACTGAGGTGCACAGCAGAAGAACAGCAGACAGCAAGCATAAATTGAAGCAAAGGATAGGAGAAAAGGAAAAATATTTTTCATTTAGAGGATAATTAATCACAGGAACAGAAGCCCACAGCACTCCAAAGACATCGCTGACCTTGGAGGTCTCCATGTTCAGCCTGCTTTGAAAGCAGGAGGGCTGGAGACTCCAGGCTCCTTGCAAGCTGAAAGAGGCGCTGGCTCTACAATGGTTTATATTTAAGCTTGGCTCTGTTCAGCATCACTCAGGTTTAATTAGGACTGGGATCAGAGTTAGAGCAGAAGGAAAGGCAGAATAGCAAATGCTGCTTCTTGCTGGATCTCCCAGGGCTTAAAATGTTAGTTTTTGAAGCTAATATTATATATCTGCCAAAATAAGACAACTCAGGCCACTTGGCTTTAAGAACCTTATGTGGGAGCTGACGTTCCCACATCAGAATTGTCTTCTTTGTTTTGCTAACGGATGACTGAAATGGCAGGATGAAAAAGTCATTACCAACTTTGCAAGCAGAGTTATCTTGTTTTTAGAATAATAATACAAATGAAAAGCAATATATAAAATTCAGAATCAAGGTGACACAGTGTGGGAGGAGCAGAGTCAGTCCAGCGAGTTGCCTTGGTAGAATTTATCTGAATCTCTCAACAGGAGTCAAGAAGCTGACAAAGTTGTCCTGTGGCAATTTGGACACAAGACCTACTCCTGACCTTGCGACCATTTCGCGAGGAGGCTTGGGTTACCCCTGCCAACCCACACTGCCAGCTCTGCCACTGCAACCTGCAGAAACCATCCAGAGTCTGGGATTTCATCTTTTATTTACTGTCTTCTCCAAGGGCGAGAGCCTCTTTCCCGTGAACTCAGGGGAACAGACATACAAGAGTCATCTTCAAAGAACAAACCTACCGGGAAGTAAGTTTCCCTTCTCATTGATTTAAATAAGGAATAAGAAGCAGCAGGTCCTATACGTAGCTAGAGCCGAGACCCCTCCTGTCGCATGCTGTCCTACATACCTCATTAATATTGCATATGTGAAAGTTTGATTCTAAAATACCAGATCTAGAAGAGATTTTATGACCATGAAAGCTGGAGGTGACTGTCGTCCACAGAGAAACTTATGTTTATACTGGGAAACACTGCTGGAAAACTCTCAAACTTTAGGACATGGCAGGGAATGTTTCCTGCAGGACTGAATCCGTACCTGTGTAGAATACAGTGCTCAGGGATATTGCCCTGAGCGAAGTCCCTTTAAAAGCCCTCTAGAGCAATACCGTATGGAATGTCCTTTAAAACCCATTTCTTTTAATTTTTCAACTAAATACAGTAAACAAGTGCTGCGCAACTGCGTTGGTGTGGAGAGGGCCTGCAGTGCTCTTCCCTCCCGTGAGCAAGAAAAATGATTCTAAATGTCCTGTTTTGTTCTTGCATCTTCCAGATGTGCTATCCTGCCATTCCTGGGGCTCCAGAGAAACTCTGCCAGATACAAAAAGCTCCACAGAACTTGCTTTATCATACTTCTCCTTTGTTTTACTGGAGTAGATCAGTTAAAAATTGAGAGAGGTCTTCTGGGGGAAATATTCATTTTATGTTCTTCTTGGTTTTAAAATAAAATATGAAATCATCTCTTAGTTCTCTCCAGTTTATTGTTTCTTACAGGTACAGAGCAGCGTCTTATGCGACATTCATGTCAGAGTTAGAGGGAGCTTTTATGCTATTTAAAAACGTATCAGGCACAAATCACCACCACACATGCACTTAATCTGGATCTGAGGTTTGTGTCTGATGATGCTAAGTGAATATGTATTCATATCCATGTGTATCTGTCTATCTTTATAGAAAATTAATACTTACACATTTATAAACTTAGTGTTTCAAGTATACAGGAGTGAAACTGATGTAAAAGCTAAAATTACAAAAAGAAACTCTCTGCTTAGATTTGGGATATAGATTGAACCTCCTGGTCTAGAGAGCCTTTGCTGATAAGGACTCTGATTTTGCTATTACGGAAGCAACACGGTTTCTAGCACAGGCTGATGGTCAGGTGCAGCGAGCAAAGACTCTCTGCTTCTCTCTGTAAGGAGAACCCTAAGGTTTGGAATTTGGACATTTTTTCTGCACTAAATTTTATACCAAATATTGAATACAGAGGTTAAAGCTACGGCAGAAACTCCCAGGGACAGCATTATTGTCAGACACAAGCAGGCAGACCGGCTGCAGTCTGGTTCTGCTGAAATGTTTGCGAACTCCATCTCCTGCCCGTGCTCAGTTCTCTGGCGTTTGCAGGCAGTGGTGAAGCCGTATCATCTTGAAGGTTAAATGCTTCACCAGCCAATAAAACATTGATATTCCCAGAGTTCATTTACATCCATTGATTGTTTGTATAATCGTATCTGACATTAAGATCCTTGAGTGGCAGCAATGGGTGACAAATACATCTGTACGGCATAAGAAAATGGATATATTCATGTGCTTTCTTGGGAATACCATCAGTCCCTTCTGTACCGTATTTTGGCTGTGGTTAGCTCCTAAGGCAGACCTCTCTGGCTCCAGACTGGCTCTGGTCAGGGCCCATTTTTTCTCAGCTGCCTGTTGGTGTCCTCGGCTCCCTAGTGCCGCCGTCTCTGGCCCCGGGCAGCGGAGGAGTCTGCTGAGGGCTCTGCGCAGACCAGGCTGGTTAAGGGCTGCGTACATCGAGGCAGCTGAAGTTTCCTTCTGTTACAGCGGAAAGGGCTCTTTCAGAGAAAGCATTGACAACAAAAAAATATTTGCCCAAGGGATAAATGAATAAAGGTTTCTTCCATCACTTTTTCAATACAAGGAGGAGAGATGCACTGGAAACCCTCTGTGGACTTTCTCATTTGGTGAAATGTTCTCTTCCCTGAATTTTTTATTTGATCATATGTACCCTTTCTATTTTTAGGTTATGTTTCATTCTGAAGATTCCCATTTTTTTCTTTTCCTAAATTGGAAGGCTAATTTAAAAGAATGAGATATCATTCCATTGGGTCTAGAATTCTGGTCAAGTAATTTTGGATTTGCAAGAAATTATGTTTTCAGCTTTAACTCTCTAAGTTCAATGGCAGCAACAAGTAAAACACTTCTCACAACTCTTTTCAGATTATGTTTATTCCCTTTTATGCAGTTATTTTAAAGGTAAGCTAATTTAGGGTATTGGGATCTGAGCCTGTGATCATAATCCATCCCAAGATGAAACCACTGCGCTAAGTCAGTAGTTCTTTCCCTTCCAGTTTCTGTTGGGCCAACACCTGAGGAGATAACATATGGTAACATTAGGAACCATCTATTTCGTTGACTAATGAATACATGGGGATTTTTTCTATGTTCAGCAGCTAAAATAGAATTTTCCTTCCAGCTGCATTGATTGTTTAATAGTCCATTGTGGTACATGTGGTGATGGAGTTACGATGGGACACCATGGGGAGCTAACTCCTACACAGATCACTGTGCATGGGAGTAATTTTTAGCACAGGTAACCCACAGTAAAACGCAACTTAGTGAACAGATGCAGAAATGCTTTAGATTCTCAAAGTTTTGTGATCTTGGCATCAGAAAATTTAGACAATATTTTTTGGATTTGAGCTCTCATTCTCTGCTAATGTGGAGCCAGGTTTCTGAGTTCCAGTAAGTTTGATTATTTTTGTATTTTTTTTCCCAGCTTATTGCTTGCTACATTCCTGATTTAGGAGAATGTCACGGTTTGTCCTCAAACCAGGACAAAGAAACACGATTTATGGCTAAACTACGTTAACCCAAATGATTAATTTGCAGGAAAGTATGAACATGTACTATTTTTCCACATACTCCACTGCCATAATGGCTCAGTCTGTAGACAGCAAGTGACTTGGTAATGAGAAACTCTGGCTACAATGTGAACTGTGCCATTCTCTTTACTGCATGCAGGATCTCAGTACATAAAATTTCAGCTTTGTCATTCATGTGTTTGCAGAACGAAAGAAAGAGGAATGTGCTATTTCAACTGTACGTGGCTTTTCAATGGAAAGTTTATAATTTTGAGTGGGTAGCCTGAAATGTGTACAGTTCATGGTATTTTTAGGACATATTCACTTACCACTCAGCTGTGAACACAGTCTCCAAAGATGTGACACAGTTGTACTCCTTTTTCACTTAATGCTGGATATTAAATACTAAAACAAAACAGACAGCCAAGAAATGATGTGTTCTAGTAACCAGACAGCTGACTGTGCTTAGAAAGCTCTCTTGCAATTTTAATACATCATAGAGTAAAAGCTAATTAATGTAATTAATTTAAACTCCTGTAAATAATTTCCATTAAAGATCACAAATTGTACATGAGCATGTTTCTTTCTCATCTTTTTGTCCCTCATTTCAATAGTTACTAGAGGTAGCCTCATTATTAGTTTCTTATGAGACACCTTTTTGTCAGTTAAGCCGCAATGACGGTTAATGGCGTACCCTGGATTACAATTTTCACTGGTAAAGTTTTCTTAGAACTTCAAGAACTCTGCACATATCTACAGATACCTTCACAAAGCTCTGCTGCCTGGGGAGATGCTGGCCAGCAGGAATAGGAGCGTTCTGCACGCTTCAGCCAGCTGAACTCCGTGCTCTTCACAGTCAGGAAAATATTTCCATATTTGTTTGTGTACTTTGCTACTGAACCAGCTCGGGCTGGCATTGACCTGGCCCGAACCCCAGTGTAGGAAATGAAATGACAAACCATACATAATTTCACATTTTCGTTCCTCCTTTTCTCTCTCTTTGAAGCCAAGTGACTGGATCCACCAGTCCATGGGGCAGGAGCTGTTTTATACAACTGCACACTCGACAGCTATGCTGTCTGCTGTCCTTACTTACTGCGGGGCGCTGTGCTGAGTGACTTGGGCATTGACACTCATTTCCTTCAATACTGGTGTTGTCTGAAATGTAACTTTTCCTCCCTCCTGCCATTTCTGTCATTTTGACAACAGCAACATTATTTGTTAACCATTTCTGAGCCTAGAGAGATGCCCAGCAGGAATTAGTTATTCCTTCTGGCTGATCAGTTTAACAGGGTGGCCTGCCTGCCTCTTGTGGGAAAAAGAAGTTCAGCAGACGAGTTTAGTTTTCATTTTGTTATTTGTTTTTCTTAACTTATTTTTTATGTGTTATCTAGTTTTGGTCCCTCTTTTCTCTCTCACGTGCTGCTATCCTTCCAATGTTTAGGTTGGAAGCATCTGAGATCCTGTGGGTGTCTGGCAGGGGACTGCATTCAAGACCACACTGGATAAAGGTGAGTTTTATAAAGCTGCTTCCCTTGAAACTCAAGAACAACCTCCTGGAGGCACACGCAAGTTTTTTCCAGGGACCTTTTTGTCTTTCCCATTCATGCCTGTGATATCACTTGCAGATACACTCTGCATTGCTCTGGCATTCACACGTTCCCACTTGACGTTGAGGCAGCAGGGATCAGTTTTGTCAGCTGTGATCAGAGGGCAAGAGAAACTGGCTGAGCATGTACAGGGGGTCTTGGAGGGCTGATAATGAGTGAATAGCTTGAGTTTTCTCCTGACAAGCAGGTTGGATCTCCCGGCAGTTCCTCCACACATTTATTTGGGAATGGAGCTGGTGGAGCACTGTAGCCAAAGCCAATTCTCAATAAGCTCAAGCAAGCCATGATGTGACTTGTGGAATGAAATGTTTTCTGTAAACCACACAGCTGGCAGACTTGGGTCAGAAAGACCGCTGTTCTTCTTGTCTTTTTTTATTACAGGTAAGTTATTTCTTGCTTGAATCAGACATACTTGATAGCCCTTGTTAATATAATTAAATATACAGGTAATTCTAAAAACAATGCACATCAGTAGTAGCACAGGTTTTCACTTCAGGCCAAATATTTAAGCGGTTGTTCCTCAGTTCATGCTATTATAGGGTAGGCTGTAACAAATGGTTATGACACAAAACTGCCTGCATCAAGTTACCTGCATAAAGTGTAACTGTATTTTACACAGAGCAATAAATAGAGAGTAAGTAGATCCACTTGACTTATTCCAGCCACCAGCCAATGTACAGCTTGCACTCTCAGAAGCTGCTGATGTCTCTCTTCATAACTCCTGTCAGGAATATATTTTCTTCATTGCCGTACTCATTAAAAATAAGCACCTGAGGTTTCACGGAGACTCAATGTACAAAGACTGAGTGGATACAATGAAGTAAAAGGTACTAATTACGGGAGGGAAGTCAGCAGGGCTTGGAGTGCTGCCAGATCCCACAATGTGTTTTGGATGACTGTAACTCCAGGGGTTAGTTTGTGGTGGGAGAATAAAATTAACATAAATATCCTAATAATTACTTTCCTTGTCTGTGAAACCAGATTGACAAGTCCTGTGGGGGGAAATAACTCCTTTAACGAGCCTTTGCAAAGGTGATGACTGCTGTGCTTGTTCTTGCTGGTAGAAATTTGAACTTTGGGGAGCACATTGTATCTGTCCTGGTTACTTTTTGTTTTCAAGAGATAAGCAAAATAAGAACATTCGGGAATACATTTCATGCCTTTGCTCAGAGTCCATCTTAGTGGAAAATGTCATGCGTGGGTAAGATGTACAACCTCAAATTCAACTGCAAGCCCAACCCAAGCTCTTGCTGGCTTCAATATTTTTTTCGCTAATACGAACTTTGCACATTTGCTTGGGGTTAATTTAAAAATTATCATTTGAACCTTGAGTTTATTTGTGAACCTGTGAGCATTCTCCTCTTTATATGCTTTAAAACAGGCCATCTCACTACCACTGATAACATTATGGACCTATATAAATCCTGTCTGTGGCACCAGACTCAATATCCTGTTGGCCTTGTGTCCTGTAACTTCTCCATCTTAAACTCTCTACATTTGCTCACGTTATCTCAGCCCTGAGGCTGCATTTGCAGCTCTGAAGAAGAAGTGCCCTGGTGATGGGGGCTGGAAACGCAGAAACCCGAGCTCAATTCTGAATATTGAGTAGAAGGTATAATTGAGCAAGGTCACTGTGGTTTCTTCTGGCTCTTTCTTTGGTAGCCCACAAGGAGGGAAGGGGTCATCCTCTCTGAGAAATGAACATCCCCTTACAGGGTGAATTCTGCCACTTGTTGATAATGCCAGGAGATGCGGCTCTGCAGAAAGCTGCTGCTGTCTAAAATCAGCAGCACTCTGATTTTCACAGCAGATCGGCTTTCCAAGAGCACTAGGTCTTAAGTGGAGAGGAAAATCCCCCTGCTCACTTGCATTTTTATTCTGTCATACGATCTCTCTACTTAATGCCTCACAGCATCTTTGAAAGTGGCTCCTAATTTTTGAAATTGTTTTCACATTCAGATCTTAATTATAAGAGTAAAATAATTTTTTTTAAAAAACCCTATTTGTTAGAGTAAGTCTCACTCTGAACAGTATCCCAATATCTGAATGGCCCTTATTTTCAAGTGTTTTAGGTGTCCTTGAACCCATAGGTTCAACGTGAATTTAGCTCGGTTGCAAATGCTGTGGGAGTGCAAAAGGTTTTCTACTCTGAAATGTCCATCTTCCAGCGGATGAGGCGAGTGACCCTGAAATATATCCTTTTCTCCTTCAGGTTCTAAAGTGTACCCCCAGATCCTGGTGTCTGTGGGAGCTCCTATCAGTTCTCCAGGTATTGCTTGCCTCGCTTTGTGGTTCAGCTCCTCCTCAGATAACGGGCCATCAGCTCCTAACAGGTGCCAGGAGCCTTTGCTGTTTTCTTATCCCTCAGAGAGGCACCGTCTCATCCCCTGCAACCTGCTGCCAGGCGCTTTTTCATGACTGTCCTCTGACTTCTCTGTCCCGCTGGAGGCCTGGGAGTCTCACACATGCACACTTTTTTTATTATTTTTTATTTAATGAGCAACTTGCTTTCTGTCTCTCCCAGTTCTTCCCATCATTCTTTAGTATTTATTTCCTGGTCATTTATGTGTATTCATTCTGAGACTGTGCCTCTTAAAACATCTCTACCATCTCAAAAGCTGGTATTTGAGCTCAAACAGGGATTGGGAAAGCTTGACAAACCCAAGGCTGCTTTGCAGCACCCTCTCACACATTTGCAGCAGGGCCCAGGGCTGTCAAACCCCACGATGCGATGCAGAATGCATGTTTGTAATGTAAGGATTTGCATGTTTTACCATTTATTTTGTTTTCTTATTCCTGTAATCAGCACAAACAATTTAAATGGGGAAATAGAATTATCATTATTTATGATACTTATTCCCATATATAATACTAAGAAATTAAGCTGGAGAAGAAAGTGTGACATATGCCAGATTACCACAGGCACCAAATCCCAAACCAAACATGAATTTGTAAAGCCATGTCTGCTTAACTGTAACCAGGCTGATTAGCTCCGAACAATGCTGGAGGAGACAGCCTGCGTGCAAGGGTACAGAAACATTTTATCTTCTATTGAAGACATAAATGGTTGTTTGCATAATGTTTGTTTTTCCAAGCTACTGGCAAAATGGCATGTATATTGATGCCACTTGGCCTGTCGCACTGTATTTATTCATTTCTGTTACAGAGGGAACAAAAATGTTCCCTCTCCAAATTAGCTTAACATTTTCAGACTCTGATGGGATAAACATAGCTGCGTGTCCCTGTATTTTTCTATACTGTGGCACTGCACTATACTTAATAGTAGTACAAGAAAATAGTTCCTGAGCTATGGCCTCATGCTGAATCCACCACCTTCCTAACATCTGGCCACATCTCTTGGGGGAAAAAGTGTAGGGTCACTAGACAAAAGGAAAATACATTGGGTATTTTGCAACACGAGTGGGTCACTTGTCATCAGCCACGAGCTGTCACTGCTTGAGCACAGCAGAGCTCTGCGCCATTGGTAGCCAGGAGAGTCGGTGGAGGACCCAACATGGAGTTTGGCATGAGCATGTAGCTTGTCCCTGGCAGAAGTGACTCTCCAGGTCGCTGTGTGCAGTACTCCTCACTTCAAAATGAGATTGGTTTCCCCCGCCCTGAGGAGTTCCCGTCATTGCTCCTCTCTGCTGGGAAAAGCAGCCCTTTATTCACATCTTTAATCACACTTTTATTTGTGCAAGGTCCTTTCCTGTTGTGCCATAGCTGTTTGAGGTCCTTTGAGAACAGATTTTGCAGATTTGGCAGAAAGCCCTTTTGTGAAAAGCCACGTAGAAAACATCAACTAGATTTTTCCCTATCTTCTGACGTGCTGACTCCTTTAAACATCTCCAGAGGATTTTTTGAGATATAACTTACTTCTGTTCATAAAACCCATGTTGACTTTTCCCCAATATATTAAATGTATTAATGTGTTCACTGGTCTTATTTGCTAAAACATTTTCTATTATCGTGGCTGGTACAGACTTCAGGCTTACCAACCAGTAGTTTCTGATGTCCCATCTGAAATAAATCCTTTTGAAAAGCTGCTGTCACATTTCCTCTATTTCAGATCTTGGGTATCCAATAAGATTTTAAGTGAGAGGTTATGCACCATTGTTAAAAATTAATTTGATTATTTCATCTTGAGTTCCTTTTGCACTCTTGCTGAACGCTGCCTGCTCTTGTTCTTCATCTGCATGTTCCACTGTATCACCTGCCAACACACACACCATCTTGTGCAGCCCCTCAGAGAGGGGCTCTAGCTTTCCTCCATCTTTTCCTGCAGGGTATGCAAAGAATTAATTCAGCATTTCTGCTATGACCTTATCTTATTGCGTGCTTCTTTCAGATCCTGATCAAGGACCCCGCCAGTCCTCTGACAGGCTTCCTGCTTCTAGGGCATCCAAAGACAAATTTACAATTTCTTTAGATGCTTTTTGCAAATTGTTCTTCTACTCTTGCCTTGCTGCTTGTGCCTTGCACAATCTGCCAGATTTCCTACTTTCCTCATTTGGGCACATCCTCAGATTTTTGAAAGGATACCTTCTTGTTTCTAACAATCTTTTGTCTCTGCTGCTTAGTCCTGCCAGCTTTTCCTTGCTGGTCTTTTCCAAGCCCTCGCTGACAATCAGGTGTGTCCTGCGCCTCCAGCCCAGTGGCCTCTGACAGTCTCTGGTCCGTCTGGGAGGGTTTCACTCTCCTGGCTCTTCCTCTGGGACTGTTTTCTAAGAAGGTCCTTTTCACAGAATCACACAATGTTTTGGGTTGGAAGGGACCTTAATGCCCCCCCAGTGCCACCCCCTGCCCTGGGCAGGGACACCTCCCACCACACCAGGTTGCTCAAAGCCCTGTCCAACCCGGCCTTGAATGCTTTTACCCGGTTCCCCTTCTGAAGGCAGTGCAGTGGTGAGGGACTGGCTGGCTCCTGCTGCTCTTGCAGAGGTTGGATCTGGAGTATGTGGTGGTCTGTAATGCAGAGGCTCAGAGGTGGCATCCTGAGGTAGCTGGTGTGCTCGGGGTGTGCTTCCTCCTCGGGAAGGTTCCTCAAAGAGCTGCTCCGTGCAGCAGTCCTGGACTGTGTCTGAAAGTGCCATCTCCCAGGCAGACCCTGAGCCCCAGAGGGGTGGCCGAAGCCATCAGTAACTGCTGTTCCTGAAAGAAAAGCCAAGGGCTTCAGGTTCCAGTTTCCCAAAGCCTGGGTCACGTGAACAGTCCCCTGCCAAGGCAAGAGGCTGCCTTCCTCTTCTGGTTTTGCTGGGCTAGCAGGCTTTGCTGGCACACCTTGCTGTCAGAACCAGCAGAAGGGCAGGGGTGAGGAGGAGGAGAAGCTGGGGGCAGAGGGAAACCACCTCCTTTGGGCAGCGGCACACCATGGATTCAGGAGCACCCTGGGGATGGGAAACTTCTTATAACCGAACAGATTATTTCACTCTCACCTCTAAGGGTCTAGTCCGAGGAGGACTTCTAACAGTAACATCTATGCATGTGTTACCTGATTAACCGGAACGGCAAGAAGCACAGTAGCACTTCTTTTCAGGCATTATTGAATAAGCAAGATGGCCTGCTCCAGGCTGTGAGCAGTGGGGGGAAACCCAAGGGTGGTTGCCTGGGGGGTGAGGGGCAGGTGCTCGGCTGGAGCTGAGGGAGAAGTGGGGGCTGGTTGCAGGCAGGGAGAGAGCCAGAGACCAGCTGGGTGCTGCTGGAAGGCTGGGAAGCTGGCACGGCCGGGCTGGAGATGGGGAGCATGTCCCTGTCCTGCAGCCAGATGGGCTCTGCAGCCGCCAGCCCCTGGGACTGCTGCCTCAGCAGCCTCCTGCCCTTGGCATGCCTTGAGCCAGCCCTAATAACAGGGATTAGAAGCAAGGCAGCACCTCAGGGTAGCTTACCCAAATCCAGCAGTTAAACAGGCCCTGGTCAGGGTCTCCCAGCTTCCCCCAGTGCCAGAGGCCAAATCTGGGGTCCAGCAGGGAAAAACGGGGCTGCAGCATGGAAATGTCCATTGTTTTTAAGATGCACTCTATGTTCTCTTCCTTCTCTGTTGCCTTTTTTTCTTGTGTTAGTTCCCACTGTACTGATGAGATTTTTTTTTTTGCTAAATTCACAGTGTATTTGTGTGGGAGGGGTGGCTTTAAAAGCAAAAGCACGTCACCATTGTTGATGATGGCAGACAACAGCACCTTACTTGGGCAAAATCACCTTTTATTACAGCTGGATTTTAAGTAAGCATTGTAGCCATTGGGTCAGTGGAATTGGCCACCTCCTTCATTAACAACATCAGCAGTTGTGTTCAACTTTAACCGTGTAACAGCAGTTGCGGTAACAACGGCTTAAGGAAAAAATCACTTCTCTGTCTTTGGTATTCCTCTGGCTTCACAGACATGAAGGACTTGATTGCATGAGCTATAGTTCGACTTAAATTAGATTGGTGAGTATTGGGCATTACTGAAAATACAGACCTAATTCATAAGCTGCAGCATTTTCCAAAAGGCTGTTCTTTTGCTATAATATGACCAAGTATTACTTTTGAAATGTGTTTTCATTGTAGAGATGGAAATAGCAGTCCTTTATATTTGCAACTTTTCTACAGACTCCCTGCCAATAAGCTCACCGGGAGGAGTGCTCTGTCCCGTAGCACAGAGTAGCTGTGTCACCACAACCCACGGGCAGAGTCCTGCTCCGGGTGGTGCTGCCAGGAGAGCCCTTGTGAGATTATTCTCAGTCTGTCTGGGTCTGGTGTGTCTTGGAATTTCATCTCTCCACTCTGCTCCTGCAGACTTTTTTTCTTCTAATTCCATGTGAAAAAAATAATGAGAAGGTTAAACAGGCAGAGTGAGTGTTAATAGCCACAGAGCTCAGCGCGGGCCCCAGCCCATATGCTCAGCACCAACATGCGGAGCTCCTTCAGAAGAGCCTGCTGTTCCTCCTCTTGCTTCTCCTAGACACACGGTGCAAACCACTGAAGTTCCAGTTCTGTTTGGAATCTACTGCCAGCGTCAGCAAACCAGTGATCTCACCCAGTGCTGCTGGGACCCATACTCACCCCTTGTAGGTAGAAAGTGACGGCGGATGATATGGCCAGGATGTGACTGGCAGGATACTACACCCGGAGCGAGTGCCAGGCGTTTGGGTGTCACTGAACGGCCTCTGCGTGTTGGTGCGTGCCATCCAGCGCCCAGGTAGGAAGATGATGGATCTTGGCACTATCCAGCAAGTTTAGTTTCTGATCCCAGTGAAAATAAACACAACTTTGAAGACCACAAGCTGCACGTTGGTGAGAGGTGCGGCTCTGGGCAGACAACGGCACTGGGGCAGTAGGGCAGCATGTTTGGAATGAGAAGACCAGACCCATGAGACCAGCTCAGCCCACCCGAGGCTCTGCAGGCTGCGAGCACCCTCCCGGCGGCACTGGGGGCCGGGGGCAGGCAGGGCCGGCAGCGGGGAGCGCTGCAGCCCCAAAGTCTGGGTGCCCTTG
>JAOXNO010000003.1:23643713-23660310 GCA_028565335.1 Limnodromus scolopaceus | reverse complement strand
TGTCAGGCATTGGAATGGGCTGCCCAGGGAGGTGGTTGAGGCACCATCCCTGGAGGTATTCAAGAGACGAGTTGACACGGTGCTTGGGGATATGGATTAGTGTTGGGTGGTGTTTTGTGTGGTGGGTGTGTTTGTGGTTTTTTGTTTTTTGTTTTTTTTTTTTCCCCGTTGGTTGGACTAGATGATCTTAAAAGGTGATTCTGTGATTCTGTACTGTGGTTCTTTTGCTGTCACAGCAGCATTACAGTATTATTGCCTTTCTGCAGTAGTTTACTATGGACAGATACTCATCGGCCAGCTCTTGCCAGGCTCGTTATATTATCTGGAAGAGTCTCTGAAATGCTGGTGTCAGTGGTGACCTGAGCGCTTTCCTGCCCTGCGGGAATTGCCATGAAGTGGGGGTGCTGTCATCAGCCCAGCCGCTGCCTTCCCGCAGAGTTGCTGTGGCCTCTGAAGCTGCTCAAATTGTGTTGGGGGCTCTCTGGGTGAAATAGGAAAGAGATGAAGGAGTAACAAAGGTGTTTCACTATTTTTGGTCTCCGTGTTGCTGAGGCTGGGGGCTTTGGCCCTCTGTTTTTGCAGGATGGTACCTTGGTTTTCCCTGTCATTCCTCCCTCATTGCTCCGTGCAATCCTGTCGGAGCAGGGCAGCACATGCCTCTGTACACACCTCAGAGCATCTGCAGCCACACCACTGCAGCCACAGGGAATGCAGGAAGGAAATACAGACACGACAGGAACAAGCCTTACGCCAGGTTATAAATGAGTAGGTCTCACTGCCGGGTTGCTGTCTGCCGTTGTGGTTCTGCTTTGGGTGGTTCTGCATTCCCAACCTGGGAAGAAGAGAGGCTGCTGAAGGTGAGGTGGAATGTGCTGCAGGACGCTGGGAACGCTTCCTCCAGACCAAGCTGTGGAAGAAATTATTTAGCAGACACCATTTAATGGAAGAGACATGACCTCCGGCTTAGGACAGACGCAAGCGTCAGTTTGCTGGAGGATGGAAGAGGTATCACCACATATTGGCTTGGTTATGCTCTGGGTGACTGTCAGTGGCCGTAGTGGGGGGCAGGTACCAGGCTGGATGTATCTTTGGGGTGACTCGAGGTGTCTGCTCTTTTGTTAGGAGCAACTTTTTTTTCTGAAGTGAGTTTCCTTGCCAGTGCAGAAACTATGAAATCATGTCACTGAGAACTTAGAGCTGCTCTTCCAGGAAAGCAAAGCAAAGTTGTTCTTCAAAGGCAAGAGCACTGCTGCTCTGCAGAAAGGCTGCAAGGAGGTTTCTCACCTCATTCCTGCGATCCTGAGATGTGGCTCAGCTTTTAGGCTGGGAAAGAAAACATTAATCCCAAATTCCCATTTCCATAGGGCAGAATGTGACACAACGTGGAATATATGGCCTTGTAATTTCTGCAGGGTTATTTCTCCTTCCTTTTTCTCCCATGAGATCAAAGTGAAACCTTTTATTAAATAAGGTGAAAGAAGTGACAGTTGCAGTATTTCAGCTAATTGGTTTTATCTCCTGTACTGCAAGATGCTAATCTTAGTGGTTAGGAGTTTGCACCAGGTGTTGTTACTGCTTTGAGGAAATGATTTTTGTGCTTGTCATAAAAACTCTAGAATGGTACAAAATAGAGAAGGAAAAGAGTTATTAGGCCTTCTAGTACAGTCCTCCATGGTGCAAGATTGTTCCGTGTGGTATTCTTCAATACTTTGTCCTATGTACTCTTAAATTACCTAGGTTATAGAGATGAATTATGTCTAGACTTCTGAATTTCAGCTAGGGAATGAAGTGAGCTGAACACTTTGGACCCAAAACATTGATATTTCAAAAATCAGAAGTCAGCCTCAAAGCACAGAAACAACCCCACCCAAATGACAAAAGATAATCCAGCACTTTCTGGGGTTGCTGTGACCAGAAAGGGGGGCTGTTTTGAAGGACCCAGATGCTGCTGGTTTGGCTGTTCCCGCCGTGGCAGAGCCAGGAGGTCTTTGGACTCCTGTGAGAAAGCAGAGCCTCCCAACGCAAGTCTGCAATGAAGAGAATTTTAACTGTGCTGAAATTAGCACTACTTAGCTTATTTAGTCACGATTGCCACTGACTCTTTACATGCCTGGCCCTACGGAATCTTGCCTCCAGTAATCTGACAGGGACAAGGCAACATGTAGGATGCATTTAGGCATTTTATTGACACGCTGTCTTTCAAATGCAGTCACAGATAAGCAAGCATGTCACTCTGAGGAGCAGTTTTGACTAGCTCAGTGGATCAAAAGATTGACAGAGAGATGATTTTGCAGTCTTGGTGGAAGTCTGCCTCTCTCGTGCTTTGTTTTGTTTTAAGATGACGGTAAGAAATGCAGAAGTTGCAGAATGAGCAACCGCTCACCAAAATAAATCAATTCCTGTCTCTGTTGAGGGTCTCAGAGATGGGGTTGAGCTGGTGCACGGGCAGGCTGGGAAATAGTGTTGCGGAAGGTATTTTGGGTTGGGGTGGCTGAAGGAGGTGCAATGGGGGAGTTTTGTTTGATTCCTCCTGTTCAGGAGAGCAGAAATTTGTGCTTTCGTGTAAAAGAGCAGAATTTTACCCAGGGGAGTTTCTGCTCAGAACTGCAGCCATCTCTGAGATTGAGACTTTTGCTAATGGGTTGGTGTCCTGGTTTGAGGTCAAAAGACGCATCTGGACTGGACACACTGGTTTCGCTTTGCTCTAAAAGAGATGCCCCACGAAGCCAGTGGCAGTTCTGCAGAGACAAGAGAGGGCTCTGGTGCTTGGCCTGTTATCATTCACAAATACAGAAATATAGATTGGGACTAAGTTTTTCACTTATTTTAAGTATGAATCAGAGACTGTCCTTGCCCTGTATTCTGGCCATCCAAAAGCTGCCAGTGGTTTAGCTGAATTCTTTGATGCAGATCTTCGTTTCCTGGACATGTACAGTACAAGGAGGGGAAGGGCATGGGGCTGCTGTCCTTTGATCTCCTCACTTGAGCCACTTGTCATTCTGTGCGTAACTCCCCTGCAATCATTGACTTTTTTAACGGGGCAAAAGTAAACACAACGGACCGGTTCCCTGTCCTCATACTGGCATCCTTGTCAATCCTCCCCTGTGGCCGGGGAGGCCGAAAGCAGATGTGCTCATTGACTCGTGCTGTTAATCATTGCCATGCTGGGACGGTTTCTGGCAGGATGCTGCATGACTTTCACACGTTGCAGTTTTGCAAGTTGCTTTTGTGTCCGTGTCCAGGCTCCTGGCTGCGTGCCCCCCTGCTGTCGGGGGTGAAGCCCAGGAACAGAAAAGCCAAACCCAGCAGCACAAAAAAAAAAAAAAAAAAAAAAAAAAAAAAAGAGAAAGAAGAAAAATAAAAGGTGATAAAACCACAGGGAAGGTTTTTAAATCTGGCTGTTAGTTTCTCAGTCTATGAATGATTTCTATCATCATAATAAATTGCATGCTCTTGCTAACTCTTTCAGACTAGTGTCTAAAAGAATCAATTATTCACAGAAATTCTTGCTGACAGTTGTGAATGCCGGGTCACAGCTCCGTGGTGCGCATGTAGCAGCTTACCATAGCAAACCAAGTACAGGAACTGCTTCAGTTTGCTACTGGGAAGGAAAAAGGATGTGCAGAAGCCAAAACAGGCAAGTCAGGGGGAGCAAATGCAGATCTCTGGCATTCATGTTGTTTTTGCTTAACAGGATGGTTGGAAATTCCCCTAGAAAAGTAACAAACCTGTATTCAATAGTCTATTTAAAATCAAGAAATGAGTTTCAAAGACAAAGGTTGAGAAATGTCTATATTCTTTACAAATAAGTGCCTTGTGCAAATGCAGTTCCTATGCTTTGGAGTTTTTTGGCCAAAAATGAGTGTGTAACCTTCAAGTAGCAAGCATTGCTGGTCCACCCAGTTTCATGTTGGGGGTGAATTTTCTAATGCCTGAAGCAGTTTTTGGCCAGCTCTAGACCCTTCCCACTCCAGCATTTTTTGGTCAAGGCAGTGTCGGTGCAGTGCTTCCCTCGTGCCTTCCTCCAAGGACAGGGATTTCTGCCATCCCCGGAGGTTGCGCTTAGTCTGGTAAACATCACGCTGAAGCAGGAGGCCACCAGCTGCATCGTTAGGGGACATCTGCTCTTATCGTTGACGTTCATTACCCCGAGTGTGTTTGCACGCTGCTATAGACGAACCAGCCCCAACAGTTGTTGCCAGCAGATAACCTGGGGCCATCACCGGCTGTACAGGGCTGACCCCATAGCTGGGCTGGGGTCTGTTCCTCGGGGAGCCTGGGGTGGTGGTGAGGAGTGGGACCATGACAGGGTGCAGGCGACAGACATGCAGGGATGCTGCCCTCCGTCCCAAGGGATGCTGCAGGAGGAGGCCCCAAAAGGCAGCAGCGGGGGGGCTCTGTCCTATCCCACTCTGATCAGATATCCTTCATCCTTCCTCCCTCGGTGGCTCCTAACAGACACATGCTTTCCCTGTGAAAACAGGTTGGAGGTTTTCTTTGGCTTCTCCAGTGGCTAGCTTGAAGCCCTGCCTATTGCAAATTAAATGGACTATTGAAAACCTTACTAATCTTACAAGCAGGAGACGCCTCATGTTGCCAGGGCATCCCATCCAGACTCATTTTCCCATCAGGTGTGTTCAGATAATAATTTTCTATCCTGTACCCTTTAAATCCTGAGATTCTTCGCTTAGCTCTGCCTAGCTCTGCCGTTTGACCATTTTGTCCACTGGGGGACACAAGAAGCACCAGTGGTTTTTATACTGACTCTGTAGAGCTCAGTGGACAACATTGCTGCTGGTTTCTCTCTATTTTACTTTCCTCATCTGCAAGAAGCACTAAAACCTGAAGAACTAATGAAATGTTTAGTTTTGGTGACAAAACTTTATAATTATTAAGGGAAGCCAGCAAAATGTTGGATTTGCTACCAGCTGGCTTCCAGGGTAAATATAAAATTGATCCACTCAGGTGTTAAAAAAATTTGTGTGCTCTACAGAGAAAAAGCCAAAGGGTTTTGCAGAGCTCGGTAGAGGTGCTAAACCATTTTGTAGGTGAAAAGCCACAGAGTTGAAGTTTTTCTGACAGCAAGCCCTTTTCTTGGGCTCATTGATGGGATGAGTGCTGATAAGGTGTTTGTATTAGAACTGCCCGGACCGGGTGGTTCTGACATTTCTCTGCTTTCTGCATTTTCAATGGAAGAAAAGCAAGAGAGAGGATTCCATCAGAGCATCCCCTTTCAGAAAAAGGGTTAGGTTTTCCAATTCAAGTCCTACAAGTGGGTGCCTGCAGCCTTCTCCAGACCCCAGCAATGCCCACCACCATCCCTGCGTGAAGGGAGGTCACTGAAACAGTCCTGCTGTCATAAGCGATTGTTGGTTCTTGCTCACGTCAGGCTCCCGCACCAGCATGGAGAAAGGCTCGCCAAAGACAGACTGCCAGTAAAACTCATCTGTTTTCCTCTTGATACCTGATACTTGTCAGCAAGGTGCTAAATATTGAGTTGGATGCTGAAGTTGTGATTTCCCAAAAATCATTGGCCTTCTGTAGCATATTTGTTCAACTTTTAGTTGGCGGTGATTGTTTTCTTGCAGTTATTGTGATGAAGAAAAATGCTTTAAGCATTGATCCAAGGTAATCTCTTATTGTAACTATGGACAAGGGGAAATTTTAGCATTTCTGGTCATCATGGTTTCCACTGGAAAACATACGGGGTGTGGAGCCCATGTACTGCTTTGCACCGTCTGCAGAAACGTTACAGTTGGCTGCACAGGTTTAACGAATGAGAGATTGTTCATGAGCACAGGAAAAACTAATGATGAAAGTTGAAAATATAAACCTACAACTTCACCAGCATGCTGCTTCGTGAAGGACACTTCCAGCAGCAAGGATGTGCCTCTCAAAGCCTGACTGAGGACAGAGAGGGACCTGGCAGAAGAAGGAAGGGGTAGGGATGCTCTTAGTCTTTATTATTCCCCGAAGAGGAGGAAAATGATACAGAAAGAGATGCCTGACTTGCAAATTTCAAATTCAGAGTAGAGTTGATTAATTAATTTGTCTTGCTTTACGTTTCTCGCATCCCTGATTTTGTTTGGCTTTCCCTAAAGCTGGGGTGACAGATCCTGGGGTAACACTCACATCTTGCTTTGGATTTGACCCTCTCCAGAGACCGCGGATGCAGAGGTGCATGAGGGTGGCTCAGGACCATCTACAGAAGACTGTGGTATTGTGTAATCAGTTCCTTCAGTTCTCCTTCTTGTAAATACCAGTGCTTATTCTGCAAGAAGCCGCGCTAACAGACTGTGGGGGCAAACACAGCAAGGGCCGGACCCGTCGCTGCCCCCGTCGGTGGGGACAGCGTGCTGGGACTCAGCGCTCCAGAGCAGTGGGTTTAGGTTCCGTCCTGCTGAGATCCCCTGCCCATCGGGTCTGTCTCCTACAGGACATTTGTTACATTCAGGGTCTCAGCTGAAGTGCAGGTGAAAAGTTCATTTCAAGTTATTCCTCTTAATTTTATTCTCTTTGGGATCTTTGTTTTAGAGTCCAGGCAACTCTGCACTGTGCAAATATGTAATTTATTTATTATCTGCTTTAGAATGACAAAGAGGGGGGAACATCAGCAATATTAGCCCCATTCACTAAACAATCAGTCACAGAAGCAACTGTTGGCATCACTTCCATGGGTAGTTTTTAATTGGGAAGAGTTTGAATTAAGGCATAATTCTGGTGGGCTCCATAGTGGATATAGCTATAGATATACAATTACTTTTTTGTTTGTTTGTTTTAATATGGAAGTAATGGTGAAAAGATAAATAGATGAATGCTTATATTTTGCTTTAGGTTTAATGGATCCTTCCTGTTCTTGAAAGTTGCACTATTATTAACTGTTCAGAAGTTATATTTTTTCAATTCTGTTGGTAAACAGACTAATAATACACAGAAAACCCATCTGTTCTTGCTTTACTGGGACTTAATCAAATACCTTCTTTTTCATTCAGCTCTTATTTCTCATTTAATTGTTCCCATAAGAAGAGAAATATTCAGTATTGCTCTCATTGCAAGATTCAAGAGTAAAATCTACAGATTAGAATAACCTGACTTTGATGTAAATTGGCAAAAAAAAATTAATCATGGAGGTGGCGGTACAGGGGCTGGAACAAATCCTCTCTTAAAAAGTAACATAAAAGACATGAATAAGAATCATTTTGCACCAATCCTACCTGTTATTTACGTTTGAAATAGGAGTGGATGGCACATGTTGTCATCAAACCCTAATGTAGCACTTGGGTGCTATGTAGTTTGGATTTTACATGGATTAAAATTGCTCGCAGCCCTCTACTATTTCAGAGTAGAGTTGGGAAGTGTTTAGTGCTGACTCCTGAGTCTTGCTACATCTTGTTAACTACAGTGAGCAGCTCAAAAAACAGATGAAAAATGCTGGGAGAGAGGAATAAAAAAGGCTCAGTATTGTAAAGAGAGATGAACCCAATTTGCCTGCTTCAGATTGGGATGTAAGATTCTGCAGCAGCGTAATGCGAGGGTTTCCGTTGGAGAGAGAAGCTAAGGATTTGCTGCTATCTGATAATTTTTGCTACCTTAGCAGGCATGAAAAGACCCTGAAGTGGGCTTTCCTATCCTTCATCCACCACAGGGCACCCTGAGTTGTTGAGGACCGCGTAGTGGTCTGTACATTCCTGTGTGTTTTCCCATCTCTCTGTAGGGATGGCAGCGCTATAGGGGATGGCAGCGCTATAGGGGATGGCAGCTCTATGGGATGGCAGTGCTATAGGGGATGGCAGCTCTAGGGGATGGCAGCTCTAGGGGATGGCAGCACTATAGGGGATGGCAGCGCTATAGGGGATGGCAGCTCTAGGGGATGGCAGCGCTATAGGGGATGGCAGCACTATAGGGGATGGCAGCGCTATAGGGGATGGCAGCACTATAGGGGATGGCAGCTCTAGGGGATGGCAGTGCTATAGGGGCTGGCAGCACTATAGGGGATGGCAGCTCTAGGGGATGGCAGCTCTAGGGGATGGCAGCGCTATAGGGGATGGCAGCTCTATAGGGTGAGTAATGGGCAGCCCTGCGGGAAGCAGGTGCAGGCATCCAGGGACAGCTGGCTCCTCTGCAGCCCCGCTGAGGAGGTGATTTGATGCCTCGCATGTCCTGGTGGCTGCAGCACAGCTGGGGACCTCATGCAAGCTCTGCAGCTTCTGGAGCCTGGACCTCGCCCCCTCTCTTTTACTGCTGGGTTGGTCTCATGTTTAACACTAATTTCATAAAAAGCTGTGCCAGCCTCTGAATGTTTTAATGGGAGGATGAGGGCTCCTGGTTGCCATTTATGGTTGCAGCGCGTTGTGCCACAAAGAGCCCAGCCCCGGCAGCGCTCGCGGCCAGCTCTGCCAGGGACCGAAGGCACAGTCGCAAGGGGATCAGTGCCGGGGCCAGGCGGTTTCACTCACACAAAATGCTTTACTGCATCTGCTTTATTTCATATTTCACTTCTAGCTGCTTTTCTTTTGCCTTTTCACATTGCACGCTCTTCCAAGAGCTCTCTGTACGGCTGCTGCGGATGTTCAACATTATGCCTCTGACTTCAGCGATGCTAATTTCTAAGGCGTGCTTCTGTATGAAAATGGACTTGCAGAAATAATATCAGCATGTTTATTTTCTGCAGGGTTTATAGAACCTAATGTTCTGTCTCTTTCTGGCATCTGGTTATTCCAGCATGTTTTAGTTGCATTAAAGAGTCAACAATAAGCAACACAAAGGCTTGTTCCGTGTGTATGGGAATAATGAGGCAAAGTCATGGATTGCTCCCTTTCTGCACAAACAGCAAGTGGCAATCTTGGTAACTCGGTAATGCTTTCAGGTAATTATTGCTGTATTTTAGATCATTTTGGTATATACTTATGTGATTTATTTGATTTTTAGTCTCTGTGTTTCCCTATGGAAGGAGCACAGGAAATGTTTAATGGGCAAGTATGCCTAGGTTGCTCTCTCATTTCTGTTTTCTTATCAGCAAAACATAAATCTGCAGCTTGTTGACATTAAAACATATGGTAACTCTTTCTGAGAAATCGATTTTGCAATACATATAATCCTGGCTGTGCATGAGAAGAGATATTTTGGATTATTTTGTCTTAATTCTTGCATTACTGTCTGTTTTTCAGTGCCTGGAAATTATGTATGTGGCTGGCTATTTCTGAACACTGTTTCTGGTTTGGGTGAATTAACAATTTATGTAGTACACTACACTTTAGTATCTTTACTTTCAGGACACTTATTTGTCGTATGAAATAATCTGTTTATTTGCTATAGCCAACGCCCTCCTTCTGTGTTGGCAGACAGTAGCAGCAGATTCAGATACTTGTTGAACGCTGGGTATCCTCTTAGTGTGAGGCCAAGCTCAGAAATGCAATTGTATAAATCAGCTCTTGCTTTACAAGAAGCTGCAGAAGTAGCTGCAGGAACTTGAAGGTGTTCAGGTCTTTGTGCCCTGAAGGGAACTGGCCAGGGGGCAGCCAATGGCCATCTGTATTCACCAGAGCTGGTGTGTCTGGTGGCATGGCACCCGCAGTGGACCAGGCGGTTTGTTAAGCTTTTTCAATGAGTAAAACAAACAAGTGAAGGTCCTCGCAACTTCTGTTGGACTTCAAAATAAATAAAAAAGATATATTTCTGGCCTTTGCTTCATGGGAATGTGTCCGCAAGTGAGATTTCTTCTTGAATTTGGAAGTAGTAGCCAGTATATTGAAGCGTAAGCAGAGCATGAGCCTGGGTGTGGAGAACAACGGTGAGGATAACGGGAACTGGAGACACGTATCAAGTCTAGGAACAATGCCATGAAGCTAATCACAACTTAACAACACATCATGAATTTTCATGTTTACTATAAACTACGTAGAAGTGGCTGATAGGCTGTTAATTCCCCCAGCATTCCTCCTGGCTTTAGGTGCTGGCTTCAGGCACGAATCGGTGGGGTATAAAATGCAGCTATTGCAAAAACTACATGAACAATAATTAGGGGGTTTATTCAATTTTACATTTGTGGGTGCTCACAGGTACTGCAACCCAAGGTGTGAACATGATATTTTCTAGATTCTTTTTCTATTTCTATTTCTTATTTAGAAAATAAATATAAATCAAGATGTAAATCTGGTCAGAAAAAATGTTTCTGCAGTGTTTGTGTTTTACTTCAGGAGGCAACGCAGCCTCAGACACCAGCCTTGGCTGAAAACAAAAATAATACTTAAAATAATAACAAAAATTCTTGATTGTAGTAGATTTAGTGAGATATAAAAATGCCTGAAGAGTATTCAAAGGATAAATCTATATGGAACATCAGCTTATATAAATACAAGGATGGAATCTTACCTGAAGATGGTAAGATCTGGAGATGGAGGAGTAAAATTAACCTAGCAGATCAGTGAGTGCAGCAAGTGACGCCAGAAACATTATATATAGCAAATATATAATAGCAAAGGATGCTAGAGCAGGAGAGATTTTACAAATGAGTTATTAGAAGACAAATGCTGATGAAAACTAGGGCAGATTTTATCCAGAGATATTAAATCCAAACTTGGATAAAATTCACAAAGTCATACCAGCAAAAATCCATCTATGTATTTCAGAAAAGCATTGGTAAAGAGCAAAAAGTAGTGACAACATTTAATGTTTTGACTCTGGTGGGAAGAAATTGTGTTGAGAAGCTCTTGGAAGAAGAAATGGTATTTCTACTCTGGCCAAATGCAGGTACATAAAATGCAGTTGGTGAACTTTCAGCTCCCATCTGTGCAAAGCCAGGCCCAAGGCTTTGAGCAGTTCAGCTCTCCTGAGCTGTCGCGGAGAGGAGAGGAGCCGCTGGGTTCCTGCCCCACTCTCATTCGCAGGGGAATGCTCCCCTGGGGGTGACGCAGTGCTGCCGCAGCCCTGCCCAAAGCCAGGAAAAATCCAGTATCCTCGAGTCATGGGCTGTTAGGAATCTTTGTAGAGCTCAAGAGAAGAAAAAATTGTAAAATCTCTGACTGAGGGATAATGCTGGCAACGTCACTGAGATCCAGAGGTTTTAGTCCCTCGGCGTAGACCGTCGTGGGCCAGGACGGTGCAGGAAGGAGTCAAGAGCAGCTGAACCAGCTACAGCTGCACGTGCTAGTCAGGATGGTCGATGCTGGATTAAATGGAATATGTCCTGAAAGAAGGATCCAGTGCCAAATGATCTGTTCCTTGGAGAGCAAAGGCTGAGTAACAAGTACAGGTAAACCGGCAAGTCTGCCGGGAGCACCTGAGGAGGGCTGCTGCGGTGGCTGAGCAGATGTACTTTGAACCAAATTTGCCTCTGAATTACTTTCTGCATCTCATGCAGCTGGAATTGTCACTGATGTGAACTCTAAGTATCTATTCCAGTATCTAAAAATAGCCTTGAAAATGTAAAATGCAAAAAGTAGATATTTTGCAGCTTAGGACAATGGTTTTTAACAGTAAGTCACTGAGTGATTAAGGTAAAAAGAAAAGCCCAAACTCGTAATACGCATCTGAAGTGAGGAGGAAAGTTGTTCAGCGCACACATCCCGTGTGTTCCAGTAATGGGATATTGGAGGGAAGGGCGAGAGATGGAGGGAAAAGACCCTCAAGAAAATATTTGCTTTCATTGAGGCAGATTGCTGCTATGGTAAGAGACTGAAAGAAGTGGCAAAACAAACAGAAATAATCCGCATGGAATTAAAAAAGGCATGTTTTTCAAAGCTAGTTCTCAGTACATATTTACTCAGTGGATTATACCAGTAATTGTCACTGTGGCTTTTGTTTGGTCTTTTGCTGAGATTTTTTTGCGTTTCTGGTCCAGAGGACTGGGGGTTTTAAAAGCGTAAATCGAAGGTAGGTAGTAAGCCTGTCTGCTGCAGTTCCATTGCAGAAGCTTAACATTAATTAATGACCAGAAGGAACTTTCAGTATTAAAAAATAAAGTAGATTTGCTATCAACATGTGATTCTGTCAAGATGTTCTTAAGGAAGCTATTAAAACTCTACACTTCTTTTTGTTTGTTAGTGTGGGAAGCATATTTTCCCCCTTTTAATTTTTTTGTGTGTGATCCTAGTGCTTGAAACTCTGGTCTTGCAGCTGCCATGAAGTTGCCTCTGTGTCTGCCGAAGTCACTTGGAAACCCAGCAAAAGACAGAGAGCTCAGCCCCTGGTGCAGAAGCAGTGCTGGTATTTAGTAAACGTCAAAAAAAAAAAAAAATTCTGCAAACCAGTTTCCAGATTCTGTCAGTGTTATTGTTGTTATCTTGGAAGTATTTCTGGATATTCTACATTGTCTTAATGACCAATCATTAAAATTTGTGTTTAAAAGGAGTGTGAAACAAGGAATGTTTTAACAATAAATCCCAATGTATAAATTTGGTAGCTGACGTTAGGTGGCCATGAGGAGAACAGCTCCATGACTCAAAGAAAGCTGGATGAATGTCAAAGAGATAGAAAGAGAAAAGCCAAGTGAGCAAAAATGTACTAAAAATGAATGATACTCTATAAAGCAGAGCTTGTCACTGGAAAATAGAGATCAGCTGAGTGTGGCTGTGCTGTATGTGTATGTCTCTCTCTGTCCCCTCCCTGTAGAGTGACTTTTGAACCCAGTGGCTTGTTGCAGTGACAACCAACAGAGGTGCAGTGCCCATGAAAGACAGGACGTTCCAGTAGGGCCATGGAAAGATGCTACCAAGCAGACTGAAATTCTGCAATATGTGATCAATCGATTAGATCTTGGAAAGCTTGCGTGGGGGCAGGTGTGTTACGGATACTCCCTGCCTGGAAGGTGCCAGCCTGAGTACTTGATTAAACACACAGAGTCCAAGAGGACAGAGGTCTGTAGGAGACCACACCACTCACAGAGTGACTCTTTTCTTAAAAATAGATGTTCAATATGTACCAATCTAAGTAGATGATGTTGCAACATGAGTAAAACCCTGCTTTGTGCCAGGGGTGAGGGCGGTGGAGCTGCTGAATGGCACGGAAGGGGGTTTGGCCTTGGGCTGGCACTTGGCAGAGCAGCCAGCCTGGCCCACCCCGAGATCTGTTATTTGTTTGCACCATCAGCTTGGACTGATTTTTTTACTGGTGGCAGTAAAACTAAAGAGGACCCTCTCTTTTGGCTCTGGCGCCGCATTGTCTCGCTTTGTTTTTGTTCTGCAGGGCAGTGCGGCCGCGTCCTCCCTCCCCAGCTCGGCACTCTGCAGATCCTTCATGGCAACGGCACGGCCGTGGGGACAGTGATCACATTCCAGTGCTCCGCCGAGCACCAGCTGGAGGGACCGGGCGTCATCACCTGCGTTTGGAAAGGGAATGGTACCCAGTGGACAGCCGGAGTGCCCTCCTGCAAGCGTAAGGTTCCTTCCAAACCATTCCCCGTCCCTTTGGGCTGCATGGTGTGTGTTTTGCCCTGCCTATATCCTGCAACGTTTGGATTAATTCTAGACATCTGTGCAAGGCAAAAGACAAATTCGATTCCCTTTGAAGTTGCCCCCACTGACTGTAATTGCGCTCCATATGTGTTCTGACACCATTCATTATCGTGACACAGAAAGACTCCCTCAGATTTATGCCTGATCTCACATCACCGACTCCTGTAGTGTCGCACTCGGAGTAACTGCAGCTCTGCAGGTACAAGCTGTACCCTTCTTTAAAAATGACCAACTAATGTGCAAGCATATTTGCAAACCCTCTAATCTCCTGGCATTCTTTTCTGAAGATTTTTTTTGCTGCAAAAAAACCAGAGTGATATTTTTTGAACAATTTTAGGTTGCTGCCTGCGGGCAGCTGCATGGGAAAGTTACCATATTGACAAATCATGTTTGAATGGCAACAACATTAACTACCTTTCATGCTGTGTTCCTTCTTATTTATTATAAGGTGGCTAGTAATTTGAGTAGAAGTAGGCCAAACAAAACATGGTACCTCTGAGCTTTGCCAATCTTGGTCTGTGTCTTAGACCTTCTGTAATTTCATATCATCAGTAGGTGGGTGGCTCTTTTAGACACTTACGGCTCTCTGACAAACTCAGCTGTTCTTCTCTCTCATTTGAGAGTTTCCATTAAAGAAAAATGAGAGAAATCCTTCCTTTCAGAGTCTGCAGAAATAAAGCTTTGTGTGGAGCTCCTGTGAACCAGTTCCAATGCAGATCATTGTGGTGTTGGAAGAACGAGATGAGTTTTGAAGCAAGACATGCTTAGTGCTCCAGATGAGTTGGCAGAGATCTGCATTAGCTGCGCTAAACCACAACCCCGCTCCTCCTTTTACCTGGATAATTCACTTCCAGCATCAGATCACTGAGAAGTCTCAGCCCTGCAGATTCTGTCCCTTCTTCCATCCTACACCCTTCCCCAAACAGAGGAAGACCTGTTGTTTGCTGCCTGCTGAATAGGATGTAATTGTATGGACCTGTCCTTGCTCTAAAGGGCTCCTTTAAAGCCATTTACTCCCTTCAATATTTGGTTCTGCAGCTCCAGTCCTTATTAGCAATTGCTTAGAAGAGTCCGGTAGCTCATCTGCATTTGATGTGCCGACAAAGTTGTGCTTTTTAGCTACTGCAGAACCAAAGGCATTGTGTTTGTTTAATTGCAGTGGTGAAATCCTTGTGAACAATTCATTAGTAGCTTACAAACAGGAGATTTCTAAATAGCCCAATTTGAGGCCTGCATATCTCTAAGCTGAAGCCAATATACTCTGGTGTCTTGACACATACTAATGTGAAAGTCCTCACTGAGCTATTATTAGCAGAAGCGTGAAGCAGGTAGGTTTCAGCATGGTTTAGTGAAAATGTGAAAGATAAATTCATGGGTTGACCTTAGAAACATGCCTCTGTGTTTGCTTTGCTGCAGCCATATCAAAATACGAGACTTTTGGATTTAAGGTCGCAGTGATTGCCTCCATCGTGAGCTGTGCCGTCATTCTGCTGATGTCCATGGCTTTTTTAACTTGTTGTCTTATCAAGTGTGTGAAGAAAAGTGAAAGGAGGAGGACTCAAAGGTATGTCAAGAAAAGATTTTTAAAACTGGTGTAAGACTGTACATCATACAGATCATTGCTGTGATAGCAGAGAGCTTCAAAAGACTCGATGCTCACAACACCGCAATGATGTTAATTACAGAAAGTCCTTAAACTGTAGGTCAGGCTTTAGGCATAGAAAGACTTGGAATTCAAGAGTATTTAAGCACCTAATGTCTGTTAATATGAGATGACCTCAGCAGGCCTGGGCAGATCTGGATTTACCCAGGATTATGCAGAAGCTGAACATACAAGTCTTATGTGCTGGCCCAGTCTTCTGTCCTTGAATTATTTAAGATGGGCTGCATTTTCCCTTCTCTGTCTCTCTTTTTTTTAATCTTTGCTTTCCTTCAACACTGCTGGGAAAATTAATCTCCCCTTGTCGAAACCATCAAAGCCCTCACCGTCTGCAAAGCACGCTCAGAGCTGTCACAGGGCTGTGCTGGAAGAACGTAAGATTTTGTCTTCTGGCTTGAAGCATAAGTCAGCGAGCAGGATTATAAACAAGCATGGGAAGAAGTAAAATCTACCAGTCTAGTCCATTATAAAAACTCAGTGTGAAGGGTGACTGCATGACCACTTCTGTCTGTATGCTAAAGCAGAGCCACTGTGGTTCATGAGAACATCCATCTGAAGTCACCTGCTGCAGAAGGCTTTCCATGGAGACCTCTTCTTCATTTCCCTCTGGCTTCTCCTGCTGGTTGTTCCCACCGCGGTGCATAGCTCAGTGGCGTGGCTGACAGAAAGCTGCACTTCTCGTTGATTTTAAGCCTCTTCTTGTTTCAGAGAAGTGTTTGGAGTGAGGTGGGGCAGCAGTGGAGTAAAGGGAGACTGGGGGGGGAACGCAAGTGAAGGTCTCTGTGCTCAGAGCTGGGTTTTATCTAGAGCTCTGTGGGAACCAGCTTAGGGGGGAAATCCTGTCACTTTGAAATCTGAGTGTAACCAAAATACAGATTTTCTGTTTCCCTGGAAAGGATTTTGTGAGGCAAAAAAGAAAGTCTTTGGTGTCATTCATAATATTAGGTTTTCACTAATAGCATGAGATAATTTTTGATCAGAATTTTTAGTATTGCCATGTTTCTTTTTGCTATGATTATTCATATCAAAGTCCTTGTTTTTTGTTTATTTTAAATGGAGTTTTGTCCAAATTCACATGACTATGATGACTTCATATTTTTCTCTTATGAAAGAAAAGCCCTTCATACCAGACACTCTGATCTGGTTCTGTTGTAAGGACATGAAATGATTCCCTTTTGTTGGGAGCTTCAGAGTTCCCTGCTGCTCTCTGTCCTCCCTTCACTGCCTCCTGAAGCAGCTGCTCCAGCGTGGCCTTTCCACACTGCAACTGGGTGGGACATGGGGGCACTGTGGACATTGTGTAGCTTGGCCTCGCTGTCAGAAAGCAGCTGAAATGATGGGGAAACCGTCCACGTAGAATCATAGAATGATTGAATGGTTTGGGACAGAAGGGACCTTAAAGACCATCTAGTTCCAACCCCCCTGCCCTGGGCAGGGACACCTCCCACCAGAGCAGGTTGCTCCAAGCCCCCTCCAACCTGGCCTT
>JAOXNO010000003.1:23624484-23639197 GCA_028565335.1 Limnodromus scolopaceus | reverse complement strand
AGGGATGGGGCAGCCACAGCTTCTCTGGGCAACCTGGGCCAGGCTCTCACCACCCTCACACCAAAGAAGTTCTCCCTCAGATCCCAACTCAATCTCCCCTCTTTCAGGTTAAAACCATTCCCCCTCGTCCTGATCCAGAGTCCCTCCCCAGCTTTCCTGGAGCCCCTTGAGGAACTGGAAGGGGCTCTAAGGTCTCCCCGGAGCCTTCTCTTCTCCAGGCTGAACCCCCCCAACTCTCTCAGCCCCCCTCCCAGCAGAGGGGCTCCAGCCCTCCCAGCATCTCCGTGGCCTCCTCTGGCCCCGCTCCAACAGGTCCACATCCTTCTTGTGCTGAAGCTCCAGCTATGGTTTGTTGCTCTAGTGGTGGAGCTGTTACAGCATTGATTGTCTGAGGACATAAATAAAGGCATGTGGCATGGTTGGAAAAATGTGGCAAAACTGGGGACAAGCAAGCCCAAAAGAAAGCTCCAGTGTATTGCTGTGTGCGTGTGAACCGAGGCATGTGTCCATGGTCATGAAGAAGTCAAAGATAATTTAACAAAGGCTCCTCAAGGCAGGTTTAGACTGGACATTAGGAAGCATTTCTTTACTAAGAACGTGGTCAAAGCCTGGAAGAGGCTTCCTGGAGAGTTGGTCAATGCCCCAAGCCCATTAATGTTTAACAGGCATTTGGACAGCATCCTTAATAATACGCTGTAATTTCTAGTCAACCCTGAAGTGGTCAGGCAGTCGGATTAGGTAATCATTCAGGTCCCTTCCATCCGAAATATTCTATCCTGTCCTGCCCTGTCATTGTGTTAATGTTTCAGACTTTTGGAAGAATTTGTGCAACGCATCGCTAGACCTCTGAGCAAATCAGAAATCCTACTGTTTTTCTAGTAAGAGCCTGTCCTGGGCAGCAGAGGAGGCTGCTCGTTCTCTCCCTGCTTTTCCAGGGCTGCGCACGCGTTGCTCTGTGCTGCAGCCACGGGCAGCGGCTCCTCAGCTCACCGGGAAGGGGAAGGCTGAGAGCTGATGGTGCCCTTGTCTGAGAAAGGAGTGGGTGGAGGCTTGGCACTTCACGCCGGTTTTGTGACAGCATTTCCTTTTCTTAAAGAAAAGTGTTCTGCTGCTTCTTCATGTAACCTATGAAGTATCTGGAAGAGTGAGAACTCCTCCGCCCTTGAAGAAGACCCTATTGAGTATCTCTCAGCCTATTTTTACTAGAAATGGATGTAGGTCAGGCTGCTTTTCAGACTCTATTGAAATAGTCTTAGAGATTAACATTTTGATTCACCACTTTAAAGACCAAAAATACTGTAAAAACAAATAAAATAAAAAGCCAATTCTTTCAGGTAAGCCAGTATAAAATAAAAAGCCAGTTATTTCAGACAGGTAAGATATTTGTCATGGTTTACAGAGTAATTTAGGATTAAAATCTATCATCTGTTAAAGTGGTGCCTTAGTTTGCTGACGAGATACTTTTGACTGTAATGAGGTGACATAATGTGGATGCAGGATGCCGATGTATAGAATAAATAAATAAATGTATAAATAATGTAGAAGCCCAGCTGTTGGACAGTAACAGCTCCAGTGTGCTGTTCTGGACCTGCCTGCCACAAAATGAGATCTTTTTCCCCTCACATTTAAAGCATGGAACAAATGTGATGAATATACAGTTTTCCAGGGAAATGCTGAATTTTAACGGCAACTAATTATAACAACCCTCATTCTGGCTTGTTGGCTGCTTGAACAAATTGCTTTAAAATGCTGAGAACCATGCCTACAAATACCTGGGATCATTAACTACAGAGTGTAGTCAGTGTTGATCCACCTCTTTCATTTGGATGTAAGGAATCATAATGAGGATAAAAGTCCCTATTTTTAGTAGAAAGTCCTATATGCAGGAGCTGCAAGCACTGACAGCGTGTTTCCTCTTTTATAACATCTGAAGAGGTAACTAGTGTTGAGCAGGGAAAGCCAAGTTACAAGGCATGGGGCCGCTGGGAGGGACGGGTTTTTCAGAAGTTTGGGGCAGAGATAGCAGGTTGCGGCGCGATGCAGAGGTTTGAGACAGATTAGCTGAAGAAAAGGGTCTGTCATCCATGGGAGGGAGATTAGCTGCAGCTCTGGGCCACGTAGTTAGAGAAAAATGTGCATGAACCTCCAAAACAGACCCCAGGAGGATTGCTAGGCTTGTCAACACGGGGGTATACTAGGAACAGCTCTCCCAGCCTGACTGCAGTCTGTATCAGGAGAAAAGCCTGAATTTAGTAAATCGTATTTGGGTCTCTAGCATTTTAAGGTTTAAGTGTTTTTCCAGTTCTGCATGAGAACAAAACCAGGACTGTTGGCATCGTTCATCCAAAACAGGAGACCTTCCTCAAAGCGGCAGGGAGCACCACACCAGCTTAGGGTTAGACTGGCACCGGGGTCTTGCCAGGAAGAGCCCTGAGCACCAGGGACCTTTGGTATCGCAGAGCAACTAGCACTTGAAATGCCGTGCTGGGTTTAAGAGGTTTTCGAAGTGGGTATGATGTTCCTGAGCAGGATATGTTATTCTTGAGTAAGTTGTTTTCTGATGAAAAATAAGACCTCACCCTGCATTTATCTTTCTCTGGAATAATTGCTTGGGCAACCACCACCTGAGATGAACTGTCCTCTTCCATCCCCAGCAAACGCCCGTGTGAGAGAGCTTGGACTTAGTGGGCTGCCGGAGCAGGCCGGCTGTCCTCTGCCCTGTGACAGGCACCGGGTGAAACATCAGTAAAGAGCAGCTTAATGGCAGCTGTCCTTCCGCTGTGCCAGCTACTGGTAACGTCTGAGAGATGCAGGGGAGTGTCACTGAGAGATGATATTAAAGAAACTGGTGTTGAAAAGAAGAGTGTGGTCACCTAAGGCGGGCACGGGGGTGGGCTCACCCTCTGCCATGGACCGGCTGTGGCTGCTCCTGGGTGACCAGTTGGTACAGGTGGGTTGAGGCCACTTTGGCCCTGAGAGCCCCTGCCCGGAGTAAGGCAGAGAAACTTGCTTGTGACTCCCAAACTGAAATAGCAGCCTCTGTTCCACTGAGTAGTCCCAGCCGTGCTTCTAGGAGAACTCATAAAAACACGCACGGTGTGGCGTAACCTGTGGGAGAGCAAACTGCAAGCCCTTTTTGACACGCAGACACTGAAGAACTGGGCACCCCGCTGTGTGAGCCGTAGCACATTTACACACCAGCACGCACAGAAAGGTAGCTGTCCCAGGAGAAATGCAGAGCTAGTAGTAAGAAAAAGCTGAGAGAGTTTGTTTCAGTTTGCATCAACTTCCTGATTACGGTAAGAAATAGCCACACCTAAGGAAGCCTCAGTTTTCTTTGCTTTTTTCAGCACAACAGTCCTGTAACCTGTCCTGGAGTAGATGCTCCCTTGCGTCGGGGATGTGCTGTTATTTTCCAGGGGAGAATCGATTGTCCAGTATTTTCCACACTCAGAGAGAACTGAATTTAGCTGTAGACTAACTCCTTTTTATCCTCTGTCAGCTAAGGTGACAACCAGAAAGAAACCAGTCCAGCTCAAAAATACATCTAAAGAGCAGCAAAGAAATTTGGTGAATTTTTTTTTCCTGGTGTGGGAGCATTTGGAAGAAGTTTGTGCATTCCAAATTTGGCCTGTTTTGAGGTGAATTATTGTACACAGCTCTAGGCCAAGTTATAAAACATTCTCTATGAAGTAGCTGATCTTACTGCAGGAGTGAGTCAAATGGAAAAGCCCATGTCTCAGTAGGTTTAAAGTCCTCCTTTCAGATATCCACTGCAGCTGGAGCATATTATCAAGAAGAAAAAAATCTCTCCTGGAGAGAAACAGGCTAGTATATTCTCCCACAGAAGATATTTTTAGTACCTAAAATTTTTTTACCAGAGCACTTTCTGACTACAAGATGCATTACCAGTGTACCTGGGAAAAAGCAAATAAGGACAATCCAACAGCAAAGATACCCAAGTGAAAAGGTTTTGCAAAAAAACCCAAAGCCAGCATGCTCTTAGGAGAGGCAATTTGGCATTTTCAGTCAGTCCAAGAACTCATCTGCCAGGTTGGTAAAATTAGCTCATACTTTTGGCCTCCACAGTAAAACAAAATGTGTTTTCTTTTCCTCTTTGATTTAGTGGCTAGAATGGTTGAAGTTTTCCACTACCTTGTGTAAGGGCTTGTGAGGAAGGCGCGAATCAGAAACTCATGTGGCTCTAAAAAACCTTCATGTCTGCCCAGGCTTGCTGAGGAGCATGGCTGTAAACCAAAGGAACTTCTAGAAGTATGGGCAAGGTGGGGTGGGACACTTGGCCACGTTCCCACCTTGCCCTCTGCCCCCTTGAGGGCACTGTCCCAGCTGTTTTTCCCTTCTGAAGACCTGAGTAGAAGAGATAAAAAATCTGAACAATATGATGCCCTTCTACGAGCAGGATAGCGTGGTGTAGATTTACCAGTGAAAGGGGTCAACACCTGAAGAAGTACGCACGTCGAGAGACAGGCTGCTACAAAGCTCAATGAAAAACCTAAGTAGAACAAGGAAAACCCAGCAGGGCACCTAGAACGGCTGTTGGGAGATGCATCAGTGGGAGAATTAAGGGGGCAAAACATCTTCTATGACAGTGACTTAGTGCAAGACTGTTAAACGTCCTGGGGAAACTGATCTCTCTGGGTGCTTGTGAAGGTCAGCCAGAGAGCTAGACCCGTCACTCCCCCCAAAAGGTCCATGTGCTGCCCGAAATAGCTCTCGTTTGTCTGCAGGCTGGGGCTCAGCCCTGCTGCCTCCGCGGCTGGGCGAGGTGTGCAGCGTCTGTGTCCCTGCTGCAGAGACAGGGCTCAGAGCCACCCACGGGCCGCTCCAGCGCTGCGGGAGAGATGTAGGACCTGTCACCACCACGGTGTTTAGTGTCTCCCTACCTAAAGCCGAATGGCTGCCAAGAGCAAATGACCCGTTTGGTACAATTGTACGTAATTAGTACAGCTCCCTGCACGGGCCGTGGCTGATTGGGTGGCTCTTAGGGCCGGGGGGGAGGAGACCCAGCACGGGAGAGGGGCACGTTTCCTTTTCAAGCTTTTGCATAGTTTGTCCCACGCTGGGAGTTGTCCCACCGTGAGCTTCTCTATTCAGAGAGGGGTTTGTACCCTCTGGTTTGTTGTTTCTGTGCCCCGTGTTCCCCACTGCCATCTTTCAGAGACTAAAATCTTCCAGTGCCTTTTGACGCGTGTATTTCACAGAAAGATGAGGCAGGGGAAGTGAGCTGTGGTTTCACCTTGGGGCCCTCACACTAAGGGTAGGGTAGCTGGCTGCTAAATTATACCGATTTCTGAATTTCAGTCTTAATTGTCATCACAACGAGCGTGGAGGGGGTGTGCACAGCAACATGTGCTTTCAATAAAGCTGCTATTATTGTTTTCGTAATGCGTCCATGATTACCCCAGGGTCTTGTACAACGTTACCAGACGTGCAGCAACAAAAAAATCCCCTCCCGTCCTGCAGTACAAAATTCCCCTCAGAGCGGGTGCCAGCACCGGGCAGCGCTGTGGCGGCCCCGCTGCTCTGAGTTCCCACACTCCTCCGATGTCCTGTTAACAGCGATTCCCCTCCAGCTAGGAACAGCTCTCAAGTCACACAAAGCAAAATTCTTGTGAATCCTCTAAAACCCGTAGACAAATGCTGTGGTGGCTGTTCTTCTCCCCACGTGGGAGCTCTGACTTTATCTGTCAAATAAAGCCTGTCCTTGTCACGTGGACTGTGCATCCAGCGGGGCTGTGCAGCACCTGGCATCCTTGGGTGGGTTTGCATTTCCAGATAAGAGTACACAGGGAGGTCTTCTGATCCTTTTACCGTGATGTTTTGAAGTAGCCCAGCTGGAAACTGGAATTAAGGAAAGTTGAAGCACTTGCAAAAAAGTCATACTTATTCAGGATACAGTACAGAGTTCCCGAAGATGAAAGTGCAAACTGAAGGCCGCCTCTCACTGAGGCACATTTATCTGTCCCTTGCCAACACTGCAACCCTCTTAATAGCTCCTCTCAGCCTCTGCTGAGGTGGAACTCCCTGTCCCTCTGACATCCACAGGGCTGGATGTACTGCAGGGAATGGAGGGTGCCTACGGCCACCTCATCCTGGACTTGTTTCAGTCAATGGAAGCTTAATAGTTCCCAGAATGGGAGGAAGAGGTTGCTTAGTCAGGATAGTTGTCCTCCAAGTACAGTTTTAGCCAGTTTGGATTTCTGAGTTGGTGGTGGACAGTGGATAATTGCAGAGTTTCACAATGCAGAGCTTTATAGAAGAAAATATTAGAATGGGATGAATTCTGCCCAGGTAAACTATATTGCACAATAACCAGAATACCGAGATTTGAACTATAATCCTGGCAGGGCTGTTTGCAAAGGTTGTGGCTGCCCCATGCAAAACTTTAATCCAGTTCTTCTCCCTCTTTGGATTTGATTTTTATTTTGTAACTATTGACTACTGCCTCAAGAAGACACAACTGAGTTCCTCCTGCTATATATATATAAAAAAAGCAAGTATCAGTAGCAAGGACCAAGTATCTCAGAAGATTTTGTTTCAGCAGTAAGGTCTGCAGCATGACTCCGTGTAGCTTCTGTTCCCCGACGGCAAGCCACAGGGGTGCTCAGATACGTGTTCTGGTGTCTGACACAAAGATACTTGAGGGCTTGTTGATGCACCAAGATTAAAAGGCACAGTTAAAACAGTACAGGTGAATAGAAAGTAGGTAAAGTTACCAGCCTCTTTTTTGAAAAATACACGAGTTTGGTTTTGTCAAAATTACAGGTGGGTAAATCCTGCCTGTCTGAGCACCTCCTTGATGAGTATACTCTGACTACAGTGGCACAGTGCCTTCTGGCATCACATGCAGAGGTGGTTTAAGATGCCCCTACATTATCTGGCTGTAGCTCATGCCCCAAATAGTTCTGTAATGCAGCTTTCCAGTGAAGAGCATGATTTTATTCTCCTTTGCAGGAAAGATGTATTTGCGGTAAACCTTCTCTGTACCAGAACAGCCAGCCCTCGGCTATTTGGCTTTATTTTCTGTTATTCCCCTGCGGTTCCTGTATGTATGCACATTTTGTGTATGAGCATTTCTGCAACCGGTAACTGCAGCTTCTGTTTCCTGACTAGCTTTTCATGTACAAAAGGGTAAGACACACGTTGTTGGGGATGTGGGTTTGTAGGCTGCTGCCTTCAGTGGCCGCGACCCACGGCAGCAGAGGAGCTGCAGTGAATCTGGGGCGAGCGACCTCAGCATCTGCCCTGCGCTCCGGCAGCTGCCATGGACTCACTGATGTTTTACACAAGCCCACGCGCTTGAACTACAGAATACCCCGAAAGGGCTGTGCCCTACCTGCTCCTGGCAGACAGAGCGGTGTGCTTGAAGCCAGCTGCATCCATTGTGCCTCTTGCAGCAGAGCTCAAGAACAAGCTGATCCCACCCCCCCCAAAGTTGCGGAACAAGCTGTGTGTCGTTTGCTGAGCATCTTTTCACCAACTCTGCCATCTGCATCTGCCACTGCTGCTGCTCTGCTGGCTTATTTGCTGTCTGGGTGGGTAGCCTGTGCTGGCTGGGCCCGCAGCTGGGCAAACTCTCCTTTCCTGGTGTGGAAAGGTGGGATGCAGGATGGATCCATCACCGCCAGTGCTGCAAACACACGCAGCTGGCAAATGCAGAGCCCCAGCCTGCCACCCCTTCTGGGATGGCGAGGAGGGAGCCGGGTCAGGCAGTCAAGGGCTAGCACAAGCCACAACGCGACTGCGCTGCGTGGGCAGACACCACCCCAGACTCCACCAAGCACAACGGGCTCCATGCTCCCAGCAGAGCTTCGCCAACCGAGCCCAGACTTCCCTTCTGTGCCAGGCTCAGCATTCCCACGTTCTTAGTAAGGTTCTCCCAATAGCATAGCATGAAACTGAAGCTGGGTACTCGCTTGATGGAAACCAAATGAATAACATCTGCCCCAACCCCAAATAAAACCATCCTCACAAGTCTTTTTGAGGTCTGCATCAGCTTTTACAGAGACACAATTAGTTGCCCCACTGCTGCCAACTGGCTTTAATGGTAGGAGGAGTCCGTATGTTACAGCACAAGTTGTTTCCAAAATGCCTCGTGCAAATAAATTGGATTGGAAATTTCTGTATCCTCACCAGAGCAAATGAAACAGAAATAACTTTTTCCTTCATGCTTACAGGTTCCAGGAGGAGTGGACTCGGGACATGGGAGCTCCCGGGTGTTGCAAAGACACTGATCACCTGCCTCAGTTTTCCAAATGCAGCGGTGCGCCGGTGAAACAAGCCGTACCAGGACACGGCACTGCGATACAGACAGTGAACTCAATCCATGTCGTTGAAGTCTATGGACATAAGGATAGTTATAACAAACCGAGTTGTCAGATACCTGGATAGCTGGTGGCTGAAATACTCCTCTGGAATATTGCTCCCTCGGACCAAAATGAAATTTGGATAGAAATATGTGCCTTAAAGACATCATAGAAAATTAATTATTCATATGAATTCAAAAGTTTTCTATATTCCAAGATGTATATTTAACAGAGATGCTTCAAGGTCTTATACAAATAAAAAAATGAATGTTGAGGCTGGCAGTCCATAGCCATTCTCTACGGTGTGCTATGTATTGTGACTGTGGCAAAACATATCATTCTTCTGTACATCTAGAGAGAAATGGTAGCCGGTTTGTATATTTGCCTCATAGAAAGTCACTGATGATACGTACACATTCGTAAGATTGCAACCTTCTTTTAACCAGTGTTTTTGTAAGCATTTCAGAATGAAAAATCCCCCATATTTTTACACAGTAGTACGATAGAACTACAATAAAATTTTGTTTTTAATTAAAAGCCCCCATAGTTTTTATCAGGAAGGCCTTTGTGTTTAATTCTTCTGCTCGGCATTTCGAGCCCACGTGAGGCCGGGTGCAGCAGAGGCACCTCGGGATTCAGCAGCCCGCGGGAGCCGGGGGGGCGATGGTGGGACGCGCTGCCCCCCCAGCCCCCACTCCTGTGGCCGGTGGGCAGGTGGCCAGCGAGCACCCCCAGCGGGCTGGCACATGGGGAAGGCAAGCGGCCGTCCTGCAGCAGCCTGGCTCGGGTGATGGCTGCAGCATCCCTGGGAGAGCACACCGAATAAAGGGGTGATGCAGCCTTTGGTAAACCTGCCTTCCTTTCGTATTACTAATCTGTTCACTGTGTGAGGAAATAAGGTGGTTTTTTCCTTGTTTTGTCCGTTTTGAAAAGTAACTGATACAACTCCTTCTCTGCTGTTTATATGCACATCCATGTATATCTTATAGTTACACATTATGGTTATTTTTGTTCAAGTTGAAGCCTTATTCTCCTGTCATCAGCTGTCTAATGGGTATTGTCACATTCCTGTCACGATGGAAATAACAATCTTCTAGCAAGCCCCAGTAACTGTTTTATTGTATGTCCTGCTTGTTATGAATTAGGTACCCTCTTAAGACCTTCGGGCCTTAAGTTTCAGTTTTGATACTCAACTTACTGTAGGTTGCTGGCAGGCCTGTTTCATCCCGGCCATACTCAGCAGAGATCAAAAACACATGCTAGAAGTTCAGCCATGTGGAAGCTACAGTGAAGGAGCTTTGGTTTTGTTCCTAATAAGCTCAGTTCTTCTATACATTGCAACGTTGCACCCCTGCAATGCACCTCCTAATATGTGCTGCGAAAAGGACAATGTTCCAATTAAGTAATCAGTTCATTAAGTTAACACTAACCATTTTGTCTGCAGTTTTTAGGTACCCTGCCAGACCCAGCCAGCATCTGTACCCAGATGTGCTCTTGCACCCCATGTGGAGGGTCGGCAGTGCGCGGGGCTGGCACGGGCCCCATGTCCCCTCCCGTCAGCCACAGGCACCGCCAGCCGGGCTGCAGGCAGCGCGCAGGGTCGCTGGCCACCTCTGGGAGGATGCAAAGGGGTCAGAAAGTTCTTGAGAAGATGCCTTCAGTCTCCGTGCAAGCAGTCCCTAAGAGGGGCCAGCTGGAGGCCCTTGCAGGGTGCCCTCAGTTGGGAAATGAGGTGCAAGGATGCGGAATCTCTGCACAAAGCTATGGGCTCCTGCTGTCACGGTGGCAGCTCTTCCTCACTGCTGGCGTGGGGCTTTCCGGCAGGAGAGCTGGGAATGGCTGGGCTCCGTCCACCGGAGGAAGGCACTCCCTGGTCCTGTTTGAGAGCGAAGAACAGCATCAATGGTGAAAGTCTTGCAGGTGGATGAAAATAAAACCAAAATGTGTTAAAATGCTTGTGGGACAAATGATAGGACTAGGATCTTGGCATGGTAAATGATAGCTCATTCCAGGTAGGGCACATGGGAAGAAAGAAATGTACATTCTCTGAATGTACCTGAGAGGTGAAAAGCTTGTTAAATAATGTCTCTGGTTGGAGAACACAGGGTGAAGGAGCGTGAGCAGTGAGTTCATCACTGACTGCAGTTAGGACAAGGAGCTGGCAGTTTACTTGGGAAAGTAACAGAACCATCTTTAATATTGGAACCGTCTTTAATATTGGGCGACTTTGTCTAATTCTCTGCTGGAAAAGTGTACAAGCATCAGGTGTTTGTACATATGTCGTGGTGACTGCTTTATTTCTGAAGGTGATGGGGAGCGGCAGTTACTTCTGACTATAGCAGGGAAAAACTTGTTAAGAATCAAAAGAGACATTTGGGTGAGTATGAAAATCAGTGACATCACATTTTTAAGAAAAGTTGGAAGAGCAACAGAAAAAGGAGAATGGGCTTCAAAAAGGAAAATTTTTGGCATACTGAACTAACAAACACAAAGGATCCATGCAGAAAAAAACTGATGGATGGAGCAAAGGAGAGCTGGCAGTCACTAGCACAGACTGTTTAAAGGCATGTCAGGCAAAACGATGCAGAGGACAGCAAAAATCTGATACAGCTGCCTCAGGAACTCTGAGGACATGAGAATCGAAGTGGGAAAAAATCAAAAAAAGAAATGTGGCAGATGACTGAGGAGCAGAACAAAAAGAGGTGAGTGGAGCTGTTCAGAAAGGTAGTAGGGAATGTGAGTTACAGCAAGGAAGGGAAATGAGAGAAAGAAAAATACAGTGGAAGAAACTGAAAGTAAAACTACAGGTAAGGTATTTCTTGGGAAAAGCAAGAGATGGGACCCAGAGGTGACAACCACCGAATGTCTACTTTGGATCAGGCATCACTGAAAAAAGTTCACTGGTTAATGCAGTGAAGTTTAACACAGGACTAGGACTGCAGCCTGGAATAAGGCAAGCAAAAGATCACAAATAGTACGAGAAATTTGATTCCTTGATGAAATTCATCCTAAAGCACTAAGGATTTAACTAAGCAATACTTGAACCATCATTGATACAGCTTCAGGAAACTGTGAAGGGACAAGGGAGGTCTCAGAAGATGGGAAAGGGGAAATCTAACCTTAATAAGGGGAGGGTAGAGAACCTCCAGAAGTACCTGAATGACGGTTCTTCTCTGATACCCAGAAAGAGCATAGGAGAAATGATTAAAGAATCAATTTGCAAAGGCAGCGCATCTCAGCCAAGGATTAAACAGAGATGTAGGCACGGGAGGGAACTGTTGTGCTAGTAATATCATGCCTGACTATTTAAAAGCAGATACGGTACACGTGGCCTGATTATGCCTGATCCTGCCTCTCTGCAGGTTTTTTGAATTTCCTTCCTTTTCCACATCTCTGTGATTATGTTAATTGGATTTCATGATTTAGCTCCCTGGTGTTTTAGTTTTATCATGTGACGTTAAAATGCAATAACATGATTGCAAGTCACTGAGTGAAATGAACTCACCTGTCGGGATGTCCGGGTCACACACTGCAAAGGGAGCCCCGTTACCCTGCTCGACAGAGGAGGCCAACCCGAGGAAGGTTTAATGGGGGAAAGTAAAACCTTGAGATGACAAGGATGTCGATAGCCATGGGAAGCAACAGCAAACGTAGGGAAATTTACTGTCTCTGTGCCAGAGCATTGGATTACTATCATTTATTTAGGCATCTAACCCAAGAGGCAGCAAAGTTACAAGATAAGGAAACACCACCCATACTGGTTTTGTAAGAGTTTGTGGCTCTGTCCCCTCTGGGACCGTGCTTAGTTTATGACGGCTGCACCCCCTGGAGTTAGCTTTATTGCTCATGTAAACATTAGTTATTGTCAAAGGGAAAATAAGTGCTGTGCAGGAAGGAGATGAAAGCAGCTGAGAATCTAAAATAATCATATAAAAACTCATATTTATTAAGTTAACCCTTAAATGTTTGCCAGCCAGTGATTTCAAATGGATTCAGGCTCCCATTTCCGCTACAGAGGACTTGCATTTCCTTGTGTATTTTACGGAACTGATGGCTTGCACTTGAAGAACAAGTTAAAATGCTACAAACTACATAAACAAGCACAAGACGCCCCTCCCTGCATGAATGCTTGTAATTTAATTGATAGGCGTTACAGAATGGCAGGATAATTCTTCACAGATTAAAAAACTGACAACAGTGTTTATCAGAGCAAATAGCTATTTGCATTCCCTCACCCTGTTTTTTAAAACCGTTTTCCTCGAGCAGGCAGCTCTGCTGAGGCTGTTGGCAGGTCTGTTGGTAAGCTTTGGCTGCTTGCAAGAAAACCAGAAGGCAGTTTTTAAGATCTTATGCTAAATACTAAACAGGGAATGGTTTTTAATCCATTTGACATCCTGTTTGCTATAGGAGGGTATCTGATCCTTACTTCCTTTTAAATGAAAATTCGTTCTTTGAAACAAAGGGAAGAATGCATTTGCCATGCTGGAAACCTGGAGGGGCTGAGCCTGGGAAGCGCCGAGTGGAAACCCACTGCACCCCGCACCAGCAGCAGCACGTCCTTAGAGAAACACCTCCTGTGGGGAACACCTACTTGGATTTGTGAGGTATCGCAGAGCATGGTGTTGCCAGATCCTGTGATTTTTGTCACAAGTCTCATGATATTTTTTATTTTCTTAAGCCACAAATGGTAGAGTTGGATGAGTATGTGAAAATCACAGCTTCTATTTAAAAATAAGTGTCTCACACTTGTATTTGAAAGGAGAAGTTTCAGTCCTGAAGACAACAGAAAAAACACACAAGTCTCTGAAGTTTCTTTGGTGGTAATGACATGATTTGGGGGAGGCCTGACTTGCAATACTTGACGCTGTCAAATGTGTGTATGACCTTGACATGCCTTCTGTGGTTGAAAGAAAGGGAAAGACTATGTTTTGATCTGGATGGAGCAATGAAGCTTGTGATGGACACCAGACTATCTACTGTAGAGTTAACATTGCTTTCATTGAGCCTTCCATGCACATTTTTGGCCATGCAGGCTTTCTCCTGCACACCTGGACCTTGTATATTATCCTGGAGGTCTCTAAAGGTGCCGTTTTCCTCAGCATGCTCTGCTGCTGTCAGTCAAACTTTTGGTTATGGGCTAGTATCACTCAAAGCGTCCGCGAGAAGTTCAGGACCCAGAGGAGAGACAGGACTGATGGCTGTGACAACCTGCAGAAGGTGACTGATGCCAGCAGTCTGAAAAGGCACAGGAGGGGAAAGCACGAGCCCTCTGGATACACCAGACATCGGCTGTAAGAACGGGATATAAAGGACTGATGGCTTCGTGTGCAGAAAAGGCAGAGATCTCTAACAATTTTGCTCCCAAAACATCCCAGTCATCAGTGATGCCTTGGAAGCAGAGTAACTAAATGAATTTGCTGTAACTTATTGTCAGATGTAAATGGCTTTTGCAACTTTTTTTTTTTTAACCATGTCACACAGCACAACTTTTTAATAATTTTAATTAAATGGTAGATGTAATTGAATCTTCTGCTTGGAAGGACCAAGAAGAAAATCTGGCAACATGCCAGCTGGTAGCTTTTGAGATGACTTGCAGTTGCTACCTCAGCAAGAAGCTGTTAAACTGTGATACATATTTTATTTTGTATAAGCATTTCTGAAGTGTTCTGTGGAAGTTTCAGGAAGAGCCACATAAACATTACCTAATGACATTTGATAATCTGTTTGACAAGTTTTAAATACAATATTTAAATACTGTAGGGTAATAGTTCTTGTGCCCAGGAGAAACACCAGAGGAAAGACTAGAAAGCAGTATCACCAAAAGTGCTGGACAAAAGTCCAAAAAAGCTAGCGATATATTTTTAAAATATCCATGGGACTTGTTCCACCTCATCTTGGGCTCATTTCAAGAAACCTCTTGACAAGACCATGGGCAAGAGTGGGATAACAACCTTCAATGGGGTAAACTGAGGTTCCTCTACGACAATTTACTAAACTCTCGCTGGGGGTAGAGCAGTACCTTTCAGATTTAGAGTAGTGTTTTCAGTTACATTTCACAACACATGACTATGTAAAATCTGATCAAATCCCATCACCCTAAAAGTGGTACAAGGAACCTAATTTGTTTCTTCCTTCAGTAACATAAAGAGGTGATCTTTCCTACTTATTGTTTTAAGGACTACTGTTATTAAGGGAGAGATGAATGACAGAGCCAGTGCTGAAAGATCCAAAAAAGCCCCAGCACCCTGGGCTGCATCCCCAGCAGCGTGGCCAGCGGGGCAAGGGGGGGGATTCTGCCCCTCTGCTCCACTCTGGGGAGACACCCCCCCAGTGCTGCCTCCAGCTCTGGGGCCACCAACAGCAGAAGGACATGGAGCTGTTGGAGC
>JAOXNO010000003.1:23595817-23615851 GCA_028565335.1 Limnodromus scolopaceus | reverse complement strand
AACCTGGTCCTCCTCTACTGGAGGGAAATCTTCCTCTCTCCATACCCTCCCCCTTGCCTCCAAGGCCAGAGATTCATCTGTTGTATTTAAATTTATCTGCATGTGTTGATCCTGTCTGTTTGCTTGGTAAATTGAAGGAGGTTTATTAAGGGAAAAAAACAAACAAAAGATGAAACCATAATAAAGATACAGTGGTGTCAGAGGCGGTATCAAGAGTCCTTCTGTAAATATTGTTGGAGTTATTAATTGGAAAGGTCTACCCGCCTGACTTAAGGTGGTTGGCAGCATTTCTGCTGCCGGGGCCCAAGCGTGGATGAGAGCAGGTAGGTGGCACAGCAAAGGAGGAGGGGCTGATTGCAGCCTGCGGATCGGAAATGCAGCTGGATTTATTGCTGTGATAAACATGAGGTAGCAATGCAGACCGGAGTCTAAGGTGGCAGGTTCCTGGGGCCAGGTGGCTTTAGCCAAAGGGCAGTGAAAGTGTATTGTAGAGGAATATGCGCAGTGGGGGCTGTGAGAGACAAAATCCCACTGGATATTCCTTGTACAGAAAACAGCATGGGGTATTTTATGGTAAGAATAATTAAGCAGAATCAAAACTGCAGAAGGGTTTTTGACGGCTGCTATAACCTGAAAGTTATGTTTTGTGTTACCAGTGTGTCGTGCCACTGCCTGGTGACACCTTCCAGGGAGCAGGCACCTCACCGCAGGCACACAATCAAGTGCCAGCCCCACAGCACTGGTCTGACGTCCTGGCCGCTGCCGGGCGCTGGCGTGCCGATGCCCGCGCTGGGAATTGTCTCTGACAAACTCTGTGAGCACACTCTGCCATTAAATTTGGAAAAGCCTGTGGAAGGGTGGCTCTGTCGCCCTTCACATTTTTCCTGCAGGTGCTGTAGAAGACAGTCTGGGACGTTACGGTCACATACCGTCAGATTTTTTTATGAGCCTTGTTACTTCCAAGAGCAGAATATATTTCAGCAGCCTTAAAATGCCAGCACTTAGTATAATGGCTGGGTCATTCTGCAGCTATTGCCAGAAGCCTAATTGCCTGTTTGGAAGGAAAAATAGAGATGTATCATTTTATGAAGGGTTGTGATGGGGGTGATTTTTACCTGCAGGTGAAAAATGATGAGCGTGTTGCTTTGTTACTGACATTTGCTGCTTGCACATTTATCATCACTGATTTGATCTATTTTGCTCTTTCTTTGAGGAGCTGCTGGCTACAAATACCTGGTAATCTCTTGCTTTTCTCTGTTGTCTCTTAATTATTCATGTACTTCCTTTCCTTCCGTGCGTGTGGTCAGGTGCAGGCGGTGTCTGGGAGCGTGGCACGCGTCTGCCGTACACCAGAGGCCTTTTGTGCTTTGGGTGAGAGAAGAAAGCGGTTGTGCATGATGTGTCATGGGTTTATAGTCATTATAAGTCAACAACATGAAATTATTAGTCATGTTTTCTTCTCAACTGCCAAAGACAGCTCCCAAGTTTCCTGCCTGTGTCTTTGACAAGTTTACATTTCCTCTGGGTAAGGAAGCCGGAGTGAGGTGGAGTCCGGTCCTGGCCCAGCCGGGTCCCTGCCGTCCCCCCGGTGGTGTGGGAGCCCGCGGGCTCCTCCGTGCCGCCTGCCTGAGCCAGTCAAGCCTCTGGGCAGGGTAAAGCCCGGTGAGACTCGTCTTCTAGCAGAGGAGAAGGTGTAACTGCAGTAATGCCAAATTACAAATTTGGAGTTAGATGCAATCCTGGTGCAATGTGAGGGTGTTAAAATGCCTGGCCGTGCCATGCCTGTCCAGTCAGCCCTGCTTCATTGACCTGGCCTCCCAATTTTGCTGCTCTCAACTTTCTAGGGACGGACTGGCTAACAGCACAACCCTCCTTTTAGTGCTGGGGTGCCTCCTGCTTAAGAACAAGCATAAAGCATAAAAAAATTAAATTTTCCCTGCAATAACTGTCGTCTCTTTGAGGCAGCGAGATAAAAGGCAGATATGCAAAATACCCCGAACAACCGCTCCCTGAGTTGTGAAGCCCTGACAGCACACCGGTAGTCTTGATGCGCTTGTGAAGTTACCTGGTTTGGGGCTTCTGTTATTTTAGAAGGAAAATAATGGGTGTGTTCCCTATTAAAAAGTGGCTGCTTTTTAATATGAGCAGTGATTATAAAACTTCATAGCACGGTCGTGTTTGTGCACCCAGAACTGGGCCGTGACTGGCAGTGCATGGGAGTAGGCCCATGCCATAACAAAGCTGATGGAGCTCCTGGGGCTGATGGAGCTGGGCTCAGGTCAGGAGCATCATGTGGTGGCTTCAAATGCACACGTGTGCTTTCCAGATACCCTTATCGCTCCAAAGCAGGGTGCCGCGATCCAGCTGCTAGGATTGGTGGGGCTTTTTTTGTGTATTTTATTTAAATTTAGTAGCTGGAGCACAATTCCGCACTGGTGGGTGGTGTCAGTGGGAAGTTTCACTTCTCTGGTCTACCAGAAGCCTGAAGGCAGTTCCTTGTGTGGTGTGGGCAGAGATTTCTCAGAGTTGGAGGAGAGATGAAAGATTCCGGAAGAGAGCGGTGAGATACTGGAAGTTACTTCTGCTCTGCTTTTATTGAGCTGGTGCTGAGCTTCATAACCACTTTTCAGAAAATTTTAAACCTTGCACCCCATCCTAAACACTGAAGTGAATTTGGAGGAGGTGAAGGTGAATGGGGAGGAAGCAGCCTGCTTCATGGGTGCTTCTTCAAAAGGGAACATCCCATAGGATGGAGAAGCATCTTGCAGATGCCTGAGCCAGGCAGAAAGCCTGACCTCAGCAGGCACAGTGCAGTAGGAGCTGAAGAGGACAAAAGCATTGTCTCATTCTCTTCTCCTGCCTTTTGGCTTAGATGGGAAGAAAACATAGCCAGCTCTGAAATCTCAGAGAGGCTTTTGCCCCATAATATAACACACGGTGCACCAGCACACAGGTTTCAGATAGCAGCAAAAGGCCCTGGGTACCACCGGTGGTGGTTTAATGTGTTCGTGTAAATGAAGAGTGCCACAAGGACATGGAGTGCTCCCGACTGCTCAGAGAGTGATCTCGGCTTAAATGCAATCCTCAGTGGGTCACAGTTAACTTTCCTGGTGAAATTGCTGCTGATACGCTTCTGCACTGCCTGTGCAGGGATCGGTAATGACAGGGCAGCAACAGGGCGAGAAGCAGGGAAGGAGATGCCACTTTGAGCCTGTTTTTATTTTCCTTTATATACTCATTGTGTCAGATCCTTGTCATGCTATTAGCACTTGCTGTTGTTCATTGTTTGAATGTCACAGTGCTATTTGAAGTTTAATTGCTGTACTAGCTGCAAGACCCTGGTTTAATGCATGTTTTTTGTAAGTTTGCAGAAGGTACAGAGTTGTCAGTGACACTGGGAGTCACTACAAATCGTGTAGCTGAGGCAGAAGAAGGAGGCGGAGGCTGCGCTGTGGCACTTCACTCCCAAACACAACTTCACAGCCTCATGGTCCTCACCTCAGCCTTTGTGCGTGCCAAGGAGTTGATTTGAAGAGAAGTTTGATCTCAGCTGTGAATCAGATAATGTGGAATTTCTTGCACAGCACGTGTGTCAGGGCAGTGTGTTTCTGACAGTGCACTGAAAACCTGCCTCCAGAGCGAGCCACGGAAAAGCGAGGCATCAGAAACATGTAGAAATAATATGGTGTTTGTATAAAAAGTAAGAATGTAACTGAAATTCTGTTGTGCCTGTAGAGTTGCAGCTTACTGTGCAGTATCAATAGCTGGTTCTTGTCTGAATAGGGTGACACTGGCACTGGAGAAGTTATTAGTGTGTGATGGTCACACTGGGAGGTTTTCCTGAACCCTTTCCTGTAAATGGTGTTTGCGCTACACAGATAAAGAAAATGGACATGGTATAGAAAGGACAAGGGCTGTGCCAAGATGGAGTGCATTGTGCCAAAGTTTTCTGGCTCTTTTCCCTCATGCTTTTGTTTATCTTCTCTAAATTGCAGGGCACAAAACGCTGATCATTATGTATTTTCTGGTAGCAAAATACCATAAAACCTATGCATTTGCTTTAAATGGGGAATGTGGTGGGGCTGGTGGTGTTTTGATTTTGTTTTCTGTGCTGCTTGGTTATAAAGTGCTGTACTGACATTTTAACACTCATTTCAGACACAGTCATAGACATTCTCTTTCTAAATCTGATAAGGGCACAGTAACCTGTGAAACCAGTCTGTGCCTGTATCTTAATCCAGGGACTGTAGACAAGAAGCTATGGGGAAGGCTCTGCTCCTGCAAAATCCATTGCTGCCAAATTGGAAATGGTGCCTAAAACAATGATGAGACTGGATTTGTGGATTTGTGAAATTGTGTATTATTTGTGTATTAATGAGAAGACATGTTTTATTTGTATGAGCATTTGAGTGTATGTACTGCTTTTTTAATACACTTTTTCCCCACTCCCGTGTGAAGTGAAGGTAGAAATCCTTCCCTAGAAACTTCATGGCTCTATGGCAGAGATGCTGTTCCTGACGTTTCAGTCTGGGCAGTTTCCAGTGGGCAAGTTGCTGAAGTCTCCTGGGAGACAAAAGGCAACAATAAATTTTTCAAGGGTTGGGTGACATTAGGGCCAAACCACTCCAGCTCAGCCAGCCCCCGTTTTGCCTGGATGGCTGCCTTCTCCCCATCCCATCCCATCCCATCCCACCCCACCTCTGGTGCTGAGCAGCAGGCAAAGGCCAGCCCTGTGCTGTGTACCAGCATCAGCAGTGTACCTAATTTGAACCCAAATTTTTGTCTTTTTGCTGTTCTACATCAGAGAGAACCTCTCTCTATGAAATAGACGTTTACATCAAAAAAATTATAAAACACATCAGTTTCAAATTCCATAAACTGGCTTAATAAGTGATAGAAGATTAATCTTCAGTGATTTAACAACGTTAGGACTGTATTTGGTTAAATACCTATCAGTGCTTGACATCCAAATACCTTAGAACCTTCTCCCTTTGGAAAGAGAGAGGCAGCATGAGTGACCAGCCAGGAGTTCAGATGAGAGAAATGTTAAGTGGACGTGTGTTTGAAAGCACGTGGCCGTGTTGTGTTTCCCTAGTAGATAGTTCAGCTTTCTAAAATTACCTGACAGTGGTAATTTTCTTTTAACTATTTAACCACTGTTAGGAAACTGAAATTTACAGAGTTTAAAAATGGCTTGCTGATTAACTGCTGTGCTTTGTTCTTTGTATCGTTATCTCTAGATCAGTCGTATTGTCATCGGCTGCAACACGACATGTATTTTCTTACAAGCAATAGCCGACTGAATGAGCAAGTGGTTGATAAAATTATTCTCCAGCTTAACAGAGTCTACCCCCAAATTCTTACCAATGCAGAAGCAGAAAAGGTAATTTGATGAATTTTACTATATCTCTGAATGTTGCATTGTTTTTGCAGGTCAGTAGCTCAGCTTCCCTCTTCCCGACTTGACTCTTGGTGTCACGTGTGGCCAGTCTTCCTCACCGTGCACTTGCTGACCAGTTGTATCTGGGATCACTTGTCAGAGGAGAAGTCACAGGGCTGGCATGTTCCCTGTGCCAAGTGGCTGTGAGAGAGGGCACTCTCTTCAGCAGCAGCCCAGTGTCACCGTCCCCGCCGTGACGTCCCATGCCATGTGAGCAGGAGTCTTACAGCACCCATCGTGTGACCAAACTCCCTGCATGCCGGCCTCCTCACATGAGGTGGTGTGGAGTGCCGTGTCAGATGATCTGTGCTGCATCCAGCTGTGTCCCCAAAATCCTTTAAAATAGCTTAATCACTTTTTGTTGCTGATTAATGGGATTGCCCAGTATTAATGATTAATCATTAATTTTATTAAAAAATTAAAAATATTAATGAGTATTGGGAGAGAAGGGGGGCATTAGTCCCACCTATAAGTGTGGGGGCTGTGGAAAGTGGATGGAGTTAGTAACATCTTTCAGTGGTGCCGCTGTGTATGGAGGAAGGCTGCCCTCCCTGGCATGAAGCTTTCAAAAATGGGTAGCTGTTTTCAGGAAGAAAGCTCTTTTAAACTGGTGTGGAGTGAAGGTTAGTCAGTTAAAAGCTTCCCAGATCCTACTTAAAACAGTTTGTACTTGCCCTCTGCTGACTTCACTGTCTGCACTAGGCTCAGGGGTTTGGCATGTCAGTATTTTAAAATCAGGAAAAATAGGTCTAATTCTGTCATAATCAAACTCCAAACTGGGGATGAATAGTGTTTTGGTGGTTTAGAGCAGTGCTAGATCATCAGCCATACCAGTCTAGTCACTCGGTTACGATAAACAGTGTGACATGCACAATTAAAGACCATCTCACGCCCTCAAGACCTTCAAAATAAATGCATAAAAAATCTGTGAAACATAATTTGTGACTTCTGCACTTAGCAGACAGAAATGAACTGCTTTCTCATTGGTCCAGGCAAGTTTCTGTCAACTCTACTGGGTGCTTAGGAGGCTTACAATCTCAGTTGTATCCCGCAGACCTTGTGGGAATTTTGTGGGAATTATATAAAACAAACTCCATATCTTCACTCCCTGGTGTACTGTAAAGTGATGTAAAATTGATCTCCAGCTGTTGTAGTCTCTCTTCTGATGGGTGCTTTTCTCTTACAGTTCAGGAATCCAAAGGCATCACTCCATACCAGACTTTCAGATCTGATAAAGCACCTTCAGAAGAAAGGAGACAGACACTGTCAGGAGTTTTACAGGGCTCTACAGATCAATGCTGAACAGCTGTATAATGACCTGCCAAGCAGGAAAATCTTGAGTAAGTTGATTTGTAAGTTGACTGAGTTGTGAATTTCCTCATCAGTGTGTTACAAAACCTCATTTAGATGAGTTTTAGGTTACGTAAATAACCTGTTTATGTTATCTAAATAATTTTGGGGTATAAAATAATTTCTTCTGGCTGGAATTTTCCAAAAGCCGTAAGGGGATTTGACTGCATAGTTCTTGTTATTTGTTGACTAGTGTGGGCAGTCTAAAACTCATTGTTTTGAAAGATGAAATATGTATTTAAAACAGTTTAGGTGCAGCATGTGAGACAGCAATATAACTACTATAAAGTACAATTTTTCTTTTCCATTGCTTCTTCATGGCTTGTCTGTTACCTCTGTGTTTATTCTGACTTGTAGCATGTAAGAAAATTACAAACCTCAAATTTATTAAGCTTGAAACTCTGGTGTCCCAGAAGCTTGACTTTCCCTCAATCCATAGATTTCCTAGTTGTGTCTAGTTTAATGTGAAGCAAACATTCATAGGTCCTTGCAATGATGAACTGCGATATTAATCACTTAGGACTTGTTTTGTGCAGCCGGCAGGCCTGAGCCGTGTCTGTAAAGCTGCCCTCCAAATACACATGTATGTACTTTAGGAGGGCTGAGACTCAAACAGATTCGATTCTATACTGCAAAGGAGCTCATTTATTTAAGGAAAAGTATCAAGCCTGACTTGCCAACCTGGGGTAATGCTTGCTATGTGTTGGTGGGGCTTTTTTTGTTTTGTTTTGTTTTTTCCCTGCTTGACGAACTGGAGAAAAGAACAATGATCCAAATGTTCAGGGAATACGTTCAGGCATCCTGCCTGCTGAAATGACTTGAGGAGCTTGAGGGAAAGCTCCCACATTTAAGTTAATAAGGCTGAGAAGGGCCTGCAGTTTAAGAAATTCTTATAAAGTATCTATCAGCGCTAATGCTTCACCAGTCAATTGATTTCTAGTTGTAAGAAACTGCACAGTTATGTGCCCGGGGAAATTTTAGACATGTTTGTCATACTCCAGTGAGATTCAGGCTGTTATACCAAAAGTCCATAGGTATTTAAAAAGCCCAGTTAGACTTCTTTTATTTCTGGGGTAAAAAGGGTATGTAGAATCGTAATTACCTTTGAAGATACTGCATTGTCTAGCTTCGATTTGCCTTTCATTTTGAAGCAAAAGGCTTGTATCTACCCAGCACAAATACCCACCGGTAGAAGACTGCACCGTTTTCCTGTCTGCACAGGGAGGCTCCAAAGTTACCCCAGATCCCCACACCCGTACCCTCTTGAACTGGGAAAGTCTGGGCCCATCCCTGCCTCAGGATCTCAGAGGAGCCCGAGTCCCATTGGGTCACCCTTGCAGCAGCTTTAAGGCAGTGCTTTTGATCTGATGTTCACCTTGCAGAAGTCATGCCGTTTGAGGGAGCAGGCTTTTATATCAAATAGTCTTGACTCTGTCGCTTTTTCTCAGGTAGAGCTCAAGAGCAACAGGTTTTTCTGCCAGACTGACCAGAAGGCAGCAGACAGCCTTTATTGATTAAGAGCAGCTTAAGAAGTCTTAGCGTAGTCACCAAGAATAAAATTTCAAGAGTGTGTTGATGGTTTAAGAGTTTGAGCTCTGTTAATATTCAGTAACACCTTCTCCAAGCCATTTCTGAAAATGTATCGTAACGTAGGTGCACGCAGCAGCCCAGGCCTGGCTACATCCCCTGCAGATGGTCTGAGTTCGGTTGGGTACCAGGAGTAGCCTAGCTGTGACCAAGTTCTTCCCTACCTGTAGAACTCACCTTGGAAGCTCTGCAGATACTACGAAGATGAACTCTCACGCTGACTCCTGCAATGGTCATACCTGGACAAACCAGCTGAAAGGAGACTTGTGTCGGGTGTTGGCGTGGTGTTTTCAGTCTTCACTAGCGCATAAACCTGCTTGCCTTTGCACCTGATTTACCTGGTTACTTGTGGGAGCTTTTACTCGGGTAGCCACAGGAAGAGGTGGGCTTCTCGTGGTTAGACTGCACGTAACAAGTACACGTGCTCCAAGTGCTTCACGGCAAAAATAGAGCTGTTTGTGGTGCCCCACAGCTGTTTTGCTGCTGTTGCATTATGCAAAGGGACTCCAGTAACCGTTGTACATCATTAAATTCTCTGTATCGTGGTACACTCTTACGTTACCATCCTCAGAACAATGAGAATAATTTAAATAACTGAGTTAAAATACTCCTACATGCTATGGTTCTGCAGTTTCCTTATATTGACCCAAGAAGGAAGTAACGAGATGATTGTGTTAATATGTTTCCTGCTTAGTTCTGTAACTAAACCAGATGTCTGCATCTGGTCGATAAACATCTCTGCAGCATTTTAAGCTAAAATGCAAACGATTTTATTCTTCAGGAAAAGCTCCCTTTTCAATATGAGATGTTCTTTCTCTTTTAAGTGAACTTGGACATTTTGACTACTAAAGGCAGTATCCTTCCGACCTCTCATATGTACAATTTTTATCTTACTTAAATGTTACTCATAGCAGTAGTTGTTAAATTTGTCCAATTTAGCACGGAGCATTTACAGAATTGACACTAGAATTTGTAAAAGTGAAGAAGAAGAGTAATCCCTAACATGGGGACTTTGTTCTAATGCAGACTGAATAAGCAGCATCAAAAACACCTGGAGAAATTATTGGTGAGGAGACAGGTGAGGCCAGGACAGAGTTCTGTGATAGATTACGTGCACATAGATTAATTTCACATTACATGTGAAAAATGCTTTCTACAGAGGATATCCTTTCAAAGATTTCTTTTTCATTTTTAAAACAACCTTAAAATTTGTGCTAGAAAAAAATTTCTTTGCCTCAAGTATAATACTGCAGTGAAATGTTTGGTAATGTCTCCGAATTCCCACTAGAGGGTGGGTAAGGCACATGGCACGGGCAACTTCACACCTACTGAAGCCAAGCGGGATCTTCCAAATGGCTCAGAAAATGTTTGTATTTCTCTCAGTGCTGACACAGAAAGATAAAGGATGAGATCAGCCCCACACAGCGATGGCCCCACAAAAGGGCAGAGGTTTGGCCGTGCTGTCGTGTGAAGCCTGGGGGATTTCTCAGCGACAGTACGCGGGGAGGGAGGACGTCCCATTGCGACAGAGCGCATCGTTACGGCTTCGCAGGAGCCCTTTCTGCTTCCGTGGCTCTCAAGCTTTGCAGCAAAGTGCTTCAGATGTTTCTGTTCTGCTTGAAGGCCGTGTCCTGTCCTCCACCAGAGGGACGTGGTTAGTGTGGGAGACGGATGTTTGCCGTCTGCTGCTGGTTGACGCCAGGTCCCTTTGCTGAACTGGGGTATGGAGCGGGTTCCAATGCACCTCACCTAACTCCAGATTGTCACAGCTGAAAAAAACCACTCTCAAATTCTTCCCTATTGACAGCCAAATTTGGAGCTCTTACTTTGGTTTTGGTTTTGTTCTTTTTTCTTAACTATCTAGACCACAAAGAGGTTTGGCTAAAAAAGTTGTTTTGCAGATTTGTGATGCATTAAAGGAAAGTAATTCCTCGGCCATTTTTGGTGACAGCGGTGCTCTTTGGTGTCGCCCACATCTTCTGCAGATGATGTTATCTCCACATCTCTATGGCAAAGGTGCCTCTGAAAGAGCTGGAGGTCTTTCTGCCCGAAGCAGAAACTGCTTTATCGCTGCTAACTACTGAACACCTTGTCTTAAGGTCCACCTCCTTTGCTATGAGAATTTGCAGAAAGATAGAGGCCAAAATTGTTAGCACCACATGTTAGCAGGTAGTACCTACAGACTTTTAAAGAAGCTGGGCATGGCTTTAGCTGAGACCAGAATTTAGATAATCAGCGCCAAGCAGTTTGTTCCAAGGGCTTCATCTGCCAGGTACGTTAAGGCCCAGAGATGTATGGGAGAACAGAAAGAATGATGATGTGTTACATTGCAGGGGGGGTTCAGATTAGCTCCTACATTAACAAATAGTTTGTGTGTATTACAATGAAAATTTCTGGCATTATGTAAGGATTAGCTCCTGCTTTCCTCGCTTGGGAAACAAGTGTAATGTTATTTAGGCGGTTAGTGCTGAGCCAGCTCAGAGGTGTTGCTCCAGCTATTCATAGTTGCATTCAAATGACTGTGCCTATGTCTTTTGATCGATATGTATCCAAACTCAACTATAGCCATGATTGACCTTTGGAGGGGTTAATATTTTATGTCAAAATTGGATATTTTTCTGCAATGTGTTGTTTTGCCCAATTTTGCATGTGCTGATTATGTTTATTTGTTTGCTTGAGCTGGGTACTAACTTTTCATGTGTTGCTTTTATTTCTAGAAACCACAGATTCCACAGAGATAGACACTGACAAGGAGAAATATATGCTAAATGACAGGGGTAAATAAATGCATACAGTGTCACCGGATGGAATGGCTTTTCAGATTATGATGCAATTTGTTTTATCATGTAATTTGCATTTCATGTAACAAATAGTTTGTTTTATGATGTCTTTACTGTCAGACGTTAAGTGGAATTAATGGAGCTGAGCTGCTGTTCAGGAAACCAGTGCCAGGAAGTACAAAAGACTGTAGAGCTTTATCAATATTTACAGTAGTATTTTTACTTACACTGTTGTAGCTACACTCTTCATTTCCTATGATTTCTTCAATGCTGAATAGTAAGGTCTATTTAGCTGCTGTTGATGTCATTTTGCGTAAGGCCATCAATAATTTTTTATATAACTTTCAAAAGTTTTCAGTTTTTTTAAGCTTTCAATTTAAGTACAAGTCATTTGAAAACAAAGCCAGAAAGGAAGATGAGCAAGGGTGAACTTAAATATATTTTCCTTAGGAAAACATGTTAATTTTTTTCCCCTTCCTCTGTTCAATACAGAGATGACGGAGGCGAATATTTTATTCACTGAAAGATATTTGAATCTGGAATTGAAGATCTGAAAGAAAGCTGAAGAATTTTCAAAATGTATAATGAGCTATTTTATCATTAAAGTTTATTTGATATTTTATTTAAATTTTTCAATACAATGATGAGAGAATAAAAGCAGCTTCTATGAGCTATGACTTTTTTGGCAGTTTTTCCCTGTTTGACAGTTTTGTCCTTGCTCTGTTGCTCTCTCTCCACGTCGCTGGCCGCATGGTCAGCTCCACTCATTCATTAGTCTGCAGCTCATTTGTCCTTAAATTGAAAGGGGGATTTTAATTGTAGCTGTACTCATAGCAAAGTACTAAATACAGATAGAATATTAGACAATAAAGAGGCAGATACAAATCTTTATGAGCTTTTGTCTGCGGGTGAGTATGAATTAGAAAGGTTTTACTGAGCATCAGTGTTAAACTGCATGTAATTCCGGGCAGGCACATGGAAGAAACGCTCCCAGTGGGAGGTTTGGGTTCAGGGGTGTGTGGGGCTGTGACTTCAGCTTCCAGCAGAACTGGGAACAGGAAGAAGAGTATTTGCTTTTGTCATGAAAGCGGAATTTGTGGAACATCTGTGGGGAAAAAAAGAAAACCCTGAAAGTCTGCTTCTCAGGGACTGCAGTCTCGTGTGATGTGCTCTAACCCACAGGCAGTGGGTTGGCCTGGGGGGGCTGTGTATGGAGTAAAATGCTGCGCTGTGTGATGAGGTCCCAGTAGTCTGGTTAGTATTTTGTTGTAGTGTTTACAGTTTTGCACAAAGTTTTTAGAGTAAGAAAACATCTAAGGAAGTTTTCACTTCAGTTTAATAGACGAACAGAGGTGAACAGTGAATGGTGTCAAAGCAACTGCAGTAAAAATTGATTACAGTGGAGTAAATGTGCTTCATAGTACATTAGCTACAGAACACACATAATTGTGAAGGTGTAGCTTCATTTGAATACATTTAATTATGCATATTAATAGCAATTGATGATTTATGAACTGAGCTAAGCTTCCACTGTTCTGTTCTGTCTGAATGTTTTTTCTTTTTTCCTTTTCTTTAGGCCCAGTATTTTTCCTCGCTTGTTTTAGCGTTGCTGCAGGATTTGCGTTATTTTGGTATTGCTGGAACTCAGGTAATCGACTCCCCTGGCTTTTCTCTCCGTTGCCTCCCGTTAGCACGTGTCGGGAGGGCGGCGCACCACTTGATCTAACATGGCTCACTTAATAGTGCAGGTCGAGGTGTCATCATTCATTAATGAGGGTAGGATACAAATGGCGCTCCAGATACGTGGAGATATAAATAATGGATAGTTTGCCTACAGAGGATGCCACAAATAGGGGCTCTTTTTAAAGACGGTAGCCATGTGAGCTCCGGTTGCTATAGCAATGGGTCATGGTTCCCAGCAGTCATGAGGCAGGAAAACACCCCAACCTTCTGGCTTCCGCATCCCCTGGGAGCTGGTCGGAGCGTGGCCAGTGCTGGAGGACGCCAGCTGGATCTGCTGAGCCCGAGCAGCTGCAGCCGTTGCCCCTGTTGCTGGCTCATGGGGTGGGCTCTCCCTGTGGCTGGAAGGTGCCTGCTTCAGCAGCAGAGCAGGGCTTCTCTTCCTCTCCACAGCCTGACCTTCCACCTGCCGTCAGAGCGGCAGCTCTTCACAGAAGGTGCATTGATGCATCCACATGGTTCCGCTCCAGCGAAGCGGTGAGTCAGTGCTGGTGGGAGAGATCCAGGGGAGGGAGATTCAGCTGATTCAGAGGCGTCACTCGCTCTCGAGTCTCCGCACAGTGCTGTGGGAAGTGCCTATCTTCATGTGGTAGGTGGGGAGCAGAATCCAAACTCCATTTTGGCTTAGTGCCTTCTGCTCCTCGTGCCCCAGTCACAGCAGTTGTAGTTGGACATTCTTTAGTAATTTTTTTCCAGAGCTGTGGGCTACAGTAGCACCAGTTTCAGGTGATGTCGGAGTCTGGGCTGTGTTACCCTTCATTCCCAGATCTGAGTCCTTCAGCTGGACTGTCCATGGAGTCAGGGCTAAGGCTAAAAGGCTAACCCATGCGTTTCCTTAGCTGCCATCACTTCCCTTCATCAGGTTCTGTCACCAGCATTTAATAGAAGCATTCTCAGAAAAGCGTTCAAGGACTGATACCAAAAAGCCAGAGAATCCATCAGTTCCTTTGATCCCTGTTAAGTAGCCGTAGCATTAGAATGATAGAATTATAGGATCATAGAATTGCTGAGGTTGGAAGGGACCTTTCAGACCATCGGGTCCAACCATCAACCCAACACTGACAAAAACCACCACTAACCCATGTCCCTCAGCACCACATCTACCCGGCTTTTAAATACCTCCAGGGATGGTGACTCCACCACTGCCCTGGGCAGCCTCTTCCAAGGCTTGATGACCCTTTCAGTGTAAAAATTTTTCCTAATTTCCATCCTAAACCTCCCCTGGCGCAACTTGAGGTCATTTCCTCTTGTCCCGTCACCTGTTCCTTGGGAGAAGAGACCGACCCCCCCCGGCTACACCCTCCTTTCAGGGAGTTGGAGAGAGCAAGAAGGTCTCCCCTCAGCCTCCTTTTCTCCAGGCTGAACACCCCCAGCTCCCTCAGCCTCTCCTCGCAAGGCTTGTGCTCCAGACCCCTCACCAGCTCCATTGCCCTTCTCTGGACCTGCTCCAGCCCCTCACGGTCTTTCCTGTCGTGAGGTGCTTTCTAGAAGTGTGTCTTACTTTCAAACGGAACTGGTTTCAGCTCCAGCCTGGCATTAAGCCTTTCTCCACCAGACTGCAGACCCCCTTGGTTCTGTGCCAGCTGACATTTCATGTTTCTCCCTGTGGAGATCCTTGTGCCTCCAGTAATTTCTCAGTCTTTATTTTGCCAAAATTGCCAACCAAAGCTCTCAAAGTCTTTTCTTCCGAAGTTATTTTTTTCCGGTTTTTGATGCTCTTCCCTATACCTACGTGGTGTCTCAGTGCCCCATGTGCCCTGGCTGTGGTGTCCCAGGCTTACATCCCCTGGTGCCGTGCTCAGGTGTAAAGCTGCCCGTTACCTAACTCAGTAACTGTCTTGTCTGCCTGGGTCTGAAATTGCAGCGATTAATCCCAACAGATTCATCATTAACCTGTCTTGGCAGTTGATATATACAAGACTGAAGGAAATGGGCTTTCCTCTGGAGTAATTTTTTAATTGATTTTTATTTTTTGTAGGTGCTGCTTATTAGCTAGAATGAAACGTCGCTGTGTTCACTTTCTCTTTTTCCTCCCATCTTCATTTCTGTTTCAGATATGAAAGTCACAGGAAGAGCCAGGAGAATTTTGGGCTTTTCTCCTATTATCATAGGAAGACATGTTAGAAATATTTGTATGTTGTATTTGGAAGACTTATCAAGAAATTAAGGAAAGCTGCCTCATCACTCTTGTCTGTACAGTATACCTGCCAAGGGAAGACAACGGTGCATGAATATTAATGTACTATAGGCTCATACCAAAGATTTTATTAACTAGCTTCATCAATAATTGTGTTGCCTCAAGATGTATATATGTCCTTCCTTATGGGAATGGACCATTTATTTTTGTAAATGCTTATTTTAAAATATTTATCATTTGGATAAAAAATATTTTTAATACAAACTTTAAAATTATATTCTAAGTGATCATGGGTCTTAAGCCATGTTTGCTTATGTGTTTTATACTGCAATGAAGGATCACAACTGTTTAAAGAATGCTAGCCTGTCTTTTGTGTTAATTAATTTAAGAAAAGCACTTAAAAAATTACATGCACTCAAAGCCTTACCAAGAAATGGATCTCCCATCTCAGGACTGTCTGTTTTGTCTAGATCCTTTGTACTTGCTGCCTGAGCTCAGGTGGGCACTGGCATCTCTGGCATCTATCAGTGCCTTTGTGTGTGCCTGGCACTTGCCGTGTTTTCTCCTCTTCAGTCTGTGGCTCATCCCAGCCTGTCTTCTTCACCTTCACACTCAGCTGTTGGCTGGGGTTTGGATGTGCTGGAGCTGGTGCAGCTGGTTCCCAGCCCGCAGAGGGTCCCAGGGACTGGAATGTCGGATCTGAAGCACTTCAAAATACCAAGAAAATTTTTCGAATTTACTTAGCTTTTCCTTTTCCAGTGAAGCATTTTGCAGTCTAAAAAACTGAAGTAATCCAAGGTACTTTGCAGGGACTTAAATGCCATGACATGGGGCTTTTTTTATGGCCAAAAATATGTATACTTACTTGAAGAGCCTGAGGTTGTTCGTAATGTCATTTGATAATGTCATGTTTTCCTTCTGTGAGTTGAAACCTGAAAAATTTGCGGAAGCCATTGTAAGACTTAAAATCTTGAGGAAGATGCGGGAGTCAGGGCTGCGGATGGAGCAGCCGGGGTTTCTCCGCGTGCTCCTGCCTGGCCCAGTGCAGATGGCGGTTCCTCCCCAGGTGGGAGGTGCAGGAGTTCGGCACTGGCTGTGAGAAGTGACATTTTCAGTGGATAGTTCTGCAGTTACACGGTCAAGAGCGTAAGGAGCTTGGGGAGACCATGTCCCTGCACTGGGTGAGAAAGACGCTTTGTGGCTCTTCATTCACTGGCTGAACAAAGAGGTTACCAGGTCGGCTCAGATGTCACCCGAATAAAAGCTGCAGCGACATCACAAGTTGCCATGCACTGGGGGATCCGTTGCAAGATTCTCAGGCATTTGGAGTGGTTTTCTCAAAACAGTCAGACTGAAAACTATCTTCCAGCTTTAAACATTATTTGTGCTATAAAAATGTCATCTTCTCCAAAGCAGATCATTCTGTAAGAGATGTATTTCCTTCCAGGACAACGCTCACCTGATAGAGTATCAAGTCCAGAGGAGGAATTGGGTGCAGGGCCAAATTTACAAGTAAAAGACCCGAAGAGTATTTGCAGGAAATACCCTGAGAGATGAAAAAGGGCTCAGAAGACCCTGACTTTACTGTTCTGATAAATGTTTTGACCAATGGCACTGGAGTGCGGCTGGGACACGAGCCAGCCCCACGCAGAGGTCGCCCGGTTGCTGCCCTGTAAAACCTGGGCTGAGACAAACGCCACGCGAGCAGCGTGACACCCAGCAGAGCAGATTGCTTCGGCTTCTCTTCCCCTGCTTCCCCCCCGCTGGCCCCTGCATCGCTTCAGTCTGATCCCCACAGGGGCTCAGGTTGGGGAGAAGGTGATGGAGCAGAGCGGGGTTCCTGCAGAATGGGCTCACCACGAGGTCTGCTGCCCTTGGGACCCCGCCAGCTGCTCTTGCGCTGCCTTCCAACTTGGCAAGGGCTTTAATTATAGTCTGTTGTTTTCTCTCTGCCTTGCCTTGTGTTTAACGTGGCAACAGGTTGTTTTTTTCCTCCAGCAAACCGGCTCTAAATTACAACATTTGAAATGAAATGTCCCTTTCCTCTCTGCTGCTGAAGTCCTATAGCAGCTCTTTTTTAAGGGACTAGCAAAAATACCTCTGAAATCTAAAAAGGTTTTAAATTTTTTCCTTGAAGCCAATTATGAAGCCTCATTAGAGGAAGAATATTATGTTTTACACAGAAAAAACACCTGGTATTCAAAGTAACCGCAACAGTCACATCTCATTTTAAAGCAGAAACGGAGGCCTTACCACTGCTGGGCAGATTCCTCCTGTGTAGATTGTCCACTGTCTTGCCCTCGGAATAACAGGCTGCAAATTACTGTGAGCTGTTACTGAAACCTGCAGATGTTATCGGTGCCTTATTTAGTGTGAAGGTGAGAATCTGCAGGTTCAAGGATGCCTTGGGGTGCCAGGAGCCCTCTCGGGTCCATAAACCTGCCCAGGAGCGCTCTGGCGCAGCAGGACATGGTCCTCCCAGTTCCTCAAACTGAGCCTTGAAAACCATATGGAACAGGAAAGTTTACTGAAGGCTATGGATCTGTTTCTTCCCTTTCTGAGGTTGTTTGAGATGAGGATGCCTCTCAGGGGAAAAAAAAACCAGAAATCCAGGATGAGCTATCCCCAGGGTTAGGGCTGGGAGCAGAGAGGAAAAATGGGTCATGGTTCATCCCAGTGTTGTTAAAGAGCTTGACAGCAAAGAATAGAAAATGATCTGTTTCTTTACTAGTGTGGCTAGCTATCACATTGGCACAGGCATAGACTGGGAGACATTCTTTTCCTTGGAAGATTTTTCGTTCAGGAGCAAATACGGAGGTTTAATGCGCTTCACCACAAGCGGCACGTGCCAAGAGCGGGTGGAGTGACAATTCCATGTCGAGTTCCTGGTGGAAGCCCATATGTACCTGCGTGGGAGTGGGGTCCTTCTAGGCGAGCAGTGCTATTCGCTGGGAAATAAATCAAGCAGGGTCGTGGCTGAGCCTGTCTAGCTGCAGAATTCCAGCTTCGCTGTCAAGTAGAGAATAGCTTGGCATTTGCTGCTGAAACTGTACCGGTGTTCAGGAACGTGCTTTACTTTATGTGCAGGGAAGTTGTCCTGGCTGTGGAAATGCAGTAGGTGGTTACACGTGCAGGGGATAGAGGCTGTTCTTGTGAGTGCTGTGGGTCTCATGCCGCAGAGAGTAGGTGTGCTAATAAAAAGCAGCCGTGGTTTCGCCATACCCTCTTTCACCTTGTGCCAGTCTTGTGGAAGGAGTCAGACGTTTGCTTTTCCCTCCGTGCACAAGCAGGTTGTGCCTTTGGCGGCACCGTGGCTGAGTGGTGGGTGGGTGGGTGATGCTCTGCAGGGGGCTGACCTGGCTCCGGGGAAGGGGATCCACAAGGAGAAGCTGTGTCTCCGGAGGCTGGGAGTGGGCAGGTTATCGGGCAGAGGGCTGCTCTGCCGGCTTAGCCCATGGTCTGCCGCCGCGGCCTCCCACCCAGGATGCTGCAGCTCCCGCCAGGCACCGTTCTCATCCTCCTTGCTGCTCTGCGACTTGTGCCCGAGTCCCGAGGGGAGGAACAGGGATGAGCTCCGTGCTCTTCACCCTGGAGGCCTGATACCTAGCCAAAAATCATCTTTCTTCCCTGTTTTTGGTGGTTTGGGTTTTTTTCTTGTGAACAGGCTTTTTGCTTTAAAGTAATGCAGAAACCGCCTCCGATTGTCTTGGTGGGGGGGTCGGGGCTCCTGGGTCAAGGGCAGGATCCGGGCGCAGTTGGAGCCCCTGAGCGGAGCGTGCAGGGGGCTGGGTGAGCCACCAAAGCAGTTAATGCCGAGTGACGGGGCTCCTGCCCGCAGAGAGCACGGGGAGCCGAAGTGACAGATCATACGATGAATTTGCACAATTCCATTTAAAGACAGCCTGCTATTTAAAGTACTTCAGTGAAGCATGATGTGCCTGCGAGCCAGGGCTGGAATAAAGTGATGATTCATTTGGGGACATCCTGGGCTACTGCGTGGCTGCTGGCTGGAGCCTTGCAAAGCTGCTGAGGCAAAGTTACGCTCTTTGTTTCTTTCACTTGTGATTATTTTTTTTCTCCTACTGTAATAAATTGGAAACGTATTTGGTCAAAATTTGCAGTTCTGGATGCTTTTCACTGCTGTCTGTATGCACAGATTTTACCGCAGAGAGATGCCATGCCTTAGCTGGGTTGTCGTCTTGAAGTCTGTAAAAATCAATGGCTTTTTTTTTTTTAATGGGGTGAAGCTGACAATGAAATTGAAATAAAATCTGTACCGAGAAAAAAAATGCTGCTGTTTTTCTTGTAGTTAATGCTTTGCACTTTCTTCCAGAAGAGTCCAGACCATGTTGCCCTCCCATGGCTGGTGTTGGCCGACAGACTCCTTCCTGGTCTCTGCTCTGTGATGATTACATTTTTGGTTTGGGTATTTGTGGCAAGAAATGCCACAAATTTTTCATCTGCTTTCAAAATTATTTGCAGTTTTTCTGCTTGACTTGTATAGTGATCTGAAGTTAAACATCAGTGTAAGGTCTGGGTGTCTTTCAGTTAAGCCTTAACGTTGTGTCATTTTGGTAATCCAGTGACTCATTGCCCGTCAAGACTTGCACAGAGGCCTCCCTCTTGGTATAAAGGGATGGACTTTGACACAAGATTGATTTTAAGGGTTATTTTGACCACCCAAAAAGGGACTTCATGGAAGAAAAATTTGTAACCAGCTTGTTCTTTTGGGTAAAGTTTCGATGGGGATCTGCTCGCCCAGGTGCTATTCTTGGTGGTGTTAAGAATCCTACCAAAGCAATGTGTTGCTGCAGCAGGAGAAGCTTCAGGAGAAATCGCTGGCCCACAGCCTGGATTGCACCCCCTGCTGCAGGACTTCCATAGAGTCATGGAATGGTTTAGGCTGGAAGGGACCTTAAAGGGAGGGACACCTCCCACCAGAGCAGGTTGCTCCAAGCCCCATCCAACCTGGCCTTGAACCCCTCCAGGGATGGGGCAGC
>JAOXNO010000003.1:23571881-23592077 GCA_028565335.1 Limnodromus scolopaceus | reverse complement strand
AAGGCCAGGTTGGAGGGGGCTTGGAGCAACCTGCTCTGGTGGGAGGTGTCCCTGCCCAGGGCAGGGGGTGGCACTGGATGGGCTTTAGTGACCCTTCCAACCCAAAGTATTGTGCAATTCTGTGATTCTGAATCTCTCACCTAGAGGGTTTATAAAGCAAATACAGCCTCTTGTCCCACCATTGAATCACACGCCACTCCATGCCCAATTTGCTTTAGTTTTATGCCATTTTATCGTCAAGCAGTGAGGTGCAGTTAGAGCTTCTGGAGGTGAGAAGAGGCTCATCCTTCACTCTGAGGTCTCACAAGTGCTTCTTGGCGCTGGCTTGGAGTCACCCTGATTTATCACTGCTGCTTTTTGCAGCTCTGGAAGAACCCCATCCTGCCAGGAGGCCAGAAGGCAGTTTACAGCAGGTAGGAACCAAAGTCAAAATCCAGGTATAATAGGTAAAATGATAGCAGAAAATAATAATTCTTAATAATAATAGTAATAATAATAATAACTTGGATAGCAGTTTTCTATGAAAGAGCTGCAGATGTGTCTTTCAGGGTATTCCCAAGCAGGGAGCACTGTGGAACTCAGCCGAGACTTGTCTTGCCTGGCCCAGAGCCATTGCGAAAACAAACAAGTAGGAAGGAAATTCCTCATTTGGAGCTGGAGGAAATTCAGCCCTGGATGAGTCTAGGCTGGTCCTGACTCTGGAAGCACGAACAAGAAGATTTGTTATTCAATCACACCCTGTCTCTGCAAGTGAAGAGGACACACAAGTTAAACAAAGTTGTAATGGTGACATCTGGTTTAAAGATGTCTGATATCCCTATTTGATATGGATATCCCTATCTGATATCTATATTGATATCCCTACTGATATCTCTATTTGATAACCTGGTCCCTTTGAGATGTTGGGATGGGACCTACCATGGCAGCTGTGGGACGTGGGACTTTCAAACCTGAGGGGTTTTTTTCCTGCATGGAGGGAAAACGAACTTTCACAGAGTGTGAAGGAGAATCCTGACCCATCCCCTGTCGTGCCTTGCTCTCCCACTGCCCCATTTATTGCACTTCATGCAGTTTGATTGTGTTAAGTCACGTTCCCAGAATCTGGATCTCCACGAGCAATGGAGACGCCTGGGGGGAATATAGTCATTTCTCTCCTGAGCAGTGCTCTCCCTGGCATGCCCGATGAGTCACATTTTCTGACACAGAAAAAAATAAATCCTATTTCAGGGAAAAGACACATAGCTGCCACCCTCCATGGCTTCCATGAGTCCAATGCAAATGTGAAACATAAGGCCTTTCCAATGATTTAATTTATTTCATCCTTGACGCCAGAAAACTGGGGTAATGTTTGATGGTGACGGAACCAATTTATTCTCAAATATTTTTGGCACCAGTGAAAACGGTTGGTGATGTTTCAGGAGTCCTGGTGTGGCGCTTCGTACCATGGCATCAAATTTACCTCTCGCCTCCCCACTAATTAGTAGTTGTACCCTAAGAAGGTGATTGGCGCTGCCTCTATGCTGAAAGACTGGAAAAGGGAGGAGGAGGAGGAGTGAAAAGCATCGTGAAGGAGGCTGGAAGAACAAGTAACCAAAGTTTTTGCCATCTCCATTTCTGACAAAGCCAACTTGTCTGACGAGCAGGCATTGGAAAGTCTCTGCTCCCAGATGGGGAGCTGTGGCCCCCTCCCTGGGAAGGCAGCCAGGTTATTAAATAGTTCTCATTATGAAATAATCTTGGGGGTGGGTGGGAAACAAACCATGAAAACAGATCTTCCCTTCAATAAACTGCGGAGAAGGAAGAAAGTGTGTTCAAAATAATCCATTGCATCCAATAGCAGGGAAGGTAATTTTTTTTGTCACCACCCTGTTAGGAAGTAGGATAATAATTGGTTAGATATTATTCTTGAAAGGAATTATTCTTGTATTCTGTGTCTTCCAGTACTTATCATAATGTATCCTGCAATATGTAAGCAATGCTCCCAATGTCACAGCCAAGGGCCATTAGAAAAGTGGGGCTGAGGCTGAGAGTGGGCATTTAATGCAGAATAAAGAAGTCAATTGGTGTGAAAATGTGAAATTCCTCCCTGCAGAAGCCTTTAAACACCACATTTTTTCATGCCAGCCTTTTTGCTGTGGATGTACCTACATGGCTGGTGTTTGCTCCCTGATGCAGCCAAGAGCACCTGCTAATAGTGTTTCCATCAGCTCTGCCCCCTCTGCCCTCCTGCTGCTGTTGAATGTGCCCAAATGTCGGGATGAAATGACTGGTGGTGGGGACAGGGGTGACACTCTGGGCTCAGCTGACCCGTCGCCCCTGCAGCGCTTGGACGGAGCCCAGCCTCCGGGGAGAAAAACCTGCTCCAAGAACCTGCTGTGGCCACGCAGTGATTTAGCTCTTCCTCAAATGCTTTCTCTCATTTATTTTAATTTATTTCTTGCTCTACTGATGTCTTGTCTCAGCTTTTGACTCTTGTTGATCACCTGCAAACTTGAAAGGGCTGAGGCAGGACCCCTACGTGACGCTGGGGTGAATGGGGTCCTCTCCCACTCCTGATCTACTGCAGCTGTAAAGCAGCGACCTCTCCTTTTGCTAGGGGAGAAAGAGCTCCTCAGACATAGAGCTTTCTGAGATACGGGCGGTGGGAATTTGGGACACCTCAAACTTTCTTCTCTTCTGTGTGCTTCCAGGTGGGTAGTCAGCTTGAGCTTAGCACTGCTCCCGAGATGGAGTTTGCCTGCTTTTCAAGACTTTTGACCATGGTGCCTCGTGCAGTTCATGTGCAAGCTTCTAAAATCAAAATGAAGTGCTGAAATGGTATTTCATAAAGGAGGATATCATCTCGTCTCCCATCACTGTGGGAGGTTTCTTCTGAGATGCATCCTGTGCTCTGGCGTGGTTCCTTGGGGTACATCTGCATCTGAACATACCGGTGGTGTGGTCTTTACAATGCATCAGCTTCTCTTTAAAGGCATTAAATTCATATATATTTAAGTGATGTTTTCTACTAGAAAAACAGTGGTTTACAAACAGCCACCGTCTGGTGGTATCTGGGCTACCAGTTGCTTCCAGGCTTACTCTAAGGGAAGCGGGGTATCTATGCCATCCTTCTACTGTTTCCTTTCCTGGACATCGCTTGGGACAACTTCTGCCCTGCTCAACCATCTCCCTACAGACAGTGCAGCAAAGCTGCTGGGAGTATTCAGAAGCTCTTGGTTTATTACTTTTTAATTCCTTAATGGACACGTAGGGTTTCTGGGGTTGGCTGTGCAAAGATAGGAGGCTCTACTTCTCCCATTCGGATATTCTGTTTATGTATACAACCTGCAAATCGTTTCTTTAAAAGTAAAACGCTGCCGTTTAGAAGCAACGTGCCTTTTTCTTGTAGGCAAACAACTAAGCAGAAGGAGAGATGTCTGCTTTTCAGTCTCAGTGCTTCTATACGCCTTGCGCTGCCTCTAAGATTTGATGATTTATTTCCAAGCAGTGGTGAGTTTAAATGTGCAGGTTATCAAAGATATGAGTTATACGTGTGAAAATATATCATCGGTTCTCTTTTAAGTGTTCCCACTTCCTTGCAGTAAGTAAATACACTTTCAGCAGAGCCTGTCCTCCTGTGGTTTGACAAAATAATATTGTAGAACAAGGACCAGCTTTTGACATTGTTTTGGGGTTTTTTGTTTGAAAACAAACTGTAAAACAGTGCATAGACTGGTACCACACATAGCATTTCCTGAACCAAATAAAACTTAAGATGACAGCACCTTTGGTAAGCTAGAAAAAAAGCAGAGCTTAGTGTTTGGATTCTGTCACTTGATTCTGATAACTCTTTTGTAAATACTTGAACAATCAAGATTATAATGGTTTTTTCCAGCTGTTAAAATAAACGAGCATCCAAGCTTTTAGGGTACCAGGTAGTCACAAGCTGTGCCCTGGAACCAAGGAGATGAGTGTGGAGCACCAGTACCTCTGGTGCAGGGCACGGTGCCCAGCCCAGTGCCTCCACCAAAGCCAGGGCACGGTGCGGCTGGAGGCCAGACCTGGCAGGAAACAGGACAAACCATTTGCTAGAATAAATTCAAATGAGTGACCAAACCCTTCCGACTGACAGTTGGGGGAAAAAAAAAAAAAACAGGACTCTGCTTCCCAGTTCAGCACATTGTATGTAATAAATGTAGAATAAGCAGTGACCTGGTTTAAAAGACAAATATTTAAGAGTCAGTTCCAGTAAATACAGTCATCACCTGCTTCGGTCAGTGCAGCTACACTGAAAATTTCAGCCAGGCAGCCCTCTGTGCTGGAGGGACTAATGAGAAGGACCAGAGCAGCGTGTGTAATTCTTACTCTGCTCAGCAGCTTATGAAACAGAAGGAAACGGGTGACCTGGCATGAACTGCTTCCCGAGACAGCCAGGAAAAATTCATCTCGCTTCATTATTGATGACCTCTTTTTAAGTGGAATGTTTGCCTACAACCAAGAATTCTGGAGAAGCACAGCAAACCAAAGAGCCATTCAAACCAATGCATTTGTTTGCCACTCCTAGGAGATATTTGCTAGGATTTTAAATAAGCACCTGACTTAAAAGAATAATAATAATGTGATTAAATTATTCATACTGGAAACCAGCTTGCAGATGCTTTTGTCTGCTAAAAAATACATGACTTCTGAAGGCTTCAGAGACTTAAAACACAGATTGCGTGTCTGAGGAGGTTTTGCAAATCTTACTTAATCACAATAAAAGACATGGTAATAAACCAGCATTCTTTTTATTTAAAAAAAAAGACATCCGGCTGCAGGTTGAATACTGCTGTTGCCCAGGACAGTCTTGTATTCAGATGGCCTTCAGCTCAGGTTTCCCTGTGTTCAGAACCAAAAGAAGAGATCAGGCGCTCCGACGTTGCCGGTGTCTCTGTTGCGATGCTTCAGTCCCACTTCCAGGAGCTCAGGAGGCAGAAGGGTTCACAGGGCTTTGTTGTTGTTGTTCTGAGCTGGGCTCTGGCAGCGTTCAAGTGAGCACACACCTACCCCTTAACGCAGATCTCCACATTCAGCTCTTGGCACCCAACAAGGTGTTCAAGCTTGAAGGAACTTTCTTTTCCCTCCAGTATGTCCCAAACCCTGTGTCTTGCAAAGTCCACTGGAATCTGCAGTTGACAAGTCGTTGCCTGGTGAGCGTTCCCTACCCTGGGCTCTGGATCCAGTCAGTTCCAGAAGCTGCTGGGAGATGGGATGTACAAGCCTTGGTAGCTTCTGTTGGGCAACAGCTTAGCAGTAAAGATGCTGTAACAACAGCTATTACAATTTCCTGGAGAAACCTGCTGTAACAGCTTGTTTGCTTGAGTGATCTGAAAAATTATGGTCCAATAATGAGGGGAATAAAATGGGAAAAGACCTGGTCTGCCTTTTCTGCCCCTCTGACTGCTTTCAAGGGTTTCAGTGCAAGGCAAACACAATCACACTCATAAGAGCACGACAACAAGTAGCACAGGAATGGAAAGCTACATTCAAAATCAGGCCAAATCACCACCGAGTATAAATCCAGAGAGTATAAAAACATCAGTAGAGCCTGAGCATGTGTTTGCATCTGCCTTGAGGGCAGTCAGGACAACTCAAAAAGTGCTAAGTGCCAGAAACACATTTCTTCCTATTTTTATGTCTTGCTTCAATAGTAGAAAGATGCAAATCTGGCAATGAAAAAAACTTGATATTCATCCCTAAATTAAAAAGTAACTATCTTTTGGATGTGTAATGTATTTGGGACAACACAAAGTGACTGCTTCAGGCACGGCGCTTAGGTATTAAGAGCCTGTGGAGCTTCTCCAGAGTGAATGGGAGGCACAGATGGGCCACCGCTGCAGTGAGTCCAAAGGCGAGAGGTAACAAAGCCAGTACATTCAAGAATCTTATCAAAATTACTGCGCAATGTCGAGCCGCAGATAAATTTCATGCTTGGAAGGACTCTGCATACAGACACCTGTTTTCTCCAAAAGAAAGGTTTTTTTTAAGGTTTTCAGCACTGCTCTTTGGCCAGTTGGTTCCCTACGCTGCAGCATCAGAACTGCAATAGCACAAGGATGTAGGAATAGTCCTTTAACGGTTCGCTGGTTTGTAAAAAATAAATAAGGAAAATTGTCCTGAGTACCTCAGTCAGAACTTGTTCTGAGCTATGTTTAAATTAGTACAACAAGCACAAATAAATCCATTGCTTGCTAGATACTGGTTAAATGCATTTTAAGTTGGAAATGAAGCAACAAAAGACAAATTAAAAAATAAAAAAGCATGTCTATTCCATTACTAATCACACAAGTTTCTGATTGGTTTTCTGTTATTAATTCTTACAGGACATTTAAATGAGATATGGTACTTCAATGAGACAGAACTAAAGAGAAATGTGATCAATAAAAATGGTCAATGAGATGAGACACATGGAAGTCAAACTTCTGTTAATACGTGCAAGGGAGTGTTTTAAAATTAACAGTAAAGGAAATGTATTGGTACAAACCCTCATCTACAAGTAAGCCCACTCTAGAAAAATAGGATTTTTCTGATTAGACGTGATACTTTTGAAATAAAATGACTAACATGTTTTTGTGGTAGAAATGTTTATAATGTACACCATTACTAGCAATAGTGTATTTAGAAAAAAAGTGTCAGTTCCTGAGCCAGCAGGTAAGAACCTAGAAGATATTTATATCTCTCTATATATATTTAAAAATTAAATTTAAAAAATTAGTGATGCTTTTAGCCATAAACTCATAAGAATAACACAACTTTAGCAATCAATCTTGGGAAGAGAAGAGGGAGAAGTTACAGCGGGATAAACTTGTTTCAATTTGCTGTTCAGCTGCGTGGCAGGCGCGCGGTACCAGCTTAGCAGGTAAAGTTCTCCTGGTATCCTCTAGTTTTCCAGTGGGGCCTAGAAAAAGTAGTGCTTCTAACAGGGTTTCCGGAAATATATACCATGCACAGAATACGGAGCACAGCAGTTAATTGCGAGAAACTATTAGCACGTAGGTTATTTGTGCGTCTGTGCACAAAGGAGATGAAGAGACGGGACAAATGGGACCTGGGAGCAAAACTGGAGGAAAGAGAGCCCACTGCTACCGCTCCTCTCGTCTCTGCTTTAGCTAGAGCGGAAAAACAGGACAAGAAGGGAGGGCTGTCCTTGCACGCCGCAGCAGAGGATCACTGCTGCGTGACGGGGCACCCGGGTTCGGTGCCAGGCGGGGGAAACAAAGGACAACCGGCCGTGCCAGAACCGAGGGCCTGTTGCTCCTCCCCACGCTGGGAACGACAAACTGCCACACGAACAAAAGGCACCAAAAAGGGGAAGTCCTGCAAAATGCGACTTTGTTAGATGTGCTTATGCCACTTCTCTGAAAAACAATTGGTTTCTACCGAAATTGAAATGCCAATATTCCAGGTAAACAACGTCCTTGGGTCAAAATCAACCTTTCCTTAGATGCCGAACAGTTTAAATACTAACACATTGGAAAATTTTAGGTGCACAAATGTGTTGGTTGTTGGACACTTGAGAAAGCTGCTCTGTATGTCCAGCTTCTTCAGATTTATTTTTTCCTCACTGTGTCCAAGTGTAAGTGGCTCAAGTGCAAATGGCATGTACAGAAGAACGGATGCTTTGGGCCTCTGAAATACAAAAGAAAGATATTGAGATGTTAGTGATACAGGAGTTACAGTAAATGACAAATTCTCCTTAAAATGGGAATGAAAGCTTTTTTTTGAGAAATTTCCATAATAGTGAAAGTGAAGCTAGAAAATGGTGGCCACTCACTTCTCCTGGGGTTTTGAGGAGATTATGGCAGCAGACTGAATAGAGATATTTTTCCAGTTACATTCAGATGCCCAGGTGTTCTTAGCACGGGCAACACGTATAAATGAGCAAACAACAGACGTAGTGTTCTGAAGCAGTTCCACGTTTAACAAGTCTGGAACCAAAAGACACAAGTCCCAGACACTAAATTTGGCCGTTTTATTTGGAAACTGCATGTGTGAGGGGCATGAAGGCAGGATCACACAGGATCACACAGCTGCTGGTTTTGTACAGACGTAAACTTGCTTTAAGCATCCTTTGGTCTTCCCCCTATGTGAGGTTACCCAAAAGAGCTCCTGCTTCTCCTTAACTGAGGCACTGCAAGTTTGTTTAACCAATTTCAGCAGTAGATACCAATCATGTTCATGTATGTGAACAAACCCTCTGGCTGTGCACAGCTACACGGGGTATGTGAACTACAGCTGCCAGAGCTCGTACCAGCCAGCAGGCAGAATTGTGTTTCATGCTCTCATGATGATCTTGGGCAAGTTACATGTGAACTTGTTTCTCATTTAAGACCCAGCTTTCTCACTAGGGATTCCACAATCCTAGTCATAATTAAGCCACAAAACCAATTGGGTTGAGAGTTCATGGAGAGCAGAAGGAATAGTAGAGGAGAAACTCCAACACAAATGCTGTGAAGAGCCCCATGATGCAGACGGTGCCAGCTGAGGTAAGACACTGCACCAACCCACAGACGTTTCCATAAGACTTAGCCACACACGTGTGAAGGAAGGGGAAAGGAGCCAAATTCCATGGACAGGTGGGAGAAATTGGGAGGAGGACTCCCTTTCCTGTGTTTGAAGAGCTAACGAACAGTCATGTTCAGAAGCCAGGCTGGCATGTTGGTGTTGCCCAGAGCTGGACTGGCTTCTAATGCACCAAAGAGATGTCCCAGAACTCTGTAACAGCTGTGGGGTTCCTCAAAGCGCTTCAGTAACGAGTTCTGCTGCACGGAGATACAGCAGTGGCAGCTGGGAGCCAAACCCTGCAGCAGTGGCATCTCCTAAGAGCCAGCGAGAGACGGGAAAGGGAGCGGAGCTGGCGCCAGCACTGGCACCGGCACTGGGGAGAATCGGTCAGGCCCCGTTAGAGAACGTGGTACTAGCAGAGAAACAGACGACAAAACGTGGGTGAACTCACCCCTCCCATACCCTGCTAAGGCACGGTGTGGGGTACCAACCTTCTGGGTACTAGCTGACCTCTCAATATCCCATCACGTTAACGCACTGACTTTGGAACTGGGTTGTCAACTCATCCTCCTCTCTACTCGGCACACACCGATGCGACAAGCAAAAGCTGCTTCTCCTCTTTTCCCTCTGAAGTTTTTATTTCACTGTACCAAAACCGGTGCAGCTGGGGTTCTTGTACGGCACCTTGTCCCTTATTTGAATTTCTTGATGCCTATTTCAGATTCTTGTCTCTGCCTCTGTTCCTGGCTATTGTGCACGTCTTTTCCTGTGAAGACAGCTAAAATTCCAATAATGCTTCATTCAGTTCTCTTGGCTTTGCCAGTGCGATTTTGTGGTCATGTTTCAGCACTGTTTTAATATGTACTGCTGAGATGGACATTCTGCCTATAAGTCTCATAATACCTCAGATAATCTATGTGCTCTTTGCTGCTAAATTTAAATTTTTATTAGTTTATTTGTGGAGACTATGGCCAGAAAATACAATAAAAGTACCTTGCTTCACTGCCAGAACGTCACAGGTTTCTGTTAAAGCAGACAATCCCACCCACACTCTGAAATAAATGAATTCCATTCTTCATCTTCCTAGTAATTTGTTGCACTGATTTTCCCCCATGCTTTTTGGAGTCCTGATAGATTTTTGTCTGGTTTCTATTCTTGTTACAGATTTCTGTTTCATCATTCATCTTCAGATTAGGGGTTTAAATGCCTCGTATCTTCTTTTTCACGGAGAAAGGTTTTCATCTAGAAGCTAACTCAAACCGATATGTTAGATGCATGGGCTGTCTGCGTAGGAGCCAGCGTACCGTGGCTGGCCAGGAAACTCGTGTAATTCCTTCTTAGGCAGGTCTCTTGAACGTGAATTGAGATTTGGAAGATAAAGAGCCAGTGCAATGTTGGCACACACAGACTTAGCAGTGCTATTTTAAAGGCAGATGTTGGACTATAGTGCTTCTTGGTCTACAAGCCTACAATTTAGGTTTATCTCCTCCCAGGATCGTTCATCACAGACAGCTGTGATGTTAGGAAGATGCCTGTTTTGATTCTCCCAATTCCTGTATTTATCCTTCTGTACAAGTAAAATTTTAAATGGAGGTAGAGCAAACAGTATTGTTCTAAACGACCGCCTGTATCAATTGAGGTCACAGCGCACATCCTTGCAGGCTGAGTCTCCCACAAAAAGAAAAGCCCCAAGTTTGGGAGGACAGGAAAGCCACAGTGTCTGCACAGGAACTGAAGTGATGTCTAGTACTGTATGCTGGACCCAACAGCCCTCATTGCTTGCATAAATCCTAACAGACTGGATGCAGTATATTGCAAACTTTTCTTAAAAAAAGAAGAGGCATTTGGAAGAAGCAAACCAAGATTATTTCCCTTCTTGGCTAAGTCAGCGATGAGGAAAAGGAGTGGCTAAGCCAGAAGGACAATCTTCCCCCTTCCCATGTGTGACACACGCAAGGGGCCCCTGATAAAGACACTGCCATCAACTTTTGAACTCTACATTTACAAACAGACTGCAATAACTTAGCAGTTCCTCGTAGCTTCCACTTTTGCAGTAATAGGAAGTGAACTCCTTTATCTGCGAAGGCTAGAACTGTACAAATAAGCGTGCCCTGCATCTGGGAATGCCGTGCCCTACCGCCTTAGGGTGCAGAGACCACACTCACCTGGTGTTCACTGTCTTGAGGCTGACTCAGCAACTGGCTTCTGCACTCCAAAGGCAGTGATGAAAATATTCACAACTACTATAATGAATACTAGGCCAGTTGCAAGGTTGTTGAGGAAATCCAGCTTTCCATGTTTTGCAGGGTTGTTAAGGTCATACTTTACTTCAAAGATAAAGGGAAAAAAAGTTTTAGTTATACGTATATTTCAAAATCCAGAATAAAAGCCTTCACTACTCTTGTAGTTCAAGAATTTCTAACACTGAGCTATTTGCATCAGTCATACTTAAAAGGGAAGTAAGATTCTGCAGCATCAGTAAAAGTGCTAAAGGGAAGATCTTTAACCACAAGCAGACGATTAGCTTCCAGTAATTAGTATCTAATCTCTGTGGATGCACATGGGAAGTAACGTACACGCAAGCATTACGAGGAATCTTTTGAATTCTCGATCTATTGAAATCTGTTGCAGACTTTAAGCTTTTAAAAATTATTTCAGTCTTGAATACATGAAGCTTGAAACCCCGACAGAACGGAAGGGAGTTAAATTTCCTACAGTTAAAATCCTACGTGTTCTTCGCAGGCAGCCCAAGCTCTTTACCAGTGCTGGGCTTCTTTGTACTGGTGTGCCCTTCCCCAGCTGTACTCCCTGCTTTTGTACTGACTCCGTTTTTAAAAAGGAAAGGTGTTAACTTCTGTTAAAGAGAGGAAGATCTCAAAGCAGTGTAGCTGCAGTCCTTTTCACATAGAGCATCAGCTGTGTAAACATTTTCTTTTGTTTCTTGCAGTTGCTCTGTGGTTGAACTGCTAATGGCAGCGAGGGAGGATCCACAAGACAGATATACTCATTTAGAGTAAGCTTTGATTCCATATAAAACATATAAATGAGTTACACTGGACTGATAATAGACTTGATGATGGAGTAAGGCATGTGCTTGTACAGGACAGCAAGAGGTCTGGGGGTGCTTGCCTGGCATTGTGCAGAAACCCAAGATTTTCCTCTGTTTCTGTTCTCTTGCAGGAAGGGCTCTGCAATCAGACCCTCTGCCAGATTTTTCTGATGCTGGTGGAATGAGCTCCAGTGAGTTCTGGAGCCTGTTTCCTGAATGTTTTTTGTCTACTAGGACTCCTAGTTCTTAAATGCGTAGATCACTGGAGCTTGTGTGTGCATGTACAGGACCTGTGAGAGAAAGTTTATATCTGACAAGTTTTTACAGTAACATAAATAAAACTTTAAGCTCCTTCTGACAGGCACATCCATAAATGTGTAGCTTACAGCTCTACTGCATGAGATAAACTTTGTTATTTGCTTTTAACATAATGACCATGTCAACACAGCAGAACTTAACCACAGAACCAGGACTTTTTTTCCTGTTGAAGCAGTTAAGTAGAAGTGGTGGCAAACACCCTCATGAAGTATTAAAAGCCAGGTTCGCTTGGTCCGTAATTAGGAAGCCTAACACTGTTTTAGTTTCAAGGAAATCTGGGCGCCTGTTCAAGTCCTGTTTGCTAAAGCAGTACAGTCAAACCCCACAGGCCAGTCAAAGCACTGGAGAACAGCATGGGGGAACTATCTGAAAAGCTTAAGCTACTGCACACCTGTATAGGCATGAAATTATTTAAGTGCAGCAGAACTTAACCCTGAAAATGAGCTTATACGTGTCTGCAAAGCATCTGGAGCTACGTAGATGCCGGCATCCCAACAGCCCTTGGAAGGACTCTAGTAGCGTCATGTGAATGAAGCAGAATAAATGAAATAGAATAGTCAAACCTGAAGTATGGAAGAAAAGCATTTCAGTTGGCTCAAAAAAGAAAAGAGAATAAAGGCCTAATGTGCTTTGTGCGTTAAAAGAAATCATGCTCACAGAAGAAGTTACACTTTCAGAGCTGTCCCTTTGTCCAAATGAGGGTCCCAGAAGACAAGTATTGCTTGTCAGTTCAGGCGGTGCTCTAAATATTGAAGCAGAATTGCAGCGATCCTATCTTCATGATTATAATACTTAAGATGAGGGTGTTTGTGAGAATGTTCTTAAGAACAGTTATTCTTGAAGTATTTTATTATAGTGGGATTAGATTACTATGATTTCATTCCACTTAAACTATTTCAAGACGTTCTTTGCTTTTCTTCCAAAAAGTTAAGATTACCAAATCACTTTCAAGGACAAGTTTGCTGAACATTTTTCAAAACATTTTTGTGAAAGGCTCTTTTGAAGGAGGAAACGCTTTTGATCCCTAGTAGAGAACTGTGAGAACTGGTAGCTCCAGGGATAAACCTCTGCCTCAAGGAAAGAAACTCAACGGTTGCAGACTTCTGCTTGGACTTGTGAGAGCTTGTAAGAGGCAGAATTTTGTGACTGGACAGAAATGCAAACTGTTCCTGCAGGCCAAAACTACCAAATACATGTTGTGAAGGGCAAGTTCTTCCTATAGCACCTGTATCTTTGTACCTTTCTGTCCTGTTTCCTATCTTGAGTACTTTTGAGCTCAGCAGGACAGCCTCACACCAACTGCACCCTGCTATACACTGAGGGCTTTGTCACCCTCGGTACACCAAACCCACAGGCACCACTGGCTGACAAAGGTAAAAATTACAGAGAAGGAAGCCACTTTGGCAGCGTATGGCAGAAAGAAACACTAAAATGCAATTTCTCAGCATATAATGAGAAATTATTGCCCAACAAAAAACAGGGAACTTGCTTACAGCCTCAAAGCCTGCTTAGCTGAAACAACCACCTGGGAGATGCCTTTAACGTATAAGTGGTTTGCTGGTTTTTTTCATGACTCTCTTCCCACATCCCCCAGTATCATCAGGTTGCTTTTTCCAGTCCCTTTGTGGAATCTCCTCTGAGCCAGGGCCTGGATTTTGCTCTTGTACCAACTCTACCAAATGCAGAGACAGATGCATTCTGCCTCTTTTGTAATAAAGAAAAATCCCTACATCAGCTGCTTAGCAATATTACAAGCCTTATGCACCCTGGTTTCCTAGAGACTTCCTCCTTGAAGAGAAAGTTGTTTTTTCAGTTGTGCTAAAAAACGGAACATTGAAAGACTAACAGAAATGCCAAAGGTGGCACCTATAACTTAGTAAATGCCATGTGTGGACTCTGGCTATCACCTTCAAGGCTTTTCATTTATGGTAGACGTAAGATCTGTCATATAAAACCCATGAATTTAAAGGGAAAGACTGAAAAAAGCTATGAGAATAAATGATCATGTATCACTAGTAAAAGAAGTGATCCATAGTTGTTACCTACCGGTGAAGGTGTCACTTGTTTCACTGAATAATGGGTGAAATGAACTAATGCTGAAACCTAAACATTTCGTCTGATTTCCACAGATATCTTCAACTGGCTCTCCAAAGTTATGGTCTAAGGTTTTGGGTGCTACTAATGAGTGCTGCAGGTTCTCAGCAACTTTGCAAAGTGCCACTGGATTCTTTTTGCTTTTTGCCTCGCAAAAGCATGGAAGAAATTATCACAATAGGTGATACAGTAGCAAAGACAAGTATTGAAGACTTGTTTGAGGTCAAAACAGAAAACTCAGATTTCCAGAAGAGTGCTGTCTCTCCACTCTCTGTGTGGTAATTCATGCTCACTTAACGATGACATTGTTTTAGACATTAGCCTGCTTCAATATTCTGCCTTACAGAATAAGGCAGAGGGTGTAGACATACATGTACTACTAATCTACAATACTAACTTAAAACACCTAACTTTTAGTGATAAGTACTGGTTTTTGTGCCTCACAGCACTGTACTTATTAATACTGAATAGTGGAACCTCTATTTTTGAAAACAGCAAAGATGCTGCATTCAACTTCTAGGAATGTGAAGGTCCGTAATTCAACAATTAAGACAGAAAGCAGGGAACGGGGCGGGGAGGGGGGGAAGGCAGGGAGCAGGGGACTAATTCTGTCTCATTAAATGTGTCCAAAGCATGCGCTAATACAACTCCTAATTGAACTCATTCTCTCAAAATGATTTTTAGCATATTTGAAATGTATTGCATCACATTTCTTTGGTAGAAAGTAGAAAAGGTTTCCCTAGCAATAAGCAGAATTCAAAACAATCTATTTGTAGTTCCAGGACGCTGCTCGGACTGTGTTTTCATATTATACATGATTTCAAATTTTTTGACTGAAGTCATAGTATGTGGATACTAGATGAGCCATGCTCTGATGGTGAAGTCTTGCTCCAACTACCCTATTTTCATTTTTAGCTTTAATTTCAGTTTAACACAGGTTTGAAAATTAACAAGTACATCTCTACCATTCCGCACCTAAAGACTTAGAATGCTTGAATAAATTCATAAATTTAAAACGAAGAAGTTTTCTTCACTATTGTCAAGCCTTTGCTATCAAGCCTTTGACTTGAGTGCAGTAGCACAAACTGATGACAATATGCCACACCAATATAAATATGGACCTTTCAACTTTCACTTCTGTTTCAGAGTTCTATGTTCACAATATATTCTTATAGTATTACTTATGATATGGCTGATATGGAACAAATAAATTTCAGTCATAAGACTGAGTAACAGTTCTTGCCAGAAACAATATTATGAAACTAGGGAGGCTGCACAATCCTATCTGGCCTATTAATGTTTCTGTTACAGTATTTCATCATTTTCCTTCCTCCTCGGGCCTTCTGAAAGGAAAAATACTTGTGCTCTGGGGAAATGAGTATGAGGAAGTTCACCCAAACTGGCGATTAGAATCATAGAATAGAACCGTAGAATTGTCTAGGTTGGAAGGAACCTTTAAGATCATCTGGTCCTACCATCAACCTAACTCTGACAAAAACAAAAAAAACATCACTAAGCCATGTCTCTAAGCACTGTGTCACCCGTCTTTTGAATACCTCCAGGGATGGTGCCTCAACAACTTCCCTGGGCAGCCCGTTACAATGCTTAATAATCATTTCAGTGTAAAAATTTTTTCCAACTATCCAGTCTGAACCTCCCCTGGCGCAACTTGAGGCCACTTCCTCTTGTCCTGTCGCCTGTGACTTGGGAGAAGAGACGGACCCCCGCCCCTCTACAACCTCCTTTCGTTCCGCATAAAGCTGCCCTTACTCCTTTTGCTGTAATACTCCTGTGGTCTTAAGAGAAAATTTTAGTCAATTCTGGTGTAAAGACTTTCAAATGTAACAAATGTAATGGGGAGTCTGCATATCATCTTATATACAATCTTATAGATTGCATCCTCTAAGAAAAATACACGTCAATGGTTCTTGTTGCTACATACCAAGGAATATCAGGAGCACTCCCACCATAACCTGCAGTGTGAGAGACAGGCTGATAAGAATTATAAGTGGGATGTAGAAGGAAAAAGAAGGTCCTTGCTCCATCACAGCTTTCAGTTGGGACGCGTTGGCCATCAGCAGGGCAATGTCCAACATGCTCTCTGCAGCACTCTTCTTATTTGCATAGTGGTTGATATTCATCGGCCCATTTCTTTGAAACCACTGTGACGTTCTGCGCTAGAATTGGGAGGGGAAAAAGATTATTCACATCTCTTGTAATTGGTATAGTGAGCGAGAGATGACTTGATCCATCGACTGATGTCTGTAACCATACGGATAGAGTAATAGTGGTACCGAGACCATCAGTGCATCTTTGTCAGTTACCACTGTCCTCCCTCTGATAAAACAGCAGTAAATAGTGTCTGTACTGGACTCTGGCAGGCAAACATTTTCCAGCTTGCAGGATCAGTCTGAACAGTCAGTATGTTTCTACCCTGAGAAATGGAAAGATTGAAAACGCTGAAAACTATGCACTGAGAAAAGCTGGGAGGGTAAAACCACTGTAAAACAATCAGGCAAACAACAAACCGTTGCAACTAATTTACTCCTAAAATAATTTACTCCTTGGCATACTTAAAAATACAAATTTTTACTAAATTCTCTGTCATCACACAACTACATATTTGTTTAATTACTCATGAGTCTTATTTGAGGATTTATGTGGAAGTTGGCCACTGCAGGAGCTTTGCTTGACCTCTTTCCCCACTGCCCCTTACTCTGCCGTGGACCGTCCAGGCCCCTCCACACACAGTGAACTGTTTTTCCATGTAACTATCACAGGACGTGTGCTTGCCAAGCTCTGCCCAATTACAAGGGAAACATTTCTTGCCATTTTCACATTAGCACTTGTGGGATTTTTTTTAAAAAAAAATAATCCTACAAACAGGAAAATAAAAACCAACTGCAGGGCAAAACCAGAGCTAGTTAACCCGGTGGGATGAATAAAATGTTTCCTGATGACGATTCATATGACCCACCCTGGAATTTGACAGCTTGTCTCCAGGGGAGCCGATTTCTCTGCGGATTAGACGCAGCGCAGGTGATGAGTGTAGGCTTGGCTGCCTAACTCTGCGATGAAGGCAGAGCAGGTAACCCTCTTCTCTGCAGTCTCTGAATAGGTTAGGAACTTCATTCTCGCTGCTCTTAATTCTAGACTTTAATTTCAAAAATAACACACAAATATATTAAGAGTAAGCTTAATCTAACTGACTTCTTTAAACCTGCTTCTTAGAGACCTGTTTACTGCAGAAAAGTGTTCCTGCTTGCCAGAAAATACTGTGAGGAAAGTCTCTCTTTGAAGGTTACTTCAAATGCAGAAAATGCCCTCTATTCTCTCCAGCAGCACTAATAACGATCAAATTTCCAACTCTAAAGCCAGTTTCGCCACTGTCCAGACTTAAAAGTGTCCTTTTAAATAGGCCAGATACTGATGTATACAGCAAGCGCATTGCCCATTGCCAGTTCTTTCAGGGCATTCAAATACCAAACGACCTATTTTCACCAGACACCTTGTATTCAACCACAACCTAAATATTTCATGGAGAGAAAAATGTCACGGGGCAGCAGCAGATTTTTTTTCTGCAAAGAGAAGGAAGCTGCGTAACAGTGGCTTCACACAGGCGGCTGCTTTGCTGAGACTAAGCTCCTGGGAAGGAAACGGCTCTGAGATGGATGCTGACTTCAGTCAGGAAGAACTCAATACTCCTCTGGTTTTGTCTATATCCCACAATCTAAAAATGCAATTTGGCTGGGGAATCTGTCCCACATTTGTCACCTTTTCTCTCCCCAAGGAGAGCCTCCCCTTCCCACCCTCCTGCCCCATTAAATCACTACAGCATTTGGATGCTTCAGAAAAAAATACTGTAATTCTAATATACCAGCCATCAGAATCACTAAACCAGCTGTGGATGCTCATTCCTTTATGGAACGCAGCATGGAATATGTGCTGGCAGTACTCAGTAGAAAAATCCAGACTAACATTTTTCACACTTTATTGAACAGTAAAAAGCCAAACACACACATTTAGCTCTTGGTTACCTACTGCTAGCAGTGTACGAGGGGATGGGGAACTACGCGTATAATAGAATAATTCAGTTTCTGGGCATGAATTTAAAAGAAACTCTTCTTAGTAGACTATAGAAGTTATATGATCTATTTTGCCACAAGCTTATAATAGAGGATTTTTTTTCCCCTATGTCTTGTAGCTGATTAACTCTTTTCTACCAAAAATGCTGACTTTGAAATATCCATTGGGTCTACGAGGCTGCAGCGTGTAACACTGGCAAGAACTACCCAGGCAGCTGTGACTCTGTTCTTAATCCTGACGGAAGGGACTGCAGTGAAAACATGATGACATGTTTCTTGGTTTTCATCCGATGTTGGAATGTGATCACATTGGACACAGCCTTTTTTTTTTTCTTTTTTTAAGTATACAAAAGGGTAAATAATCCAGGCTACATCTTCCTTTCAGTTACATCTGTGACTACATGATGTAAGAAGTTTCCACATTAGCAACAGAATACGATTTTGTCTTTTTCCTAGGGAAATGTACTTTTTAGGACCCTGCTCTTTGCTAATTTTCTGTATGGTCAAGTTGGAAGTGGAAATAGCAGGCTGTGGTGATTGAACTGCGGTGCAAGGAAAGGTCTGGAGTCACCTCTGAGCTCCAGAAGACTTTTCAAAGTAGGGTGCTGCTAAGGCAAACTAGGGCAAAATTTCTTCTTCATGGCATGAGAACAAATGTCAAAACCTGGCATTTTACTCTGTTAAGAGGCTTTCAGCTACCACTCTTGAGAGTGGACCAGTTCAGAATAGGAACTAGGCATATGGAGAACTGAAACGTCAGTTCTACTGTACAAAGCTTTTCCTCAGCCTGTGATCTTGCCTTCTGCCAGGAAAAAGGACCTGTAATCATGAAAGCCCCAGAAACAATCATTTCCCATCTCCTGATTGAGAAATGGAGCTTCCTGACTCATACAGCCAGACCATAAAACAAAACAAAAAAAAGGCAAATTAACCTTGCCTTCTGGAAGCAAGTTGAAGGCAACTGCCAAAAGCATTGACACAAACGCAGTCAGTACCATGGCAGCAGTTTTTAAGACCAGCTCCCGTGTTACACAGCAATATATAGACAGGCAATGAAAGGAGAGCTGCTGCCTCAACCTCAGCATAATGACAGTCATGTACAACAGAAATTATACAGGAACTTTGTTATGTGGCTTTCTGGTTTCAGGGCGATCCCAAGCCTGCAGCAGCCTGTGGCACCAAAGGACACTCACTGTGCTGGGATCACCTGCGGGGCCGCAGAGGGGGCAAGGGGAGACGCTGGAGGTTTTTTCAGACGCCTGTAAAGTCAAGCTTTTCCTGCAGGTGTCACTTGGCAAGAGAACAGTATGTATTCCAGGTGACCTGCTTCAGTCTCCGTGTACTCAAACCACCTCATTAGACATTTTCAATATTGAAATGACATGGTAATTTGGTAAAAACAAGCTCACTCCTTCAGTTGGTGTCACTAAATGAGACTGAGGAAAAGCAGCATGTGTGCTCAGGTGTTCGTGCCCAGGAGCCAGGTGTAGCTGGAATGGCTGCATCTGCCTTTCCCTATAGGTACCAGCCCTCTCCCAGGTCTCCTGTTGCCCACAACCTGCTGTGCTGTGCTATCTATGCAGGTATCAAAAGCAGAGTGAAAAGCCCCCCCCCTCTTGCGCCGTCTGCGACTGGGAGAACTCTCCATGGAGGAGCTGACTTTCAGTGCTACATGATGCACTTCTTAGCACTAGAAGGACGTGGACCTGTTGGAGCAGGTCTAAAGGAGGCCACAAGGAAGATCAGAGTGCTGGAGCCCCTCTGCAGTGAGGACAGGCTGAGAGAGTCTGGGGAGTTCAGCCTGGAGAAGAGAGGGCTCCAGGAGAGCTGGGGGGGGGGACTGCTTGCAAGGGCATGTAGCGATAGGACGAGGGGCAATGGTTTCAATCTCGAGCAGGGTAGGTTTAGATGAGACATTAGGAAGAAGTTCTTTACACTGAAGGTGGTGAGACACTGGAACAGGCTGCCCAGAGAGGTGGTGGAGGCCCCATCCCTGGAGACATTCACGGTCAGGCTGGATGAGGCTCTGAGCAGTCTGATCTGGTTGAAGATCATAGAATCGTTAGGGTTGGAAGGGACCTTAAAGATCATCGAGTTCCAACCCCCCTGCCACAGGCAGGGACACCT
>JAOXNO010000003.1:23534252-23556156 GCA_028565335.1 Limnodromus scolopaceus | reverse complement strand
CTCCCTGTCCCTCTTGAACTGGGGAGCCCAGAACTGGATGCAGTATTCCAGTTGTGGCCTCACCAGTGCAGAGTAGATCATCTCCCAAGGCTGAGTTCAAGTCCCACTGCGTGCGATGGGATAAGTTTATGCGCGCTACATGTGCACTTAAATACTGCAAAATAAGCTTATTGGTGTGACTAGTTTACGCAACAAGGGAGATCATGTGTCTTGATTGTGCAAGTAGTGAGGCTGTTTTCATTTTCTAATAAGAGTGCCTAGTTAAGTTTGGTTTTTCCAAAATTTCTGGAAGGTGTATGTTCCTAGATTCTTAGGATAATTCAGGTTGAGAGAGATATCAGGACATCAACTAGTCTGACCTTTTGCTCTAAGTAGGATCAGCTGTGAGGTCAGACCTCAGGCTTTAGAGGCTTTCAAGACTTAGGGCTTTACCCCAGCCTGGTTTTGAAAACCTCCAAAGTTGGAGACTCTCTGAGCAACCTGTTCCATGGCTTGTCCTCATGGTGAAAAAGATATTTCTAGTGTCTAGTCTGAATATTTTTTGTTTCAACTAGCATCTGTTATCACTCATTCTCCCAAGGGGCACCACTGTGAAGAGCCTGACTCTGTCTCCTTGGTGGGCTCATCAGCCTGTAAGTGGTTTTTTGGGTAGTTTCTTTGTCATGATAATGTTCCAATACATAAATTTACAAATATCCATTTCCAACCCTTTCATGTTCATAGGCAGAAGTTTTATGGAAAGCCAGGAATTTGAGAGTATAATTCTTTGCTTGTTTGAGGAAACCACATGAAATCTTTAGGTCTGGATCATTTAAAATAATACCTGCTCAATTTGATTGCTGTTCATTAGTAAGACATGGTTTAAAGCAGCAAGAGGAGATTCCATCTGAAATGTATATTTCAAGGCCAGAAATCACTACTGTGATCATTTTTCTTGAATTTCGCTCAGCACCACTTACAGTTTGCCCAGGAGCTTGTGGCTGAACCAAAGCATATATTTTAGAAAGTTGGTTCGTTTTGTTTAAGTCCTTGGTATTGCTTTTAAAACTGATATTGAAGGTACTCAACAGCTGTTGGATGTGGTAGACAACAGCCTACAGACTAGACCAGGCTGGAACCATTAATATGATACACAAGGATTTTTTTTAATTGTCTTAGACCTGAATGTGCTGAGTGCCTTCAGCAGAGCGTGTAGACGCTTTCGTTCCACCCGTGATCTTCATTCCCCTCTGCAGTTATGGTGAGTGTTATTGGCTGTCTGTAGAAACACAGATTTATATTGGTGTTTTACTGTCAGACTGTCAGAAATACATTGGAAATGCTTTTTTCTTTTGGTTTCTTTTGGTTCGTATCTTCAGGAACGTCTATATGTGTAAGTGATCAGTTCTTTAGACCTAAAGAAAGTAGCGCCATCTGGCTTTTTATTTCTTCTATCAGCTGAATATTTCATGCAGTATATAAAAAAATTTCCAATATAGCCGGTTTACTAGCACTGTGTTGCCAGGTTTTCACTTCATTAGGTGCTTACACGTGCAATTATTTCCTGTTGTTGGCTTTTCTTTTATTTGCTGAGTGATTTTTGTATTCTTGTTAAATCTTGATGGCTATGCTAGGTGAGAGTAATCGTCTCTGACTTAGAATATAATAATCAGGGAGTTAAACTGTAAGTCATCAATAGGTGATAAAATAAAGAAAAAGCTATCAAGAATATCATGATGTCAGTCGCATAGCCCTCAGATATAAAAACAGCTTTGTGTTTACAGGGTATTTGCTGTAATTCATTGATATCTGCTTTTGTTGTAAGCTTTGTGCGGAGCTCACATAGAATGTGAGTTTAGGGTAACTGCCCCATTAAGATGCATATTTTACTTTTTAAACTTTGTCTGCTGTGTCGTTTCTGCCATCTGCTGAACTGCTCTGCAAGCATCTCTGTTTCATGCTCACATTACTCGTGAAGAACTTGAGCATCAGTCCAGTGTTACAAACTGAGATACTGAGGAGAAGAAACAGAGCTGATAAATAATGTTTTAAAAGGGACAGAGATAGATGAGTTTTAGATCCAAAAATGTGATTTTTAAAATCCCTGTCTATTTGGAGATTAAAATCAATAGTTGTGCTTCCACCTAAAGCCAAGAACTGCTCACATTGAACATCTTAATGCTGAAGCCAGACTGAAATCTAAAGGCTAATTAATTCGTCTCCCTGAGCGCTCTGGTCCCCATCTCCCCTAGGGCATGTGCAGTTCGTATTAACAAGACTGGGATCGCTCTAGAGTGCAGGGGTAAGTTGCTGTTTTACTTTAAAACATGGTCCTTAGAGGAGGCCAGTTGGTCACTGTAGACAAAAATTTGGAGTTATGCCCAGAAGTGGGAGATCCATGGTCTAAGCCCAGCGTGGAGCTGCTGGGTGGGTGCTTTGGGGAGCGTAGAAAAAGCCAAACCGCCAAACCCAAACCACATTTTCCCCAGTCCAGCAATTTTTTCCATTAGTGGTGGCACAATTTCAGCATTAGAGGTGCTGAGCACCCCAGCCCGCGTAGTGTGAAAGCCGCTGGTACAGTCCTTGGCGCACAGGTTTGAACCTCCCTTACTGGAAAGGAGCTGAACGTAGCTGAGTGCTCCAACAGCTACGCTGCCACAGTTCAAAGGGGAAACACCCTTGCCTCTTTATTTTAGAATAAAGAATTTCACCCATCTATGTGGGGGGAAAAATGCATTCTGGTGTCTAGGCTATGGATCTTAAATGAAATGGAGTGACTTCTTACGCTGTCTGAGGACAGAAAGAGGAAAAGTTGCTAGTTCAAACCATTTGCAAGCACTAAAGACAGTGGTGCCCCCAAGGCAATCTAGCGTGCTGGCTGCCTCCAGTCCTGTTTGGATAGACCAGCCAGATACCAGACACCAAATCCCCAGATTTGCTTTGGGATCAGGTGCTTGAGGACAAAGTATTGCTGAATGCAAATTTCCTACTGGATCTGGTTCCTAAGGGACCCTCGAGTGACTAAACACGGGCTACATCTTTGCTTGGAGCAGGATCCAGGTGCCCTCACCTGCAGGCCTGTGCTCTGCCAGCTTCCACGCTGCCAGGGAAGGCTGGTTTTAAGGCACAGATGAGGCAGAATTTCATCTTTTGGGCTAGAATTCTCTGTGTTGTAGGACTATAAGTGAATCACTTCTGCAGGGCAGCTGGTTGCCAGGAGGTCTAATGGTGAAGCCCTAAATCTACCAGTCAGCGTGATGGATCGTAAAAGGGTTACAATAAAAGGGGAAGTCATTATTCCCTTCTGAGGATTTCCTTCTTGAGCACCACCAAATCATTTTTCTGACTTCCTAAGCAGGCAGAAGGAGTGAGATATGAATTTATCTTTCTCTCTGGCACTGCTTTTCAGCACGATTGATATATAAACAACAGGTAATCAATAACTGGGAGACAGGAAACATTCTAATGCTGGAGCCAGGGCAACTGTGGTTTGGATATTGCTGCATGCTGCGTTTCTAGGCACTTGGGGTTTATTTCAAAAGAGAAACCCTAATGGTAGTGTGTAAGAATAATGGATGCTCCTACCAACACGGTGGGCAATCTCAGAGCCTCTGTAAAGGCATTGCTATCAGGGACTCAAAGTACAGAACACAAATTTGAAATGGTTAAAAAAGAAAAGTTGGACCAAGTAGGGGTATTTGGAGGAAGACAGAAATAGCCAGCTTCATGTTTTAAGGAAAAGAAAGCAGAGTCTCAGCCTAACTTAGAAACACTGCATTTTTTTCGTATCTGTGGTCTGTAAAGATGAATTGGGAAAATGAGAAGGAAATCTGTATCTGGACTCCTTAGTCTGGCTGCACCATGTTGTAACACTCTAGTTTGTAGTATGGTGTAAATATTTAAATTGTTGGGAGCAATTATGTTTAATCACTTTCTTGATAAGTAACATTGAATTTGCTCAGCAAATGCTTCTGCAGTAGTGCTGGCTGGATGGGAAGTGAAATATTATTTATTACTCTGAACATATACCTTCTTAAACAACTGCTGTCAGGATAAATACAACATGTGAGAAATAAAACTTCTCTGACATACTTAATTGCTACTGGTCTGTCACTTACCTCCTTAAAAATGCATTACCCTAAACCCCAGCAAACCTAGCAAGAGGATGGAATGCAAGTGCTTAAAACTGGTGCTGTTTTCCAAGCCAATTGACTGGAAATCTTGTAGGAAAACTAAGGATTCAAATTCACCCCCATTTGAGGGATGCCAGTTTCTGATTATATGTATGTTCCAAACATTTCTTGCCTTAATGCATAAAAAAAGAGGACCAGAATTCAAAGTCCAGAAAGGTTCCGTTTTGAGACTTTTATGTCAGAACCATTTGCAGTATCAAAGCCCACATGATTCAGACACCAAGATGGACTTTAACATCCTGGTTCATAAAAGCACTAAATTTTTAAGTGTTTTAACTGTTTTTCAGACTAGACGTATCCATTTTTAATTTTTTTTTTATTTAAAAGCAGCTGTATAATATGATACAATACAAGAGGTATGCGCATGAGCTAGCACACCCGTCTTGTTCTGTTCTTCCAGAACAAGATTATTAGGAAGGTAAATGAGATATTTATGTCCATTTTCACTGAGGGAGGAGGGACCAATGTGCTCTCAAAGTGACTTTCCAAGAATTCCAATATTCCAATATTCTTTGGTAACCTTAGGGCAAAGTCTGAAGATGAGTTCACAATTTTAATCCTTCCCACACTTACACCACCCTGCCGCCAGGTGGTATTTATCCAAGTCATAAAGAAAACAGTGCAAAACAGAGATTGCCACTATTATATGTGATGAATTATTGGAAATCATCTTCTAGGATTTTATTGTTGTTATTGAAACGGTTCCATTTTATTAAAGGAAATTTAATCCAGTAAGTTTATACAAAGCTTATCTGTGAGTTTATCTATCTACCCCACAATGTATTTCCTCCTTTTTTTCCTTTTTTTTTTCTTTTTAAATACATTTGTCATAAGCAGAAAGGAAAGGGCATCTTTGGTCAGAGGTGTGAGTAAGTTTGTCCTAATGCTCTTCAGGATACAAAAAAATGTGCTTGTATTACCATGTCGGTCCCAAGAAATTGTTTGCTTTGCTTTTAAGTGGCATACCTCACTGCAGACAGTACCACCTTCCATTCAGGAAATTAATTGAAAGTATAATTAAGGACAGTTACACAAGACCTGAAAAAAACATGGCCCTATAGCGCCAAACCAGCACAACTTGACCAAGAGCATGTTGCAGCTCCTTAACCTGTTTTGATTCTTTGAAAGGATTTGCAAATGGCTGATTAACTTACATTTTTCACAAACCTTTTAACGAAGATACCTCTTAGACCTCTCAAGTAATTGGAGGAAGGAGGCAAATGGCATCAGGAGTTAGACCCTGGTTAAGCAGCTGGAAACAAAGGAAGTCACAGAAGTGTTTCTGTGAGTAATTCCGCATCGGTGCTGAGGTGTGGGACACCAGGGGCTTTGGGAGGGTGCGGGGAAAGCTGCAGCCTCTCCCACATCCCCGAGCGTGTCCCTTTGGGGGGACGCGGTGAGCAGCGTGTGTGAGGCGTTCCCCCCGGCGGGACCTTTCCTGCCATCGCTTCAGATAGGCTGTGGATAAAGATGACAATAAGGTGCTTGTATGCAGAGGTGATCGGATACCTCGGTATTGCTGCCCCTGCCGAAGAGCCTGGATCTGCACTGGAAGGAGAAAGCTGCTCTCAGTGTTCCCAGGATAAGCTAGAAGCCAGAAATCGAGTGTATGGTGAAACCCAGCTTTAGAAATTACTCAAAGGATACAAAAGGCTTCTTAGTAAATGTAAACCAGGCCTGTAGGCGGTACGTTTGAGGATACTTTGGGTTATTCTCTCGAAGTATGATTCTAGCATACAATTGTAGGCTTTGAGACAGGTTTTCTTGTTATGCAGTTGTAGATCCAGCGATTGAATTCAAAAAAGGAGAATAAGATTTAAAAAGTATTCTATCTCTGTGTGTATCTGTTCATGTTTAGAGATACAGCTTCCTTGGCTTTGGAAGCTTAAGGTTATCCAGGGCTATTCTCTTCAAACACAATTTAGCCTAAATTTTCTGTGAAAAGCAGCTGCGCATTACTGGAAAGACCAACAGCCAAGCTAAGGAAAAGGTTCTGGGTAAGTGCAGACATATTTAACTTTGATAACCCTGTTTCTCACTTCACTATTGTTTCATGGTGCCAGTGACTTGAGAAGCAACCAGGTACACAACTCTGTATTATCCCACTAATACATACACTCAGACACACCAAGGAGAGAGACATAAACTGGTTCCCCCACCCAATATTTATATCCTAGGTAGATAATACTCTAATACAGAAAATAGCAGTGTATTCTGGCTGCTGGACAATATTCCTGGATCTGCTAATGCAATCCCACTGAAGCGGAGCAATCATTCTGATGCATCTTTAAAGAGACTTTTGATTTTTAAAGTGAAATAACTCATGGGGAGGGAGCTGCTACCAACATGCTTTCCAAGCAGTAGGTATATGGGTGAGCATCTTGCTTATATTGCCTGTGTACTCTGCATCTTTTATGATAATGGGAAGAGAACCCGTGTTTTTATGAGCTGATCCAGTTCTTGCTGAAGTTGAAGGAAATCCTGCAGTGAGTTTTTGCTGAGTACATCGAACGTAAACCAAGACTGCAGCAAAAGATATAAAATGAAAAGGTTTCTTTTAAATAAATAAAAAAAGGCATTTGATACCTGCTATGTATTTTGCATGTTTTATCTCCTTTGTCTTACTCCTTAGTTGCCTTGCCTACTTCAGCTTTTCTAGGTCTCACTGTTTTAATTTTATTGAGTCTATAGCTGTGGGTTTCTGTTCTTAGCTGGTAGTCTTTTGTAGGAGTGAAATACACCAGCAGGAGGGAGAACCTGGCTGCTTCCAGAATAAAAATATACTGCCTGTATCAAATGTCCCATCTACCTTCACAGCCTGATTGGGAAAAAAAAAATATTAAAGTCTGTATTGCTGTATTTTTTTGTTTTGTTGGGGTTTCTTGGGGTTTTTTGTGGGGGGTTTTTTTAAGGTGGTGGTACCTGGGGCCAGTCTTTTTTCAGTGGTGCCCAGTGTCAGTACAAGAGGAAATGAGCACAAACTGCAACATAAGAAGTTCCATCTAAATATTGTCAGGAAGTTTAGTGAAAGGACAAGGGACAGCGGTTTTAAATTGGAAGAGGGGAGATTTAGATTAGATACTAGAAAGGAATTCTTTACAGTGAGGTTGGTGAGACACTGGAACAGGTTGCCCAGATAAATCATGGATGCCCATCCCTGGAAGTGTTCAAGGCCAGGCTGGATGGGGCTTTGAGCAACCTGCTCTGGTGGGAGGTGTCCCTGCCCAGGGCAGGAGGGTTGGAACTCGATGATCTTTAAGGTCCCTTCCAACCCAAACCATTCTATGATTCTGTGATTCTATGAGGAGGAACTTCTTTCCTGTGAGGGTGGCAGAGCCCTGGAACAGGCTGCCTAGAGAGGTGGTGAAGTCTCCTCTGGAGACATTCAGACCCGCCTGGGCACGTTCCTGTGGGACCTGCTCGGGGTGGACCTGCTTTGGCAGGGGGGTTGGACCTCCAGAGGTCCCTTCACACCCCGTATCATTCTGTGATTGTGTGATCCTGTACTTTGGTAGAGCATCCATCTTATTTTCTCCATCTCCCTCGCTGCCATTTTGCCTGCTCCATCTTCCTGTGATGCCTTCTCTGTCCCCCGTGCTTTAACTGCTCTTTAATCCTCTGGAGCATCTTCAGCAGCTTCTCTCTGTGTGCAGGGTGACGAATTCCTTTTGCAGGCTCTGTGCAAATGTTTCTATCCTGGCTCTTTGAGCACATGTGCTAGCTCACCATGGAGGGCAGAATTTTTATTCCTTACAAAGTACCTGCAGTTTTAAGATTAGGGAGCTGAAGATGAAAATGAAAGTCGCAGGTCTATGCTTGCGTGATACCTGGTGACAGCACTGCAGCCGTGCATGAAGGCTTGCTTATGCTTGGCCCCATCTGCCTTGCATAGTGATATAACCTTCTGGCAAGCAAAAAACCACGTTTTTCATAAGCACCACCAGTGATGACTTTTTTTTGGTGTCAAGAGCCCTGCAGAAAAAACATACAATGTGTTGAAATAGAGTACAAAGATGCTTACTGTGGGAAGAACTCTAACGCTGCAGCCAGCACGTGTATTGTGGTCTCTCTGTAGTTTGTAATAAGCGTTAATTTTAATATTCAAATGAAAAATAGAGAGCACAAGCACAACCTGAAGCAATATCATAGCTCTCTGCAATATTCCCTATTTATTTATGTATAGGCTGAAATAGGAATGCACAATGGAAGGCACAGATACTGTGGGTGGTGGCTAAGAAATGAATGCTCCCATCTTCAGTTCTGAAACAATGATTGTAGTCTGGGGCTGGATCCGTGTTGAGATGGCTTCATCCTCCCATGTCGATAGGCACCAGAGGGCATCATAAGATGTTAACAGCCAGTTCTGTTACTCTGCTTTTTGTCTAACAGAATGTGGTTGGGTTGGTTCATGGAGACAGTGCTTCAGTATGGAAATGTGCAGTCTGAAGTTCCTCCTCAAGGTGCCCTGGGCACCTCAGGATGGGGTGATGTCTGTAGAGAATGTAAAGGCAGTTCAGTGAGTACCTGCAGCACCTAACGCCTTAGTGTGTGCTCTCCTCTGCCAGTTCTTTCCTCCCCCCTTTGATGGAGGAAACTCCACAGGTTCCAATGCCAGCTGCACAGGTCCCCGTTGGTTCCAGTGGTGGGTCTTTTTCTGCTGAGATGTAGGCTGGAAAAGTAAAGATTTCCTCCTTGCAGAGCTTTTCAAAACTTCACCACTGGAGGGCAAGGTCAGAGGCCAGTAGTCAAGGGTTTTCTCTGTTCAGACTGGAGCTGTGGGAAGTGTTAGTGCAGGTGCATGGTGGATTGCTGGGGGCCCTTCCCACAGGGAATGACCACTGTGCTCCTCAGGAATCCATCATATAAAAATGAGAGGCCTTTGGTTCAGACAGAGGTTAGGTGTGTTCATTCTAGAACTGGTGTTTGAATTAAGCCTGGCAAAAAACCTAATGCTCATGTGAGCACTTTTCAGCTCTGGGTGAGCGCAATCTCAGCCTAAGGAACAACACCCTCGAAGTCCTTGGAAGAGATGAGGAAATATCTCTTGGGGCAAATTCAGGTTGTCAATTAATATGTAATGATGACCTTTGGCAATATGGAAGCAAAGGTTGGGTCTAAGGCCTTTGTTCAGTCCTATAAATAAATTAAAGCCATTAGGTGCATTGGTCATCATTTAAAAGACAGCTTTTGCCAGTAAACGCAATCACGTCGTGTATTAGACTGTGGAATCATGAGAACCACCATACAAAGACAGAAAATTAAAATTGGCTTCTGCTGAAAGTTTGATATGGTAATTATGTATAATGACTGAATAAACACAAGTGAGATGGTCAAACATAATTGGAAGCAGCTGATTAGTTACCTGTACTGGTTATTGTTCTGCACAGGGGCTGGTGATGGTGGTGAGGGGAGAGAGCCGGAGCGGGGCTCTTTCGGGATCTTCACCAGAAAGGCCTGGCAACAAATGGCTTAATAAGAGAACTGCTTTAATAAGATGGAATAAGAGGAGCATAGGTAGCAAGTAAATCTTAGGCCCCTTCAGATGTTGGGTACCCCACATTTGTGCAGCATTGGACTGAGCCCGGATTGATTTTCCCCTGGTGCACTCTCTGTGCTCCCTTTGGGCCATTCAAGATAACATATAAAAAAAATATCTATTCCTAAAGGGTGTTGCCATGAGAACTTCTTGCTGGACTTTCAGACAAAGGGAAGGCCAGGCATAATCATGGCACTGAAAGGGAGCTGCCCACAGGCTCCTGTGTTGCTCCAAACTGAGTTTGTCCCGCAGCCGGGGGGTTGTGCAGCGTGACACAAGGTGGGAAGGCCCCAGCCCTGTGCCTCTCCTGAGGATTGCCAGCTCCTAAACGTGCAACCATCTTGGTCAAGATCAACATTCCACCCCTTGATCCACGTACAGCTTGCCTTTCCCAGAGATATTGTAAGTTGCAGGTGACATTACTAACATATGTGCTTCTCAAGCCTGACCTAGGAGGTCCAGCAGAGCAGACATGGTGTGCTTGGGACTGTAGACTCCTGGAACACCACATCCTCCGCAGGGCTCCCCATTCAGTCACGGCATTGCACCCCGAACTAAGAACACATCTCACCACCTTTTGTTAGACATCAGCTGCACAGGGCTCCATAGCCTCACCCACCGGTTGCAGACAGAACAAGTGTGGAGAAAACCTGAACTGGGACTGTCTTCCCTCCAGTAAAACAACCGAGATGTAAAGAGATGGTATCTCTCAGTAATGAGAGTGTCACTCCTGAGAGCATCCGGCACCAGAAGGCTTGTTGCTAGGCAAAAGCACAAAGGAGTGTGTTATAATGTTCCAAAGAGGAGTCTGTGGATTTGATTTGAGGAAAACAGCTGAATTTCAGTAGAGACATTTACATATTTAGTTTGTAGAGCTGGTGTTTGATATTAATTTTAAAAGAACTCTATAATTTGCCTTGCTGACTACTGTGTTTTAACTGTGGCACTATTCTAGTGCCTCCCATTAAATCTTTTTCCCACTGCAATTAACTTATGTAAAGTCAGGTTTCCGAGTTTTTTTCAAGTTTTATGAAGAAAATTGCCTTGAATACGATTACTGTGCCATGGCTTTTCACAGTGCATTTGTTCATTGTCTTACACAGTTAAACATGTGTTATTTAAAATGCAATAACAGTAACATCATAGAGTTGCAATTACATTATGAAAACATTATCTTCATGGAATAATGGTACTTGAGGGGCATAGTGAAGTACAGGTTTTCACAAAAGCATCTTGAGGTTATTTTACCAGCAAGATGATGTCTTTCAAGTCATGTCATGGGACTTCTGCAGTGCTTCCAAAGTGAATGCATCATCATCATAAAAAATCCTGAGAAGTAGCTCTTGCTTAAACTTCAGTGACTTAATTTAAGCAATTTGGCTACCTTTTCTGAGTTGTTGTCAATAGCTGGAAGATTTTAACTGTTGAGAGAGTTAATCAGTCCATGTATCTAGGCCTGTACACTGCATTTACTTGCATAGACAGACAACATCTATGTGTATGTGGGTGCCCATATAAATCCAGGTGGGGTACAGACCTGTTCAGTGATTGAATGTCAACAGATTTCTTTTTTGTTTCACTTTTCTCATCAGAAGAGAGAGATGGCCTTACATCTTGGCCTTACTGGAGCTAGAATTTCAAACCAGGTAGAATTTTAACCCTCAGGCTCAAGGGAAATAAAAAATGTATCCAAACATCTAAAGTGTAAATAGGAGAACAGACACCAAGCAGTGTCTTATTCCTCGGTAATGGCTGGTTCATTCCTTGCTCTACTACACCTTGATATCCCACATAAACAGGCAGAAGGAAAGACATTTCATTTGGGTAGAAAATTAACAGCAATAATTATGAAATCAGTGTACAAACTTCTTTATGTAAAATAAAAATAAAGTAATTGAAGACAAAATTAACTGCACATAAAAGCATGAGTCATATTAATTCAGCTATCTCTAGGCAGTTCTATAAAGATGGCTTCAGCATTTATATTACTTACGATGTCTCAACCAGTTTCTGGCATGCGGCTAAGGAGGGAATAGATTATTCTGCAACAAAATTAAGTTATTTGGAGTAGTGGTAATATAATTTTTTATTTATAAAAAAAGTAGTCATCTGTGTTTGTGTAGAACTAGCTCCAAACTGCTCTCAGCCACTAGGCAAAACAGGGCCACAGGGAAGCTTGTGACAAAAGGGCTTACGAGTGAGCCCCAGTTTCTGCCTGGGGACTGGGTGCGTTGGGGTTGCTGCTGTTTTTTCCTGCTTTACAATCCTTCCTTTAGGGTGATTAAAGACTTGATTAGTGTCCCAGGCCGTGGTAGGGTAGAGGCTCTTTCCACAGTTCTGCCTCTGCAGCTGACTCCCCTCCACGTCCGTTCCCTTCATCCACCAGGTTGTCCTTAGGTACGGGCAGAGCAGCCAGGCTGCCCCTGGAAGGGGCCGTTGTCCCTCTGGGCACTAAGGTGCTGTACGTGGGTAAATGCCTCCACTTAGAGCTACGGCTTCTCCTGTGTGTGTACTTATATGCAAACACACATATATGCTCTCCTATCTGTAGCAACTTATATAAGTGTTGTCCAAAGCTGTTTAACTTGAACACATTTTATTTGTGTCTCCTTACTCTTTTGTATGTGACATGTTTGGAACCACTGAACTGCTGAAGGAAACATTTGATGTTTGATGGAGTTATAGTTATGTGATGTGTTTGCTTGGCGTCTTCGTATTTTTGCTGATAAATGAGCTTGTCAGTATATAAGCAGCAATCTGCTGCATTGAGCAGCTCTAACTCATGAAAGATGATGCTAAGAAAGTGTAGTTGTTTCATATTGTATGTGGTTGGCTCCTGAGGTGGAGTTTCAAACAATTATTCTATTCAAGTAGATAAAGGCAAGATGGAAAATTTTCTTTTGATTAGGCTTGGACTCTTAAAGGTATGATAAAAAATATCAGCATTAACAAAAGAAAAAACAACTTAAGGTCTTTATGGGTGGAAAGGCAGGAAACAATTTACCATCTCCTAATGAAGTAACTGTTTGAAAAGCGAAGCGTTGGGCTAGGTCATTGGGCTCAAAGAATAGTTCATGCTCACCCTGAAGACAGGATACAAGTGGAGTTCCTTAGTGGTTTGTACTGGGACCTCTCCAGTTTAGTATATCTATCAATGACCTGGAGGAGGAGGTGGAATGCACCTTCATCTCGTTTGCAGATGACACCAAACCAGGCAGTACAGTTGATGTGCTTAAGGGCAGCGCCACCTTCAGTGAGACCTGGGCAGGCCATGGTCTAGGAAGGGCCATGGGGAACTTTATGAATCCAGCAATGACAAATACAAAGTATTTGCCTCTGGGATGCACTAACCCTCTGTAACAGCGCAGGCTGAGGACTGACAGGCTGAGTTAGGTGTTCTGACAAACAGAAGGTTAAAAGTCAGTCAGCATTACAGCCTAATACCGACGAAGACAGGCAATGTGGTGGCCTCTATCAAGAGGCCCATAGCCAGTAGATCAAGGAAAGTGATTTTTTTTTCTATTTCCTTAACACTTGTTAGAGTACCTATGGAATTCTGCATCCAGTTTTGGGCCCCTCTGATGTTGGTAAACTTGAATGAGTTTAGTAGAGGGCCCCTAAGATAGTCAAGGAGCTGTGGCACATGAACTATGAAGGGAGGCTGAGGGAACCAGGCTTGTTCAGCCTGGAAGAGAGAAGAGAACATAATAGAAGTCTTTACTATAAGGTGGTTACTAGGAACAACTTCCCTTAGGGGCTTGATGGGAAAACAAGAGGCCATGGTCATAAACAAGAGGTTCCAGTTGCGTGCAAGAAAAATATTTTTCATTTTGTGGATAATTAACACTGGAATAAGGACCCAGTGAGGTTGTATAATCTCTGTCCTTGGAGACATCTGAGTCATGCCCAGAGCAACCTCATTTGAACTCAGGGTTGACCTTGCTTTGGGCCGGAAGTTGGAATAGAGACCTCCTGATGTGCCTTTCAGCCCATGGGGGTCTCTGGTTCTACAGAGTAACATACCAGGTTCTCTGCTGGAAAAGGTTCTCGGAGTTCCTCTACAGCCTATGAATCTGCAGCACATTATGTGACTTCCCCTTCTGTTCCTGCAATATGGAAATAGAGAATTGTCCTGATTTGGTATTACAGCATCCCTTTTCGGGACCTGAGCAGGTATGTGATACCTGTGAAAGAGTAAATGTGAAGCACAAATGCTAGGAAAAAGATATAGTCTGAAGAGATTTTTCTAGTGTGGTGGAGCTTCACTGCACAGCCTGTAAGATACTTTTCAGGCCTTGATTTAAGTTTACAACAGATTGCATCAGACAGCATTATGTACCAAAATAATCCCCAGCAGAAACCATCAGCAGGGATGCAAGCAATCTGGCAGCAGCGGAGTTGACCTGAAGTGAATGTGTGGGGTAGGCCAAGCCTGAGGGCTGGAATGTTACACAGAATATAATCTGTAGTCGTCTCTTCTGCAATTTGTAAGGAGAAGGAGAGAAGAAATTGTGGCCAAAGTTTCCAGAGAAACAAGGGCAAATGAGGCAAAATCACCTTCTGCCGTCCAACGCAATGTTGGTGGTGTTGCCTTCTAGGGAACCAACCTGCGTAAGACTCGAATGCATTGGGTGCACGTAAATGCCCTGAAGCTTTAACCAGTTTGCAGCACGCACTGTCCAAAGTCATGGCTGCACCAGGCAGCTGTAAGGCAAACTGCATTACTTTTTTGTTCTGAGCAGTGTCTTTCACAAGAAGAACTTTTGCCCCTTGTCACGTGAATTGTTTTTAGCCTTGTAGCATTTTCTTTCACCTGTGGCTTTATGGGCTGTGATGCAGTAACACGCTGTGGGAGGCAGGAGTGCAGCATCGGGGTTCCACTCGATAGCTGGGAGGATGCAAATTAGTTGTGCAGAAGTGTTGGTGCAGGCAGAGTTCTCAGACATCTGTTTCCCTTATCCATAAGGCTTGCGAATTTGACTTCCACCTTCCCAACACATGCCATTTCTTGCTCTTCTTTCCCATTGTTAGGAGCTGGGCAAAAAAACCCGCAAAAACCTTATGCTGCTGTTCTGTACTTGTACTATCACTCACGTGTACGACGTAACACTGTTCCTTGTAAACTTGCAACACATAGCTGTATTTCAGGGTAATCCCACCTCTACAGTTGAACATGTGACGTGCCATGACGTACTGAGCTCACAACAATCTCGTATAGGTGCAGACAAGTGCTCTGTGGTTAAAAATGGCCTTTTCAAACCTGCTTTTATTCAAAGTACCTCCACTGACTGCTGTCTGAGATTAACAACACACCCGATGTTGCTGGGATACGAGGCTGTTCACAGGCGACCCAGCTTGATGGATTTCACGCGCCACTTAAATATAAGCCATATATCCAACGTATTTATCTTTCTCAGCATCCCTTGGGTTCGCAGGTAGGGTTCGTCCAAAGCCTGCGTGATCTGCAGCTGCAGCAGCAGGTTTGCAGCTGGGATAAAGGGGCACACTCTGCCACTCTTCCTGAGGATGCAGTCTTTTATTTGTATTTCTGGATTTAGGAATCAGAGGTATTTGAGGAGACGACCTGAAGTGTTTGGGGTTCTTTTTATTATTATTATCATCTGAAAGGCTGAATATATATGTTTAAAGCATTTTTTTAGTCTTCTGCAGTGTCTCACACTCTCAGTGAAACATGATCTGTAATTATCTTCTCCCTTGGTTTTTACAGTCCCTAAGCATTTCTATTACATTTGTCTAATGCTTGTACTATTTCTTCTGCCTCTTTTTAATTTTTATTTTAAGCCTATGACTAAGGGAAACAATTTAAAAACCCATTACAGTGTTGTCCTTGATGATGTGTTCATCAGCGAACAGCTCATAATGCTCTCCTAGGACTGAAATTATTTGGTATCTTCAAAGCTCAGCTGACAGAAACCAACCAAGCAAGGGAATTAGCCTGATCTAGGAGACAGAAGAAATTCCTCTCTGCATTGGCCAAAACATTACAGAAAGGACCATTGTTGGTGTGAGGGAAGTATCCTCTGCTGAGGCCCTGGCCATTGGCCTGCGTTGTGAAACATGGATTATCCACCACCGGAGGTCTTTTAAGAACAGGCTGGAACAACACGTAGCTTGGCAGGAGTATTATAGGCTTTGATGAGCCTGCCTCAGAGCATCGGGTAGGACTAGATGACCTCTCTTAAAGTGCTTTTTTATCCCTGCTGCTGCAATATAGTTGTCCTTTTTCTTTGCTTGACAGGCAATACAAATGTAAACGCCCACGTGTAGCTAAGCAACGTCTCCAACCAGAGCTAAATTTTTGCCCCCAAAAGTCACTTTTTCCATTTTTGTCTTGGAGAAAATACAGAACTGGGGGCTGGCTCAGACCCCGGGGGAAAGCTGCGGAACCGATGCGGAGCATGTGTCTCCTATTGGGGTAGGCAGGGGGAAAAAGGGTGTGCTGCTCCCATGAAACCACGCTCTGAGCCACCCCCCAGGCCCCTGTTGGAACGCTCAGGCCTGGACACTCGTTGAACAGGGCAGTCAAGAAGCCTTCGCGTGCGGAATACATGAACGCAGGACAAAGGGATGTAGCTAGGTTCCAGGCGGATGCCCCAACACGTATTTAAATTTCTTTTGAATCTGGCATTTAAAAATTTTGAAAGAGTTGATCCATATCAGGAAAATTAATCTGAATTCAGACTTCTAGGAAAATCAGGTGCAATTCTTCAAATTTATCACAGGCCTTCGTAATCTTTTGAATTTGCACTAGAGATGGGATGTATCTGGTTTTAAAAGAAATGAGGAGAAACTTGCATTAAAATTTACTCTAATTCAATTAAGACCTTTTGGATTCTTAAAATGACATATCCAGCTAAGGCTGGATGGGGCCTTATTTTGCTTGGGAAATATAACACCTGAAGGGACTGATGGGCTGTTACCGCAGCAGCTTGTTTAAATACATTCTGATTGACTTGAATGAACCCTATTAAGTCATGATGCACCAGGATTTATGATGCAAAAGCCTTTTCCTTTTCCTTTTTCCTTTTTGCCCTGTCAATACAGTCCAAACAAGCATAGCTACCATCTAGAGCAACATCAGGCATGGCCAGGTTCACGGTGCAATTACTTAGGGACAGTTAATGTGGCTTGCTACCCACTTCTTTCTACCTTACTGTCCAAGTCCTTGTTCTGTAAGAGCCTGAGGAGGACAGCCAGAGCCAAGGTCCCTTGCGCTCTGCCCAGCTCAGCAAGGTCTCTTCAAGCAGACGGATCTGATCCAGTCCTTGGCTGGAGAGGGTGGGAATGTAGCAAAATCACTGCTCTCTTCTTCCTTTCCGAGGCAATTTAACCCCCAGAAGGCTTTTCTCTTAAGCAATTTTTAGGTAGTAACTATACAATAGGGGTTTTATCCAAAGCAATTACATTCTTTGATTATTTTAATCATTTGGAGTACTCTGGAAACGTCACAGCATTCAGTGAACACTGCTGACAGCTCTTCGTATCCTTAATGGGGTATCCCATTGTTGTTAAAAATGTGTTCAGTGTAAAATAATGTAATGAAAATAGGAAGAAACTCTCTCTCTCTGAATCTAGTCTAAATGTAACAAAAAAAAAATCCTTGCTTATATTTTAATCAAGACAGCATTGCTCTACTATCTTGTGCGTGCTAATGCAATCTTCTTTTAAAAATAAAAAGAGAATATTCTTAAAATTAACTTTATCAACAGTTAGTGCCCTTATACTTGGTTTGATAATTTTGGTTTTGACTGTGACAGAAGACATCTTCCAATTTTCAGCCCAAGAGTAACAGAATTGGGCAGTCACTGCCATTAAACATTTATTTTTTACATGTTTGTCTGTGAATATTCTTTTTCTAGCATGTTTTTTAGTAAGGTTTTTCAGGTCTGTCTCAGATTCTGTATAAGTAGTGCAGCTCCCAGAAAAGGCAACGGACCAGATTAACCACTGATGCCACTTCACACATACAGCAACCTCATCTAACTTGGCATATGTTATCCAGCTATTTCGTAACTTCCCTTCAGAAAATGTTGAAGGGAGTATGCAGGTAGAGGAAACACAGCTAACAGAGATTTCCTCAGGCGAGACTTGCCTTGTAGCTTAGCTGTGATGTATGACAGGGATTCTTCTCTGGTAATCTGATCCATTAACTCTTGCCATTGGTTTACCATGTACAAGGAAAGCAGAATCTCTTTTTTATTGCAAAAAGAAGGTATGGAGAAAGTTAAATATGAGTTATAAATAGAGATGCACACCAATATAAGCTGTAATGAAAATATAAAACAAACTGAAGAACTGCTGAAAGCAGAAGGGTGTTGAAAGTGGTGCACTATGCACTTTATTTATGTTATTGGCATCATAAAGTGGTTTTGGATGGTGTGAATCCTTATCCAACTCTAGCAGAAAAGTGGAGAGGGCAGAGCTCTCTGCGGTCTCACTCAGACTGTCTCTCTCTCTTTTGTAAGGTATGTCCTTTCTGACAGCAGAAATAATGCCCCAGTAAAGGGACCAAAGGTTTTATTCCTCCATGTGAGGGTTTCCCTGATGGTTTTCCTTATTTTTCTGTTTCTGGAGCTGTTCTTTCCTGCTGTTATGTTCATTAACTTAACCTCCAGAATGAGCAGCAGGAATCAGCCCATGTTTCCCTATAAAATGACAATAGTTGGCAGCAAGGTTGCAAGATCCTGCCACATCTTTCCTATAGCTGCTGGTTTGTGGTAATTTTCCATGATAGTGAGGAGCAGCTGACCCCCTAGTGATCTATGGTCCGTGTGTGCTTCAAACAGGCCGGTTCCTGCGTGCCGGTGTAGTAAGTATAGGTCAGTGAAGAACATACCCATTGCGTGAGTGACAGGAATCTGTGTAACGTTTTGTGGTAAGAAACTGCAAATTATTTCACAAGTGCACCAGTATGACAGTGTTTGTTATCATGCTTGTTTTTATTACAGCTGTTAAAGTCTTGGGTGTCCCAAAATACTATGTGCTTTAGCAAGGAGAATGCCTATGCTATTCTGCTGAAAGCTTGCTCTGTGCAACGTGTTTCCACCAGAGAAGACGCTTGAACCACCTAAGTGGAAAATGTAAAGAAAAAACCCTCTAACAAAAGGAGAAGGCATCTTGGCAGAGTTTCAGCTGGTAGCCTGGATGGCAGGACCTGTGCAGAAGGTAGAACCTGTAGGTCAGGGAGGGTTTGTCCCGGGGGAAAGGGAAGGTGATGCTGGAGAGCCGTCCACACTGCTGCCCTGTGGAGCAGCCCAGCCCATGCAATACACGGAGGATGATGTCTCTTGCACCAGGTCTTGCACTCACAAGGGTCATTCACATTGAGGAATCCTTTACAAACCTGGTCCCAGGAGATTCTGCAACGAGAAGCTGTTTCTGTGTGTTACTTTGCCAGATGGCTGCATTGTGCAGGAGTTGAACAATCCCGCATTTAACTGACTATGTATTTTAAAGTCACAGGAATAAACTAAACTAGAGGAGATGATCTGCTAAACCTTGCCGGTAGCTAACTTCTGAAAAGTGTGTAATAAGACCTCCAGAGTCTAGTGTGTTACTAAAGATGTGTCTACTTCCAATTACTTCAGTAAGTCCATGGTTTTAGAGTGCTCAATTAATTTTCATCACAGCACTCCATTGGCTTTTGGGGGTTATATTACATCTACTGTAGATTCATTTTAGGCTGCTGTATTTGTTCTAACCTATTTTCAGCATGAAACTGCAACTTCCTTTATTTTTATTACATTGCAATTAATGACAGCTACGCATTAGATACTTGGAAAAACTCTGATCAAACACCTAAGGTGATAAATTGGGCAGAAATCTCCCCAAAACAAACTGCCTACACAATCTGAAGCACGTCCTTGACATTTCAGTGGTTTAAGGAAGGCAACCTGAGTGATTATTGTTAAGTATTTCTGCTTCCATTGAAGGGATCAAAACCAGCTGGAACAAGGAACTTCCAGAAAGAAAGGGAAGGAATGAATTAAATTCTTGAACTTCCGAGTGTATCTTTGGTCTTTTCTGTAGGAAAGTTTAGTTGATAATTTCTTCAGCTCAATTCACATACCTCCAGCTGTGCTAAAATGCCTTCAGAAGAAGGGGAATATTCGTTCTAGCAACAATAGTACACCTCAAAACTGTAAAATCTTTTAAGACTGCTTACTAATTACCCTCATCATCTCTGGAACAGAAGGAATTATGGAACCCATTAAAACAAAGAAGACAAGGAAATAAATGTGAATGTCTCATATCTTACAGTTTCAAGAAGAAATTTAGTTTAAAAGATAAATCCTAATGATTTCAGATAAACCTAACCAAGCCAGGCCACAATGTAGGTATAATTCAGGCTTAATAAAAACAACCCACAATGGAAAAGAAACTTGAAGTACCCATCAACCTTGCCAGGCTGAAATTAAAGGAAGCTGATCAGAATGTTGCAATGGCCATCTCATAAAGTGTGAGAAGATGGATAACGATCTAGATAAATACTGCTGCAAATGTAATCACCTGATATTTGAAATCCACATCACACCCTCACCTGAAGGTTCAATTCTGTTTGCAAAGGATTTTTGAAATAAAAGCTACCGATAGAAGTAGGTAAGAGGTAAGCCAGACAAAGGGTAGGCAGGGAGAAAACAGGTAAGAGGGGAAGTAATGGATGTGCTTAGAGAACTGAAGAGAAATCTTGTGCTTCCGTGTACTTTTATTGCAAGAGCAAGCATTTTAAATGAAAAGGCATGAAATCTGATGTATCAAAAAGGCAATAGACAGCTTCACTGAGGAGCCACCTGTCTTGAGACAATCTGTTTTCTGGACAAATGTATTGAGCACTAGAAAAGAGGTAAAAAAATCCACCTCTAAAAATTGTTTGAGCTGGCGTAAATGGTTGTCATCCTCAGAATTCTATGCCTTAAATCTAGAGCAGACCCCGGGGAACTGCAAATATATGAAAGGTTTTCTAGGCACCATATGGTGGTTATGAAAGGATCTAACACAGGCCTATTTTGAGTCAGAAGAATGGAAAAAAGGAGGGCTAAATCTTGGAAAGCAGTATGTTCATGGTTATGAAACCAAATGTGGTAGACAGGCTCAAGCCCTCTATGCTTCAGCAACACTTGCTCTATATCTATTTATAAGTCATTTTGCTAGAGGGGCATTAATCAAATGCGAAAATACTCTTCCGCTCCAGCTTGGGAGGGAAGAAACTGTTATGACAAAATAAAAGCAAATAGAGCTATTTTATGTTGTTGCAAGAGGCACTAAATACAGCCAGATAGTTGCAAAAGATCGTTGCCTGTGCTGTTGTCTTCCATCCTGTGCTGGGGACGTGGGGGCTGCACTCCCGTCCCCTGAGCAGGTAGCTTGGCAAAGCTTGCCCTCCTCGTACTGTTCTTTGATAAAACAAAGGCTGAAATTGCACAACTGCCTCCAAAAATGCTAGCAAAGCATTTCAGAGGATGTTGATAAAAGCAGAGTGAGTGCCTTTAGGAAATCTGTGTTGCACCAGAGAATTACTGTCCCTGTGATTTTTCTCCCACCCCATGTTGGAGACACTGCGTTATTGTTCTGCTAGTTCTGGCACTGTCCCTCTCCTTGGCATTCCCACCACCCTCAGTTCCTTTTGTTGCTCTTCCAGAGCTGGGAGTCCCCACAGATGAATGCTACACTGCTTGGAAAGGATGAGTTTTATCTGCTTTAACTGCCCATACCCCCCTTAGAAGGACAGGACCTGCTGGGGCCTTTGTTCTATGATAACAATAAAAGTGCTGCAAAGCATCAGCTGTTTGCTCATGAAATTCCTCTGATAAGCTCATTCCCGCTCCCCAGTTTGGCAAAACCCAGCTCCTCTGGGTGTTCCCTGTAGGAAAGAAAACTTTCAGGGATACTTCCAGGGTGGCTTTGCCGCCTTCTTACCAGTAGCAGGTTGTTGCTGTGTGCTCTCCCTGTTTTCCCCCTCTTCTTCTCCCCCGCCCCCGGCTCCTGTTCAGGCCATGGCCACCATGGCCATCACAACATCAGTTGCGATAAGTTGCACCTGGACTTTGGGGGATGGCTGGCAGCACAGCCAAAATACTGTCTGGAGTGGGGACCTAGATATTTTGTTCCCATGAGAATATGGCCATCGGTCAGTTATCTCACTGTATAAATAGGGGACAGCCCCAGAGCCCTGTGA
>JAOXNO010000003.1:23487272-23500744 GCA_028565335.1 Limnodromus scolopaceus | reverse complement strand
TGGCTGCCCCATCCCTGGAGGGGTTCAAGGCCAGGTTGGAGGGGGCTTGGGGCAACCTGGTCTGGTGGGAGGTGTCCTAGCTCATTGCAGGGGGTGGAAGTAGATGGTCTTTAACCTCCCTTCCGACCCAAACCATTCTATGAATTTAGGCAACAAAGAACACATTTGCACAGTAAGTGGTGGGTGATGATGCAGTCTGTAGTGAGGATGCAGTGGAGTGTGTTTTAAAGTGATTTAAAGCCTGTTTAAAGTAATTTCCCAGCCTGCATGAATTAAGTAAAAACTACTTGTTTATCATAGTTGCATCAATTCTGAACAACATTTATTCAGTTTTTCCATCAACCTACTACAGTTTTTCTTGTATTTTTCTCAGAGGGTACATATTTACAGTTCATTCTGACTCTTAATCTGTGACAAAACAGTGTTTAATTGTGTGAATGGAAAAATGGAAGGACTGGTTTAACTAGAAGATCTTAAACATGCTTAAATATTAATTAGTCTAAGACAGTGAGATGAGTAATTGCCCATGAAAGCCTATTCACCTGTTTTAATGAGCTTATTTGAAAGAAAAAAAAAAAGCAAGCTGCATACTACCTCTCAGGTGCTGGTGTACCAAAGTTTTAAAATCCCTGAGCCAAGGTTTATGCGTTTGTTTCAATAAGCGTTATATTCAGTCTGTGTTTTATTTTGGAATGTAGTAACGTTCCCAGAGCAACAGCTTTTATTCTTAGGCCTGCCCAAAGTTTCCACGCAAAGTTACCTAGTTTTAAAATAATTGCTTGCACTAATAGTGATGATAGCAGGTCTCGAGAGTGTTACTTCTTTTGCAAGATTAAAGTGAACAAACAATTATTTTTTAATCGAAGAGACATAATGAAAGCAGCTATACGAAGTATTCATCAGTGGCACTGTGTAAGGCTGTACCGGACCTGTAATTTCCATAAAGGAAAACACAATGCAATCAGCGTATTTGTAAATACATATATGTTTTTCCAACACATCTAGAGGGTCAGTGGTTTAGTTGATTGACTTCTCCTTAACCATAGATGTGGAGGTGAAAATAGACGCTCAGATGCTTCCCTTGCTTTTCAGAGAAAAATCCAGTGATTCTCCCTTTCTTTAAGAAACTACTTTAAGGAACGTTACACCTGCTCTCTGGGTTCCTTTTCTAGCGTTAAGGCTTGTTAAATAGCCGACATGTGATACGTCTGGTAACAATGCTGCAAGAGGGGTGGGGAATTCATTAAGTAATGCAGTGTTGTGATTTGATTTAGATTACTGTGCCTGTTGAGTTTACCTGTTGAGTTGCTGTTTACTTTCATATTTATGGCAAATGTTTACTATTTGCTTGGTCTTATCACATATCCGTAAGATGGATGTGAGAGTTACCTTTAAAAAAACCATTAGCAAGCAATAGAAATCATAATAAGGAGGATAAAATGTTTGTATAGGTGAGATAAATACAAGAATCTAAAATTGTCAATGTCCTCTTAAATTTAGTGACTATTAAATAAAATCATCACAATTAGTATTATTCTTTGTTGAAAGGCTCTTTAAAATATGCAGGTTTTTAAAATTAATTGCAGTATGTGACGCTCGTAATTGTAGTGGTGCAGAATATATAATGTATTTCTCATAGGCAAAGCATGCCTGAATGATTTATTTATTTTTTTTTTTTTTAAAAAAAAGGCCTCTTTAGTTTGTGAATTCTTGAGTGTTGTCTTTAAAAAAGCACCCGGAGTGGTTCAGGTGGATTGTAAACTTGTTAGGTAGAGTTCTACTTAAACCTTGCTTTTACAAGTATTTTAACTGTTTGTTTATACTGCAACTGATACATCAACTTTCTCTTGAATACAGGGTACAAGATGGCGATGGTCATGTGCTACCATACCATAAGCTGCTAGAAAGCTGAGAAATTCTGTCTTGAAAATGAAATTGCAGCTCCAAGGAAGGCTGGGCTAAAACTTTTGTTTTGTTGTAGTCAATAAATTGTTTTTAGAATTTCTGATTTTCAAAACTTCTGGAAACCAAGCTTTAAAACATTTTAATTAGATCACTTTGACTCACAAGAAGTTTTTCTTCGGTCTTAAAAATGCTCTGGTGTTTTTGTAGGGGATAATAATCCGTATCTAGATTTTGAAGTTTTATTATTATTAATTTTATTTATGATATTCAAACCATTGAGTTCTCTGGAAATTGGGTGAGTCTCTTGGCAAGACCAATCCAGCCTTCTCCTGCAAGAAGTCCTTTGCTGAATACTCCTGAGCAACCTTTTTTGAGGTAACCAGAATTTAACTACAGCTCCTTGGAACCTCTTGGAGCTCCAACTTGTACATTTCTAGTCTTTTAGACTAAAAATTAATTCTTCAAGGTAGAATTTAGCCTTTAGACTGAAAATACATCTTTTAGAAAAAGAATGATATTTGCAGTAAATTGAATTATATTTGAGAACGTTAATATAAAACGAGTGGTCTTTGAAAACTTTCTCCTCTAGAGCTTGATGAAAAAGTGAAAGGCTCAGCACAGAGTGCCAATGGTCGTCAACTCTCGGGGAGGCTGCCCACCACTCTCCGTCTATGCACTGCGGTAGGGAAATGCCACAGATCATTTCTACAATCAGGTTAATTGAAAGAGCAGAAGGGGGTAAGGAGAAGTTTTCTGGATTTAATGTCGTAGTTGGGGGACGGTGCGGGAGGGGCTGATCCGGCTCGTGCTGTGCCGCTTTCCCGAGGGGGGGCCGCGCGCTGTGTCTGGGTATCCAGCAGCCTGGAACACGTGCTGGGAAGTTGCGCCTCAAACACTCTTTCAATAGCATACATTTTACATGTATATTATTAGAGGGGAGAATAATGGCTTTTTTCCAGTGGAAAAGTGTCTTGGGAGAAAGGGGGGTGATGAGAAAAATTTCTTTAGCCAGCCTTGTCTCGGTTTTCAGGGAGAAAATTCCCAGACTCTTTCACTTGAGTTTTTCCTGCTCTAGAAAAGGCTACAAGTATTTAAACACAGTTAAGAAATTACCCTAGAGTTGTGCTTTTTCATTTTCCTTTTAAAGTTCAATAGGAAAGGATGTTTTATTTCCTGTGCTTGCATTTTCCAGTTCCTTTCAGAAGCTGCAGATGAGCTGCTCTTTTCCCACGGCAGCCTCCTTGGGTGAAAGTCAGAAATATCAAACCCTTTTGCAGGCTCTTTGAAAAGTTTGGTTGTGTGTGTTCAAGCTGCTAAATCTTACCTCTATGTGAAATATCTTAATATTATGGTGTGTGGACTTAGTACTTCTTTTCGTCTACTTTCTGTCTTACCTGCTGGTGCCGAAGGCTTTGTGTGGGGCAGGACCCTGCTGGCAGCGAGCCGCCCGAGGGCTTTGGATCTGTCACAGCAGGACCAGGGGCTGCCCTTGGTCATCCGTGGGGTGGAAAACTGGGAGATTTGTGAATTGAATCTGTAGGCCAAACCTCTGCTGAGGTCTTTATTTTCTATCCTATTTTTGTCTCTTATATATGAAACCGTTTTTATTCGGGATAATGTTCTGGAGGACTTAATGTAGTTAATAGACTTTAAAAAAGAAACCAGCAACCAAGACCAAAACATCCTATTAGGAATGAAAGGTCATCACAGAGCTTTTCATTTGAAGTCCAACCAAACAGACGTGGTATTTAATCCATCTTTCCCTGGAACAGCAGCCAACACACAAAAAGCCATAATAAGAAAATTGTTAGTTACATCCTCTTCTCAGTCTAACTGAACATCCTCTGAACTAACACATACGGGTCTGTGGTGGCTTCCTCGAAATGTGGCTTCTTTTCGTTTTGTTTTGTTTTTCTTTTGGGTTTCTAGTAAATAGTGAGAGGATGTCCTGACTTACTGAGGATGTCCTGGCTTACCTAGGATATCTGGCTGTGCTTCATCTGTTTATTTCCAGCTAGTTATTCTTCCACGTGGGTATCTCTGTTGTAAAGGGACCCCAATTTACTAATGTCACAGAAATTATTTACATTGTATTACCTGAATTCTGAAAAGACCCATTCCTATAATTTCTTCCAAGTCCTATTTCAAGCTAGTTAAGCTCTGTTGAGTTATTTGAATTAAGAAAATGTTTTGGTTCTAGATTTACGTGTACACCTCTTTTTTTTTTTTAAGCGAGCATATGTGTTTTCTGCATGTTTTTCACATCTTTTTTAGATTGAAACATTCCTCAGTTTCTTAAGAGCCTGCAAATTTAATTGGGTGAGGAAATAATTTCTTCACTTTACATAATAAATTAAATAAGTTATTGTGTCTCATAATAACTTAAATAAATGATTATGTCTTAAATCAAACTTTTACTATAAAGAAAGCAAAGCACGTAATAATACTTGGCTGTGTGATATAATTCTCTACAGATAATGAAAAATATTCTGTATGAAGTTAAAAATATGAAAAAAAAACCAAACCCCTGAGTAGATTCTTTTATGATAAAAATACAATATTTCTCAGCTTTTGCAAATGCGGAGAGATTGGCTTCGGAGGAATTTAGTCAGGTACCTTTTTTCAGGTATCTTTTATCTCCTTTGCTCTTCTGCTGGCCCAGGTAACCTGGTGACCCCGGTTTGGGAACAGGGAAGCCTAACGTAGCCTCAGTGGGAAGCCAGCTCCAGGATGTTCTGATTCTGTGATTCTGTATGCTGCCGCGGGGCTATTTCTTGCCCCTCCGGGAATTGTTCTGCAGAGGTGGCTCCTCCAGGTGGGCAGGCTGGGAGAGCGTGGCTGCATCTGGTACTAAGGCAAGGCAATGGTTCACAAGGGTGAGTTCCTGATGTTCCTGATGTTTCCTCTCAAAATTGCTGGCAGTGGCCATGGGAAAATGTGGTTAAAGCTGATACTGGAGAGATTTGTGTACATGCAGAGGTACAGTTCGGTCATGTGGACGTAAAGGACGAGCAGTGCCGTTGTCTGTGGGCGAATCGTAGGGCAACTGCAGTGTGCCCGGTTGGGAAAGGCAGGTTCAACATCCAACACCAACACGCAAGGCGAGGAGAATGGGGTTATTCCAGATGTTCTTTCTTTGTTTGATCTCCAAATGTTTGTATAATATTGACTACTCACTCTTTAGGCACAGCAGAGGGAAAAAGTAATTCAGGAAAAAGTTAATTAAGGTCTCTAGGTGAGTGAGCCGTGCAAGTGGCACTGCCTCCGGCACACCGAGGGCTTTCTGCCCTGCTGCCTTCCCCATGGGTGTGTCGTCCTCATGGGCGAGACCTTGAACCTGATACACACCCAGCTGGTGGCAGGGTAAATTTGGCCACTGTTGGAAATCACCTTGCACTGTTCAGGTGTTTGCTTTTGTCTTTTTCCCAGGAGTTAAGGAGGGAATAATGTGGTGTCAGTGCAGCAGAAAATCGAGAAGGCACGCCAAGTGTTTTCCACGGGAAGATAAACTGTGTGAATGGAGTCTTGCAAGAGGGGTGACCTGGGGACACAGCAGGGCACAGGGAGGGGAGAGGAATGAGGGGCTTGGGCTTGCAGCCCAGAAAGCCAACTGTGTCCTGGGATGCATCGAGAGAAGTGTGGCTAGCAGGTTGAGGGCGGTGATTCTGCCCCTCTATTCTGCTCTTGTGAGACCCCCCTGCAGTGCTGCCTCCAGCTCTGGTGCCACCAACATCAGAAGGACGTGGACCTGTTGGAGTGGGTCCAGACGAGGCCACAAAGATGATCAGGGGGTTAGAGCCCCTCTGCTGTGAGGACAGGCTGAGAGAGTTGGGGTTGTTTAGCCTAGAGAAGAGAAGACCAGGAGGTTCTGGAGAAGGGAGACCTTAGAGCAGCTTTCCAGTATCTGAAGGGGGCCTACAAGAAAGCTGGAGAGGGACTTTTTACAAGGGCATGTAGTGATAGGATGAGGGGTAAGGGCTTCAAACTGGAAGAGTGGAGATTTAGATTAGATATTAGGAAGAAATTTTTCGCTCTGAGAGTGGTGAGAGCCTGGCCCAGGTTGGCCAGAGAAGCTGTGGCTGCCCCATCCCTGGAGGGGTTCAAGGCCAGGTTGGAGGGGGCTTGGAGCAACCTGGTGTGGTGGGAGGTGTCCCTGCCCAGGGCAGGGGGTAGCACTGGATGGGCTTTAAGGTCCCTTCCAACCTGAACCATTCTATGATTCTATGAAATGGGGATGGGCGGTTGTGGAGAAGTCCGGGGCTGGGAATGTTGGACATGGTGCAGTCAGAGCAGGGGATGCCTCCCTGTCCCCCCCACTTGAGATTGTCAGAGTCCTATCCTTGCTCCTTCACCTGAGCTGGAGCTGGTTTGGTTCTTCAGCGTGAACTGGGGCTTGGAGGATTTCTTCCCTCTGGGTAATGTTTTGACTGAATTACTGTGTCTCCTTGCCTGTGCATTACAGTTGTCATCACTCATGGCAAAGCTCTGAGCCCTCCTCTCTGGCGTGGCACAGGATCTGCACTGCTCCTCAGCCGTCTTTCTGAGCAGCACCTTTTCTGTCTTGGCTCGTGGTGGGAGCTGAATGCAGGCATCTCAACCCAAAGCAGTGATGCTGGGGGGAGAAATGCAAATGCAGGAGGCTGAGGTTGCCGAGACTGTATGGCTTTGGGCACAGGCACTGGGAAAGGAGGATGCCCCGATGAGAACGATCAGCACAATCCTCTCTGAGGTGTTGGTTTAGGAGGGCATCTAATTGGGTTGTAGGAGCCTCTTCAAACCTTTCTGGAAAACTGTTTCTATTTAAAGATTAATATCCAGAGTACTGCAGTGCCTACAGGCTTTTCTGGATTTTTCCTCTAATTAGGGTGCCTTGTCCCATGGTACTAAGGCAGAGTGAGTGCCCTGACACACCTGAGAGGTTTTCCAGAAAATGGATTAGAGCAGTATTGAGTTCCAGATCCCACAGGTGAACTAAATCAACAGCTCAAAGCTCGAACAGTCATATTAACCACAACTGGTGGCTGACCACTGAAATGCTGTCTCTTTTTCAGATTTAACGTTAATTAGCAATCTGTGAAACACCTACTGAGTCTGCTCTTCCCAAAAGTGGGGATATGTTCCTCGATCTCCCAGTCACGCAGAGATCTAGTGTCTGTGGCTGGTGATGAGAGATGTTTGTCCAGTCTGGGGAGGAGGTGACTGAGATAAAGATATTGAAGATAAAGATATTTGAAGAATAGTAACTGAAAAAAACCCCCAAAGCCTATGTAAAGGAGTTGAATAAATGATTTGTCACACCCACTATGTAGAGGCAAATAATTAATCGGCCTTAATTAATTAATTAATGGGCTCCCTTAAAGTAGGGAGATGTATGTTGGACAAAAGGGAGAACTTTCCAACTAAAAGCAGTTAGACGTTGACAGGTATTCCCTAGGGAGGCTCACTGGAGCTGGTTGACACGTCTGCAAGGAATAATTCAGAAATCCTTGCTCGTTTTGCAGCAAGGGAGTAGACTAGTGATATCTCCTGGTGACTTCCAGACCCACTTGCTGCAATTCTTTTATTCTATGCTCTGGCATTGGTCACATATTCAGGGTTACAAGATTTGCATTTGTATTGATTTGCTGAGTCTTATGAGCACTGTTATTTTAATCGGTGCATGGTTTATATAAGTTTGGTTTAGTTTGGGGAGGAGCCAAGCTAAACTGAACAGTCATAAGTCATCTTTAAATTGAGCTGTTGGCAAATTATATTTGCATTTATTTCATTAAGAGTGTGTTAAACTTGTTTCAGATCATGCAAGACCTATGGTGCAACTTCAAATAATAGCCCAGCCAACAAAAATTGTCCCCATTTCACATAGAGAGGACTCAAGCACCGACGAGCAGCAGTTTTAGCACAGCTTTTCTTTAGGAATGGCATGACAAGAATTCGAATTGTTGTAAAATGAAGGTTGCTGAATTTATGAACAAGATTATCAGGCATGTCCTGTGGTTGACCTCAGGAGTTCTTAAGTAGGAGGCTTCCAGAAGAAGAAACTCTTCCTGCTAAGAGCTTGAGCTATTGATTGTCTTTTTTCCCCCCAAATTGGGAGCCTTATTGTCAAACTTTTCAGGTTTCATCCAACACCAGCAGTGTACTGGAGCAAAGCTAAAACTTCATCGAGAGGAACATTAAAAAAAAGGAAAAGCTTTAATTTGGAAATACTTTTTTTTTTTTTAAGTGCTCATATTGCTTCTGAATTGCTGGTTTTGATTTTTTTGTTTTAAAGATCTGTTGTATCCTGAAGTTAGGTCAGGTTTTCAACTGCATGAATCATTGGGTTTTGAACATACTGGTAAAAATAAAGTTTTCCAGGTAGTGCTTCCTATTTTAAAAAGCAGGAGGAAAGGCTCTCATTGTTTTCATGAGCCATGAGGCCTCTCAGGTTATGCATTTACACTTCTGTTTATAAATTTGACTTTTTTGTTGGAGTTATTGGCAGTGACTGGAGGCTCAGAGTCAGAAAACTATCCCCAGTGTCTGACGCCAGTGGAGCCTTGAACTTGAGAGCAGGGATAAATTGGTAAGTAACCCGATGGTTGCTTGGCCGGCACGGAACAGTTTTTAAGCAAGATGTTGGTCTGTGCAAGTGAACTGTCGGGCTTCCTCAGCACGCAGAGATGGTGACGGTGCTTCAGCAGGGGGACACTGGAGCCTCAGAGCAGAGGGGCAGCAAGGGCAGCATCGCTGCGTGGGCCCCGCTCCCCGTGTCTCGTTGTCACCCAGGGCTTTCCTTCCAGCCCACAGTGGTGAGGTCATACATGAGCTAATTTTGTCATTCTTACTTTCCCAAGCTTAGGTTTTATGGCTGTGGAAGTGGTGGTAGAGTGTTCCCTGCAGATGTTGACATCTCCTGCTGTCTTTCTGATTTTGTTTTAAATAGCCTACTTGTGTCGATTCTTTTTCCTCTTTTTCTGTTTTTCCTTTTTAAATGACAGGGTTGGAAAAAGGTTTTCAGTCAGTGTTTCTACGACTCAATTTGAAAGGGTAAGTGCACATCATATGGCAAGCCTGCAGAATGAAGGAACTTTTTCTTGATACTTTCTGGAAATGCTGTGTTTGTGAGCATTTCCCGAGGTCGCTGTTTGTAAGGACATGGTTTTCCTGAGGGTGGTGTATCAAGTGTCTTGCTGGGTTCCGCTCAGAGTAATCTGAAAATTTAGAGCTGGTGCCTATACCATCAGAACATACATGGTAGGTTTAGGTCATAGTAGAGGAAAAAACACAATGCTTAAATCTCAAATGCAGTGAAGCGTTAATGTGTGGTTTTTGGCTGGGGCATTAACACTGAGGCTAATACTTGGTTTTCCACAAAGCCTCATCTCTTGAGACCAGGTTTCCTGTTACTGGCTGGGCGTGTATTTAGTGAAGCAACCAAGTAAATAGACTAGAAGAAATCATTGGTTATTAACTTAAGGTTGGTTAAGAGAGACAGTAGTAATAACAAAAGAGAAATTAATCTGATTTGTTATAGTGGTAAATCAGCTCTAAATTGGTTACTGTAGTATCTTTATGTGGAAGGGTTTTTTTTTTTTTGTGAAATAGCAACACTTTATTGGAAAGATTATTGCTTTTTTTAACTAGGCGTGGTTTTCACACACAGTTATTGTTTCTGTAAGGACACAAAATGAGTGTGTGTTTGCCCTTCCCCCTTCCTGTCGTTCTCTCAAAGTTATAGGATTGCTTTTCTTCCTTCTAAAGCCTTGAGATGGTGCAAAAATCAACTGGAAATGGTGTTTCTGTTGTGGCAGAGGTTTATGTTTGTGAGCCATCTCATCAATCACACCTGCTTTCCTTCTAATGCTTCCTGTGGCAAGAGCATCTGTTGAGGAGAATAGCACCGTTCCCTATGGGATGACTTCCCATATGCTCCCATTTCAGGATAGAATTAAACCAATGGACCTTGACAGTGTTTTCTTAACCAAAAATGGGTCCTTGTGCTTCTGTTAACAGAACACGAACAGTATTATTTAATAACGGCATGAATCACTTCCCCTAGTGCTCTTCTGGAGGGTAATACAGCGTCTATGTGACTTGAGCCGTTCTTTCGCACGGGAAGGCAGATGGTGTTAAACAAGTCAGATAAGTGTCACATGTCCAATCTGGGGCTGCCTAGCGCACTAACAGGGTGATGATTTATAGGATAGAGAGCTTGGAGGTATGGTTACCACCAGGACGAAGAAAACAGAGCTCCTTTATGCTTTCCCGCAGGACGAGTAGAGCTGTTGAGTGCCCAGGTTTCATAGAATCATAGAATCATTCAGGTTGGAAGAGACCCTTGGGATCATCGAGTCCAACCATCAACCCTACTCTACAAGGTTCTCCCCTTTACCATATCCCCCAACACCACATCTAAACGACTCTTCCCTTGGGTATCTCCCCCTTTGAGTCTATGAATTTTTGTCTTGGAAATAGAGGGCTCAGCCACCCAATGTCTAGGGGTGTGAGGCAAGCGGCCAGTCTGTGTTCAGACTAACTCTCAAGTGGGTGGGTGTTGGTCAGGCTGTAGATGAGCAATAAATCCAACGTATCCTGGAGGGCCAGGCTTGCAGGGTGGGCTCTGGGCAGCTGCACTGTGTGTACAGGGAGAGTCCTCTATGGAAATCTTGCTGAAAGGCTCAGCCCAAAATGAGTTCAGAGTGGCTGTGATTTCTCCCTGGATCTTTCTCATCCTGCAAAACGGTGACCTGGCAAAATTAGCACCTGTAAAACGCTTTGTGTGGCTGAGAAATGAACACTAATGCACTGCATGGTATTTATAAATACAGCTTTCATTTGGAAACCAGTATGAAGGCTCAGAAATCCCTTGCAGCTTTCATGAGGGTGAAGCCCATTGATAGAGAGCTGTGTGTGCACACTAGGATAAAACAGGTGCCAAGCTGCATAGTGATTCGTATCTTTTTCACGTGTTTTCTGAACTTTTTTTGTACCTCTCACCCTGGCATACACATCAGCATGAGCTGAAAATAAAAGTGCAAACTGCAGGCAGTTGGGAGGACTGAAACTGCAGCATGTGCTTTGAACCTGTGCACAGCCAGTTGCGAGTGAGTGCCTGGCCTCGGATTTTAACGTGCTGATGAGTTTTAGAGACAGCCCTGCCCTCTTATGTAAGCTTTTAAGGTATTTTCATGCCTTATTTGTGCTATTTATCATGGTATCTTGCCTGAATTTACCATGCAAGTATACGTAAAGGGTATGTTGGGAGGGCTTGGGAGGAATTGGGCGAGTTATTGGGCAAGAATTGACAACAAGACATTTCTGGTCACTCCACTAATGACTCGGATTAGACTCACAGACTTAAATTCATTTGTCCTCAGTTTGCTGTACCTTGCATTAAGCCAGGTTTTGCTGAAATCTCTGTATGTGTAAAGAGATAAACTAGAAGAGAATTAATTCAAACATGAAGCAGGATTTTTAATACTTCATTTAAAGAGATGAAAATGTTAAAGTTGAGACTCATGAATGCACATGCAGAGGCTCTGAAAGTGCAGTTTCACAGAAGAGAGACTGTATCCCACCAGAAATCCTGAGCCAAAAGCATTTTATGCAGAACACGTACCTCACCGTTTTCTTTGATCTCCCCAGGAAACTTTTAAAATTATTCTTAAAATCATTCTCAGATGAAGCCTCGATTGGTTGCATCCGTAGCTGCTCATGACCTACTCTTCCACACACCATCTCTGGAGGTATTTAAAAGCTGGGCAGACGTGGTGCTGAGGGACATGGGTTAGTGGTGGGTTTGGCAGTGTTGGGTTGGTGGTCGAACTTGATCTGAAAGGTCCCTTCCAGCCTCGGCGTTTCCACGAGCGTGGTGGCTCCGTGTGCCCAGGCGCTGAGGTGCGGTGCTGCGTTGGTGGCTGAGAGCTGGGGAAGGGCAGAGCTGAGTGAGTGTTACGGCAGTGGTGCTGTACACAAACAAGGATTTTGTTGAGAAAAAGGTAAATAGAATAATTTGAGAATCTGTTTTGCGTTTAATTTCAGTAACAGTCTTGAGCATTTTACTGCGAGGATATATTCTACAATATTTCTTTGTCTCAGGGTAGGGCAATTCCCAGTAATGTCCTGTGATACGTGGTCTACCCTGCAGACATCTGTGCTTTCTTTTTTCTGTGTGAATACCGTTTTCCCCATGGCTGAACAATAACTTGTTGACCGATGGAGCCCTTCTGTGTACTCACCTGTCACTTGTCCTGGGGACTGTGGGAAACACAGTTCCAGGATTTACTTTCTTCAGAGCGAGCACCCATTACTGCTGGTGATTAAAAAATACCTTCCTCAAATTGCTGGTTCTCCTTCACTAGTAATTAAGCTGTTGTTTCATACTAGGAAAAAGCTTTCATGCTATGCAAGCCACAGGGACTTCAGAGAGACCAGCATTTGCAATCTTAAAAAGGCATATTGATTGGTTTTTATTAATAAGAAAATCTCTAAGGAGAGGTGAAATACCTGAATTTTGAAAAGTTTAAAGCGTAACTATATAAAGCATTTTAAAATAATATGAAAACTAGGCAGAGTTCCCAAGTAATTTTTTCTAACTTCTAGTCAAGTTCTCACTATACTGTCTTTTGTGTTTTATAGGTAGTTAGCTTTTACTGATCAGAGATCCATCTTTGAAAAAAAATATATAAAATATTCTTTATAACTCCTTAATGAAAGTCTTTAGCAGTAGTATTATTTGTATATTGAATACAGAACCATTTTGTATAATATGCATTGAACCAAATGGATCTTCAGTTCTAAGTTTTGCAGGCAATGTGATTTGTCTTTGAAAAAAAACCAACCGTGAGCAATCAAACCAGGTGCTGTTACTCAGATGAATATGATATTTCTATGCACTATTGGTTTTTTTATTTTAGTAGTTTAATTTGAAGAGTTTTTAGTCTTTTTATTTACTGAAATTAATAGAGGAGGGCAAACACTTCTGTTGGGTTACTTCTCTGTGGGCGGGTTCTTCAGCTCTGTAGTATCTTGAAGTCAAACACTAGCCAAACTGGAAAGAGATTTTATTTGCTTTGTGTAGGTACAGATCATTACCAAGTGCAAGATAGCCAAGAATAGCCTCATTTTTGTATACCCCCTTCTTAAGGGAGTTCATGCAGTAAAGCTGCATTTTGCATTTTTTCCTGTCTGCAGAGCATTTTGGGGGAGGGAGAAAGAACAGAGATTTCTGTATGTTTTTCTAACTAGTATTGGGTTTTATGAATGTAGGAAATAATACGCAATTAAACAAACAAGGCTTTTTTGGCAAATGTCTCTGTCGACAGTAACTTTTTCTTTCACTACTCAATGAAATCTGAGTGTGAAGCACAAATTACCAGGCCATTCTTTCCTATAAACTGTTTTTCCCATTTGAGAGTCTTTTAAGTATCCTTAAGCCCCCCGCATCCTGGGCTGCATCCCCAGCAGCATGGTGGGGCCACTGAGATGCTGCGAGGACAGGCTGAGAGGGTTGGGGGGGTTCAGCCTGGAGAAGAGAAGGCTCTGGGGAGACCTTAGAGCCCCTTCCAGTCCCTCAAGGGGCTCCA
>JAOXNO010000003.1:23470490-23480803 GCA_028565335.1 Limnodromus scolopaceus | reverse complement strand
CCAGCCCCATCCTCCTGACACCCTCCCTTTAAGTATTTATAGGCATTGATCAGATCCCCCCTCAGTCTTCTCTTCTCTCAACGAAAAAGGCCCAAGTCCCTCAGCCTCTCCTCATAAGAGAGATGCTCCAGGCCCCTCATCATCTTTGCAGCCCTCTGCTGCACCCTCTCCAGCAGTTCCCTGTTCTTCTTGAACTGGGGAGCCCAGAACTGGACCCAGTGCTCCATATGGGGCCATGTGATATGTACTTATAATTGAATGTACAGGGAATAAAAGGTCCTGAATGCTATTAAAAATATGTAGCATAGGTGTACTAATAATAAAGGCATAGAGCTGGGACATGAGAGCAGCTGCTTCAGTAATATCTCGAGCTCTTCACTGTGCGAACTGCTGCGTGTCTGAGCCTGTGTTTGCTCCCAGTTATGTCTTCGGGAGAAATCCTAGGTGCCTCTGATAGTGGATTAGACAAGTCTTAATGTGAAATGCAAACAGTGATTGCACTAAATGAGTGAAGTTTTAATTTTAGACAGAAAAATTGTTTTTACTTTTTCTTCTGAAATGTGTTATAGTTCACCTTTATTTCTAAAGGCCTTTGAATGTTTAAAATTTAAAAACTTTCACAAAATTGTGACGTTTCCATGAAGAAGCAATACTAACGATGCAGAATTTCATGAATTAATAGTCACATGCAGATACCAAGTAACGTGTCCCGGGCTCACTGTAGGAGCAAAGCAAGTTCTTGGCTTACACTGGAGGTCTGGGAAGGCTGCTGTCTGTTCCCACCAAGTTGAGTGTCTTGCTCTTGAACTGGTGACTGTGGGGCAGGTCAGAACTGCACTTCTCATAAATCCACAATAAAACGACGGACAGCTACGTTGGAGACAGCTGTCAATGGATCTCACTGCTGATTCCATGTCTCAGGGTGATCTCTGATTAGAAGAGTAGCTGCGGTACGCGAGCAAATGCGCAGATATGTCACACAGATGTGAAAAAGTAATGGTGTGAACACATATTCATAGATCTGCTGATCAAGTTATTTGATTTCTGCTCCTGTATCAGAAGTGCCTCTTCACTTTCCTTTTCTTCATCACTGGTACGGGTAGGAGATGTTACAGCTTCTGCGTGACAGAGGTGAGCCCGTCCCTCATTTGCTGCTCTACTGCTCCTCCTTGCTTCACCAGACAGACCTTTATCTGTTCCAAAATGAGGACTTTGCCCTGTTAAGCACAATTAAGTAACCATCAGTCAGTACAGCTATGTGAGTTTAAGCACTTAAAAGAAAAAAAACCAAACAAACAAAAAACCAAAACAAAACCAAAGCACAACAGCAGTAGAAATCCTTAGGCCAAGATGTCTAGGTAAGTTGTAGTAGCCAAGTTGTGTGCCAGGGGAGGATATGTGCTTGTGCAAATGTGTGGGCAGGAGAGGAGAGGGCTTTCAGGCGTCCTTCGCCAGGCTACAAGCTACCAAAGGGACATCTGGAACTGCCAGAGCTGGGGAGGGCTCCCAAAACAGCGAGGGGTCTTGTCAGAGTGAGTGGGGAGAGCTTCTGGCTGGCTGGAACCAGCTGCGGCCCCGGCTCCCTTGCTAGCAAGCATGAGTTTATTCTTACGTCTTTGCCGCTTATAAAGTGTTTAAAGCAGTTTAATTTTTTTACTGAAAATTTAAGACTTTGAAAGAAGGAACTTAAAAAAACCACAGTGAAACCACAAAGCAGCACAACTTTCTAATTTGTGCTTCTAAGCACAAACTTCTAAGCTGTGCTTCCAACTCTTTTCTCACGTGGGAATAGGCGTCGCTGAGCTAGCAGTGTTTCTTTGTGTGGTCTTACTTTTATTTCTTGCATTTGATCCCTTTTCCTCGTGGGGTGAGGATGTAGTTTATTCCCAAATCTGTTAGCCCCTCACAAGTAAGGAGGCAAGAAGCTCAACCTCAGTTGCTAGTCCTTCTTAGAACTCTTGTAAAGGCTCAGGTGGAAGGCAGTCTCTTGCTTGTGTAACTTTCAAAGTCTTAGTCAGAGCCCATATGTTACAACCTGGAGGAAATGATGCTCGGGGATGACTAAAAGACCATGTTCCTGCTGTTAATTTGGGTGTCATTCCAGAAATTTAATTCGTAAGCTTTCTCTTTCATTTTGTTAACACGTTCAGTTACTAATCCCAGTCCTTGCTGCTGTTCCCCACTAGGGAACTTAATGAAGGGATAAATCTTATATTAACCAAGAGAGGTACTTGTTCACACTGCCTGTGATGAATAGGGAGATGCAGAGAGCATACGTGTGTTAGATTAGCAGAAATATGATTTATGGATAGGAAATTCACTTTAATGTAGCTTCCTGCTGCAAACATAGTTTTACTCCAGTCTCTCTGAATGGGTGTGTAATTTACCAAGAGCGAGGCTATAAAGTGCTAATTGGGAATTATTTCTAAAAAGAAGTTAATAGCTTTCAGTGGTTTAATGCTTAAAACTGACCATGCAGCTATAATCTGATTTGCAAGAGGAAAGCCAGGAAAATTAATGAAGAAAAGGTAGATTACAATTTATAACCTCCTCTTACCACTTGTTTAATATCTGTCTGTTAGATTGCCCTTCACAGTGAAGGATACGTTGTATAAGCCAATAATGCTTATTTATATAAGGATAAGCACTGTAATAACCCAAGTAGTGGTTATTTGTCTCTCGGGAAGGTGAAGTCCTGGAGCCAGGTGCCAGGCAGGTTGTCTGTGGGACCGGGGGATGTCTGCGACGGGTGATGCTGTGCCCGGGGTGCACCATGAGCGCTGGCTGGGATGGCTCCTTCCCCCCGAGCCGCGGGAGCCGGGAGCAGCTGTAACCATAAACCACGGGACTCTCCGCAGAGGGTTAAGGCAGCTGAGCAGGGACCCGTGTGGTGGCCGTGTACCAACTCCCTACTGAAGCCTCTGGAGCTGGCTAGTCTTCACACTTTATTTAGATGGTGAAACAAGTTGAATTTACCGATCCTTTCTCAGCGGTAACACGAACCGAGCCGCTGTCTCGCTTCTTGCTGGGGTCTGTTTAACTTCAGTTTCCCTGGAAAAGTTGAACCCGCTCAGTGCGATTGCTGTGGACTTTTGAAGGTTGAAGTTTTTTTTAGAAACCTTGGTGCTAAGTAGTAGGCTTGAGAAGCTTTCAATTATTTGAAATGGAATTACAATGTTGCCTCCTGAGCCAAGACTTTGTGTCCCACTGAGGAGGGGAAGAGCCAAGAAGCGTGAATGCCTTACAAGGAGAGGAAGTGTGTAGATGTCTGCAGACTAATGCTGGTATCTCCCGCATCACATGGAGGAGAATGTTTTCCAAGTTTGAAGTCCCATGTCTTGATGAAGCTGAGAATAGCGGTGACGCCATAAACGCAGTGGAGCAGACTGAGCAAGGAGTTTGCCGACTCGCTCTGCCGCTCGGCACCGTCAGCCCCCGTGGTCAGCTCTGCCAGGCTGGAAATACCTGCTGCTGCAGAGAGCAGGATGCTTGGTGACTCCTTGGGCCAATCTGGCAACTTGCTTCTTTCCCCTAAATTTTGATACATTTGGGTCATGCAAAGCGATGCCTTAATTCCAGTTAAGTGGATTACCTTTTTTTGGCATGACCTTTCCAAAGCATCCTGCTCCCCATTTCAAAATTTGGTGTCCCAAGGTTGTTCCAGGCCTGCCTTCAGCGTAAGGGCATTTCACCTTGTGCGGGTTGTAGGGTGGGGAGTGAGTGTCTGTCACCCCAGTGAAGGTTTTTTGCGTTTGGACTAAACCCCGAGTGAGTCACACAGTTAAACGGGTGTTTTTTCTGCTGCGGAGTAGAAAATAGTTAAGCCCTTTCAGAAACAGCTTTTGCTTTGACCAACAGCTCCTGTGTTGGGTTCAGCCTGGAGGAATTTAGAAAAGGTTGTTTGAGCCCCATGGTGGGGAGTGTGGCACTGCCCGGCCCCCCTGCCAGCGCTGGACCCAGGCTGCCTCCCTGGAAAGATGCTCAGCTATCATTCTCATGAAAAAAAAAAAAAAAAAAAAAAATCCAGATTCTCTCTGCTGTAGTTATAGATAAAACACTTATTTGTCTTCTAGAATTGTTTGTTGCAGTTGCCCAGCTTGCTGTCTTAGCACTTTGAATTCAGACAACAGCCCACATGGGCCGGCGCTCATAATATGGAGAATGTACAGAATACAATTGTCTGCAACATCTGAAGGGTATTTTTAAAAGTTACCCTTAAAGTAGCAGTGGAAAATTCCTCACAGTGCTTAGAAATCTGGAAATAAGAGTCAAAGGGTACGGTATTACTTCTTTTTGTGGTTTTGTTTTTTTTTTTTTTAATTAGAAGGTTTTAAAAAAAGCTGCTGGACCTTTGTCACTGCCTTTTTCTTTCTCTGCTAGTCCACACTCTGCTTTTCCCGTCTCACACAAGGGCTTGCTCCTTTTCCTCCGTAATAGCAGTGGATCTGATTTATTCTACAGGGTTTAAATTAAGAGGAAACTCAGCGGTAGGGGAAGAAGTGATGGATTTGAAAGCAATTCTCATGCTCTTCTGTCTGGCCTCATTAGGCAGCCTGCAGTTATGTTTTTTTTAATTTTCTCTTCTTTTATAACTTACAAAACCCGCATGCTCCGGAGCAGCAGGAATGCTGCCTTGCTCTGGGGGGTCGGTGCCGAGGGTGTTGCTGGACGCGGGGTGCCTCCCGGCTGCCCCTGGGGACTCGGCCGCCCGTCCCCCCAGGCGCCCGCTGCGCCAGACCAGATGGCTGCCGTTGCTCGGGGCAACGTTAACTCTGATGCTGCTCCCTAAAATGTAAAGAAAAAGCGAGAAACCGCAGCAGCAGCAGCAGTGTGAAATGGCAATGCTCCATGCACACGGGCGTGCTGCGGGGAAGCAGGTATTCTGTCTTCCAAGAAGAGCTGCGTCATCATCATTTCAACCTGGTTCTCCTCTCGTGAAGCCTCTGTGTAAGGGCGACTTGTTTGTAGCCCTGGAAATTCTCATTCCCGTGTGGAGTTCTGGGCGATGGCAGATGAGGGCGGGCTGTCAAAATGGCAGTGGCCTGATCCCTCTGCATCTCGGTTACAAATCAGCCGGGTGCCATTTTAATTCATTACCTATGTGCTCCTATAAACATGCCTGAGTGAACCGAGAAGAGGAAAATGTCGGAGGTTAAAATATGAACTATAATTAGTCTTAGTGATTTGTGAGCCTTTGCTTCTGTAAGTAAGAACAGTTACACAATTGTGCCTTTTAAAGAACAAAAAAGCTCCGTTTCTAGGGCAGCATCGGGAAGCGCTCCCAGCCTGACCAGCTGGCCAGGGGAGGCAAACCAGACAGTGATGGTGTGGTCTTCACTAAAACTCCAGTTTTGCTCTTTTATGTTGTCTCAAGAGGCCGGAGCATCTGAGCTGCTTGTTGTCAGGGTTGCCATGTTGCTACCAAGGTCCAGGCAGCCTGGTTGGCTTCTGCTGCTGGATGGGGAGGAGGAGACGGGCCCTGTGTGCTCCTTGCAGGGGCGCTTCACATCCCGGAGGTTATAGCAAACGCTCCTAAATTTCTCCGGGAAAACGAGAGTAGTAAAACATGACATTCCTCCCATTTCTAATCTAAAAGAATAGGAATTGGCATGTGGCCAGCGTGCACCTACAAAAAAGGCCAAAGGACAGCTCTAAATCTTTCTTTTCTCAACTTTAAAGAGAGGTCTGTAGAACTAGGGAAACCAGCAAACAAATAGAAAAATTATTGTGTTTGGTTTCTTGAGGTTGCTGTTGTTTTAATTTGTTACTCAAGAAATGGGAAGGGTGGTGCAGCCCAGGAGGGTTCCTGGGGGACCTCACCTGGTTGTCACCACCATAACTTCAGAGGAGCAGCCCTGGAAGGTGGTGAGCAGTCACCTTAGCTGGGATGAGCTTCAGACCTGGAGATGAAATCCTGTGGGTGTTAATCTCTCGGATAATGAGCCTCACAAAACCAAACCAAGATGTAGGTAGCTGTGTGGAGGTCCATCGAGCCACGGGTGTGTTTCCATTGCCTGAAATATTAATGCTGTCTTGTAGCATAGTGTGGCACAGACATCTTTGTTCCGAGGTGAGTCTTTGTCTTCTTGACACCGCATTCAAGGCGAGTGCCCTAGTTCATACACGCTGCTCATCTCTTACAGAAAAGATTTTATAATCGCTCTTGATATAAACATAAAACAAACCTAAAATTTGGAATACTCTACCAATGCAGTGCCTTTATTTTACTTTAGTCCGTTCACTACTAATAATGTCTTATTTTGGATTATAGGACAGAAAACTCACAAAAGTAGAGAGGCAGAGATTTAAAGAGGAAGCAGAAATGTTGAAAGGTCTACAGCATCCAAACATTGTGAGATTTTATGACTTCTGGGAATCCTGTGTGAAAGGCAAAAGATGCATTGTGCTGGTTACCGAATTGATGACCTCTGGAACACTGAAGACGTAAGTACTGTGCTCCTGGTAAGGAGGCTAAGAATAGCCATGGAAATTTTTAGAAAAATCCTACTTTCACATTCTGAAAAAAGGCACCTCCAGATAAAAGAAAAAAAACGGAGCTGTTCTCTGGTGTCTGTCATTTGTCCCTGCGTTTGAACTGCATTGATTTGACAGGAAGAATTTTGGCCTCCATCTCTCTTTCCCTGCTCTCCTGTTCCACTTATGCAACTAGAAGCGGCTCTCTGGTGTGTTTTATCTTCTGCCTGTGACGTTTGAATTTGTCATGGTGTGTTTTTGTGATTGCTTCTGTGCTTGTATTTGCATGTTTTGTTGGAAAATTCACATAGAATAGCACTTGAATGGAAGAATCTCTTCTTGAAGCAGAAGGTGCTCTAGGTTATCTGCTAAACAATAGTAATTAATAGCTTTTGGTACTGACAGTCATGTTAAGGTTGATATAAAACAGTTGGCATGAATTCTGGAACAGATTTTCAGGAGGATTCATCACTGCGTATATCCAGTGTGCTGCTCTGCCAGTGCATTAGCAGGTTTTACGGTTCTCCAAAATGTACCCTCCCAATCAGAGTTTTAGGTAAATGGAAAAAATGCAGATGCATGGTACAGAGGTCAAAGTCTTGTGGTTAAAATTAAACTTCAGTATTCTTCTGATTTGAATATATAAAACATATTCTAAAGCTGTTCTCTGCATGAAGTGAATTGCTCTACTATTAGACTTGCAAATATTTGGTTGTATTTGCACCAAAAATGCTTATTATCTTCCTCCCTAAAAGTGAATGCTCTAATTCCTCCTTTGGAAAAGATCTATTCCTTTCAATTTTGTGATATTTCTGAGCTGCTATTACAGCATCTAATAAGGGGCTTTTATCCAGACTGGAGTTTCAGCTGTTAAAGCCCCTGGAATCTCTAATAACGCTTCATTTTCCTTATGTCCATTTCTGTGTATGTTTGTGCTCTAGGTATCTGAAGAGATTTAAAGTGATGAAACCAAAAGTCCTGCGGAGTTGGTGCCGGCAAATCCTGAAGGGTCTTCTTTTCTTGCACACAAGAACTCCACCCATAATTCACAGAGACTTAAAATGTGACAATATTTTTATTACTGGACCAACTGGATCTGTGAAAATAGGAGACTTGGGTCTGGCAACCCTCAAGAGGGCTTCATTTGCCAAAAGTGTAATAGGTAATCCTCCTCTTCTCCTTGGCTTTCATCTGTTGGTGTGGTGGTTGTCTTTTTAATATCTCTCTTTCACATTTTGAATTTGTGTTTTTTTCACTTGTAGGCTGGTAGTAGAGAATAAAGTGGTTTTGTGACTGTTCCCTTTAGGCCACTATAAAATTCTCAGTCAGTAGGAAACGGTATAATGACTGCCTCTTCTCCTTCCTTCTGTTTCACAGTGGTAGAACGCTCTTTTTGTTTGTTTTTTGCTTGGAATATTATGTGGTATCCACAAACCCTTCCCCTCCCTCCTTCAAAAGGGGCAGCAAGGGTTCTCAGCAGCTTGTGGGCATCATCCTCCTGAGAAAGGCTCAGTGCCTGCTGCCCGGGGGCAGAAGAGGAGGAGAGGGCAGAGAAAGGATGCCCTGCTCGCTCCCTGACAAGGGTGTGCTGCACAAGCCTGGGAAAGCCCCCGGGAAGTCTTCTGCTTCCAGGGATGCTGGGAGAGGGACGGGAGAGGCAGCAGAGCCCCGCAGAGCTGGGCTTCTCTGCCGTGCAAAGAGGTCACAGGGCTGGAACACCTCACCCCCCTTTCCTGGGGCATCAGCAGAACAGGCTGCTTCTGCTCAGCCCTGCCCCGGCACCGTCCCGGCACAGTTCTGCTGAAACAACATCTGCAATTTATTAATAATCAGTAGGTATGAAATTGAAAGAAATTTCCACTAGGATACACGATAGCTGATGCCCTTAGGTGGTGTCCACGTGAGGAGTGTTACAACTTGGGCTTGCTTGAACCAGGAGGATGTTTTCTGAATGACTGTCAAAGGACATTGTTTCCTTGAAAAAGTTACGTTTAATGTTTTCTGCCTAAATGTAATGTTTTCCTGAAATCTCAAACATTTTCTGTTTTTACCCAAGATTCCGTAGCAAATCTCCCTTGGGTCAGATCTGTAGGTGATGGTTCTGGGAAGCTGCACATTCCTGAGAAATGATGCTAAAAGTGGGGGAAGTTATCACACGTGTAGTTGTATTTCAGCTTACTATGTAAATGGAAATTAGATTCTAGGTAATTAGAGTTAGAAAGCTGATAGTGACAACCACTGTTGGCTTACTATATATGAAAATAGCATCCTGTATTTCAAGCAGTAGTTGCTTAAATAATTATTTCAGCACCTCAAATTTTCAGAGATTGTAGTTCTTTACAATTATTTGTACAAAAGTATTGACCTTAATGCTTAGGGAGCCCAGTATCATTGAAGTCAAAATGATAGAAACTTTGGATATGTGCTTGGCTACTGTGGGTCTGCTTAACCTTGTTGATTTTAGTGAAATCATGTTGGTTTATGTCTCTTAAGTTTCCATAGTTATTAACTTCTAATAATTGGTGGGGATTTTTTTCTGTTGGGGGTCAGTATTTCTTCACATATTTTTTTTTTCCAGTATAACAATTGTCTGTGGGACATAATGGAATCATATCAGTAATACCAATATAAGTTTTTCTAAAATCAAAGCATGCTTGTGTCTAAAAGAAATTCAATACTGAAAGGGGCTGCAGGTTGCTGGCAAGGTGTCTGCATTCATTTTGGCAATATCACTGAGCTTATCTTTTTCAAGAGCAGTGCTGCTCCAAGGAAAGAATTAGGAGGGCTTGGGAACGCTGGTGAGATGAGTAATTCTGCCCCCTCCATAGATGTAGTAGCTTTAAAGGAATATTAGTAGCTGCAATTTTACATCAGCTTGAACAGAATGAAGTCAGCATGGCTGAGGTCCAGTTTTTCCCTTGCTGCATCCGTGCCATCGCTGATGCTCGTCTGACCTTGCGGTGTATCTCTGCAGGGAGCCACGCCAAGACACGGCTCCTTCTGCCGAGAGGAGCTGGATAGATGCTGAGCAGCTTTACATTTAGGTGCTCTGGTTTTTTTAGGGGTACTTGTATGTATTCCTTCCCAATTCCAAGGGCAGGGGGGAAAATGTCATTTTCATGCTGTTATGGAATGGTGTCAAGAATTTCATTTGCTACTTAGACTATTGCTATCACTTTTTCAGATTTGCTTTAAATACTCCATAATTCATGAGATTCACTCCTGCCTCTGAGTTTTGTTCCTTCTAAAACAAGGTAGCAGCTCCAAAAAACATTCTCTATGGCAATGGTTAACCATTTCAGAGCCTGTGGGACAGCTGGCAGAAGAACCCTAAGAGCAGGTACCAAGTTAAGCTTTCATGACATGGGTCCGGCTGATGTACAAATGCTGAAGGAAGGAGTGTCTTTGAGGTGGAAGGAACATAAACAATGGGAGAGATTGATTCCAAATTTTGCAAAATGAATTTTACAGAGATGCTTGTGCTGAGGCTTGTTTTGTCAGCTAGGCCAAGTTTCCTTCAGAAAATGTGCAAAAGCAGACAGACCCGAATTATGAGAGATGTCTTTTATGTTACCATTAAAAACAAGCTTATGTCAAGTCCCCAAACATATATGAGAACTATTTTTTTCCAGGTATTACTTGAGAATCATAGAACGATAGAATAATTTGGGTTGGAAGGGACCTTTAAAGGTCATCTAGTCCAACCCACCTGCAATGAGCTGGGACACTTCCCACCACACCAGGTTGCTCCAAGCCCTGACTGACCTGGCCTTGAACCCCTCCAGGGATGGGGCAGCCACAGCTTCTCTGGGCAACCTGGGCCAGGCTCTCACCACCCT
>JAOXNO010000003.1:23451952-23470324 GCA_028565335.1 Limnodromus scolopaceus | reverse complement strand
CCCCGGAGCCTTCTCTTCTCCAGGCTGAACCCCCCCAACTCTCTCAGCCCCCCCTCCCAGCAGAGGGGCTCCAGCCCCCCCAGCATCTCCGTGGCCTCCTCTGCTCCATCTCCTGCTCCAACAGGTCCATGTCCTTCTGTTGGTGGCCCCAGAGCTGGAGGCAGCACTGGGGGTGTGTCTCCCCAGACCAGAGCAGAGGGGCAGAATCCCCCCCTCGAATTACAGTTGTGTCTTTGCTGATACAGAGATGCCATAAGAGAAACTGCAGGGACCCAGCGGGCTGCTGTGGGGCTCTGGAGGCACTTTGGATGCTGCGGTGGTGGCTGCTGGGCTGGATGGCAGTTTGCCCAGTTCCTTCATGTAGTTCGAGACCTCTCACGCTCCTTTAGGCATCCCGGTGCTCCTGGCTTGCTGGTCCTCTCCTGCAACACCCGACTGCATTGATGTCTCTTCCTTCATCTTTTCTAAGTGTAAAAAGGAAATAAATTAGTCTTGACGAGTAAATTGTGCTACGAGTTACAGTTCCTGGAGTAAATTATCTAAGTGTTATTTTTTTTTCCTTTTGCTTTATAAAACCACACTTTTCAGAGTAGTTTGCTGTGCAAACGTTGTAAGTTGCCACTTGTCCTAAAGCTGCAATTTCCCGTTACGCAGCAGTAATACAGTGCTTCACTTAACATTTACCCAGTTGACGCGGATTTCTGACACCCTAATCCCTGTTGAGTAGGACCTGGTTCTGTGAGTAGCCTCATTGTCACTGGTTTAGTGGGACAAAGCAGAATTATGTTTAATGTTTTGTGCGTGACTGAAGGTGATTTGTGATACTACTTGCTTTCAAAGTGCTGTCTGTCTGCTGGACGGTTGCTATGTGTCTCTAGAGGAAAAAAAAAGAAGAGGAAATCTGCACTGATAAAAACGAGAGTGAAGGTTCTTGTTTCTTCTCTCCTTTTTGCCTCCACAAGCCTGTAGGCATCCCTCTCTCCACCCAGAAAAGGAGCCATTTCATGACTTCCAGTATGCTCAGGCAATGTGCTGTATTCCATTCTCTTGCTCATTTTTGAAATTTCAAGACTTTTTCTTATTTTTTTTCTCCTTTCTTCTTGTTTTTTTCTCTCTCTCTTCTCCCTTGAATCGTTACCATAGGTAATGTGGTGTATATATACCATGGGTATGTAAGTGTGCGAGTTGACTTTGGGTTTCTTCCCTGGAGGACGCTTGAGTTTATTCTAGTCACTTCCCTCTTTTGAAGTAAGCTTACATGCCCCCTTACACAGCTGTAATGGTCATACTGCTTATAGGCGAAAAAAATTGTGGTTAAAGGCATTTAGACTTTATGTTCTTTTTGTGTGTGTCTGTGTAGGTACACCAGAATTTATGGCCCCGGAAATGTATGAGGAACACTACGATGAATCTGTGGATGTCTATGCTTTTGGAATGTGCATGTTGGAAATGGCTACCTCAGAATACCCTTACTCAGAATGCCAGAATGCTGCTCAAATTTACCGGAAAGTAACCTGTGTGAGTAAACCTCCTTAATTTGTATTGGCATTTTGTGATTTGAAGGTTAAAATTGTATTTCAATGAGGTGTTGAACGTGCAGTGTTGTAGGAGTTGAGGCATCTGAGCTCTGGGTTATGCAGACCTGTTGCAGGTTTATTTTAAGATTACAGTTCCATGGTTGGATTGTGTCTGACAGTATGGCAGCTGCATAAAATATTTTCAGTAATCTTTGTTGCTGATTTCGTCTCCATCAGCCAAAAATACATAAAACTTGGGAAGAATGAGCAGGGAAAAATCTTCACTCTAGTCTTTCCTCCTAAATGAGGACTCCTCAGACTTGATCGAGTTTCCCACAAAAGTAAAAGAGCTAACTTTTAAATTGCAGCCTAAATACTTATTTATACAATGGAGGATGTTTGATTCAGATTTCCAGCACAGATTCTCTCTGTTTATATGTGTAAGAAATTATTTGAGGATATAAACAGAAAAAAATAGCAATGTTTAGTTTTGGAGTCAGTCTGAGGCCTTTATTATCTGCATTTTGGAACTCTGCAGGGTCTGGCAATCCCCAGACAGGAATCATGGAAATGGGTTTGCTGTATTTTCGGGTGAGGTTAGGCTGGAGGAGAAGCCAATCTGAAGTGATCTCTATACTGAATAAAATGCCCTCTCCAGCACTCTCACCCCCAGGTGATGAATGTATTTGTCTACATGAGCTGGATGGTGGATGCCTGAAAAAAACTCCTGAGTCTGTAAGATGCTGTCAGGTTGCAAATCAGTGACCGCAGAGAAATGAGACTTGCCAAAGCAGGCAAGCTGCTTTGGCAGCTGGGATTATGTCCTGTTCTACTTGGTTAAATGAAACCAAGAGTTACAGGAGGGTTTTTTGGGATAGATTATGTTAAATGGGCTGGTTTGTCAAAAGATTTTCCCGGGTACTTCTTTCAGTCTGGTTGCTACAAAAGAAGATAGTGATCTATGGAGTTTGGTCCTCATGCATCACCAAAAGATGCAGTCTGCACACTCGGGGTGTGGAGAGGGTGATCCTCCGCAGAAAGCGGCACTTCAACTACATCAGACTGCTCAGAGCCCTGTCCAATCTGACCGTGAATGTCTCCAGGGATGGGGCCTCCACCACCTCTCTGGGCAGCCTGTTCCAGTGTCTCACCACCCTCAGTGTAAAGAACTTCTTCCTAATGTCTAACCTAAACCTACCCTGCTCGAGTTTAAAACCATTGCCCCTCGTCCTATCGCTACATGCCCTTGCAAGCAGTCCCCCCCCCAGCTCTCCTGGAGCCCCTTGAGGGACTGGAAGGGGCTCTAAGGTCTCCCGGAACCCTCTCTTCTCCAGGCTGAACTCCCCAGACTCTCTCAGCCTGTCTTCACTGCAGAGGGGCTCCAGCACTCTGATCATCCTTGTGGCCTCCTCTGGACCCACTCCGACAGGTCAATGTCCTTCTTGTGCTGAGGGATCCAGAGCTGGACACAGTGCTCCAGGTGGGGTCTCATGAGAGCAGAGCAGAGGGGCAGAATCACCTCTCTTGATCTGCTGGCCATCCTTCCGTTGATGCAGCCCAAGATGCAATTGGCCTTCTGGGTGGCAAGTGCTCTTTATTTCATTGTTACTCCACTCACTCCTCCCCTACAAGGAAAAGGTTATTTTTTTTGGCACAATGACTCGTTGGCTTCATTCAGTCCTTCAGATGTGCCCTAAATGCCATCTTTGTAGGTACCTTAGGAGGTATCTCCTTGGGCTCTAAAGCTTCACATGGTGACAAGAGGAGTCTCTCCTCATTTTATGCTCCTGGGCCTTGTCTCCTGAACATGATACTGGTTTTGTAACCCCGGGTGCAAAATGGCTTTCCTGAGAAGTGTGGGGTGTCTTCCCTGCCGCCTTGGGTGTGAGCAGTGGTCTCGTGTGTGTGTGGAGCTGCCACCATGGCCAGCTTGATGTTACGGCGACCTGGGTATGTGGGCACGCATTTAGAGCCACAAATAATATCGATGTCTCCCATTGCTCCACATACCCAGAGAAACTCTGAGTACGGCTCTTAGCCATCTGGAATATTGGTAATTAAGACTTTGTAAGACTCCTCCTCATTTGTCAAAGCAATATCCAAGATGGCAAAGAGTAATGATTAATTGGAGGATTCCTAATTAGATGTTACATTTCAATTTGCAGAGTTAAGTAGTCATTTTTTTAAACACTGATGAAAGCCTGAGCCAACCAATTTTCTGTGGCAATAACCTTTACATAGCTGAGGATTATACAGTAAATTCGTATAACTTTGTAAAACTGGTCTTGTACTAGCAGCAGAGATGGAAAATAGTGTTTATCATGAAGGACAAGGAATGGCAGAGAAGCTGTTGAGAGGTCACTTTATTACTTGTAAGGGGTATTTTTGAAACAGGGCTGTCTAGCAGGGAAAGGTGGTGCAGAAGCATTCGATAGAGACACGGAGGGTGTGTTTACTGCTATTTTCAGTAGAACTTGGGGCTGTAGTGGTGGGAGCAATGGCACCCGGATTCCTTAGATGGAAAAAATGCCATTACTGTTGTTCCAAGGAAAGGGTTAACCAGCTCCTGGCGGAGAGGGAAAAAGCCCTGTCAAATGCCATGAGCTGCATGAACTGTCAGGCAGGAGGAGGAGCAGGGGGTGGACCTCTTGGTGAGGGTGCCAGAGGAGCAGCGGGTGCCCTGGGGGGGATCCCTGGTCCCAGAAGGAACCTCTCTCGTGGACTCAACAGCTTCTCTAGAGGAGCTGCTCCCCTGGAAGAGCTGGCGACAGCAAGGGACCCCGCTTGGATCCGCGTGAGTGCCCAGCGGTGCGTGGGGAGGGACGAAGCTGCTCTCAGGGTGTAGGCACTGCGCGCGGGGGTCTCTCCAACTGCCCCGAGCCATCACCGAACGGCGGGAGCTGCCCTGGTAGGTGGGGCGATAGTGACTTACAGACAGAAAAATCACTTTAAAATCACTTCTTGTGAGGAGTTAGGGTTGGTCATGCAGTGGCTATTGCTAGCGTTGGGTTTTACTAGACTGAAATGTAACGTAGAAATGGAGCATAGACCGAACCCAAGGGGCTGAGTTGCCCTGTTTTGTTCAACGTTAGATGAGGTTTGGGGTTCTCACTGGAGCAGAAGGTGTCCCCGAGCCCCTCAGATGGAGGGGGTCAACAGTGAAGAGCTCCTGAACGCCGTCACCTATTTCAGCTTGTCAGTGCTTAATTTTTGATGAAACTAGTTTTTTGCCCCAGAAATGTAAACACTATTTTTAGTGGTTTAAATTGAGGGTCAGTGTAATGTAAAAATGTGATTGCTGCATCTGGTTTCCCAACGCTTTTATTTTAAAAATATAGAATAACTCACTTTTCCTGCCTTGGGCTCAGCATGGTGGCGTCAGCCGGTGGAGGTGCTAATAGCATCCGAAGGGGTTGGAGCTGCTTGCGGCTGTTTGCACGGAGCAGGCATTGCTCACAAGTGAGGGTGCAGTGCCCACCCTGTTCTTCACACTGCCTCGAAGCTCACTCTGGGTTGCGCTGGGCTGCACGGTGCCTCCGCTGCCCACCACGGCCGCTGTATTGCTCCAATTTTGCCTTTATAATATTTTTTTCAATTGTTTCTTCTCTGTGCCCTAACAACAACCTATCACACTCTTGCTTGCTAATAGAACGCGAGACACATTTGAAGTCATAACCGTTCATCCTGTGCATTCATGGTCCTTATTGGTATCGAAAGTAGAAACGTTACCTTTCTGGGACATTACTGTTTTGTTTTAAGATGTTACACACTATGCATGTCCGAATCATTATGCACGATTCTTATACTTATTTATTTCTGTGACCTTTTATTCTACCTGACCGTATTCTCATGGCTGAATTGCTGCTTTAGTTTTTCCATTCTTGTTTTCACACCTGTGTAGCTGTGTGTATACAATAGTCCAGGATGAAGTGGCAGTCATTTCCCAGGGTTACAGAGGGGCTCATCTCTTTGCCAGATGAGCCATACTTGTTAGGAATTGTCACCTCTCTCGCTCCCCTTTCAGCCTGAATTATGGAGTGCAAACATAAAAAAGTGGATATGTAACATAAATGGCAAATACATATTTTTCAAGTGACAGGTCCAAGCCACATTCACTGCAGTCAGCTTTGAAGCGATTTCCTGGTCAGCATATTTGTGGTGACCTTCATTCTGATGCCATAATCTCATTTTTCATGCATAACTTGATGGTTTTTCTTAGTCAGATTTTTTTGTTTGTGTTTAATCATTCTGCCAAGTGATTTTGATGTAGACAGTAGGCATATTTAGTGATGAAACATCAGGGTCTGTGACCTTCCCATGCAGCTCTGGTCCAATGTTTTCTTACTGATGCACTGCAGAATGCAGAGCAGCCCAGCTCTATCTGCTGGGGGTTCATGGGGACCTCGCTGGGTTTCGCAGCACAAACCTCTGCCTTAAAACAATCCACATGTATATAGCGTGCGGGTTGGTGTTTTAAGTTTTCGTACTGTTTCTTTTTTACAAATGTATTGAATTTTTCTCAGCATTCGCAGGCTATATTCTATATTGCTCATACAGACAGAATAGCTGTAGCACAGCAACAACAGCCAAATAATGTTATGAATGTCATTGCGTAGACTTTTTGTGTGTTTCAGATATCGCCTTAGATCTGCAGATAATCTTCTTAGATTAGCATTAGGATTAAGTACTATTTTGGAGTGAAATAGAGATGGGTTTATAATTCAGCAGCGAGATTGCTGCATGCAATGTCGTGGAACAAAATCCTGGCAAAACTGAGAACTTCTCCTCTTCATTGACTTCAGAGAGTGTGTGGTAGGGTGGAATTTCAATTGGAAACATGGTTTCAGCTTTTTTGGAAGAAGTTTTTTTTCTTTTCTGGGAACTACATGAGTCTAGACACTACCTTCAGGTAGAAGATGGCGTTTTAGTCCAAAGCAAACTGTATCTAGATGAGGACGGCACCTCCTAGGAGAAAGGAAAGCCTTCAGAGAAATGACTGGCTGACCGGGGTCAAGCTTAACGTTGACTTGTCTGCCACAAACTGTGCATCTTGGAAAGCATCGTGTGTTACTCTTCCAAAAGTGTGCTCTGCTGATGGAAAAATGACAAGCGACTGCTTTTGGACCTCTGAAAAACAAACTTCACCTTTTTGCCCCCAACACAAAGATTAAAATTTTAATGTCCTGTATGTACCTGACTGTAGATTCAAATATCATATACTGGAGTGCAATTTATTTCAAACCTCATCACTTCAGAGGAAGGTGAGGAGACTAAATGGTGGTGAGGGATTCATGATAAGTCATCCTGTCCGAGAATTTGTATGAAAATACCCTCCTGCACCTCATGGGAACCAGTTCGCCCTGTGCTTCAGACCCAGCCGTGTTGAATTGACTTTTGTTTACAAGGCAGCTGTCGAGTTTACAAACTGCCAGGGATAATTCCTTAGCTAATATACTTTGAATTTTGGTGCCATGTTTCCTAGGGAATGCTCAGAAATGACAGATGGCTTTTGTATTAATGAATGAGATGAGTCCTTTGATTGCAAATAGAAACCTGCCCCTTGCATAAAGCCCCGTCGGTGTCGGGAGCTGGTGGGAAGCGGGGCCGGAGGGAGGGTTCTCAGCGTCACAGCGAGACAGCCTTGGAGGAGGTTTAATGGAGAGGAAGGAGCAGAAGCAGATTATAGCATACGGGCTTCGAGAACACACTTTGGCAAAGCAGCTCCGTGCAGTACTTCACTCCGCATATTTCGTCCTTGTTTGTTTTAGTCATCTCTTCATAGCTTAGCTGTCCAGCAGACTAATACAGTAGGTGTTCGGCGAGGAGTCAGTGTTCCTTCCAAAGATGTTGAAAGGAAAATGGTGTTTGGAGGAGTTGTGTTTTTTGGGGTTTTTTTATGGAAGTGATTTGTAAGGTTAAAAATAAAGGTCAGTCGCCAGGGATCTGTCTAAAGGACCACTTTCAGGCAAACCTAATTTCTAGATGCACAACACATCCTGCCCTGCTCCATCCCAGTCATGTCAGAATTCCCATCGAACCGTGCAAATGAGGATTTTTTGTGAATTCTGGATCATAAAATTAAATAGAGAATTATTGTGATATGCCTTGTGCTATTTATGTCTCTCATGTCTTCAGTTTGTGTTAAGACACCCTCAAGGTTCCCTTGACCACGTAGATACGTGCGCAATATATTCCTCTAGGTCATTGGAAGCTCTTCAGGGAGTATGGTGAAAGTTGCCTCTACTACTTTGTTGGGGGTTTTTTTGGTGTTTTTTGGGGGTTTGTTTGCGGTTATTTTTTTTCCCCCAGTTAAATTGATACTGATGCATGTTTGGGGGTTATTTTTCAGTAAACGTTAAGCTATAGCAGAAGGTGCTCTTTATTACCTATTCTTCCTGATAAGTGTCACGAAGGTGGAAATCAATGGTTTCCTATAGCAAACTGGAGTTTTTGAAAATTTAGGGATTTGTCCTATTATTTTCCAGTGCGAATTATCGTGGGTTTCTTCAAACTACTCCTCATCTGAGAATACGATAGGCTCCTGTAGCTGTGGGGTGTATTAGAGTGTAGAGGATTTATGATTAAAATGTCTTTTTGATACTTCTTTGTTTTCTTTCATTTCTAGTTCAGGTATCAGAGCTCTTTTAAGAAACCCTCTTGACACACTGTGGTGTGCTTTTGCTTGTTTTGAGCAAGCCTGGGCTTCGGTAGGCTGGGTACCCTATTGTTTTGACACACTTTTCTAATGTACAAAACTTGAACCCTCATCCCATAGGTAAGATTTAGGTTTGCTTAAGCAAATAATTCTTTTTAGTGGGTCACAGCCAGCCACTCACGTGTAGGGATTATTTTGTTTTGTTCCCACAATGGTTTCTTTGGATCTCAGCAGCTCTCTGGGAGGCAAAACTGGGAAGCCGAGTCTTTGGATGACTATTCTCTCTTTTTTTTTTTTTCTTTCTCATTTCCAAAATTTATGAATTATATATTTCACTTTTGAAATTTAAGACAAAAAGGGAGTAGTTGACCTGAAATAAATAAATCCAAGTTAAAAGTCAAAGCTGAAACTAGAATGGTAACAGAATGTTAATAAAAAGATAAAAATATACTCTGATGCTGTGGAATATTCAGAAATTCTCAAAGAGGTGCCATCCCTCACTGAAATTCATCCATAAAATGTATTCCAGACTGAATTTAGGTGACGTGCTTGCAGAAACTTCCTGAAATACATATTTTCTCAGCGTCAGGTGAGCTTCAGGACTTCAAGCCTCCTTATCTGCCACTGCATGATCCATTATTTTACTGTTCTTTCTGGGTGAAACTTTTAAAAGGATTTGAATGGAGTTAAATGTCCAATGCCCATTCAGTTATGTTCTTAATCAGATTCTGGGTTTTTTAGATAAAGGCAATAACGTTTCCTTTTTATTCTGCTTGTTGGATTCATTGGAAACACTTGGGTCCTTAAGTAATAGGATCTAACTGCAGAATCTATTCCCAAATTAATTTTGTCAAGTTTTCATCCATTTCTCGTTTTAGTAGGTGGAGATATTACATGCTTTTAAAAAGGATTCTTTTTTGTTTGTTTGTTATTTAAGCTGACCATCACAAATAAAACCCAAATAATTCTTGCACTGCCACTCCTGTCATCTATAGCTGAATATATACATGAAAAGTATTCATGGGAAATCTTCAGTTGAAGTAAAGGGAATGAGTTACCCGCGTTAGAGGTTGGGTATCTGTTAGTTGTTTGAGGAGAAGAGCAGTGGGGTGGCCGACGTTCCGATGGAGCATCCCTTCCTCCGTGTCTGCAGCCCGGCATCAGAGGAAGCTGTGAGCCGGGCTTTGGAAATGCACCGCCCCACGTGTGCCTTAGCTGTGCGGTGTTACCAGCAGTGATTTGTGCAGTACGTTTTGATTGCACGTACAGAAAGATGACATAATGTATAAACTGTTATTCAGCCTGAGAACTCGCATACCGCTTCTCCTGCAGTGTGTCTTTATGTTGGTAAGATTTATGTTACTTTAATAAAGAGGCTGTATACCCTGAGGAGGGTCGTGCTGAGTGAAGATCTTGGTCCTGAAATATTAGAAAGTTGGGAGAGATGACCTATGACTGCCTGAGAAGTGCGTGTGTGTGTGTTTCTTTTAAATCATCTCCAGCTGAAAACAACCCCAAACTGTTCCCGTTGCACCCACGTGGAGCCAGAGCTCCCTGTGTGGAGACGCTGATTCTGCTTCTCTGCGTTTTCTTCGGCAATGAACAGTTGGGGTTCCTCCTTGAAGGGCCACGCTCAGGTTCGCTGTTGCCAGTCTAGAACTGAACGCTGTTCCCAGTCAAAATGTTAGCATTTGACAGAAATTTAACTTGATTTATAGGTTACACCTGCTCTGCCCCTCATCCCCCATGGGATTCTAAGAATGTGCTGGGGAAATGCAATAGCAGCACAGAGCTCTTCTCCTCCTCCCCTGCTTGGTTTTGGGGTGTTTTGTTTTGGGAGTGGGGGTGTTGGGGATTTAGAAAAGCAAAAGTTTTGTGGGGTACAGGAATATGGAATATACCAAGGTATTTTTGCCTTGTTCTTGAAACTGGCTATCTGAAGAAAAACATGATTATTTGTCTTTATTCATTTAACATTTTGAGTGTTAAGGCAAAAAAACCCATAAAAAGAATAATTTCAGAAAAGAGTAATTTTGAAAGTTTAAAATTGGCTGTTTCTTGAGTATTGACTTCAGAGTCCACAGGTTGTAAAGGTAAAGTTTGCAAAGGTTAGCAAAGAAAAAGGGAGACTTGCCCTGTGTGTGGCTGAGTACACATACAAACTAGTGTGCTTGTTTTGAAGCGCAACTGGTACTTAGATATAGGTAGCCCTAAATCTTCAATTCAATTTAGCATTAAGACTAGCAGCTTTAAAGTAGTTACTCCAAGGGTTGAATTGACTGTAAAATGTAGGGGAAATGTCCTTAATTAAAAGATATAATGTAATTCTTTTTCAAACTAAATTGTTTTTACTTTGTCCTTTTAGGGTATAAAGCCAGCAAGCTTTGAGAAAGTTACTGATCCTGAAATTAAGGAGATAATTGGGGAGTGCATTTGCAAAAATAAAGAAGAAAGGTTTGTTTCAAATAATCAAGCTTTGTATTAAATCATGTGTATGCAGGGATTTCAAAGCTGTGTATGTTTTTGTTCTGGCCTCTGGATATATCTGCCATAATGTCAGGATAATTGAATAAATGCCATTGCTGTGTCTCTTGACCTCTCAGCTTCAAAGAATAAGGTCAGAAAGCGTCGTAGTGAACATGTGAGCTGGGTATTCTCGCACATTCTGGCACAACTGTCCATAAAATCTTGTTCAGGAGGTGCTGCATGGAGCGCCGAGTGTGGTGGACGTCGACCATGAATGTGACGCGGTAGATTCACTGCAAGCTGTTGGAGCAGATTCCATTGGCTCATTAGCCTCTGGATACGTAGACAAATTGTGCCTGGTTTCCAGCTTTGGTTTTAAAACCTAATCTTCTCATACTGGCCTCTCCTAGTGTCTCTACTGTTCAGTATTTCATAACTTTCACAAATACAGTTTTTAGGGACTTCTACTGACTACCTAGAAGGAACCTCTTTTTTAATACTGATTAAGCTCAGATACTCCAGAAACATTGAGCAAAGCTATAATCTGCGGTTCAGTATGTGCTTATGGTGTATGAATATTGCTGAACCTTTGTGAAATAGAAAACACCAGTTTTTCAGCAGTCCTCAATAACACTGGAAATGCCCTGTCTTTTTGCTAAGAACACAAATTTGTTATGGATGAACACCAAACATACTATGACTGTTCTTACCTTTAACAGCAGTTTTATGTCACAAGCATCTTTGAAAATGCTTGAGACTTGCAATATTTTAATATTTTTTTATATCCATTGCAGATATGAAATTAAAGATTTATTAAGCCATGCCTTTTTTGCTGAAGATACTGGGGTAAGAGTGGAACTTGCAGAAGAAGACCATGGTAGGAAATCCTCTATTGCCTTAAGACTCTGGGTAGAAGATCCTAAGAAACTGAAAGGAAAACCCAAAGATAATGGAGCCATTGAGTTTACTTTTGATCTGGAAAAGGAAACTCCTGATGATGTTGCACAAGAAATGGTAAAATAAACTTCTCCTGACAAAAATGTATATATATAGTGCATAAATCTCAAAGGAGAGCAGGAGTGAGTCTGGTAAAGTAACTTGCAGTTAAACCCTTCCAGGTGTCGAGTTTAAGAAGTTTGCATTGATTCTAGAATGAATGCTACAAGAAAAGGGGAAACAGGGAAGAACTAATAACTAAAAAATATTGTTTGCCAAGTATGAAAACAGATGCATGAAATCGCAGTTCAAATAGCTTAGGGACCAGAGGGGAGGTCTCTTCTGCTTCTATGTTTTGAAAACTCCTTAAATTTCTTTGAAATCTCTTTAGTTTCAGACAGAAGCTTGAAATAAATTAGAGGAGTTCAATCACAAAATATTCTGTGCTGAATTCTTCAAAAGACTTCTTTCCATCTTTTCTGTCAGTGTTACTTAGGAGGGATGTGGATGAGGAAAGTTGTGGTCAGCCACTCTGTCACCAAACGTTAATAGGGATCTAGATTCAAGTCCACTGCACTGAGTTAGGAATAAGCTTTGGATTTTTTGACAGATAAGTTTAACTTGGTGAATTTCTGTATGTTTATAACTTGTAGGGTTTTGTTAGAGAAACTACTTTGTGTTCCACTTTCACTATATAGTCCTTGAATTTGTGTTTTACTGATGCCTTTACTGCAGTTTTTAGGTTTTCTAGCGTCATGGAAACATAGAATCAGTAAGCACTTAGTCAGGGGTCTGAATTTTCTTGTGCTTGCAGAACTGTTCCTATTATATCCTAAATCCCAAGGGATCCCATTTAATGATGTTGTCGTCACCACTCCTGTTCTGCTTGGAGAACATTTTGACAATGTTACGTTACTGTGCTTGGACCCATCACCATGTACTCCAAATTTAGCGGAAGAAATTCAGGCTCCTCTGTCATCTTGCCGTTAGTTTGCAGTAGGTCCAATATTTTTTGAGCAATGTATTGTTACAGAGCTCAGTTAATTTAAAAATTGCTCTGGTAAAGTTACTTTCTGTTATATTTTACATTTAAATATCTATGTAAATATTTGAAGTTTTGAAGTTCTGTGGGTTTCTTGGCCCATAGTTGTAATACTTTGTTTTCAAGAGGACATAATTCTCATAAAAAGTTTACTTAAAAGATCCCTCCCAAACTACTGTCATGTTATTCCCTTTCCCAAATTAGCAAAACACTGTTTTTTAAATATTATATTAACAGTTATCTAAGTGACTGCATATGAAATGAGGCTATTGAGGGGGGCAGCAAAGGAGGACATTCGTTCCTAAATGTCTTTTGTAGCCCTTATGAATTGTGGAATACCAAAGCTATCTGCTTTCATTAATTTGTGTTACTTTATGTGCTGTGGAAGAGAAGAATGCGGGAGACCTTCTGAGTATAGGGAATTATTTATCGTTATTGATGGGTTTTCAGTAGTCAGTGTTCCAGCCTGTCCAAACAATGTGGGCAAAAGGAACCTGAAACGTTCTGGTGGGTTTGCAACCTAAGTTATGTTTCACAACCAGAGGGTACTGTAAAATAGCATGTCTTCATTAAACTCTAACCATTCTCTATATAAAGATGTAGGAATAAGAATTGTTTTTAAAAAGATTGCTGATGTGGCAGCTTTTCAGTGCCTTCCTATTAAGCTTTGTCACGAAGAATCTACTGGGCACGTTAGTTAATACTATACAAGGTTCTCTGGACCCGTATGGTGGTTCTCTCAAGTAACTGCCTTCCATCAATAGCGTTTGCTGGATCAGGAATGTCAGTAAGGTCTGAGGGCACAGGCAGTGGAAAATACCTGTATCCATCTCCAGCTGTGTTTTAAGCTGTTTTGCACCTATTCGCTTTAAACAGCAAAAATGTAAGCTATAAAACTGTCTCGTGTTTGGGTAAGAGCAAAGAAGGAAAACCTCTAGATTTCCTCCATGTATATAAGTGCCTCCAAATCTGTAGGATATGCACGTTAAGAATGTAGGGAGAGCAGACAAATCTCTGGTAAGTCATTATTAAACTAAAATTCATACCCTACGCTTTAGGATATTATGCAAACAAACAGCACAAAGATGAATTTCCATTTATCTGTTAAGTAGTTGAATTCTGAGAAAGCCTGGTCCCCTTTGCAGTAAAATGTGAACAGTCTGCATATGACTCAATGATAGGCTTTTTCTTTATAAAAGTCAATCAACTTTAAGAGAAGTTAATTTGAGACAAAATTCTGTTACCATCTTTTCCTTCATGACTTGCTTTGGTATCAAATGTATGCTGGAAAGGTTAAGGCAATAAATTCTGACTTAGGGGTAGTATATTTCACTCCAGTGGCATTATTCAAAGAGCATTTTTCAAAGATGTTTCTTTCCTCTTTTGAATATTCTGTTGGTCTTTCAGAAAAAAAAAACAAACCCAAACCCAGGGAACCCATCTATAGTTAGGCTTGTTCTCTTCTTCTTGATGGATGGTAATTGGTAAATAAATTGAGCCAATATCTATTCAGGTCTTAGAAATTACCCGTTGTTGTTTCAAAATGCGTTAGGGATAGAAGTTTTATTCAAAAAAACCCCATTAAGCTCTTGAGTTCCTGTTCTTGTGAGGAATAGATATGATATTCATGTTATTTTGGACTGGTGTTTTCTCTGTCAGGAAGAGATTAGAGTAATCCGCGTGTGCACACGTGTGTATGTCCATCCGCACGCCCATGGTCTCACTAAGTTTGTGCCTCCTCTGTAGATTGACTCTGGATTTTTTCATGAAAATGATCTCAAGATAGTTGCGAAGTCAATACGTGACAGAGTAGCGTTAATACTATGGAGAAGAGAGAGAATTTGGCCTAGGATGCAGTCCGAGGAACGTCGGGACTCCGAGTGTCTGGAGAAGTTGAAGACGCCGCATGCGCAGCAGGTCCAGGTCACCTACCTTTCCCACACCGGTCACCATGTCCTGTCCGAGTCGGAGGAGCCCGAGGCAGACCAGCACCCCTTCCAGCCAAACCTGCCCACCAGCGTCACTTCTGTCGCATGTAAGTCTCGGCTGGGGTTTGTGTGCGTGAGCGTGATCAATACCCCAGGGTAAGAGTCAACGGCAGTCTGAGCTGCTGTGTGCACAGTAGCTCCACAAACGCATCTCAGAGAGATATGCAAACTTTGAAAGAACTAAACTTTCAAGAAAAAATATTTTATCTAGAGATAGCTCCTTCTTCGGTAGCAGTAAATGCAGAAAACATAATATGTTTGTAAATAGAAACACGAGGAGACCTGCCGCCAGACACAAAAAATACATGTTTTCTGTGCTAGATAGTGGGATTGACATCAAGTTTGTGTGAAACTCCATTTCAGAGCCTGCAGAAGTTGAATTGGCACCAAACCGGTCAGAGCAACTGGTGGCTTTTTCAAATGATGTTGGCGACATCAACATTGATGTTGTTATTCAAAAGCAGACCTTGCTGAAGCCAAAGCGCTGCAGTTTCTAGTGTTTTGTGAGTCAATCTTGATGGCTTGTGCGAAGTTTTTTGTGAAGCTGTGCAAAGGTCTACAGCAAGAAAAATCAGTCTCTGATTTTCCATGATCTAATTCAAGGTTTCCCTGTTTTGTGGGAAATATCAGCTGTGGTTTGATCACACGTGTTGGGAGCAGCAGGCCTTGTGGGATGATGCTGTCATTATCACTGGGTCCTTAGGTGATGGTGCAGGTGCTCCCTGTTCCTCCAGGCTCTGTTTTGTCCTGAGCTCGTGGCCTCAAAGCAAGGGGGTGGTTCATCCCTGTTACGGCAGGTCAGAGTAGGTGGTTGCTCTCCTCGTCCAGGCCCTGGTAGCTACGAGCTGAGGATCTGTCCACTCTTCACGTTCAGCTGGGGCTGATTCAAGGGTGATGGCTGGGCTGTTTCTAGACAGATGGATTTTCATCTCCTTTTTTAATTCCCAGCACTGATTTTGGTCTGTCTCTGAATAAGAAACTGCCTGGCTTTGCTTGCAGAGCTTGTTGTTTCTTCATTTTATTTCTGAGCACCAGACTCATCTCCAGCCAACAGCAAGGCATGAGGAAGTAGTGCTTTTATTTCCCTAAAGTACGTTGTCCTGTCTCTGTCCCCTAAAATCACCCTTTGTTACCAAGTCAAGCTCTGGTATTGAAATCTTAATTTATTTATACTTTTAAATGTCTTGAAGGAAATGTTGCCAGGTATTTTTCACTTGGAAGATTTGAAATTTTATGAGAGGTTTTTTTTTTCTAGTTAGTCTTTCTGATAAAATCTGATGTACATATTTTGCTACTAAACTATTATCGTAATGCTTCTGTTTTACTGTTCTGGACTTTTATGTAAGCATGTTTAAGTTAAAGATGCATTATCTTTAGCAAAGAGACTGCTGCTGCTTTAATTCAGGTATTGTATAAATTGCTATACAGACGTCTGCTTGGAATACTAAAATAACCAAGCACGCCTCTACAAGAAAATAAAGGTTTAAAAGGTAGGAGAAATGGCCATATTTGCATAACTCTCAGAATACTGCAGTATTTACAAAGCTTTTTTTCTGAAGCTAAATGGATCTCATTTCATTTTTTTGGATCATATACTTAATTCATGCTATCTAATTCCTTTGAGAAACACTGTAATTATGGCTCTTTTTGATTCCAGTAGTACAATGAGGCTCCTTGTGCTTCCCATGGTTCTGTTGGACATGAGTTGGCAGAATTTTATGCTAAATATAAACCCCCCAGTTTATTTCCTACTCCTCCTCATATTTTAACGAATGCTTGGTATTATTTGACAATTCACTATCAGATGTCTTTGAACATTTTCTTAGTGATGTTAAGTCTAAAACCCCTATAAATTACTATTCTACCAATTCATAATCTGAGGTCAAATGTAAAAATGTAAATTAATAACTTAATGTGTGTAATGCATGTTGTTCTATAAAAATCTGAGACTGACTCACAGCTTTTACTTTAACATTCGACCATAATGCTCTTTTTTTTTTTTTTTTTTTCCTTTGAGGCCTTAAATAATTGTTTGCAATAAAATGGAAGTGTGCATGTGGCAGAAATCTCTGCCACTTTAGAGTACAACCATGAGGACAGCTGGGAGAATAGTTTGTGAATACTGAGGAGAAATGTCATCTCTGGTGCTATTAAAAAATAACTCATTTTTTTAAAAGCCAAATACGTAAAACCTTATTTGGAATATGGAAAAAAGAGAAAATGGAAAGTGTCAGAAATAGCATTTAAACTTAGCTGTTACTTAAGCCATTTTTTGTTACCGTGAGACAGTTTTCTTTCAGTTTTGACTTTTAAATCTCTGTTACAAGCTATTTGTCTTTTGAGTACGTGCAGCTACAGTTTTGATTGTCTCATTTTATTTCTGCGATGAAGAAAACAGTAGCTTATGCTCAGGAAGAACTGGGCACATGTACTTTACAGACTTCAAAATTCTTGAAAAGACATTTTAAAATCTGTAATACCCAACGGTACAGTTAAAATCTATTTCTGTGTGAGAAAAGATACAGTGCTTGCCCAGTCCCGGTAGCTGCGCAGTTCTGCAGTTTAGCTGAACAGACTCACTGCACCAGAAACTCCGACAGAGCCCTGAGGGGTACTTCTAAATAGCTGCAAACCTGCTAATTATTTTGTTATCCACTCTTCATCTCAGGGTATTGCTACATTCCCAAATAGGGTATGGTTTGCCAAACTAATAAAACATACAATATAGAGAATTTTGTAATTTTCAGTGCTACTAGTAAAAAAAGGTGTTAAAGTTGTGCCTCCCTGGGAGATCTAACTCTAAAAGGCTCCATGATCTGCTATGAATGTTACAATTGGGGTTTCCTTTCCTTTCATCCTACAAAATCTATAAACGTCTGCATTTCTTAATGTCAACCTTATGTCCTTTAAAGGAAATATCAATGTGCCTAAAATATCATCATGCACAGAAATCCATGGGGATGGGTTTTGGCTTAAGAGCAGCAGTATGTGCCTTTTGGAGAATATAACGTTAGTGTTGTATAAATTATTTATATAATGGAAAGGGCTAGGGTAGTAAAAATGCTAATTATGTAAACCAGTGTTGACCGTGCTCTAAAATCATTACTTGAACATTTGAAGGTGTCGAGCTTTTAATAAAAAACATTGTTCTTTCAGCTGACAGCACGTTTGACAGTGGCCAGGGCTCCACTGTTTATTCAGACTCCCAAAGCAGCCAGCAAAGCGTCATCTACTCGTCTCTGCCGGACCCGGTGCCTCCTGCTCTCCAGCGGGTGTACAGCCCCCCTCTGAGCGAGAGCCAGGCTGTGCCCCACGGCCTTCAGCAGCTGGGGCACTACCAGCAGTCCTCCGGGGTAAGTCTAAAGCTCTTCGTGTCCTAGGTCCTACTTCAGGGCTTGTTTATACTCGTTTGCCATAGGTGTGGATTCCAGGATTCATGTATTCCTCTCTCAGCTGTGTGACGTGCTTAGTAATACATCTCTGGTTGGTCTGAAATGTGTGCTCAGTAGATGGTGTCTGGCTGTATTTGCTGAAGAGATCACAGAATCTTCATGGTTGGAAGGGACCTTTGAGATCATCAAGTCCAACCATACAAAAAAAACCAACCGAAAAACCAACACACGGCACCAAACGCAAAACAAAACACCCAACCCAACAATCTTGGGCACTAGAGCATGCCCTGAAGTGCCATATCTACACGTTTCTTAAATACCTCCAGGGATGGTGACTCCACCACCTCCCTGGGCAGGCCGTTCCAGTGCCTGACCA
>JAOXNO010000003.1:23434589-23446769 GCA_028565335.1 Limnodromus scolopaceus | reverse complement strand
GGGGTTCAAGGGCAGGTTGGAGGGGGCTTGGAGCAACCTGGTCTGGTGGGAGGTGTCCCTGCCCAGGGCAGGGGGGGAACTGGGTGGGCTTTTAGGTCCTTTCCAACCCAAACCATTCTATGATTCTAATAGACACGACAGGAGCTGAGCTGGTGCTGTGCAGAGTTACTCAATACCGTCTCCAGCGTGTCTTGCTCTGCTGGTGGCATTCCGTGCATTCAGCCCCGGACACGTGATACCGGTGGCCAAATGCTCTTTTGTTCACTGATCCTTGTATTGGAAACTTACCAGCCGTGGTTGAATTTTAGCTATTTAAGGGTGGATGGTATCTTGCTTCCTTGATACATCTTCCATGGTTTTATTGTGTTAGTACCTAACAACTGGTTGAAGAATCCTGCCACTAAAAAAGCACAGAGCAAAACGTTACATGTATGTGATTACAGTGATTACAGTGGAAGCGGTGAAGATGAAAGATTGTAACAGTTGGCTCTTCATTTTAAAGTTACCTTTTGACGGCTGGGTACAGTGTTAGGTTCTTTGTGCTGCAGAGCGTGGGTGAAGCAACTGCAGAATCCCACAACCACAGGTTGGAAGGAACCTTGAGGATCATCTGGTCCCACCTTTTTCGGCAAAAGCACGGTCTAGAGAAGGTGGCCCAGTACCCCCTCCAGCTGAATTTTAGAAGTGTCCAGTGATGGGGAATCCACTGCTTCCCTGGGAAGATTATTGCCATGGCTGATTCTTCTCATTGTGAAATTGTTTTCTCTTGTTTCCAATCAGAATCTCCCCAGGAGAAACTTGTACCCATCACCCCAGTCAATCCTGCGGTCCCCAGTAGGTCAGTCCAGAGCCAACATGGTGTCTCAGTCCTATGCTTCTGAAACAGATTTTTTTTTTTTTTTTAAAGTAATTTCAGCATTAATTAGAGGAACCGAAGAAGGAGATACTAATAGCATGGAAAATATGGAAGTTGTTACTGAATATTTTCAGCTTTAATGCAGCTGCTTATTTCTGTTCTGCTGTGTGGCATCCAGCAGGCCAGTGGAACACGACTTTCCCTGGAAGGGTAAAAACTGCTATTTTGGCTGCCACGCTGTTACTACAGCGCCTCAGAAATATAACTGGGATCCAGCTGTTTCTGTAATTATTGTGTTTTATTCATGTCTCAGATAATAAGTGTTGTATCTTTCAGTGCCTGCTACATTATGTAGTCAGCTGTTGAATGCCAAGATTAGCTGGGTATAATCTGCGTACTGGGAATCTTTGAAGTTAGTAGGTGGGGATTTTACAGGGCCAACTAGACCCTTCTCTGGGATTTAGAGTCTGAGTCATTACAAATAACCTTTCCAAGACAGTTAGAACTTGTCTTTTCAGGTAACGTATCTTGCATTTAAATGTGTTTCAAACATAGGCTCTTGGAAAGTGTTTGAATTCAGACCGCCCTTCTCTGCTATAAACTGCCCCCTCTCCCAGCGACGGGGCTGTTCAGACTGTGCAGCTTGAACTGGAGGGAGCGACGGGTGGCTGTGCCCAGCGAACTGGTTCTATATAGAATCACAGAATCGTCTAAGGTGGAAGGGACCTTTAAGATCGTCGAGTCCAACCGTGAACCCAACACTGCCCAGTCCACCACTAGCCCATGTCCCTCAGCACCACGTCTGCCTGTCCTTTAAATCCCTCCAGGGATAGCGACTCCACCACTGTCCTGGGCAGCCTCTTCCAAGGCTTGATGACCCTTTTGGTGAAGAAATTTTTCCTAATATCCATCCTGGATGCACCTCCCCTGGTGCAACTTGAGACCATTTCCTCTTGTCCTGTCGCTTGTTACTTAGAAGAAATTTCTTTACCTAGAAAACAACAAGAGTTTTGTAAACTACCAATTTGTGTGTGAAGCAGGAGCCTGAAAGAGTGCACATACAATAAGTCTTCAACTCACAGGTACATGGGTTTAATGAAAAAACCCTGTTACCTAAAGCCAGCAAAGTGAAACCAAACCCGTGGATGTGCTTATTTTCCCTGAGTGATGTGTTTAGTTAGGAATATCCACATGGAGTTTCGTGCAGCTCCAACTAAACCTGCTTTAACTGAAGGTGACCTGGCAGCAGTGCATCCCTCAGCAGAGGAGAGGCACCAGCCGCCCAGGTATCTCAATGGTGGCAGAAAGAGTATGTGCAGGCTGAGGCAGCCCTGTTCCACCGCTTTTTTTCCTTGCTTTCTGCTGGATTTACTCCATCCTTAGAGCTGTGCCCAGGCAGAAGTCGTAATATACAGCCTATAGCCCTTTTATATTCCTCTTTTCTCTCCTAGCAGCCACCCATATCACAGCAAGCCTCCCTGCAGCAGGTGCTTGCCAGCCAGCCCGTGTGCCCCATCCAGCCTGCAGCCCACCTCCTGCCCCCCTACCAGCCCCAGACCTCACAGGTGGCCGCCAGCAGCACCCCGCTGAAGCCCCTCCAGATCTCCACCGTGCCACAGATGCCGCCCGTCGCCCCTTCCCAGGTAACACCCTTGAAAAAAAACCACGTGTGTGAATACATCCATTTGAGTAAAGCTTTCTGGCTAATAATTAACATGATTTGTGGTTTTTTGTGTGGCTATTTTGAATGCATGCCAATTTAATTAGTCCATAAGAATATAGATTTTTTTCCTAATTCCGGTGGTTTTGTTTAGTATTTGTTTTTGTTTGGTGAAGCAAAAATCTCCTTTGTGAGTAATCCTGTGTCATGCCTAGAGAATCCAGTTAATGGCACTTACAAAATTGCAATAACTGCAATTTTTTTTTATTTTTTTGCACCTTCCCCTCTGGCATACTCTCTTCCCCATCCCAGGCTTCAGAGCATGAGAAGTTGCCCTTTTTTTTTTTTTTTTTTCTTGTTTCTGAGCTCCTGACTTCACCACTTTCCCTGCCACCCACCTGCCCCCTCCCCAGCTGTCAGCCCCATTTCTGTTTCCATCCTGGGCCTGGGAGGGTTTGTTGGTGCCGTGAGGGTGTTTGCTAGTGACAGCCACCCTCAGGTGACACAGCTTGAGCCAAGGGAAAGACGCTGCTCCCGTGATGCCAGGGGAGTTACAGTCTGCGAGCTGCGTCACTGGGAGACTTTGATTGTAAAAACCCTTTCGTGGGATCTTTCCTGCTGCCTGGGTTGCAGCCAGCCTACTTAAAGACAAGGGTTTTAAATTGTGTTACTGAATTTTGCATGAGAGAATTTTGCATTTTGTCTTGTCCGATTCCTTTTCGTTTCCGTTAAAATGAAAGCAGCTTTTAATTTAGTATGTTGCCTGAAGGCCTCAAGCTAGTGTTAGAAATAGCTTTAAGCTTCTAAGGTATAAAAACATTCCCCCTAAATATTTTTTTTTCTCTTTTGCTAATGATTTACGCATAAATCGGATTTTATTACTGTTTATAAACCTCAGGAAATGAATGGAAGTGATTAACAAACAGACATAATTATCATCATGGCACAGGTGATTTTTACATGCTTGTATGGCAAATGAAACTACTTTGTACCATCAGTGAAAGCACTTGCAATTTATGTGATATTATATTTTTTTCAGATTCCTCAGTTTCCTGTCATTCCTGCAATTACTCCTCTGGCAGGACTTGACAGCCTTCCTCCAAACCTCTCTGACATACCTGCTGCAAACGTGCCCCCCATCCCCGCTCCTTCTCAGTACTTTGCTCCGGCCGTGATTTTGCCCAGCCTCCCCATGAACCCCGCTCTGCCCATGGCCCCCAACTCCCCCGCCCTCCCCATGCAGGCGGTCAACCTTCCTCACACCACCGTGGCTTCTCTGGTCTTGCCCTGCCAAACAATAGTGCCAAATATGCCGGCTGCCACCATCCCCTTGCTTGCCGTGGCTCCGCCGGGGGTGCCAGCGCTGCCGCCGCACCCCGGGGTGCCCCCGCTCCCCCCGCAGCCGATGTACCCCACCACCTTCCAGCAGCTCCTCCAGAGCGAAGCGCCCTCTCCCCACCACGCGCAGGGCACGCCGGCAACATCCCAGCCGCAGCCGCCTCCACCTCCTCAGTCGCTTCAGCCAAGCGTTGTCCATCCTGCAGACCAGGCTCTGTCTGCGCCCGGGGCTGGCCACCAGGTAATCCACCGGCGGGGGGGCCGTGGCAAGCCGGGGCCGCAGGGCGCTCCTGGGGCTTGCTCCGCTGCCAGCAGGCAGTGGGGAGGTGGTTTTTTTTTTTCCTTGCTCTTAAGATGCTTTGGTAACTTCTCCACCTTGGTCCTGGAGGTGATTGCTAGAGCTGTGCAGTCCGGTGCAGCAGGGGAGGTCTTACACCAGGGAGAGGTGAATATCGAAGACGTAGGGACCGATCTAAGGAGCAGACAAGAGCACTTTTTGTACTCCCTCTTCCTTCTCCCATCTCAAACATGAGAGAAGTACGAGCTGTCGTTCTCCTGTGGTGAGAGAACAGCAGCCGGAAGCCTGGCAGATGCCTTCACCCCACCCTGTTGGGTGCTCCTGGTGAAATACGGGTGAGCTGGCAGGAGCGATGGACTTGTTTTGGTGTAGAACTGCTTTAAAACAGCAAAGGGAAATAGCTGTTTGATAATGACTGCAGAAAACCGCATGGAAGAGGTCTATCAGACAAGAACGAATTCTGGCTGCAGACCCTTTCCCCGTATCAAAGAAATGAGGCATAAAACGGAGCTTCCAATATTAACACTGTTTACAAGAGAAGTGGTTCGGGACTTGTTGACAGAGTCTGTAAATACTTCTATTGCCACATCTGTGATATGACAACACGAAATGCAGTCTGGCCCGAGCAGGAGAGAGCACTAAATCTGTTAATAAGAGCGGTCTTGAAAATCTGTGTTCTGCTACATCACTTTGCCATAACATGCTGATTAAAATTCATAACATCCCATCGCAACCTGCTGTATCATGGCATCTCCAAAGTAGTACGTCATTTTGAAATTTCTCTCGCCAGCCGTGTATTTGGTACAGAAATACCATTTGTGAAAACGTGGGCAACACAGAGCCCGAGACAGTTACCACTGAGCTCATTAGCTAGAGTGTTTCTGGTGGCTTTAGGGGGACTTGAATCTGGCCCGTTACACACAGCAAACGCCAAAACCGGAACACCGATATTCCCCACCTGTCCTGACACAGTCATTAGCTATCCAATATGTGTGGAAGACTAGCATAGAAATATTTTTAGGATAAAAAAATAGCTGTTACAAACAAAATGGGCAAGTGCAGAGGGATATTAAAAAATACATTGTTTCATGTTTTCAAATACTTTCAATGGAGAGTATTTCTGTCAATAAAGGCTTTCCAAAGCAGCGCTGTTTTGGGAGTTGATGTTTAGCACCTCTGAGTTTAGTTTTGCCCAGGTAAATTATACATTAGAATGTTTTGTGAGTTGCTCTAGTTCTGTAATTGTAAAAGAAGTGAATTTCACCACTCTTCTGCAATGTGCACCCCAGTTGCTAATCTAACAGCCTCACTTAGGCAGTCGTGTAACTTGTGTTGCAAAGCACATCGCATCTTTACTTTTATCCATGTTAAAACTTGGAATAATAATTTCAGGTCATATTTAGAACCTGCAGAGAGCGTGCAGCAATGAAGTTATGTGGCCTAGTTCTCATCTGAGTCTAGATATTGTTCTTAATATGTTCTCTAAATATTCTAAATCTCTAGGTGATGATACTTTAAAAAAGTAAAAATTAGGCAGAGTTCTACCAAGTTCTAAAAAGCCTTTTTTCTTCCACTTTTTCCTTTATATCTTTTTTTCCTCACCCTGCAAGCGCAGTCCGCTTGGAAAAATACATGATGTACCTAAAAGGAGAATGTTCTGTTCTTAGCTATACAACTCAAAAGAGCCGTTATGCAGAATAACAGCGTGGTCTCTAAGGTAGCTGGCATAGAATTGCATCGGTCCAGTTCCCACCAAGCGCTTACGCACACAAGTTATTTTAATGCACTGAAGAAATCCACTGAGATAAATGAAACTTCCTCTGTGTGCGTAACACAAGGGAGCCTTCGTGCAACTGGGGCCTTGGTACTCAGCATGTCAAGAGTTAACTTGTGTTTTAAATGTTTAAACTGAATGGAAAGCCATGTGTTCTGTGAAACACTGGTATATATTCAGTGAAAAAGAGTTAATTGTGTAGTCTGTACCAGCTACTGGTTCTACATATATAGCAGATTTTAAAAAAAATCCTAATTTAGATTATGAGTAGAGTGTATTTTTCTTTGCGTGGACATTATGGTATGCTCATTGAAAGCAGAGCAAACTATTCAAGACAAAGAATTCATAACCGGAAATTTTAATTTTTTAGTGAAATATGGCTTTGTTGTTACGAATTAAATAGCACCTGAGCGATACACAGGTTATCGTAATTATATAGGAGGAATCCTTAGGTTTTCATTTGGTCATTTCAAAGCAAGTTTGAACTCTTCAGGAGTTACCCTTCCCAGGAGAGACCACTCAAACGTGGAGTCACAGTCCTTTCTCCGGGGACTCCGGCGGCTCTAGACCTTGCCCTGTGCGTCGCCCGCGCCCCGGGCAGCGACTTGTGTTAATAGCTGTGTGTTGTGTTGCAGCAGGTACCTGGTCACCCTCAGTACCCTCTGGAAGCTGGAGCCCAGGTGCCCGTGCTGCCTGTCCAACCTCCGATAGTCCTGTCTCCGCCTCTGCAGCTGCAGCCGGAGCTGTTGCCTGCCCGTGGCGCCCCAGAAGGTGTGGCCCAGGTTCATGGCAGCCTTGCCACGGCTAGTCCTCCTGTCCCCATAGACCACTGTCTGCCTCTTCAGCCTTCGGCTCTGCTGCAGCTCCAGCCCGATCTTTCCCAGCCGCTGGGTCAGCAGCTCCCAGCCCCCTCCTCAGCTCTCCAGGCAGTCGCGGACACATCTCAAGAGGTAGAGCTGTTTCCTCTGAAGTAACTCACCAGCTTCACCCTTAACCTTCTTACTTACTCCTTTGTGAAATAATGGGCTTATTTCACAAGGGAGATTATCCCCCCTCACCGTACAGAGCCGCTTGTCCTAGATACTCGCAACTCTGGGTCAGCAAATAATTGGCCATTTCAAATGAAGCTGGGAACTGCAGGTTGTACCTTGTGCAATGTCTCCTTGAAGCAGTGAGGCAGCAGGACTAAGTTCCTCTGTGTCCGTAGCTGAGCATGAACACAGAGCTAGGAATTACTTTAAGTGCTATGGGTCAGCAAGAAGCTGTTCTGTAGAGTTCCATCCATGTTTTGTCCAGTCTTGTTTTAAATGTCTCAAGCACTTGTGCAACCAACCATCATTTGCCTTAAGAAACTGCTCCATAATCAGATGCTTCACTATGTAAAAGCTCTTCATGCTCCTCAGCTTGAGTCTTCTTCCCATTTCATCTAGCATTGTATCCTCCTGCATTACCTAAATTCTCAGCTAGTCCTGGGATTTTTGGTTCCTCAGATATTCGTAGCTGTTCCCAATTCTCAGTGGTCATATAAGCAAGATGCATTTTATTGGTTTTCTTTATAGACCTGTCAGCTCCTCCCGTCTGCTATTTTGACTTTTCTTTCCACTCCCAGAATTGTTTAGCTGTCGGCCTTGACAGAATGTCACAGAACATTTCCTTCTCTTCAAGTCTTTAATAGATATCCATAAGCAAAGCAAAACAAAGGTTTTGGCATTTGTACCAGATTTCAGTAGAGAAGTCTAATTTGGTCTCTGCTTCTGAATGGAAATGTCCCTCAGCCATTCTGCTTTCAGAATTGTTCCTCTTGAGGCTCTCTGTTCTCAGCTACCTTTCCTCCCAAAGTAACAGTGTCCATCTTTCCAAACTAAATCTCTTTTGGCTTTCCCCACGTTTCCATACACTTGCCACGTGCCTCGGCTCACAGCCCAGCCTGGGACTCTCATTAGAGGTACAGCTGAACTCCTGCTCCAGAAGGTGTTCAGTGAGGATGCTGCCAACACTAAACTACATTCTAGTTCCCCGTTTTGCCTGTCCTTCTAGTGGCAGTCTAATTCTGGTCAAATGAATATTTCTGACGTGATGTAGGATGTTTCCTGGTGAGTTGCTGTGTCCTATAGGTTAGTTACAGGAGAAATGATAGAACCTGTCTATAGTGCTTCACTTGCAGAATCCCCCAGTAAAGCCTGGCTGCGTTGGGCATATCCCTTACTCAAGGCATTTCTTCTCCAGCTGCCTTTCTTCTGTATGTGCAGCTCTTTCCAGAGCTACAGCCTTCAATACAGTGTCCATCCCATTAGAGATTCCGGGGACAGGAATAAACCTCATTGTTACCGTTCAGTGATGTGGGGGATACAAGTTGTCCTCTATCACTTGAGAAATCTGTGCCCACTGAGGTACGAGGCTGTCCCCTCACTTTATCATAGCCCTAGGAGTGTTTAACCACTGTTTTGTTGACTTTGTTCTCATGTTTCATCTGGAACTCCACTCCCTTCTCTCTTTCAATTTAAGAATCAATTCAATATCAAGGGTTGGTCAAACTGATCAACATGCTCCCCATGATAATTTTATGACACATATTGCTAAGGTTTTCTGGGGTGTAAGAGGAGTTTCATGTCTCTGTATATTCAAAACACTGCTTTTTTGTTGCTACTTAGCCACAACGTTTTTATCTCTTACTTTTTGTTTCAATGTGTGGCAGACTCACGTCCAAACCAATCAGGCAAACGAGATTTTGTAAGGCACTTGATCCAGTGCGTTACTAAAATGTGGATACATTATGTCTGTGTTCTCACTGTTCATTAATTTTGTGGTTTTACGGAAACTGCAGTCAAGCTTAGCATGGCATATGTGTGGCAGTATCAGCAGCGAGTGGGGTTGACTGGTTAACCGCTAAGCTCCTAACTCCAGTCCACCAGCTGCTTTGGTGTAAGAAGATGTTGTGATGGTGGTCAAAAGGCTTGTCTCCAGCTGTGTGTCTATAGAAGGATTTTATAGACATACGTTTGTAAATATATATATATAAATATATATGAAATTATATATATTTATGAATATATTTGGGGTGTGTGTATATATATGCAGAGTTATATACACACACAGGTGTGTGTGTCCGTGTACATACATGGTAAGTTCGTTACTGCAGGGCCAGGGGCATCGTCATCACAAATTCTGTGAAAATGGGTCTACCCCATGCAAAAGTCACACTGTCGATGTCTGTCCTAGCATCGCAACTGGTGAAGACAGAAGCTTTTGGGCAAAATTTCTATTGCGTAGCAAGCAAGGGGACATGGTGTGAGGGGGGTGTTTTTAAATGATGAATTTTCATTATTTATTTATAAGTTGCCCAGAAATTTTCCTAATAAGCCAAATAGAGTGAAAATACTTAACATATTTCAGGAAGCTGTACAAAGCAATGAAGCAAATTAGCTTATACGTTATATCGATTCAAAAAATAAAATCAGATAGGTACTGATGCAGACTTGTCCTGCAGTCAGGTTTTCCCATTGTGGTGAGAACTGTTTCTTTCTCTTCAGAGACGACAGAGGGGAACCAACAGATTCATGGCTCTCTTAGAAAGCGGTTGTGCACAGATACTGATGCTTTGGACAGAAGTAATGTCGGGAGGGTGAAATGGGACATTTATTTTTTTCCGAGTTCCAAGAATTGGTTAAACAGAATGTTTTAGGATTTACTCATGTCTCAATAGCAAAACGTTTCTTAAAGGTGTTTTTCATCTGCCAATGCAATGCATTTACTTAAATGACTTTTTCTTACATTTTAGGAGCAGGCAATACAGGAAAAACTTCAATCTCTGTCACAGAGCTGTGAAAGGTATCATTATAATATCTTTGGCATAAGAAATGTTTTGTTTCTGGAGGCTGTTTTTCCTCTCTCTTTACAAGGCTGGGCCAAGTGCCTGCCTCTTGCCTGGGGGGAGAGAAGAGCAGCAGGAACCGACCAGGAGAAGATGGAAAGGTGCACATCTAGGGAGAAAGCTGAGATGTTCTGTGTCCAGTGTGCCTATTTTGGCTCCTCCAACTCTTAATTCGTTAGTTTGGGTGGTGCCTTGATGTACGTACAACAGTTTTCATTTCAGCACGTAACTTCTCTTCTTGTTAAGTGGTACAGACCCTGGTTTTGATGCTGTTGAATCTGTATAAAAACATGCTACACTGGTACAATTGGGTAAATAGTGTACTCCCTTTTTTGGAATGAACTGGGTACACCTGTATCACCTTCTGTAATGGTCATTCTTCAGGTATGTTACGGGGAACGGTGTACTGGTGGGAGCTGTGTTGAGCCACTCAAACTATGGTTACAAGTGCTGGAACACACGGCCCAAGCCTGTTCTGTGGGTTTGCAGGACACAAGGCTGCACTCAAGCCCAATAATGCTAATGACGGAAGTAACGATAAATAACCCCCAAGCCAGCTCAGCCCTCCTCAGAAGCAAAAGCAAATTTCAATTTCTGCCAGCCCTCAGCTGCTCTTTCTGCAGTGGGAAGCAGGAGGGGAAGCAGTGAGGAAGAACCGGGGAGAGGAAGGCTCTCTGCTGGCTGGGGGCAGCGGCTGGGCTTTGGGGCAGGACTCCCCTCCACAGGCATCTGCTGCTCCCCGGCCACAGCTCCTGCTGCCGCACCAGCAATAAGCCGGGTTTTTGAGTGTTTGGTCTGGATAAGGTAGATACCACCAGCGTGTGTTCGTAAGCCTTGCCTATTGCAGGACCCAGCACCAGCTTCATCCTCACTGATTATAAGGCTTTGGAGTTAGGATTTTAGTGGCTCTCTTCTGTGTTCCCGAATAAGATAAGTTTATCAATTTTGAAGACACTTCTCTCTTACTGTTTTCATGCTACCCCACCAAAACCATCAGCCTGATGCAAGTCAGTGCAACCCCCCAACCTTAAAGTGGAACCTTTTTTCCAAGAATTTGCTGCTTTTAAGTAACTACGTGGAAAGTGAAATCTAATTTTTTGTGACCACAGGTTATTTCTGTCTATAAATAAAGTAGACAAAATTAACTCATTTTGTCTAGTCTGCTGTAGAAAGGCATGTCAAATTTTCAGTCGTCTTTTGAACTCTGATTTGCCTGTTCCAGCATTGTGTTTGAAAAGCTGGCTGTGGGGACTGCAGCAGCAGGGGAGCCTGTCTCAGCCCGTGTCTGATAGCTGCAGGGGGACATCTCCCGAGTCCAGGTGCAGTGGGGACTGGGCGCTGGAGCTGAGCTCTGCTGTGGTAGAGTGGAGGGTAGTGGCACATGAAGCAGAAGGCTGGCAGTTGCAGCAAAGATATGATCTAGAATATATCCTAGGTGCAAAAAGCCTTCACTTTCCTAACACAGGAGTTACACATAGAAAGTAGCGTTAAAGGGAGTAGGAACAACCTGTTCTGCACAACTAGTGCAGAACAAGAAGTGAAAGCCTTACATTTAAGAAAGGGATCCAGAGGTTGGACTTGAATTCTTTTGTGCCTGTACGGCTAAATGAACACCGGAATAAATTGTCCAGGAAGGTTATGAAATCTCACAGGAGCTTTGCAGGATTAGTTTACACAAACCTCCGTGAGGACTGGTTTAGGCAGAGCTGATCATACCTTGGGGTAATAAATAAGCCAGATGGCCTTACAAGGTTCCTTCCTGACATGGTTTTTATGAACCCCTGGAAATTTCCTGCAAATTACTTGGATGTCGATGTTTTCTGTACATGTCATATTACAACAAAGTTGTTAGCAGCTACTGTTTTGGCTGCTAAAAATAATACGCTGTTGCCAGCTGGTCATCTGGGATATTGTGGCATAAAACCTTCCTTCTGATCCTTGAGAACTGCCGAGAGAGGAGAGGCAGTCTCTTACAGGATGCTGTACCGACTTTTCCCTCTTTTCCTTCGTCTCTGACAAACACAAACTGACCCCATTTAGACCTTCTGCTGTGAGTGCAGACAGGCAGGAGTTGAGAAAACTGGACCTTAGAAAAATAGGAACTTGTGCAATTCCGAGGGGGCGGTAAGGGTGAAGGGAGTAGTGATATATTAAGAGTGCTGCGACTTTCCCCATGGTACTGGCAGAAATGTTGATAGATCATTTCTCAGTAGGTGTGGTAGCCGGAGTGCAAGCTGACCCTTCCCTTAATGAGCATCTTTCAGTAGCTGGCTCAGTTTGGGCCAAAAGAGTGCAGATGTGCATTTATTTATTTAATTATTGCAGTCCCTGTTGTTGTGTATCTTACCTATGTATAGCTTCAGTGTGTGTGTGACAATGTCTT
>JAOXNO010000003.1:23419258-23434579 GCA_028565335.1 Limnodromus scolopaceus | reverse complement strand
CCCCCGGTGTTTCTTCCTTTCTCTTACAAAGCTACATGAGTCCAGATGTTGCTTCGGGTAAGGAGATGAGTGACAGCTTTGAAGGAGCAATAGGAAGTGGAAAACAAGAAGGAAAGTCTTCGAAGAAACATAAGAAATCTACCCGTGCTCGTTCGCGCCAGGAGAAGTCCAGCAGACCCAAACTGACCATATTAAATGCAAGTACAACCTCTTTGGGGGTAACTGTAGGATTCCTTTGGCTTTGCCAGAAGTAACTGTTGTTAACGTTTGCCTGCAGGTTTGTAACACGGGGGATAAGATGGTGGAGTGCCAGCTGGAAACACACAATCACAAAATGGTGACTTTTAAGTTTGATTTGGATGGGGATGCACCAGAGGAAATTGCTACTTACATGGTAAGACTCAGTGATGCGGCTGCCCCCAAGTTGCTTCAGCCAACGTATTCTCACCTGTGCTTGTTGACCGAGCTGTGGAATTAGGCATTAATCAAAACATCACTGTTTTCCTCTTTATTTTGATGTGGTCTTATAGGTAGAGAATGAATTCATATTGCAGAGTGAAAAAGAGATATTTATTGAACAAATGAAAGATATTATTGATAAGGCAGAAGATATGCTTAGTGAAGATACAGAAGGAGAACGAAGTTCTGATCAGGGAACGAGTCCCCAACAAGACACTGATAGACTGGAAATGAATGAGGTAAGAAATGTTAAATAAAGATTTCTAGTTTGATTCCTTTTTCTTAACAACTGGTCGCTGTAAGCTAGTGTTACATCCTATGTTAAAAAAAAAAAGAAAGTTTTCTAGATAGAAAAACAATGCTTTACCCCATTAAGGCTTACAACATGAGTGCTCCTTCAAATGATGCTCCTTTTGCATCGATATGAGACAACCAGTTCTTCAATTGCTTTGGTTTTGTTTTTTTAACAGGAGAAGCGGCAGTCTCAGATGAAGACACCCGTGTATCAACAAAATGGTAAATGTGCCTTTGAATACAAAATTCATCTCAAGCTTTAAGGTAGTGATGTGTTTCTGTGGAATTTTGGTAGATTCAGGAGGAAATCCGCCAGTCACTGGTGGTTGGAGATAAATCTAGAAATATGAGTACAACGGTGGTCCCTGCCGTTGGCAGCCTGGAAGATGGCAGGGATAACACGGATGAGCCTAACATCTGGGGATACTTAGGAAAGCCCTGAATTCCACACGCTGGTCATCAGCGGTGGAAAAGTCAAGAAGCTACAGACGAATACACTCTTTTCACAATAACTACGTTTGCAAGAGAAAGATAAAAGATTATGTCTGCATTGGTAATTTAATTGCAATTTCTAATCCAGACGTTTTCAGCTACTTTGGTGTTGCAGAGGGGATCTTGGCCTTCTGAACACAGTCATTTCGTACGGTTTTTACAGACAAACAGAATGGGGAAGGAACTGGCCCTTGATTCCCTCTGTGATGCCTGCTGCTGGGGGAAAATGAAACCTCTTCCGAAGGAAGCATCACTTCCAAAATTCTTGTTACTGCACGTGTATTTGCTCCATGCTGAAAGGGGAAGAAGGATAATTTAGAACTTCTTTGACAAGTGCAGAAACTGGGAATCCTCCAAACTAGGCTTTCTGCTCAAAACATCTGGTTTATCTTTTGCCTTTAAATGTTGTGGAATTTTCTCAGTCCACCTTTTTTAACATAACATTTGTCTTTCTACTAATGACAGTTACAAAGTATGTATGGTTCTGGTTTGCCATTTACATATGCCAGGCTTTGAGATGAGATGTGGAAGGAAATATTAGCTAGAAAACTTCCAACATGGAAAAGTTAAGCTGCATAAACTTTACAAAATTAACAAATTTTCCATTGTGAGAAAACTCTCCACAGTACTTACTAACATTTTCATGTATGGAACTATTACCCTTCTAAAAGTGTAAATGCTTGAAAATAAATTTTCAAATAGCTTGATATTTTTGGCAGAATCAGGAGGCATCACTGCCTCCCTTCCAGAAGGGATGAGAATCAAATTAGGAACCATTGATTTAATCTTGGCTACTACTGCAGAAGTTCTGATTTTCTTTCTAAACATGGAAATTAAGACTAGGTTTTGACAGATGACCTGGAATCAGTGGAAACTATTGTGTTTACTTTCTTTTTTCCTTGTCTAGTTTTGCATACGGGAAAAAGGTGGTTTATTATATGTCCTGTTGTGGAAAACCCTACTACTGATGCACCAGAATTTTCTCCACCAGTACCTCAGAGTACACAGCAGTCTGAAGGACCAGGTATTTACAAATGTTATAGAAAATGTTTTCTTCTCTGAAGCTGTTGTATCATCTCCTATTCTCACCTGTTTTAGTTGGGATTATTTCGCTTCATTTAGTCTGAGAAAGAAAATGATGGATTTTTGTTAAATCAGGCATGTTAAGTGTGTTCCTAGTATTGAACCAAATTAGGAAAGTTTAAGTTTCAGGAAAGTCTCAGTATTTTAACTCTGCCTTACGCTATAAGGTAGCTGAAGCTGTAGTGACTGCTGTTACAGAATCCCAGAATGTCAGGGGTTGGGAGGGACCTCTGGAGATTATCTCGTCCAACCCCCTGCCAAAACAGGGTCACCCAGAGCAGGTTGGACAGGACCGTGTCCAGGAAGGGTTTGAATGTCTCCAGAGACAGAGACTCCTCACCCTCTTTGGGCAGCCTGTTCCAGGGCTCTGCCACCCTCACAGGAAAGAAGTTTTTCCACATGTTCAGATGGAATTTCCCGTGTTCCAGTTTGTGCCCTTTGGCACCACTGAGAGGAGTCTGGCCCCGTTGTGTTCCCCTTTAGCTATTGATCAGTGTTGATGAGGTCCCCTCTCAGTCTGCTCTTCTCCAGGCTGAACAGCCCCAGAGCTCTCAGCCTTTCCTCATCACAGAGATGCTCCAGTCCCTCATCATCTTCATAGACTCCCCTGTACCCTCTCCAGCAGTTCCTTGTTCTTCTGGAACTGGGGAGCCCAGAACTGGACATAGTACTCCACGGAACTGCTGTTCTAATAAGCAGTGTTTTTTCAGCTAATTTTATTTTGATAATCTGCCATTTTAGGTTCTAATTTGACTTGTATAACAGTGATTTTCTGACTGGAAGCACTAGGGGGTTACAGCTAGATGTGGCTATCACTGAAGCTAGCCAGGAGGTCTTGCAGTGACTTTCTTTCATTCCATGAAGTTCATTAAAAGGTTGAACTGATGTTTGTGCTCTTTCTAGACCCAGAGCAGTCAGACAATCAGCAAGTGAGCTCTGCGGTGACGGATCCCCCTGGTCTCTTAGCTGGCCAGCAGCCCCCCCTCCAAGCTGGGCTGTGTGACAGCCCCATCGGAGCCTCTCCCTCTTTGGCACAAGTTCCTGCCACCGCACCTGCCGCTGGCTTACCGAGCCAGGCTGAGTTTCCAGCGCCGGCGCTCCTGGCATCGGCTCCAAATACCCTGGAGCCAGCGGCCACTAACAGGGCTCAGTATTCCCCAGGGAAGGTGACGATGCCCGCCCCGCCGGCCACTCCTGCCCCCCACGCCGCCATGCTGGAGGAGCCACCCGAGGCTGCCCCGACTCCTCCGCACCGCCAGCCGCTGGCCAAGGAGAGCACATGTGTCCCTGATGTGGAGTTAGCATGTTGCAGCGTCGGGCCACACCAGTCTGTCCCAGTAGAGCTCTGCCCGCTCCCTGTGCTCCCGGATGCCGTTGTTTTGGAGCGACAGCCTGTGGCCCAGGTCCCCCACCTGCCCGAGGCCGGCCCGCCTGGCCTGCTGCAGCACTCCTTCCTGAGCCAGGCCTTCCCCGCCGCCGACCCGCTGGCTCTGGCGGGCTCTCAGCTTCAGAGCCCCACGCAGGCGGGGGTCGCCGCCTCCCAGCCGCAGGCCCTGCTGTCCCAGGGGCAGCCACCGGCCTGCCCCGGCCTGGGCATGGGCCTGCTGCAGCCCAGCACCGCCGAGTCCGACGGAGAGGGGCCGCCCCGGGTGGACTTTGTCGACAACACGATCAAAAGCCTTGATGAGAAATTGCGCAATTTGCTGTACCAGGAGTACGTTCCGACTTCTTCTGCATCAGCAGGGACTCCGGACACCTCCGTCCCCTTAGAACAGGGCGACAGTGAATTTAACTTGCTGCCTTTTCCCGAAGACCAAGCTCCCACGCTGGCGCTGGACGCAAGAGAGCCTGGCCATAGCGCTGCGGACGCCGGCCAGGAGGTGAAAGCTGCTGCCGAGCCTCGCTCGGTGCTGCCCCTTCCCTCCGAGATGTGCTCCCCCCCAGCGCAGGTGAGTCCCGCCCTGCCCTTCACACCCCCAAGCCTGCCGCTGGCGACAGCGCCCGAGCGGGGCTTGGAGCCGGCGGGAGGACACGCACAGATCTTCTCACTTCTCCAAGCATTTTAAGTTTTTCCTCTTGGGTGTGTTACCTTTTGGCCGTTGACTGCTTTCCAATGTGAAAGTTCGCTTAAATTTTCACTTGTTCTCTTAGATTTTCACTTTGTCAGATGCATTCTCACTTATTTTACACAAAGTAGTGAAAGCCAATTTTTTTTCCTTTGGGTTTAAAAATGGTATAATATCTTAACTCATTCTCCTTCTCCTTGTGTCTTGTTTCCAAAGCAGGCAGAAATGTGATTATCTTTTTTTTTTTTTTTTTTTTTTTATTTTAATAGTGTAAAAAAAAAGGGTAAAAACAAAGTCATTCAAGTTCTGATGAAGATGATCATACTTCAATAGGAAATTTTATTTTAATATATCTAAATTGATGGCAGTGATTATAATGCCTGCCTTCCAAGTCAGTCTGAATAAAATAAACACTTGGGGAGCCTTTTCTTTGTTCAAGTGCAGCAGGCAAAGGAAGTCGCTCCATAGGTATAAGCCTGCTCTGCTTCCAGTAATGATTTCTTTTGTCTTCCCCTGAACTTGGCGGAGCAAGACTTCACTGGGAATCATCTAGGGAAACCTGGAGCAGGTGGCCTGGGTTGTTATTTGTGTCTGTGTTCTGCACCTGTGCTGCCTTCTTTCAGATAAAATCATGTTTATGTTGCAGATTTGCAGCACTTTCTGCTAGAAGATCAGCGTCTATCTGACTTGAAAAGTAGCATTTCTGGAGTTAATTACATCACCCTAGCAAGGATGAGGCTGTTCCGTGTAGTGTCAGCTGGATGAACTCTATCAACTGCTTGAAAGATATTACAGGAAAGAGGGCTGCACTTGAGTAACTCTTTAGAGCATATTGTTTAAAATGATAAATTACTTCCTACAGCAGAGAAAATTCTCTCTCCATGAAAGGTGTTGTGTCTCATCAGTAACTTGAATTTGTCCTATTAAAATCTGTGCCAGTAAGAAGAGAGAGATGTAGAATTTCTGCAGACAGACATACACAACTTACAGTCTGGCTGGAAAAACAAACCAGAACAAAACCCCAAACTGATATATATGATGTTTTAATATATATATATATATATAATAAAATATATTATAAATATAATAAATAAAATAAATATAAATATAAGAAATAAAACGCAAAATGCAGTATATAAATGCTTTTCAGCCTGTTTTTAGTAACTTAGGCTGCAGTTTCCTCTTTACCATTGCTACTGCTTTTTTAATTCCAAAGGAGGGAAAAAAAATGGAGGAGTTGAAGGAAAAGCAAGAAGACCACCTCCACAGTCAGTATAAAATAGCTTAGTATTTCACAATAGTGAGAGGGCAGAGAGGGAAGGAGGATGCATTGCCTTTCTGCTCTGTGCGCGAGACTGAAATTCTTTTTCTTTTTTTTTTTTTTTTCTATCGAACGTTTGAAAAGTCGGAGGTCACTGGCATTGGGGCTCATTCCTCAGAAGCAAGAGGTGGGTCAGCGGGCAGAAAAGGTAATGCTCCTTTTGGTGATGAACGGCAGTGATGCAGCTGTCCTTGTGCGTGGTCCTCTGCTCCGGTGTTCCCTTGCCGCTCACCCTTTGGGTTAACTGCAGGGCACTGCCCAGCACGGGCATTTTTGATCCTATTTGTAATATAACTAATATTAAATATCTCATTTCTGTCAGGCTTCCTAGAAAGAAACTGCATCAGAGGCAGATTTATTTGAAACCATAAATATGTAATAGGTGGCTGTGGTGTAGGTATGGGGTGTTCGCATGGAAGCTTACGTTCCCAATAATACATTTCCAGTGCCCTTAAAAAGTCCAAACAAAGTCCCTCGGATTTCCTGGGTTTCATAAAGTGTGTTGACAAAAAGAATATGATTGAGGGTAGCCTCTCAGAGGGGAAGCCTGTAAGATTTTCAAGGAAGTCCCACAGAGAACTAGTGAAGAGTGCTTCTCTTTAGGTACTTGTAGATACAACAGCACTTTCTATAATGGCATAGAAGGAGCCCCAGTAAGAAACTGGGTATTTAGCATGCTCCATGTACCTGTCTTGCAAGTCATGGGAAGTTTTAAGGACTGAGGAACCCAAAACTGCTCCTACTGTCATGGGTGAGGTTGGAGAAGACTTATATATTTTTTTTTTTTGAGATTGTCGTGGCAAAGCTGGCTACTGGGTTTGTGCAACAGCGTAGACTATTCTTGTGCTGGTGGACATGGATCTTCCACTGCTCTTAGGTCAGCGGGAGAGGGGAAAGCTGTGGGCAGCCTGCATTCATCTGTCTCACCACAGACAAAGAGGAGAGGGTGCAAGTGGAATGTAGCACTGTGTAATAAAGTTAATGTATCTTAGATACCACCAAGCAGTGATGTACTTCACCATTTCAGAACTATGAAGCGACAGATTTTTGCCTTATGTTCACTCTGTGCAACGTGCCATGAGAAAGAAGCTTTCTGAAAAGCTTGCGTTTATTGGTTTAACTTCAAAACCAGTGTCCAGGTTGTCAAATAATCATGTCTTGATTACTGCCACTAGTGTTTTGCTTCTTGCACGCTTCTGTGGTCCGAGTGGCCATCTTTTGAGCTTATAATTTCCGCTTTCAGCAATGTGTGCTGAACTTAATTTCAGGCGCTTTTAGTTGTTGGTGTCAGTATCTGTGAAATGAATGGTGCGAAATACCAGTCCGCCTATGGCCAACTGCAGCTTTTTGTATGCATGGATAGCAGAGGCAGTTACTTTTTAGAGCCATCAAGAACACCCTAGTAATGCAGGCCCAATACACCATGCAGATTTCATTCTTCTTTTTGGTTTTCTCCTTCAAAATTTTCAACTGACTAATGAAATTCCACACTGCTGCTATTATTTGAATTCCCCAGATCAATAGATTGAAGAGAGTGCCTACCTGCAGATACTTTATATTGTCATCGATACTGCCTCCTGCATTACAGATACTGTATTACAAAGATTGGATATTTAAATTATTCTGTCGTGCTACACTGTATCACACTCCTGTTTATTGCAATAAACACGTTGGCTTTTATTATACTAAAGCATTCCAGAAATTAATTTATTTTTTTTTCCAACTTGTAAAACAGGTTCAGCTGCAAGCATCACTTCAGCTCCTGCTGCTGCAGCAAAAGGCCTCCTTCAGGTAAACAGAAACTAGGGGTGGTTTTATACTGGACTGTTACAGCTACTTCCAAAATTAATCTCCATTATTTTCTCCAGGTTGCACCTACATCATCAGGCATAACTAAACAGATGGAAACTTCTAAAAGGAGCGAGAAGGCAAAGACTATGACTTCGTCTGCACACACAGATAATATAACGCAGATATCTACAGCAGATGGGGTGATAAATAACCTTCAAAGGGATGACTCTCTAGACTCTGGTTCCTATGGAAAACAGGCTGAAACTCATGATAGCGGTACACCAGCCAAAACTATTGGCAGGTTTTCAGTAATCAGCACACAAGATGAATTAACTTTAACAGCGCCATACTGCTTAAGGTTCTCAGCACCCCCAGATGTCTATTTGGATGAGCTCCCTTCCAGCCCTGACCTGAAGACAGCGGTGCGACGGGTGCAGACAGCTTCTTCTGTCGACGTCCTCTGTGACCAGGGTTCGAGCGATTCTGCTGATGAGCCTTTCCATCGGCAGCCGGTGGCTGCTGCCCAGCTCTCCCCCCCGAGCAGTAGCGCAGCCACTGACTTAATTAAAAAAGCAGCTGCTTTTCTGCAAAGATCTGGCAAAGCGAACTCGCCAGGCCTCGACTCACCTAATGGGCAAGGAACAAAAATTCCCACCATCAACATAACGTCTTTCCACTCGCAGTCATCGTACATGAGCAGTGACAATGACTCGGAATTTGAAGATGCAGATATGAAGAAAGAATTGCAGAACCTGAGAGAAAAGTATGTCAGGTTTGCAAACAACACTAGGGAAGCTTGTGTTAAGATACCAAGGCAGCGTCTCTGCATAGGATGAGCCAATGTGCGGTTTTCATAGCTGTAATGAGTAAACTGGTTCTGGGCAAATTAGGCATCACTAGGACCTTCCCCCAAATGTCATACTGCATCCTTTTATACATCACTTTATTTGTCAGTTCCATTTAGAAGAATAATTGAATAATAACTTTTTTAAACCCCAAGACATTTCTACTGTGATGTCCAGTTCCCTCATGGAAAAGCTTATGTTGATATGGTAGCAAATAAGAGCACTTGTGGTGTATGTGATAGGAGGTTCCCATGTGGATGCTACTTAAGGCAGCATAAAAAGTAATCTGGATGCCTGCGTAGACAGCTGCTGCAGTGTTCTCTTGGTGCCCTGCTCTGCGGGGGTGATTGAGACTGTCAGCTCTACAGACCCATCGCTATTCCCAGACTCGCTTTTATGGCAGATAACCGGGTATCCGTTAGGCAGGTAAGACCCTGGCTCTGCTTCCCATTGGGTTGCTCATAAAGTCATGGGTCCAGTCCCGGCTCAGTGGGCCTGGCAGGAGTCCGTCATGCTGCCAATCCTGAAAGCTGGCTTCTTTAAATTTGCCTGGCAGGTGATGGGTAAAAAGTAGTATTAGATGCTAGTTTAACCAAATGTTAAATTTTATCTTAAGGTATAATGGTTTTTCTGAATACAGATGATGCAGCTTTTTAAATCAGTAATACCTTTAAACTGACTTTACGGCATCATGAAATCTGCCTTATAAATAAGGTAATGATTCATGTGCTAATGGTGTATCTCATGTCAAAATCAGTTGGTTTTACTGAGGATGTTGAATTCTGTTGAATATTATAAGTGAATATTTGAGAAGTCAGTCACCACATTTGCTGGGTAGATTGTTATAATTTCACATGCTTCTGGATGAGCAGTTGATTGTTTTATAACCAAAGACTGTTTTGTTTCTTTTTTATAACTAATTATACCGTCAAGATGTGGTGCTTTATCAAATACATTGCTAGCAGAGTTCTTTATTTTTTATGTTTAGGCATATGAAAGAAATTGCTGAACTTCAGACTCAGCAGAAGAATGAGATAGAGGCACTGTATATTCGGTTAGGGAAGCCTCTTCCTCCCAACCTGGGGTTCCTTCACTCAGCCCCACCAAGCGGCCGTCGCCGAAGAACCAGCAAAAATAAATTGAAAGGTGGAAAACTATTAAACCCTTTGGTCCAGCAGCTCAGGAGTGGAACGTCAGGCACAAGTAGGTACACTTGGTTGCTTTCCATACGCCTGTGGTTTGTGTCAGTTGTGGTTCTGGTGTGTAATTGCATGGACTGCAGGAGAGGGACTCAATTTTTATTGTTTTCAATACTATAACTCAAGTTTGCGTACTGCGAACTGCTTTTGAAGTGGGGTTTCCTTTGGGACAGGCTTATTACAGCTGCCCAGTGCTGAACCATACATCCCTTCTGTGCATCAATTACAATGCTTGGCAGAGAAACGATATTCCACTTCCGTTTGGAACACAGCCTGGTTACATTTTCTCATCCTTCCTCCAAGTGCAATTTATTGATGTTTGTATTCACTTCTTTGGTGCTGTTATCCTCTATTGATTAGGTGCTGTATCTTTTTGCTGTTGTTTATTTTTTCTTACAAGGTACCATATAAATAAGACTGGGTTGCATTTGCTCCCCCAAAGGATGGGAGGTAAAAACAGTTATAAAACCATGATGGATGCTTTGGCCATCTGAAGTATTTTGAGATTTTTCATACAGCCATATAGTCTTTAGTCATTATCTCTTTGGAAAGTATGAAGATATAATTCAATTGGGAAATGTTGATATACCCCAGTACGTATTTCTTCAGCAAAATGTAGAAAAGAATATGAATAATTTTTCTTCAACTTATAGTTCATGCTGTTATTTAGAGGAGCAGCAGCACTTCCAGCATTAACCCTGTATTTCAAATCTAGTAGCTCCTGTTTTCAAGGTCACTGCATCATAGGTCCACTTCAAATTTCATTGCATCAATCTTAATTATAGATAGAGCGTTTGAGAGGATTTTGCTTTTAATTAAGGATTTCAACTGAGATAGGAAAAGCAAAGATATTCAGAGGCAAGATGTTCTGTAATCCATCTTGCATCTCAGTATTCTTGCCTTCGGGAACTGAAGCAATGCTCAGCAAATTACCTCTGTATTTGCTGCTTGGCTGACATGCAGAGGTTTTACTTCCTTTCCTTGTGATGAGATGCTCTGAATGTCTGTTATCCGCGGTCCATTCATTTTCCCGTTTATTCTTGGGTTCTCTCTAGCCATTTCTCACTCTGTCTATTCACAAAACCCGCATCTGTCTCCACTCGTGGATCTTGGCTCTCATACCAGTGTGTTACCCTCATCCAAGGAATTTAACGTTATTTCTGCATAACTTTTTTTTTTCCCCGTCACCTTCAGTTAGAGAACAGAAATCTGCTCAGTCAGACTGCTCCTTGGGTGCATGCCTTCTTTCATGCATTTCTTCTGCATTATTTTCCAGTTTTTGAGGCACTGTGTACAGGTCACATTATCTTTGAGAATCTGTGTTCGTGCCTGAGTCTTCTCATCCTTGACTATGTAGGTTACTCATTTTTGGCCTTCTTAGGTCCTTTCTTGGGGATAAAGGACAGGCAGTTTCTAGTACGGTTACTGACGTAATTGTCATTTCCACTGTTAGATGCTTTTGCTGATAAATCCATGTAACAAATTATTACAAATGTATTCTTGTGGTAAAGCCTCTTTACCTGCATGTAGATAGAAATACAGACACAGATATTTATATATAGACACATATGTATCTATATACAGATAGCTAGAAATAAAAAGTGCCTTATATCTTTGCAGCAAGTTGCAAAGTAGTTTATTTCTCTCCATTTGCTTACTTTCACTTTCATGTTTGGGAGCAAATCTGCATGTTCTGTTCAGTCGTCCGTGCGTTCATCCTCCTACTTAGGCATTTCTGCAGCTCTCACTTAATCTCAGCAGTGCTTCTTGTGAGGTCCTGGCTCCAGCCTTTCTGAAAAATGCGGAAAAAAGTAAAAATCAAACCTTCTCCCTAAGCTTCTTGAAGAAACTGGATTTGCCATTGCATGTGTTTTGCTTGTTTGCTCTTTCAGGTAATCTTTCAGACTCTAAAGACTCACCCCACAAAGAAACATCTAAAGCTCAGCCTGGATCTCCCGAAGCAGCAGCAGCAGTAACCTCCCCTGCCCTGGCCACCTTCGGGAAGGCTGTTCAGACGCAGCAGCCGTGCTCTGTCAAAGCCTCCTTGTCTTCTGACATCTGCTCCGGCTTAGGCCCTGAAGGAGGAGAAGCCAACGCAAGCTCTGGCCAAGGTGATTTTTTTCATACCGGCTGTTCGGCATGTCTTCCAGCACATGCTTCCCTTATGCTTGAACTTTTTTAGGAGTGGATTTCACTTCTAGTGATATAGGAACAGGAACCTTTGGCAATCCAGACTGCTGGCTTACCTTTTAAAAAGATCGTTGCAGTATTGTCAGAAGAACAAAAGTAAAGTATCTTAGCAAGTGTTAAGAGTAAACACTCAAGAAGGCATGCTAATTTTTAGGAAAGAAATACCTTTTATTTTTGCCAGCAGTGGCTTTATACTGACACCTTGTCTGGAGTCTGCCTTACAGATTTCTGAGGAAAAAGAAAGGAAAACAAAAAAGGTATAGAAGGATAGGAGATTGTTTGTTTCCTTTCGTTTGTTTTGGGCTGTTTTTTAGCCCCTTGATACTGGTAGACCCAGAGTTCCTCATTCTAAACTGCCAAACCATCTTGAGTGTGACAGGGCGGGGGGAGGGGGGGGAAAGAAAAGAAAAGAGGAAAAAAAAAAAAAAACCAACAACAAAAAATCCAAACCAAAACCAGAGAACCAAGTTTTGTTTCCTTTATCTAAGGGGTGAACTTTGTGCATGATTTTGGAGTCCCAGCTAAATGACCGTGGATTGGCTGTGTTCCCCAGTCCCCACCTCTGGTACTTCTGTGTATTGCACACCTCTAGGCTTTGACTGATCTTGTTGCCATGCATATTGGAAGTTTTAATGATGATTAAAATACCTTCCTCTCATTGCACATCCTGCCAAACTAATCTACAAAATATCTATCTGTTCTCTTCTGCTGTTATTGCATCCTTTGTGTATGGTCAATTAACTTACTCCTCTTTGGCAAAGTTAAAATGGAGATGTGGATGTTTAACTAACAGAGCTGATTTGACTGATGGTATAGGACATCTGATCACAGCTACTTGTACTTTATAAGTGTCTTTGTTTTCTTCCCTTTATATTCATTTGCAGGCTGGACGGTTTTCCACCAAACGTCTGAGAGAGTGACCTATAAATCTAGTAGCAAACCTCGTACCAGATTCCTCAGTGGACCTGTGTCTTTGTCCATCTGTTTGTATTTGTTCTTTTGTATTTTATCACAATCCATCTTTCTTTTACCCCCTTTTTCCAATTCCATATTTTATATCTCTAATATGTTTGGCAGGATGCCCCTTTTTCTGAGCCATCTTTTCTTTCTTTTTATCTTTGTTTTAAGTAATCATCATGAACACACCTTATTTATATTAATTTTTCATATGAAAGCTTTTTTTGCACTGCTTTTGGCTCGTGCCTGGGCACCAAAAGCATGTGTGGAAGATCTCATCATTTATTATATAGCCTTATGGTAAATTTTACCCTGGACTTATCAAAGCTTTTGTACTTTATGTGATTTATGTTGAAGTAATTTTATTTGCAATGTGGCAAATATACATGTCTGCTGTCCCGGTTCCAGCGACAACAAAAAGAAATCCATCCTTCTGTAGACGAATGGTCTCTTTCACACATGTTTGGACTATGAAGACATGCATGTAGCAAGCTGATACAATACTAGAAGGTCACTGGAGGGTATAACTTCCATACAAGGGCTGTATTAACACAATATACAGTACTGTTTATATCCACTCTATTTTCTTTAATTTTTTCCCCCGCTCTTTGCATGTGGAAATGCTGAGACAATAGTGCTCCAGCTAGTTCTTTCAAAATCTTTTTTCTAGGTGGGCTTTCCCCTGTGCATTCACTTTAATTACTTTAAGTGAGCAATTTTTTATATACTCGGACGCAGCAGGAAGATCTGGTTACTCCGAGGGAGAGTACCATCAACTTTTTTTGTGTAAACTGATCTGGCTGAAGCACTTTACTCAGTTTATTTTCTTATGACCTTATGTGACCTCAGAGATGAAGTCAATTAGCAGTTCATCAAATCATAAGTAAAAAGCAATATCAGATTTTTAGATGATACTTTGAAATGGATTGCTAGGATCCAGTATGTTTTGTTTCAAATAATTGTGCACCTGCTATTTGTACTCTATTTGTATGACTTCTAAAGTAATTGGCAATTCAACCAAATGATATCAAGCTATTTAATTAAAAAATTAAGACCTTTTTACCCAGTCATACACGCTGCTCTTTACGCAAACAGATTTTGCTTGTACAATAAAGATATGTTGTGCTGAACAGGTACTATAGGCCACTTACATATAACATTAGAAAGGCTAATAATGTTCTTGAGAAAATGTTTGGTTAACAAAATGTTCATTTGCATTAATATCAGATCTCCCATTGGAGTTCTACATTGCTCATCATTATCCAAGTGGTACAGATCAAAGGCACAAGACCACTCAAATACACTCCTCCTAATTTTATGAATAAACAGTATTTTTAAAAATAATCTTGATTACTTTTTTTTAAGTCCCTAAAAGTCCAAGCACCCAGGTTGTTGAAAACTGATGTTTCCTGCTCAGCATTCTGCATTTATTATCATGCAAGTTTTTAATGACTACTGAAGTCATTAAAAGTCAATTGAGACAATTTTGCATTCAGAGATTTTTTTTCTGAGACCCTGAGGGGAATTCTCGGTTCACAAATTTTCCCATTTGGTATTATAAGGGACATAGTAGTTTCTTCTTCTGCACATGTAATTCCCAGAAGTCGTTTCATTAATCTTTCACAGAATTACTATTCAGTAGGATGCAAAAAAGACTGGGATATGGCAATTAAAAACCAACATATTAAAAATGTTTGGGTGCATGGATACTGTGAATGAAACCGAGGGAATATGTAAATCCTTCAAATCGTGAAGTTTCCCGATGCTTAAATAACTTGGCACGACTAATTGCTTTCTGTTCTCAGCCCATATGCTCTCTTCTTGGATTCTTCTGGGCGCAGCATTCGGGGAGGAGGTTTGCACTCCCCCGTTTCTGAGTCATACCAGGAGATGGACTGAGTTTCAGGCACTTAACCCTGACACATCCATCTGAAGTCACCGCTGCTCGGAGAGCGCAGCGTAGTTACCAATACCCTCCATCACTTGAGTTGCTAGGCATTTTTCCACAGCTGAAGGACTGGTAGGTTTTGATGGGTTACGAGCTTATTTTAGCTTATTTTTGCAGTGAATCCAACAGGTTGGTAGCATGTGTGTGATGGGATGAAGATGGGGCTGCCTGCAGCCCTATGGTTCCCCAGGGGCAACTGGGGCTGGGACTGCTTCTGGAAGGACAGTTTCCATCAAGCCAGTATCTAGAGCAGCCGTGACCATGGACCTGAGGAAAAATAGTGCTAGATGATGATGATGATGATGATGGGAATGCCATCTGGCTCATGCTCCTTCCCCTCTGGAAGGCATGTCCATTGACCCAGCATGGAGGCAAAGCCAAGTGTTTGGACTAGGTGCTAACATCTTTGGCATCTTTGCTGCGTGCTTGAGCAAGGAGAGCGAGTGACAGACTGGGATGGGGCAGTCCAGTGCAGGCAGCTCGGCCAGGCAGGACGGGGTCCTGGTGCTGTTCCCCAAGTTGAGTTGTCCCTGGGATATTTTGTTGTTGTTGTTGTTGTTTGAGAGCTGTTGGGAAAAGTTGTGCTGGATTTGCAGCCTTCAGAGGGCTGGAGCCCCTCTGCTGTGAGGACAGGCTGAGAGAGTTGGGGGGGTTCAGCCTGGAGAAGAGAAGGCTC
>JAOXNO010000003.1:23390113-23407471 GCA_028565335.1 Limnodromus scolopaceus | reverse complement strand
ACCTGCTCTGGGTGGACCTGCTCTGGCAGGGGGTTGGACTGGATGATCTCCAGAGGTCCCTTCCAACCCCATGTGATCCTGTGATTCTGTTAGGTACGTTTATAGGCCTCATCCGCTCACGGTTGTAGACATTGGTGCAAACCATCATTTTCAGGATATTAAAACATGGATCTAATAATAGGTTAAAGAAGTCTTTGGGTCTTAAAAATATGTCCTTAGTTCCTCTGTTGATCGTACTTTGGTTTCTGCAGTAAATTTTGGTGGATTTTTATACATTAATGATGTTAAGTTCATGATACCGAAGCAGCTATTTCTCTTAGTTCAATGTTCACCATCAGATTCAGATTAGAACTGGAGACAGTGAAGTGAAGAAGGATGTCAGATATTTCTGTATTTTTGTAAAATTGGCTTTGGACCACAGATTAATGCCCCCAATCCCAGAATGACATTGCCATTTTTACTTTTAATGGAGAAGAGATACTGAAATCAGAAGCCCAGAGAAAGTATTGCCCGCAGTCTTATACATATATTCATTTATTTTCTGCTGAAATTTCACCTTCATACCAATTTTATTGATGTAATGTGAAATACCAAATTAACGGGAGATTCCTGGACTTAAATAATACCCTTGATTTTTTTATGCTGTGAATAGGTGCTGGCTTGTTGGGATCCCCAGCAGGTAGTTGTAAATCCTGTGAAATGAAAAACGTAACGAGAGGCTGCAAACCCCATCCGCCGCGAGGGCGGGCAGCGTTGGGGTAACCATTGCTTCCCTGGCATCGCGCACGACGGAGCGCATCATTTGGGAAGCTCTGGCGTCCTGGTTTTTAGGAAGGAGAGCTCTGTCTCTGCCCATCGCATGCAAAACCTGAATAATTGAAGTGGATCTTAATAGAATTTCAGAAAAATAGCCGGGATCAGTTCCAGCAGCGCCCGAGGCGGGAGTGGCTGCCGCGGTGTCCTTGCTGGTTTCCCTGGCCTGATCCCACCCCTGCCGGGATTGAACCGCTGTGGAAAATCTCTTCCAGTTCCTCAGTACCCTTGGCTCGGTGAGGCCAAACGACCCAGCACAAGGAGCGTTTCACAGAAATACGCGCTAGAATTTTTACAACCTGTTTTGAGGAAGGCTGTAAGAATTACCCATTTTCACAAATTTGGGTGTTTGGTTTTGGGTTTGTTTTTTTTTTTCATTTGGGGTTTGGGTTTTTTTTCAAGATTTGAGTTGGGTTTTTTTTTTCAAGATTTGTTTTGGGTTTTTTTGGCAAGACTTTGGGGTTTTTTTAATGATTTGGTTTAATTCTGCATCTAGTTTAATTTATTTACTGTTATGCACAAGACCAAGTGTAAAAGGTGCTTGGGTTACTTTGAACATTTGAAGTTTTTCATGGCTTTTTTTTTGGCGTTCAGCTCTCACCTGTTCAGTGATGCTTCCTGCCTCCTTAAATAGTAAGATCATATTCAGACAGCTTGCCCCTCCTCCCTGTATCACCCTTCCCTATCAATTTCCATTTTTTTTTGTCTTTAAGAAACAAAACAAAACAAAAAAGGGGGGGAAAAAGAAAAGCCCACCCCTCAGGCTCCGAGGACGCCGTGCATCCCTGTGCTTGCGGAGCCTGGCCGTGGATGTGGGGCAGGGATGCTGCTGGCACAGACACGGCTGGGGGAGCAGTGTGGCCGCGGTCCCGGCACAGACACGCGTGTCTTGGCACACTGGCACCGCCACCCTTAATAGCGACCCTTTCTGTATTTTTCTTTTTGTAGGTTAATTCAGTAAGAACGGGATTGGGGAAAAAGTGCGTTCTTCCAGTGTCTTGCCCCATGCCAGCTGCGTTCGCTGCTGGAGCGCCGCCATCCCTGCCAGTGCCCGTGCCGGGGCTCCGCTCTGGCGCGGTGACACCTTACGTGATGCCTCTTTGTCCCTATGGAGGAGTTTTCCCCGCGCCTGCCTATGGCCTGCCGTGGCCGGGGCAGGCAGCGCAGCCTGGCACGGCCGGTGGTCCCGGCGTGGCCCGCTTCTCGCCCCTGGGCAGCCCCTGCTTGCGGATGTACCCGGGGGGGCTGCAGCCTCCCCCCGCTGAGCCCCCCGGCCCCCACCTGCGGCTGACGTAGCTGGGGCCGCGGGTCCCGGGGGGCTCGGCGCGGGCTCCCGGAGGGGTGGAGGTGCAGATGCCACGCGTGCGGGAGGAGAGCCCTGCCGCCAGCGCACAGCCATACGCCGCACCCAGCCATCACTGTGAGAGCGCTTCACAAGAGAGAGCCTGTTCGGTCTGGCAATATTTGCTTCTCTTTTATTGCTGAAGACACTTTATTCTGTTGTGTTCTGATGTTTTACACTTGCGGTCCTTAAAGTCGATGTACTTGAATTGATGAATAGAAAATTGTACTAACCCCTGCAGGAGTACAGTGCCTTGAATTTCAGCTTTTCAGTTCCAGCTGGAAAGAGATGTAAAATTATTTGAAAGGTGTATTTTATTTACAATCTGCTTGCAAGTTGAAGGTGGTTTTTTTTTTTTATTTATTCGCAAAGATATTGAAGGTTTACAGTCATCAGTTTCATTCTGCTGTAGATGCTTTTATTTTAATTCACGGGTTGAATTTTTGCTTCTGGAGCTTTTAAAAAAATCAATAATAGTGAGGTGAGGTTTGTTTGAGATGCTGGTGAAAAAATTGTTTGTATTTGTACAAGGAGTAGTGTAACGCACATTTTAAAATAGGAGCATTTACAGAGTGGTCCAAGTAAGTTGTATATATGGAGAGATAAGAGCTTCGGGCAGTGCAATTCATTCTCTCCCCCACTCTCGGGTTAAGTTGTTGTAGACGGCGACTCATTTCTCTAACAGGCAGGCAAATACTGGTCTCTTCTGGGTCAGCAGCAAATTGGATTACATTTTCTTTCCCCTACTGGGCTTTTTTAATTTAGTTAAATTACAAATTCATGCATGTTTCATAAATGAAAAAAAAATCTAACTGAAACCTTGATTGTAGGAGAACGTGTGTCCAGGTTACTCGTAAGTATGGCTCTTGCCTGTATTCTGGCTTCGGTTCGCCCGCCGAGGTTAAAAATGGTGTTTTGCCACTGACGTGCTAGCAGTATTCACGCTAAAACAGAATAAATATGTGAAGCTATTCTTTTTCATATCTGATACTTCAGTTCTGGAGTCTCACCACCTTTTGTTTGAAAATTTATTTTTTTTATTTTTTTTTTTAGCTTTAATTAAGTTTGCACTCTAGGTGGCATGGACACCTCTCTCCTGTTTGAAAGTTGCTTTTTGCCCATTTTACTGTGCGTAGAGTCTCCAACCTGCACCTCTCAGTCTAAAGGCACAAGACAACCGCTAAAACTGACGTGCTGATGGTAAGTTTCCTTCCCCCCGAAGGCGCCAAGGGAGGGCACTCCCGGCGTGCAGGTCCCCAAGCACGTGGTCACACCTGGAGGCACGTTGCTCTGCATCTCTACTGCGATGACGATTTATACTGTCTGCTGAAGGGCAGAGATGTCTTGTGCTGCCAAGCTGTGAATTGTATAGTTCTATTGTACTTTCAGCATTATATCTGTCTAAATTATTTTGTTTGTATCCTTTGAATATATTATTCCATCAATTCAGTTAGAATTGAATTTTATAGACAATTATGCAGAGTCTTCTGCCTGGGCAAAATACTTACTGTAGTAAGAGATTTCTGTTCTCTGTAACATGTATCTTTAATTTCTTTGGGTTTTTTAGATTCATGTCTGTATGCTTCATGAGCAAACATGGAAAATACGTTCTCACACCAGTTTTCCTTCGGCTTGCACTGAATCTTACAGTTTGTGTCGCTGTTGCCTGTTGTATAGTCCATCCCATGTATACTGACAAAGTCAGTGGCACTAAAAACCACAGGAAATTGTATAGATTAAAAAGAAGAAAAATAAACATTTTGTGCTTGAAAATTGTGTGAAAAACACAGTTTTTTTTTTTTCTAAAGCATAGAATTCCCAGGTAACTCCAGTTCCCAGGTAACTCTGCATTTGTTTTCCAGACCCTTACCCCTTGACTTGTGTAGAAGGGGCATATGATAGAGTCATAGAATGGTTTGGGTTGGAGGGGACCTTAAAGATCAGCTTCTGCCCATAGTCCCCACCTCCTGGCAGCTGTAGAAGTGCCAGGGTGCTCCACAATCCCATAGTGCCACCTCGGTGGTTACCACCGGATTTGTGGTGCGGTGCTGCCACAGAGCCGGGTGGGCTGGAAGGTTACCTGCGTTCCCGTAAGCAGGTGGTGCCTTCAGTACTGCTGATGGTACACATGAGGACGCTAGAGCTTGGCAGGTGGTGGCAGAGGCACGTGGACTCCGTCTCTCCTAGGGAAGCCCTTTTAACTTCATCCTGGCATTGTTTAAACGTGAGAAAGTGGAGATAGGACATTTGGCCCCAGTGCAAGCAGCCTCTTGGCGGTCACTGTCATTGCTGCAGGAGGAATTAGGGAAGGAGGTGCAGGAGGAGGTGCAGGAAGAGGTTTGAAACTTCTGCTTCTGTGTTGCTTTGCATCCGAGCCGTGCGGCTTTGCTGTCTGCGCTGCCTGCCTTGGAAAGCCTGCGCCTGTGACGGGCGGGATGTCCCCTGTCCCGGGATGGGGGCTGTGCTGTGTGACGGGCGGGATGTCCCCTGTCCCGGGATGGGGGCTGTGCTGTGTGACGGGCGGGATGTCCCCTGTCCCAGGCAGGGTGGGCAGCCTCTGCCAGCGGGGCTAAACTGCAGCTTCCGAATCTCTGGTAGGTGCATCCCTAACTATCGCTTCTTTAGCTGGAGCTGGGGCCAACTGAAGGCTCGAGACTGATGTTTGCATTTCAGTATTCAGGATTTTAATTTTCTGATCGCCATCTTGGCTGCAGTTCTTCTGACTATTAACTTCAAGCTACATTTTCTTACTCTCCATCCTGTCAAAGGGTGCTCTGACCCTCGGTGGCAATTAAGCAAATGCCATGAGATGAAATAAATGGGACAACGTCTTGAGCAAAAGAGTGAGGGCCACCTGAGGGTCTGCACCATCAGAGGTGGGGTCTGTACGCAAAGAGGCGTTCCTCTGCAGATCCCATAACTGAATTAATTTTATTCCTGACTCTGAATATTGCTCTGATGTGCACCGAGCAGGGTGTGAGCCCTCAGGGCAGAATTCCCCACCTCACCAGTTCCAGGCCGGCAGCTGGGTCCCAAAGCTCTGCCCTCTCCCCCAGCGCTGCTCTGCCGGGATGTGTGTGAAGTCAGTACGGATCCTCCACTTTAAATGCAAGGGTTTGATGGGGGAGTTCGCAGATCCTCCAACTTTCAATCTTTTAGAAGCTACAGAAACTTAATACAAATACTGAAAGAATGTTTTAAACTGCCAAGTCATGCACTCAGTAATTCGGAAATGCCAAATTAAGTTTACCCATATGCCGTTAATTTGGCTTTCCGATTGCTGTACATCATGATGGAGTATCTAAATGTGTAATCACATCCTGTTTTCCCACCGCGTCCCTGGCTTGCTTGGAGCGGGGCTGGCCGGGAAGAAGAGCTGCTTGTCTGCTGCAGGGATGTGAAGCGGGGAGCGGAGGTGGCAGAGAGAAACATTGGGACGTTTTAAGGCTCTTCTGCAAATCCCGATTCAACCCCTCTGACAGGGACTTAATTCAAAAGAAGGATGTAAAATTGTCCCTTGCAGTTTTTTTTGCTTGTGTAACTCTGCTCTCTATTCCAGAACTTTAAAGAGGAAATATTAGTTGACTATTATTTTACACCTATCTTCAAAGTGTTCCTTTTTTGCTGTCTCCAGTATAACTAATTTTCTGCAAAATACTTGACGTTGGCTGGTATCAAAGATGAGGTGAACAATTGCATGGGCCACATATGGCGATTTCTTTGCTCCTACAGAGATATTTGTGTTTGGGAATAGGGCACTCTCATGCTCAATGGCAGTATTTCTGAAATGAACTTCTTGATCAAGTTGCAGGTTTTGCCATTTGGTGTTTGTGGAAGGAAATCACCAATACTTTTGAATCAGTCGTTAGTATAACTTGGCTTTGTCAATAGTTGCTCTTTCCCTTCAAGCACTTTTTTTGTAGTCCCAGTGCACTATTTTCAATTCCGAAAACATAGAGAATTTTTCCAAACGAGCCCTGTGGACTTAGCACTTGGTGGGTCCGTGTTGGTGTTGTTCAGTTAGTGCCTGTTTGAGTAGGAAAAACATCCATCCTCCTGCACTCTTGGGAAGTTGGCTCGGGAGTGTTGTAGTCAGAAGTCTCCCTTCTGAAATTATTTGACCTCACCATTGCCATCCCTGTGATCCCCCTAAATTAAGCAAAGGGTTCAAGTCTTTTCGAGTAAGATGCAAGTCTCAGATGTTAGCTAACATGGCAAAAGCCTACCCAGTTTTCTGCCTTGCTGCCAACAAGCTCCCGCTTAAGCGTTCCATAGATGCTGTTTAAAGTGTTGGCTTGGAGCCAGAAGTGCCAAATGATTGTGTTTAATACCTCAGTAAGCTTTCCTCGTATTCTCTGGTTCTTCCTCTGCCCTTCTCAGTCCCCAAAGACATCTGCTGATGTTTGTGGAGAAGGGTGGCAGCGCTGGAGAGGTTGCTGAGTGCGGGCAGGGGCTCTGCAGAGACGAGCAGGGAGTTCACGCTCCCTTTTCTGTCACAGACGGATGAATATCTTGTTCTGGGATTGAATTTATGAAAGAGCAAAACCATAATCATGTTGAATTTCTTGCTGTGGTTGTTTATTGATTGAATCCCTGAGAAGCATTTCTTTGGTTTGTGCTGTTGGGCTGTGGTTGGCTGGTGCTTGGGCTGAGCTTCAGTTGAGTATTTGGGCAAGCTCGCTGGTGTGCTGAGCCTTGTGGTGTTTCTTCTGAAGAAACCTGGTAAATACAATTATTTTCCTGTCTATACACTCTTGAAGTTGATCAGATGGGAATTGTGTTGTGACTTACACATGTTGGTGACTTTTGGCTGGGGCGACATTTGCTTTTTCAGGTGGGTCTGTGTGTGGAGCCGTCCCCGCAGATGCAGCAGGAAGGTGACGTTCCAGCCCTGACCATGCTGGTTCTTTTATTGATGCAGATAAGCTCCAGAAGTGCAACATAATGAAATGGATCTTAGGAGCTCTCAGGTTACAAACTCTGCATTATGGAAGAATTTGTTGCTCAGAGAGATTTGGATGTACTATGATGCTGACGTTAGCTGTGTCGGTAGATTACTTGTAACTGATTCATCTGAAACTCAGGCTTATAGCAGGAGGCAGCAACTTCTGTAAATTATTTGGTCCTTTCTGCTTTTTTTTTCCAGAGTGATAGCTGTAGTGTACTATCAAGATTGTTGCTATATACGCTTGGATCTATATTTGACTCTAAAGCTTCTCCCTTTAAGTAACTTTCACATGAGCAGTTTAGAGGCTGCATAAATCAAGCTTTCAGCCTGACGTGCAAAGCCTCATTGAGCTTTAGATTTTGCTTGATGATGCATAGAAGAGAACCTACAATTTTGATAAAGTATCTGTTATAACAGTGAAATTCTTGTGATGAATTCTTGCGTTTTCAAATTCTGTTAAGCAAAGGAAGCTTGGATTAATTTCTTTTGCTGTAGTGCCACTGGATGGATTCACAGCGTGTATTTAGTGTGGTGGTGTGTTTGCACATTAACAGGGGAGAAGGAAAAGTTAGGATTTATATTTTTTCCCTTGGAAAGGAGCAGATTCCCATACTTTGCCTTACATTATTGAGGCACCACTGAGTGCAGCTCTTGAGGAGAGTCAAGGGACAGGATGGGCACAGTGAGAGCCTCTTGAGCTGCTCTTCTGGGGACTTTTTTGTGTCTGTCATGTTTTTTTCTGATATATTCAGAGCTTTGACACCTTGCAAAAAACTAGGAAATTTAAGAAAAAATAACTAGCTGCCAGTCCTTCTCAAGCAGGTGTTCTTTAGATCTGACATAAAATACTCGAAAAAAAAGCATTTACTTGTGTGTTGTTGTTTTCTTAATTACTTTTCAAATAAGGTAAAAACTTCCACAGTGTTCAGTTTTTGTTTATCAGGGTAGATAAACTGTATCTGGTACCATTCTCGCCGTGAGTCAGCAGCGATGAGATGTGCAATTACTGCCTTTTTCCCGTAGTTCTCCCCAGCACAGAGAAAATGTTGAATGTAGTTGAGCTCACTCATCTCTTCAATGCTGTTGCCTTTTCGGTCTTTGGTTCAGGTGGACTTCAGAGTCGGAAGTCAGGAGGTTGTCCACGGGATGTGGACTAAGCATCTGCGAGGGTTTGTATGAAGAGCCAGGTGCCGGGAGAGCTTGCTCTGGCTTTGGCTTGATGGCTGACGGGTGGTGTAACTGGGAGTCAGGCCCATTGCGGGCTTAAGGCTTTTCCCCATGACATGGAGATCATTAATTTTTTCTTGTTTTGGCTTCCTGGATGAGCTTCTGTGCCAAATGCTGGTGATCAGTAGTGAGCAGATGTTGAGAATGGTGGTGGATTCACGTGGATCTGCAGAGCTGATGTTGAGCAGAAGCTCAGGGAGGAATTTGCGATCAAGACATGGTTGTATATCCTATAGAAGTGATTCCTCCTACAAGGAGGAGCAAAAAAATACAGGAGGGAGAAAATGGGGACCTCATTTAATAAAAGCAAAGCCTAGCATGTGGAGACCGACCAGGAGCTATGCCAAAAACAGATGTCTGTTTGCACAGTGTGCTTTTCCGTGATGTCCCTTGTCTTCCTTGCTGTTCTTAAAGACTGACGGCATTTTTTGTGAAAGCACGTAGCAAACTGTGTGCTCTGTGGAACCCGTAGGTGCTTGCAGGTCCAGCCGCAGTGTGCATGCTTCCGTGCCGCAGAGCGAAGGGCTTCGGTGCATGTCGGTGTGAGTGTGTTGCCCGCCCAGCCGACGGGCATCAGCGGGGCACATACCGTGGGATGTGGGGGCGCCTGGTGGCACCCTGTGCTGCTGCTGCTTTGGCCTCGTGCTGTGCTCTCGACGTGTGACTCTGGTACTGTCATTTCACGCCCTCGGCAGCTCTGTGCCCTGCGGTGTCCAGCTGGCCATCTCGCCCATGGTCTGCAAAGCGTGGTGGAAGCTGATGGATCCCACCCCTGCCTTGTGTTCTGCTGGCATGGAGAATGGCATCCCTGCTTCCCGGGCAGGAGGAGGGTCCTAGGCTCAGCTCCGTTACTGTCGGGCAGGGCGGGTGAGCCGTAGCCCACAGCTTGCCCCAGCAGCCACCCACCCCTGCAGCAGCCTCTGCTGGCACAGCCCCCTTTCCTCTCCCCTCCTTACTCAGCTAGAGTCCCATAAACCAAGAGAAACACGGGGCCTCTTTGCTGGCTTTCTCTGTTGCTGCCTCCTGGGAGATTAGCTCTTCCCCCATGCAAGTGGGGACTTGGGAGCGACTCCTCAAGGTGCTTGGGTTCTGCCACCAACATCAATTTGTTTGGGCTTCTAAGCTCTCGGTGCGACGCGGGTGATGTCTGAACGGAGGATTTGGGTTTCTGTTTCCCTGTGGTACCCAAATCGCGCCCAGCAGCTGGCAGGCGCCGGCAGAAGCACCTTCTGTACGCTCATGCGGCCCTTTTGGGTTTTGTTTGGGTTTTCCTATCTATGAAATCCATATATGGATTTTTTTTTTTTTTTTTTTAGATTCTGAAAATGAGATCGTCAGAGACTGACACGTGGCCCCCTCAGCTACGGTGCCAAGCGCGAGGCCCTGCCGCGGCTAAGGAGGAAGAAGAGGAAGATGGGAAGTGATTTATCATGTGTGAGAAATTCTGTGCTGTTCTGGTCCATTCGACGCAATTTTGTAACTTCTTTCTAATCATTTTTTATTTATAGTTGGAAATACAAAAATGTTATGCAAAAAAAAAAAAAATAAAGGAGAATTATTTTGGGGGAAAAGGATTTTGTTCCAAATTGTTCCCTTCTGTTGTGAGCCAGGTTCCCATGAGCAGCGGCTGGAGAAGAGGGAGGAGGAGGAGGAGGCGCTCCTTCAGATACTTTCTGTTTCACACAGCTAATTGTCATTTACGTAATTTTCCAAAAGATAAGCTAGGCACACGTATTCAAATTCTAGTACAGGGAAGATAGTTCCAGTTCCATTTAAATTTCTCACAGTTCTCTTGTAAAGAAAATACTCTATTTTAAATCCGCTTAACTCAAGCAAAGAAACTACAGAGACTTCACCGGAGAGTAAGTTTGTACTTGTCACTTCCCTTTTTACCTCTTTCTTTTTCTTATAGACCAGCCGCATTTTCTTGCCAGAGTTAAATACAGTTCTCGAGTCACTTCTAATTTTAAATGTAAGACTAAAATCCTTCTACAGACGAGTCGGTAATTGGAGCAATTTTTAAAAGACTTCAAAGTGCCTTCAACAAGCTAAAATTATGTAGTGGGAGATTTCTTTTTCTTGATTCACTGACAATGGGTTTCTGCTGTCTCCTGGGTTGAGGTGATGTACAAGGTTAGTTTGTAGCAATAATCTCATGAGTAATCATTTATTAAAAAGGACTACTCAATTTTTTTTTGAGAAAGATGGGGTTTAGCACTGTTCCTAGGGAGTGGGGAAGTGCTGCTCTTGCCGTTATGTTTGGGCCCCAAACTCTTCCAACCCTCTGCTGCTGTGCTGTGCACCCAAGGACTTCAGTTGCTTCCCCCTTAGACAATTCCAGACTGTGATGTTCTCACCTTTTCACTCTTGTTTTTGATACCAGAAAAATAGGAATTTCTATTTGCCCATAAGCCTTTCAGTACCATCCTTTCTCGCAGCTGGAGCCTGGCGTAATGTTTTGTTGTTATCTGCCATGTCTGTCTCTTCCAAATCTCAGTTCTAAATAATAAATCTTATTTTGATGCTGTTGTTACCTATTTCCTTTCCACCCCGGCTTCTCTTGCCCGTCAGCGAGGGTGACGAGAGCGCAGGTGGATTTAGATATATTGCTGCAGCTCAAGAGCCGTGAAGCAAAGAACCACTCAGACACTTTGTAAATTCAGAGTTTTGAAGCCTCAGGGCCAAAATATATATATTTGTGTTAACTTTATGCCCCTGTGGGGTGCCTCCTGCCCTATCTCTGTCTCAGGAAAAGGGACTGGTCTCCTACATGAGAGCAGGGGCCAGAGAAGTGGCAAAGGCTGAGGTGTTGCTTGCCTTGGCCTTTTCTGCTCGTAGGAGGGACCAGATCCATTTCCCTTTTTAACGGGTGGGAGATGTGGGGTCCAACCGGGCACTACGCCTTTCGTTTTCTACTGTGGTTGCTGCCATCTTCCTTCCCCCTGGCCTTGAATGCACCTCCCTCGCCCTCCGGTCCCGCACCCGTCGCCGGGGCGAGGTGGTGGGTACGGGAGACAAGGGTGTCGCACCCCTGTCGTGCTTCTCCAGGGGAGAGTGGCCGTTCCAGTCATAACAGCAACAAAACGCTGTGCCCTCACCTGGATTTTTATTCCCTAGAAGTTAAAAAGGCTGCTTTCTCCAGGGAAATCCCATGCTGGGTCTCCGGGGGTCCGAGTCTTCTTCAGCGTGGGCAGCCTCCCTCAGTTTTTCTGATGCCTGGTCCCCTTCACTCCTCCTGCAGACCCTTGTGCTCCTCCCTAGCCCCAGCTATGGCTGCAGGAAGCCAATGGCCCTCTGCCTCCAGATAAGTAGTTTGAAAATAATCTGTTAATATTCAGATTAAATATATGGATTAGTATCAGGATTAAAGATCAGGAGTGGAAATTGTGGCAAACTCTGGAGGGTGGTTGCTCACGACCGCTGCCAAGTCTGCCTAGCTTTAGATAATCTCTTCTCCAAAAGGCTGCCACAGTTTGGGGTGTAGCCCGTGTGTTACTGCTCGCACTGCAGTTTGGACTAAAAGCCCTAGGAGGTGCTAAGAGTCCTTGAGCTCCTCCAGTATGAACTGGGATCCTCTGTGGAGACAGAGCCGGGCTTTGGTGCTTTTCCTCCATACCTGCTGTTTCTCTCTTCCTTGCAGAGCAGTAAGAAGTGTTCTCCTCTCGCTGTGACGCCAAGCTAACACTGTGGTATAGAGTTTAATCAGAAATATTTTCTGCTGGCTGAAATCAAAAGCCCAAGCAGGTGAGTGTGACCATTACAAGGTTAAACCCAGCACGTAGGAGTGACAAGGAAGACTACGAAGATGTGGGCTGTAGCTTTGCTCTGAAATGCGATGCCGAGTCCCTGCTTCCATCAAGGTGCTGACACATTTTCTCCCACGAAGGCTGGACATGCTCATTCCAGTCCATACCTGCAGCAGCACACGGTGGGGACCAGGGACAGGACCCGTGGGTGGACAACCCTTGTCCACCTGCCAGCAAGCCTCTGGCCTTTCTGTGATGGAGCCTCTTGGGCTGTTGGGAGTGAACAGTTTTCAGCCTCCTTTTTTTGCCATGCAGGTTGATTTCTGCACGGCGGTGATGGGATGGGTTAGCTCTGTCTGTCCTGTCCCTGCTGGCTGGGCGAGTGGTTCTTAGCTGGGGGCACCTGGCACAGCTCTTCATTGCACCCATGAATATTTCAAGGCGTTGGTAATGTCTCCAGCTCCATTTGTCTGCTCGGAGGCTCCAGCAGTCTCGCTGTCTCCTCTGAACATCTCATATACATTTGCCATCCTCAAATGATTAACTCCACGCTGAAGCTATAGTGGTGTCCCTGGATAGTGTCACTGCAAGCGGCACCCGGAGCTCGCCCTCTCTAGCACTGCCGTTGCCTTTGCTGCTTGGCTCAAGTTCATGGGAAGCCCAGGAGGGTCCTCTGCCGACGTTGCTGCCTCTCAGGAAGTCTCTGACTAATGCTGAACCCTGAAAAAACCTTCACCTCCAGACAAAACAGTTCTTTTAAAAAAACACCCTCCAATTTGGGTGCTATGAAAGCAATCCGGCACGTTTGGTTTGACCGTGACCATGCCCATAAAAATAGGAGTGCTTGGTGTTGGCTGGTTATTCTGAAATTCTGAATATAAAACAAATGCTTTAGAAAACAGCAAAGAGTTCATTGCGATCCAGCTGTTGGCAGCACAGTTATGAAGTTTAGAGAGTTGTACAAGACAAAGATAATACCCTCCTTCTCTTTAGCTAAATTGTAGACCAACTCCTAGAGGTCAGGTTCCCAATTTCTTTCATCCCCAAGAAGTGGATGTAAAGCCTTGGGATAATTTTCAATAAAGATCTTCTGGATTATTGATATGGGGTATCTTTATATATTCAAACCATCCTTGGGGATGTCCTAGGGTAGGGCCTGGGCTTCAAGATTTTCTGTGATTTGTTAATCAGTGTCTAATCCTCCAGGAAAAACAGTTTGAGTTACCAGCTACCCCTCAGGTTTTGACAACATCGGGAGGAACAGCTAGTCTGGAAAGCCTTGGTGAGCATACTAACAGGCAGCCCCAACGCTACATACAAGCTTAGTTATAAATGCGCTGAATGTGATGCTTTCCTAGCTCTTTGCTGAGACGAGATGATGGCTCTCAACCCCGTGACAGCCCAGCTTGGGGCTCCTGACTCCCTGATAGCCCAGCTTTGGGTGTTGAAAGGCTGGAGAACCAGGGCTTCTCCACAACTAACCAAGCAGGTATATTTGGACAACAACTTCTGCGCTCTGACAAAGGAATCCAGAAGAACGATGAGGTTGATCTGTCAGATCCTTCTGAAATCTACCCATAAAATGCAGAGTAAGTACCAAAATGTTCCTCGGTTGCAGTATTTAGGGGACAGAGTGATTTGGACCATAGCTTTTCTACACTTGGACACACTGAGCTGGTACCAATACAGCACTGGGCAAGCAAAGTGAGATTTTAAGTCTGTGTGTGATCCAAATTCTGATCCGCTCCATAGGGCCTCTGTGATGCGTTATCCTAAAAGCAGTGGAGGCTGTGGGTGCAGCCATGGCCATGCAGCTTCATTCAGGATGTGGTGTGTGGGCAGAGGTGCGTCTTGGCCATGGGGGCGTCCCACCTCAGGAGGCGTACGGTCAGCCAGAACAGGGAAGTTGTCCTTTGTGTTTTGTGCACTTTTCTAAAATGATAGCTGTAGAGTTTAGGAAGCAAGCTTGAGTTTCTTAAAATCATTTCCATGCTCTCGGGCTACTTTTGTCCATCAAAGCCCTACGTGTCTGCTCTGCTAGCACAACCCAAAGCTGCGTGCTGAGGGGGAGAGCTTGGGCTCAGGAAAATGGGAGCTTTGAGAGCTGGAGGAACGACTGGGGCAGCTCTTGGTGTGTGAAGGGATGGAGCTGCTCCTGCCCAGGCTGGACCCCAGGCTGTTCTGCAGGATGACCTCCCTCTTGGCCGTGGTGCCTCATCCCAGTGTTGGGTCCCAGCTGTTGCACTGAAGAAGCAACGATGGGGATGCTGGGCATCTTTGGCAGCTGTGGGAGGGAGGAATGGGGGAAACGACAGCGAAAAATGGGGTGTCTTGGGCTCTGTTGGGCAGGGACTATTACAAGCAGTATTGAAGTTTAGGGAAGAATTCTGCTTTTTTTCCCAGAAACAGGGGAGTTATTATTATTATTGAAGCAGTAAGTAAAAATACTTGCTATGTTAGAACAGCTGTGCATTTAGAAAGAGAGACATTTTAATTTGACAAATAGTATTTTTGTGGCAATAAAAGGAAATAATTGCAAATGTTAAAAATGCAGCTTACTTTCCTTCAACATGGGCTTTTGAAGCAGCAAAGTATTTTAGTAGCTACTGACTTTGGGGAGGGCAGGAAAAAAAAATTGAAAAGTTTTCAAATCCTCTCTGGATTTGTACAGTTTCTGTGAGATTTAAGAGCATATTCAAATGGTTTATTTTCTGCGTTCAGTTTCTCAGTGCTTTGGTGCTGCGAGCAAGAGAATTTCTGGAGAGCAAAGGAGGAATAAATTTGGTGATTTGATGCTGGGGGCATATGAAGATATTTGAGGCTGTTAGATGTTTAACAAGGATACCAGGGGCTGTTAACATAGTCAAGGAAATGGGAGTCAGTTAAAAATGTCAAACATAACAAAATAATTCTCAAATATTTGCAAATTGCATGTGAGCACTCGGCCGGCCGAGGCAGTTGGATGCACCAGTTGGCTGCCGGCAGTGGTCGATTTGGTGAGGGCTTTTGACGAGTCCGTAGCCTAAAATATTGCATTTGGGGGGTGACTTTGGAAGGTAACCTAATTTTGTTGTCCTTTTTAGATTGACGTGTGTATTGGTTTAAAAAAAAAATCCCCATAAATAGTAGTTGGTGAAGCTCAGCATCGCTGCACCTGCCCATTGGTGGCAGAATGAACCTTGGTTTCGATGGCCAATACTGTCTTGGGACGCTGGGGGGAGCGGGGACAGGAGAAGGTGGTGGGCAGCTGGGGAGAAGACACCCTTCTTCTGTCACATCCACCTTGCTGAGACAATCCCGGTGGTTCTGCTCTTGCTGGTGTGAAGCAACAACCAACCTAAAAATTACTGGTGGTGTTGCATTTGCTCTTGCAGCAGGGTCCTGTATATTTCTGTATATTTTTTTTCTGATGAATATTCACCGCTGGGAGATGATTTGTGAGAAAGGTGGCAATTAGCAATGTGGGAGGAAAAATATTTCTCTTTACTGACCAGCGAAGATAAGCAAAAGGACAGACATCTTGTGGAGCACTCGGAGACTTCTATTCATGCTCCTTCCTTCTGTTATTCTTTGTTGTTTTCTAATGTCTATTATTATAAAATCTTACTTTTGAACAAGTAAGATTGTTCAAAAATTACCTGCCTCTATGGTTCCTCAATGGGAAAATGTAGTTGCTGGAAAAGCAAAACCCAGATACTCTATTTCGGCTTGAACTGAGGCCGTTAACAGGTTTCCCATGTCCAGCTCCAGCTAAGTTGGAAGTGACTCTGAGGTGGGCTGTCCCACCCCTCACCCCACGAGAAGCGGGACCATCCTGGGAGGGAGCCTTTGCTCTCCACCACTTTTTTAATAAGCTCTGGGATGCTTTTCAGTTGCTTCCTTTGTCCCAAGCGCCTCGTCCACGCTGGGAGCACTATTTCTACAAAGGTGATGAATTGATGACATCTCTTTCAGGCAGGGCTGTTCATTTTCTTTATTTTCCCTTTCTGGTGAAACTTTTTGCTGTGCTAAGTATCAGAGGAGCTCGGGGTGAGATAATAAACGAGTGTCAACAGGATCGATGGAGCCCTGTGAGAGGGCAGCGCGGGACGGCTGCGCGGGCGAGGGAGGGGGGCACCCACCCATGGTTTTTTCCACATGGAAAAGCAAAGGCCCCCGGCTCCTTCCCTCCGCTCCATCCCCTGCTCGGAAGGGGCATCTCGAGGGGCCGTGCCCGGCTGTGGAGTGGGATCTTGAGAGCCAGGGGCCGCTTGGAAGGGGGCAGGAAAGAAGAAAACAGGTTCTGTGGGGTGAGGGGACGCACACCTGCACGCGATGCAGAAGTTTCATCCCTGCGGCTGCAAACTCATTTCAGAGTCTGTTTGTTATGAGGGTGTGAGCTGGATGGAGGGCTTAGGAGCAAACGCGTAATTTTTTCATAGTCCTTTTTTAATCAGATGTAGGACAGAACCCTCAGCATCCCCGAGCGCTCGGCTGGGCTGGGGCATGCAGGAGCATGGGCAGCACCAGCCTCTAAATACTCAGTTCTCTTTATTTTTTAAGAAATAACTGCGTTACGTCCTGGCTGTGTGAGGTGTTGCTGTTACCACCAGTTAATGAAACGGCATGGGCACTTGTGAACTGCCCAAAACCCATTCCAAACTACTTATTTTCACAGAGCACTAAAACGGGAGCATTAAAGTAAAGCAGGGGCGGCAGGATGTATTTTTCCACGTAGGGAGAATTTCTGATGGGCCCAAGTTTGCTTTTCTGTGGCAGCAGCCCTGTCTCCCGTTCTTTGTCATGGTGATTCAGTAATGCTTTCCTGTTGTCATGGTTGCGGGGTTACTACTAAAGCCAAAGCAACTGCACAGCCCTTTTATTCATAGTTCCAGTGTATAAACTAATTAAGTAAACTGAAAGCAGCAGTCTATTCCCTGGGCCTTGCTTTTATAATACTCAGGATCAGATAGACTCGATTCCTGCAGTCCTCCTAAATATCAAACCTGACTGTTTCGTCCCCTTGGATGTTTTTCATATCTTAAGACCGGGCAAAGTTCATGAATCATTTAATTGCCCAGAAACCTCCTCGCAAAATTGAAAAGGTGTCTGGAAAATCTCTTTTGAGCCACTAAAATAAAGCTAGGAGCCAGCGTGATTCAGCCGAGCTGCATTCCTTATCGCTGCTTTAGTCATGGCAGAAACCCAATCAAAATGTTTAGTTTCTGAGTTCATGCTTTGCTGTGGTTTAAAAAAAAAAAAAAAAAAAAAAGGTGGCAAAAAGATGGGGGGGGGGGGGGGGG
>JAOXNO010000003.1:23371075-23381108 GCA_028565335.1 Limnodromus scolopaceus | reverse complement strand
TCCATCTAAACATGAGGAGGAACTTCTTTGCTGTGAGGGTGGCAGAGCCCTGGAAGAGGCTGCCCAGGGAGGTGGTGCCTTCTCTGGAGACATTCAAAGCCACCTTGACACGTTCCTGTGGCTGCTCTGGGTGGACCTGCTTTGGCAGGGGGTTGGACTGGATGATCTCCAGAGGTCCCTTCCAATCCCGTAGCATTCTGTGATTCTGTAAAGAAGAAGGGAGTCCTGGGATAAGGGACATAACATAGAAAATTGTGGGATTTTACATAAAAACCTGTGGGATTAAAGGTATAAAGGACATAGGTAAAACATGTTCAGATGAGTGCGATTAATGATAAAAAAGATGATGTGGAGTTGGTCACAGAGCAAGAAGGTGGGCAGAAGGTCTCGGTCTCATGCTGTTTCAGAAAAAGGACTAGAGAGGGATGAAGATGCCTGAATACATAATGTAAAAGGAAGAGAACCCACCACAAAAAGATACGGAGGAAGCAGCGTGAGCAAGGGCAAGGGCAGCTGGTGGTGTGCGAGGAGAGGCCCAGGGGCACTGGACCTTTCAAACCGAGTAAATGGAAGAGTGGGTTGTTGTCACTTTGCATCTTTCATTGTGCTCCAAGGAGTTTTCCGGACAATAGTTTTCCAACTTTCTAAATATATTTGGAATTTTAATATTTTCAGGGTCAAACCAGTGAACAACATCAGGCTGCTTAAAGTCAAGCACGTGAATGCTGCAGATGACAAAGCAAAGAGGAAGAGTATGAGAATGACAGATCATGATTATGACAACAATTTGTGATGTCTGGATTATCACATGTGATGTCTGGGTACAACACAAAGTGCTTTTTCTATTCATTTATTTAAAGCCATCTGTTTATTTTCTTGTATTCCCTGAAAATCTTTCATCTGCTCTCAGTGCCAGAGCTGACCCTTGTTGGCTGAGACATTCTTTCACTCCCAAAAAAGCCAACTCCTCCCTTGGTGAAGAAAATAGCACAATTAATGTTTTTCCAAGGTTAAAAGCTGGGGGTTTTTATGCGTATAGGCAGAAAGAGAGCACTTCTCAGTAGTACTACAATGCCTAAAATAAATTACCAGCTACTCAGTAGGTCAAAGGATGCTTCTGAGTAGTATTCAATCAAATGGGGGGGATACAGATGTCACATCACCACTTTACCCATGCTATGAAATAATCACGGTATTTCTTAGCACAAAAAGTTCTTCTCAGTGCCATTTGGGGTATCAGAAAAGTCCAGCTAATGCTAAAGATTATGATTTGTTCTCAAGTTCTCAGATTTGCACGTTGCTCTAGGAAAACCTAGTCTTTTGAATCCCTACTTACACAAAGCTTTTTGTAGAAAAAAAATAAATATGCATAATACATGAAGTATTAAGAATGATAATGAGGACTACTCAGATTTAAAGACTGTGCAAAGATCTTGCATTAGGTCCATATGATACATATGATTTAGACGATAGTGTCTGTGCTATAAATGGGGGGCAAGGCCAGACCACTGGTATCGACAGGACGACAACTCAAGGGCGTCTATACACGTGACAGGACTTAGATCATCAAATAGGAGGTAAAAGGCGGTCTGAAAAATCGAGAGATGCAAATATATTACCAATATTAGAACAGAAAGTGCAGGTAGCTAGGAAATACCTTGATCTGCTTCGCAAGCCTGAATTTAGAGTGAACTGCCAACTGAATGATGAAGTAAATCTGGCTGTCCAGATCTGCGTTTGATCTAACACTCGATTTTACATCAACAAACAATATGTTGGTATTAGTGGAAATTATTTCCCATGTTCACTGGTGTATTTCAGAATAGGCTCCAGTGACCAATCCTCCAAGAGACTGGCATTGCCAGTAAGCTGCCACCAGCACCCAAAGTAGGCACACAGAGGACAGCACTAAAATTCCCAAGAGAAGAGCTAGCAGGGAAAGAAAATCTCATTTTCTGATTTCCATTTACAGCCGAAAATAGCCTGTCTGCTGGGAGCAGTAGTTCTTTGGAAAAACAGTGATTATGAAGACTATGGTCTTATTTACTTTCTGCCAGTGTTGCAGCACACTACGTATACTCACAGGGTATTTTTAGTCACAGAATCTGCCAGGCAGAAACGCAGTGGAGTTAATCACATGTAGCAAATTAAACAAAAGCAAAAAAGCTGGCAGGCTGGGGGGGAGGGGAGGAGGGGTCTGCAACAGCTGAAAATTTTGTTCCTCTTTCCAGGCAAACTTTCCAAAATTGCATATGGGGAGGATAAAGGCAAAAGACAGTGATGGGTTTTTTTTTTACCTGGATCAAACAAGTCACATATGTATCCACAGTAAGGAGACTGAAGTAGGCTGAGAAATACGTCTATAGTCGTAATTAAAGCTCTTTTGTAGTGAACTTGGTGAAGTTGGTCCACCAACACATCAGCTGTCCTCTGACAAGTGCTTTGCAGGTGATGAGCGACCGTGTGCCCCGAGCTCCTGTCCCGGCCGCAGGTGGGTGATGCAGAAAGAGCTCCTAGAGCACAGAACAGCGGCCAGGATGCTCTCCTGCAGTGGACTGGCATCACCATCCATAAATATTTCAAGTAGTCTTGAATCCAACATGAATTTCCAGCGTGGGAGGAAAGGTGCAAAGGGCAGGAATGAAAGGTGGTTTCAGCACAGCTCAACTGGCTGCAGGTATCCTCACCCTGTATCCTCACAGGCTGATGATAATAGCTCCTGAAGATCACCTTCTGCACCACATCCTTCCCTTGCTGAAAAGGTTGCCTTGAAAATTCTTGCAGAAATACACCTTTTTCTATTGTTCCCTTCAGCAGACACGGAAATCTATCCGTTCTGGTAGCTTTCTCTCTAAAAACAGAAACAATAAAATTAATTTATCATCAATGGTTAGTGTCAAGTTGTAAGAAGCAAACTCAGGTCAGTATAACTAAGCCAAGAACATACAACAGAATTACAGCAATCAGAATTTATGGGAACGAGCACATCACTGTTTTAAATAAAAACTATTCTTCCATTAGATCAAAGTAGCTTGTAAAATCTTTCACTGGATAAAATCTGGAGTAATCTTGGATAATGATATCCCAAAGACTGTGCTGCATTACTTATTTACGGCATTAGCATTTAAAATTTTTTGTGAAGCAAAGCAGCAGGGACCAAATGGACTCCCTCGCATCTGCTGTGCCTTCGAAAGATAGTACATGCCTGCTCAGGAATTAAATTAGGGGTTAAAGATTGAATGAAGAACCCACGCCTAAGGAGTTAAGGAGATCTGAATGCTGCGCTTGCATCCACAGGCATAAAGAGAAGACGCCATGGCCACCCTCTGTCCTGAGCAGAAGGGGACTCTGCCAGGGTCCTGGAGCCTCTTGCCCAGAGGGTCCTGTTGTCCTCATGGGGCGTGGGGAAGAGGAGACCAAAGGTGATCTCGGGAGAGAGCTGCCCAAAGTGCGCCTTGTGCTCTTCCAAGAGGACAGTAAATCACCCACCGTTGTCCGACTGTGGACTGAAAGGTGGGCTGGTGGAGGTACAGTTTACACAAGACTCCACAGCTCAAAGGCCCAAAAGACACACGGAGTTTAAGACCAATAATGTGTTTCTTTGGAAGGGCAAATCCTCTACTCTCTAATGGGAGGATGCAAAGAGGATTATGATGGCAATATCCTTCCTCAAGCAGGTTTTGGTTTTTTCTGGCAAGAGAGATCTTTCCTAATAAATAACTGCTCTTTCGTACAAGCTAGCTGTTTTCAGTGACCACAGGACTGTCCGGACACAAAATAGATTCTATCTGTCCAAAACAGCTCACAGACATTGACTATCATTTTGTTTTCTTTACTGGGTAAAAGGAAGAAAATGGCTTTTAAATTAGATGTTGTACCCCTTCCAGAATTGCAATATAAGATACTGAATCAATCATTCCTCATACAGTTACCTCCTACTCCACGAGCTCCTACTACCATAAAAATTGGTTGTTGCCAACTGAGCTGACTGAATAATTTGCAGTTTCATATTTGTCAGAGAAAATTTTCCTCTTCCTCTTTTCATTATTTGTCCACAAGCGGATTGATTTTCCTGATATTTTTTTTTTAAAAACATGTGCTGTAATCACTCCGCAAGTAATTCTCGTCGTAAATTATTTGTGAGCAATTTGTTGTGAGAAGTCTTCCAACGCTTGTCCTAATTCTGTTCGTTCTGTATGAACGCGCATCACGTGGTGTCTGTCTCTGTGAACACAACATCAAAAGTGCTGGTTTTGAGTGTTCTCCCTGAGAACAATCCCACTTCTGAACATAGAAAACTCACATAGAAAGCACATTTTATTAAAAATTACTGAAGACGTAGGGGTGCATATTCACTGAAATGCTTGCAGTTTACATGCAACTGTATTTTTCATGCTAATTAGAAGCTAAGTTTTTCCCATCCTAAAGAGAACATTATTTTACCCACTTCTCAACTCAGATCTGCTCCTCACCACAGCTTTTGTCTCACCCCAATTCACTACAATTTCTGTCTCACAAAACATCCCTTTTGGGAGATGAGGCTTTCAGCAGCATATGAAGTGGTTGGGTTCCAAAGTACAACTGAAATGATGCACAATTTCTCCATTTAAAAAGTACTTAACTCCCAGAAATAATTATGGGAATTTCCTGGTTATTTTTGCATCTTAATGAAAAATAAGACTGTATCAGAACACAAGCAGAAGAGTCTGATCCTGACCCTCCTGGAATCGGTGGAAATTTTCCCTTTCTTAATTGCCTAGATGAAGGAAACCGCCCTTCTCAGGCTGTAAAATACCGTCTTTTCAGAGGAAAGTTTCAAAGAATGATTGCTCTGTTCGGAGGGATTTGGGTACTTCACCACGTGTTTTCTTAAAAAGAAATGTATTAGAATGACTCTGCAATATTGAAAAGGAGGTAAGAGTCAACTCCAACACCGACTGCCGCCACATGCCGGAGTGAGAATTTCAAATCCAAGTCTTGCAGTTGGCTTTAAATGTTTTCTTTGAAGCTGTTTATAAAATATAGGCCTTGGCTCTTGTTGGTATGCAGTAGAAATACTGCGCTGCTATTTTGGGTCACGTAAACAGTCGCTGCAAACTGTCACCCAGGCACTTTATGATGTTAAGTAGGAGAAATGGAAATGAAAAAGTCATGAAATTCACGGAAGATGATGTCTGTGATTGTAACTGGAACACAGATGGGTGTCTCTTCCCTTGTCCCTTACGCAGGGTCCACTCTATGAAAATAGGAAAACCTTGAAAAACAATTTATACAAAAATCCACATAGAAGTACTGAAGAATGCAAGTGATAAACCAATTAACAGGTTTTTTTTCAAACACAAATTTTGCAAAGGGAAGTTATATTTCGCTCTCAACCAGCTTCTTTTGAAATTATTTTAAAATATGTCAGTGCAGAAAAGACTCAGTGCACATTAATGTTCTTTAGCTGTATCATCTGAGGTGGACTGAAATTTTAACTCTTGATGCTCATAAATAACTCCTGGGATAATTTAGTCCGCTTCGTTTAGTCTGCTGCAGAAATAAGTTGTTGAGGTAAGCATCAAAGTTCCCTGAACCCAGCTTTTGACCAGCCAGTTTAGGCCTGTCTGCTGCCCTGGGGGTTAAACCCAGCCCAGCTGGGGGGGCAGGAGAGCCCCAGGCTCCGTGGGAGCCCCCACATGGAACCACCACCTCCTTCCCGACGTCAGGGGAGCTGGGGCGGCCGATACCGATCTTGAGCGCGCTGGCTGTAACAGAGAGAGGAAAATCCCCAGGAGACACCCAAACGAGTATATGGTGCTAATCTGCATCTCATTTTTTTGTGCTACAGTTGTGCGCAGCCAACATCGTAACTGGAAATTAATACAGCCCAATTCGTGCCCCGTCATGTCACACTGCTGGCCTTCCTCAGCTAGAATTTTTTTTTAAGGCTACACTCATAAATCAAGTCCCTCGAGACAAGAAAATTATTATGAAGGTGAACAATAACACCAACAAACTTAGAAGAGCTCACTACTTTTTCTTCCACCTGGAGCAGAATAGGGAGCTCTTAAATTGTTTTCTTGTGTGCCAATGGGAAATTTTACATCTTCAGCAGCAGCAAATAAGTCCATGTTTCTGTTATTTACTTGTGCAGTGCAGTGCTGTCTCCACTCTCTTTAAAGGTCGGGATTTTCTCCTCAGAACAGGTAAAACTGCATGCACCAGTTCAAAGGCTGGTACCACTGTTTTAGAGAGGCAGCACAGCAATTCCTGCATCAAATGGTTTGTAGGTCTTTCTCTTCCTGCTAGGTGGGCATCTCAAGCATAATAGAATTTTGTATTTTAGTTTTACTTATAGTTTATGCCGAATCATGCAAAATATGACTATCTCCAGAGACACAGTGTATTTCTTTGCCCTTTTCACCATGAGCTGGTATTTTTTTTCCCAGTGCCTGTGTTAAGCGGTTTCACATTTGGCATTCTGGTACTAATGGTGTTTTAGAGCAGAGAAATGGTGATGTGTTGGCACACAGTTTTTCTAAGACTTTGTAGGAAGAGAGATTCTTTCCATCTATTCTTTTACCTGCAATTATTACAGAGACCTACAATATTTTACACGAGAGGAAAAAGTTGCTATACTAAAAACAAAAGCCTTGGCCTGCCTTATTTTGAATCTGCATATTCAAGTCCATTTATATCACTGAAAGGGCAGCAGGCCAAAATATAAATAACTTGAGCTCGAAAAGCAAGGTGGCCACCCTGAATAGCCAGAAACCACGGCCATCGTTTAAATGACATCACTCTGTGCGGACCCACGCGCAATTCCATACCTGTGGCTCCCTTCCACCCACAGCAGAGGGAAATACTGTGTTAAACTCCTGTGCTCTGCTTCACTGGACCAAGTGATGGGAAACAACACGAAATAAAGTACGCCGTACACCGTGTACTCTTACTCTGCAGAGCAGGTATAATCTCTGTAATTGTACCACAACCGCATGGCAAATACCATGTAAATACGCAGCAGTTGCGTGTTCCTGCAGCTTTCTCCTTATTATGCGTTGTTACTAACAAGTTCAAAGATAAATTATCATAGCACTTGCAGCGTTTAGGTGCTTGCAGAGCGCCTAAGCTGTGTAATAATGGCATTCGTACCATTAGCTTGCTTTTGTTGATTTCCCGTTGGAATGGGGAAGGGAAACAACCCACCTCCCACCCAAACGCCTAGGTGCGTATTTCTTATTGCTGCAGCAGAGGAACACCACGGTACAAAATAACATGACACTTCTACCAATAAATAAGGAAATCTGGACGAATTAACAAAAAAAAAATCATTTCCGTTAATAAATCACTCCCCAAATTCCATTTAGTAATCCTCCTAAGCAAAGGCTGTATTTAAAATCGCTGGTGTTCCCAGGCAATAGAACCAATACTGGTTTCCTGACCCAGTATTTAATCTCGCACAGGATGAAAATGAGAGGAAAACCTCATTTCCCTGATGTCACCAGCAGAACTCCTGCGGACTTCAGTGAGGGCAGAGCTCTACCCAGACGGCTCACTTGTAAAAGCATTCTTGAAATAGCTTATATTATATTATGTCAGAAATATATCACCGTGTAAGGCCATTTCATACTTTGTGCTCTTTCTTCTACGAGCCGCACTGCAGTGTTTTAGACTACCACTTATAATTTTTAATAGGTATTTTAATAGTATTCAATAAAATAAAATTAGCTTCTCTATAAACATTGCTCTTCTGCAAAGTGAAACTTCCCTTTAAGTTATGACTCTGCACTCTTTGGGCAGCCATTCATACCAACTTTTACAACCTGTATTGGATCACCTTTTTTCCAATTATTTCATTATTTTCATATTGATTTTCAATCTGAAAGGTGATGTTTATGTTTCTGACCTTTTTTTTTTCCTATGTCTTCTAAAAAGATGACTAGAACATATTGCAAGGAGGCGTGGAGGTTAGTATTGCGGAATCACTACTCGCAGAAACAATTTTTTTAAAAATTATATTATTATTTTCTGTTACTTATAAAAATCTTAAGTATGGACTAAAAACCCACTGGAATTGGCCATGCATAAGTGTGGGTGAAAACGGCTGCCCTCGGGAGGGAGGTGACACACTGGGGATGAACCAGAGGAGCGAGCGAAGCCAGGGACAAGGAGAGGGCGGCATTGGTCGCGCTGGTGGGCAACACCCTCGGCCCCGGCCACCGCCTCTGGGCACGAGACAGGAAAGCAAGTATCTTTTGATGGGGCTTTAGGGGATAGCTTTGTGGATGAAATGACTTCTCAGCTGCAGAGGAAATGTTGGACCGGTTACCCGTTGGAGGGAGGAGTCAGTGGTTTCCCAGTGACAGAGCTGGGATGGGGAGGAGGACCAAGGAGGGCACTGGGGAAGCAGAGAGACCTGAAATGACAGAGAAGCAGAAAAAGAAAAGGAGGTTGCAGAGACTAGTAAGGATGCAGAGGCATAAATTAGATAGATAAAATTGTTTTACTTTATCATTTTAATGGCATTGGTCAAGCCCAGGAAGCAGGAATGTGCACGTGAGCCCTAAGATCATCAGGGCCTGGTTCAAAGCTTCAGTTTTCAGTTGAGATAGAAAAGGACGTATCTTAAATGCTATTTCTGTCATGGAGAAATAACTGTTGAGTTTAGATACAGGCTGTACAGGCTGGCCCATAGGGTAAGCTCTGCAGAAGATGAGACAGTGGATGGGAATGACAAAAAAAATATCATGCTGTCCATAGAAACGTGACAGGAAATAAACTGCCAGGACAAGGTTGGAAGAGACTCGAAACCCCCGTTTTAAGATACTGACCTTGAACAGGTAAGTAGGCCTTCATCAAGAAACACCAGCGATGTGGCTCTGAAGTTCTAGTTTGGGTAGAAGTCTGTCCAGGAATGATCAGAGAATTCTTGTTTGTGGTAGAGGCTCCTTAATGCTCGAGCATGGAGGAAGCACGGGGAGAGCACGGAGGAGCAGAGGGAGGCAGAGAAAGGGGGAGGAGGATGTTCCAGTCTGTTTTGAAAAGAGCAAATAGAAAGGAGAGAGTTTAACGTTCAAAAGTAAGACTGCGCCTCAGCAGCAGAATAGCTGGCAATGCTCAAGGCAGATTTTAAGGTTAAAGACAAAAGTAAGGGAAGGGACAGGAACTGCCTCACAGAAGCCAAGCAGGAACCAGAATGGGATTAAATCATTGCAGCAAGGCATGACGAGCAATGTGTAACCGCTCTTTAATTGTGAGGTAATACAGGCAATAATTTCTAAAGCAAAATATATTCTTATTGAAGTTCTTTGGTTCTTCAGTGGGAAAATAACTCTTACACAGAATGATTGTTGGTTTTATTGGGTTTATTTTTATGTAACATAAATTGAATTTAAATAAAAGGGAGCCGTATGTTTCCAGTACTGCAGAACTGGCAGTATAATTAAAGCTCATTAGCCCAGCTGCTGAAGCTGATAGTCTTTGAAGACAGTATTCTTGTTCAGATGCAATTTACCTTGTCTTCCTTCACTCATTTCATTCCCTCCTCAATCCTAACCTGGAGCTGGAAGGAACGTTTGAAGGGTCTCCTAGAAGACAGACATCTTCCTAAGACAAACTGAATTCAAATGACCTTTCTTCACTCTCAGGGTCTGATCTTGTTCTTCCTGAGGTCTGCAGTGAGATTTCTCCTGCCTTCAGTGGTACCAGGCACGGTTTGACCAGGCCAGATGTACGCTTGAAATACTCATCATGTAAAAGGCCTAAGCATACTGAGTGGCGGTGCGGCGGTGTGCTCTCCCTGTTTCTCTCCCCACTTCCCCCCCCCAGCTCCTGCTCGGGCCTTGGCCACCATGGCCATCACAACAGCAGGGTGATAACTTGTATCTGGACTTTGGGGGATGGCTGGCAGCACAGCCAAAATACTGTCTGGAGTGGGGACCTAGAAATTTTGTTCCCATGAGAATATGGCCATCGGTCAGTTATCTCACTGTATAAATAGGGGACAGCCCCAGAGCCCTGTGAGCTCTCCTGTACGGCAGCGGCTGCACGC
>JAOXNO010000003.1:23294154-23346285 GCA_028565335.1 Limnodromus scolopaceus | reverse complement strand
CTTTTGCATTTCTTTTGTGTGTGTATTCAGTATGAGTAAGCAAAATAGAGTAAAGTTAATGGAAGTCAGGGTTAGAAGAGGAAATACTTCGGAGGCCTTCCTGTGATGAGAGTTGGTTGTTTTGGTTGGGTTTTTTTTTTTGCATTTAGTGAGTATTAGGAAAGGTAGGTATCTGGTGATAAAAATAATGGTTATATAAGCTTACAACAAACAGACACTGACTTCTGCAACTTATATGCAACGTTTTCTAACTTTTGCAACCTTAGGAATATAGTGACTCCGTTTTCTTTTTAATAAAATACTAAATGCAGCTAGGCATATAACTGTGTAATGTGGTGTATGTTTAAAGCAGGGTAGCTCATTCAGATCAAAATTTTTATATTTATTTTATTTAATATCTGAGGGCTTGTCTGCCTTCACAGGTTTTTCTGCCCTTGTTCTGGGGCCTCTTTGGATCTCTTGAACCTGTAACTAACGTGAAGAAAATCACAATGGGAAGGAGTGAGTGAGTGCTTGATTAGAGGGGGAGGAGTATGAACCTGTTACATCGCTCTTCTGTTCTGAGTGTATCAGTGGAACTCCTCATGCTACTACTTTGTTTAGGAATAAATTAATGTATTCTGAAATAATTGCAGTTAGGCTGCTGGTTTAATGTTTATAATTACAGAAGAGCAAAACTACTGCAGTAGTAGTATCAGTTTTCAACTTCAGGTGTGCAAATCTGTTTCCCTGTATTTGGAAAACTCAAGCTTCTTTGTTTTCAGATACTTTCCTGTCATTAACTTCAGGGGTCAATCTGGGTATGCTGAAAAGTGAAAAAAATCTGGAATGATTCGGCCAAACATTGAGCACTGTAAGGGGCCTCAGGAACACCACTGAACTGGTCAAATAAGAAAAAGTTCTCAATGGCAAATTATTTGGGAATGAGTTATGTTCAGGTATTAAAGTTCAGGTATTCCAGCAAAATATTTTCTGACTGTACCAACTAGGCAAGTTCTTAAAGATTACTTTCTGATGTTATGTATACAGTATGGTTGGTTGGTTTGCTTTATAGCTTTTTCCTTCTTACAGCTTTCCATGCAGGAGTGGTTTATAGTTCTAGCTTTATTATAAAGGAGTATCCTTGTCATGGGTAGTTAAAACATGGGCAAGATACCGTGTCCTCTAAGAGTGCGCTCTTAAAAAGTTCTGTCCTACCTGCTGTTGATGTAAACGGGGAATTGATTTGGGTTCTTTTGTAAATTTTGACTCAAATACTTCAAATTATTTAAAAAAAAAAACACAACACAACCCAAACTTCAGCAGTAGAAAAACAAACACAGTGTGAGGTATAGGGCTGTAATTCAGTGAACTCTTTAGAAAGGGCATTGGCTTCAATTAGTATCTAATTGCTTTAAAAAAACCTAAGGCGTACACTGTAATAAGCCATTAAAATGGGAAAATCAATATATGTTGAGGTTGTTGAGCCAGGTCAAGAAATAGAGGTTGCTTATGTAATGCTGATCTCTCTCCCACTGTGACAGTACGGAGGGATGGGTTTAGTTATGTAGTCTCAGTCTGTTTCTCTGTAAAATTTTAGAACTCTCTAAGTTAAGTACAGGCATCGCTGCTTGTTTGGACTACAGAAGACACTGCCACATTTCAGCTTCCTAAATCCTACAGTTCAAAATGTGGTGAGAACTGATCAAATGGTCAGACTGTCGTGTGTGTGTGTGTGTGTTCAAGGGGATGGAATTAACTGAAGTGACAGATGGAGACCAAACGCGATTGAGGTTTTGGTGGAAGGGAGAGAAGCTCTGACTGTTTTCAAAGGTGATCTTAGGAGTGATCAGGAGTTATTGTTAGTTATCACAAAACTGTCTAGTGACCTGGCTGTAATTGATTTTTTCAGACCTGCATTATAAAGGCTGTCTAATCCTGCCTTGATTAAATTAGCAAGAGTGTGGCTGTTGTGTGCAAACTTGTTGAATCTTTGTGATGTGAGTTTAAAGTTTAGCTCTTAATGAATAAAGGTTATAATGTCTCCTTGCTGGAGATCTCAGCAGTAGGTGAAGTATTGATTGGACGCAAAGACTTCCTGCTCTAAGAGGGCATCTCCTAGTCGCCAGGCAATGGACCGCTGTCTTGGTTTTCACATGGTAAAGAGCATTAAAAGCAAACTAAAGTATTTCACAAGCAAATATTTAATAAAGTTGTCATTTTCAAAGAACCCTGTCATGTTCTTTGAGTAGGTGAGAGTGCAAGATGTTGTCCAAACTGAAATTTAAAAAAAAAAAGCTGTAAATATATTAACAGCAATGAGAGCTATACATTCACTGGTAAGCTGCTGCTCTGTAAAGCCAGATACTGAAAATATCCTTAAGCTTCTGACCAGAAGTGTAGTAATACACTGTTTAGTTCCACATAAAATTGTCAGTGGCTGATTAGTTAGTCTTCAATTAATTTGAATATTTGAAATAATTCCTAGTAAGAATTTTTGTAGGGTTTTTTTCTGAGCATGATGTGCTTTGGGAAAAGAGTGATCTCCCATTTGGTATGAACAGCTTGGTAAATACAGCCACTGCCTCTGTTCATTGGGAATCTCTATGGAATCTCCCGGTGACTTTGCTGCTGCCAGCTCAGGCTTCTCTCTGACCTGGGCAGGCAGGTTGGCAAAAGAAACTTTAGGAATTGGGAAACTGTGGAGTGTCATTGGAGCCACCTGCATTCCTGAGGGTTGGATAAGCGTTCCTGGGGCTTGCTGCGTGCCCCCCACTGCACGATGGAGCAGAGTGTGGGTCCCAGGGGCAGCTCCCATGGGGATCCGTAAGGGCACGTGCTAGGATGTGGGAAGGGCTTTCTCTGCTGGTGTGGGAGAGCAGCAAAGTGTGTTCTTACACTCGTGCACCTGCATGACTACATCCTGGTGAGGATCCCCTAACAGGATACATCAGGTTGAGGTTGACACCATGTGTCCGGCTCTGTTTGTTCTGGAAGTGCACTGGTTGGAAGAGAGCTCTTTGAGCAGAGAGGAGCGTCTCTCGCTGCAGCAGTAGCACACTAATTAGGTTTTTCTGGAGTAACAAAAAGATATCTGCAAGTTTAATCTCTGTTAATCCTGTCGATTGGGAATTGAAGGCTCGTTGCAAATTTGTTTTGCTGCATGTAGAATCAATATGCAATGTTTTATGGTGTACTTAAATAAAGTTCTGTATTATGTTCTAGGTAATCATATTCTACCTGATGAAGATTTGGCTTCCTTTCATTGGAGTTTACTTGGTCCAGAACATCCACTAGCTTCACTTAAGGTACAAATTTAATGTCACTACTAGCAGTTAAGCTGAAATCAATCTTAACAGATAATCAGAGCAGTGTACTAGGCTAATTCACAGCAGCTATGCAAGGCTCTTGTTCTCCCTCACCCTGTGGTATCCCAGCCCCTCTCTGACTGCAGAGGATACCTGGGGCGATTATAGCCTTACCAGGCTAAACTTAGCCTTTGTCATAACCCTCGGTGTCCTTCAGCTACACAAGCCATGCACTCGTAGCTTCAGCATGGTTTTACTTGGAGAATATACCTTTTTGCTCTCTTTTTTTTTTTTTAAGAGCAGAATTTTTTTGTTTAGTCATGTCCTTCAACTGTCAAAAACAATGATCTGGATACCTTCGTACCATATTGTCTTACTTTCTACTGATGTGAGTTTGTGTGTAATTGTTAGTTTTCTGCACTTAAAGTGTAAATATGCAAGAGAATAGTTTGCACAAGAAGGCAAAGGTGGCCTTCAGGAGATTTTTTTTTTTTTTTTTTTTTTGAGACAGCTTGTGTCTGATTCTCTTAGTTTATGTCTGTTCTGCTGCTTCATCGCACTTGCTCAGTGTGTCTGCCAAGCAGACAGCTATGGAAGGGAAACTGGACACATCAGAGAATGGGATAATAATGACCTTTCTCTCTGCCACAGTAGACGTATCTCTTCCCTTTCTCCTACGGTGTACAATGCAGCGAATCAATTTGCTTTTTGTAAATTCTGTAAGACTGTTTTGTTATATCTACAACAAAAATAAGTGGGTTTTTTTCCCCTTCTGTTCCAAAAGTTTATTAAGCATTGAAAAATTATAACTTATTTCACTGAAGGTAGAATTTAAAAGGAGGTTGAAGGTTTTCAGCAGATTTTTTGAGGCTTGCACATGCATTGCTTAGTGAACAGCTGTGACAATGTGATGTTACGCTCGTTTCCTGTTGTGCTGCCACTCCTGTGTTTAGCAAGGTAAGTGTCAGCACGTTGTAGTGGCAAAACAAAATGTGCATGTTTGCTACTTCCTTGTAAAACTTGAGATGAAAAAATGAAAGACTGAAAGAGTGTGCCTGTATTTTCATTTTTTTCCTGAAAATTTAAAATTTAGAACTTCTTTCAAAGCGGCTGATAAAGTTTTGGATGTTCAGAGTTCTTTTCTGTGGTTCAGGCTGAGTAAACTCATTTTACAGCCAGTTCAGAAGATGGTTTCAGACACCTAGACCTTCTGAAAAGCCTTCTAAGTATATACTGAATTACTTGACTAGAATGAAAGTTAGATATTTGTCATCTTTGCTTCAAGTTCTGCATTTTCAGTGGAAACCCCAACTGGGCTTTGTAGCTGGTGTGCTAAGGAAGTGAAACGTGTTTCCTGGGAGCGTGACTGGGCTGTCTCAAGCAGTCTTCCCTCTACGTATTTAATCTGTTGGCCAGCGTTAATCAGATTTGAAATCAGTTCCCATTCGGCTGTGAAAGGCTCCCTGAAAACTGATACGCTGTTATCAGTGAAAAAAGACCCAAATTAGTGCCCTTGCTGAGGGAAAAGGTGAGCGTAGCACAGGATTTGTTTAATTTCACAGCAGCCTGCCGGCCACTTGTTTAGCCCCAGCCTTAGCACAGCATTTCTGTCTCCCGGCTGATAATGGGAGAGGAGGAAGAAGGGCTGAAGCAGCAATGACAGAGGTCTACAGGAGACCAACCTTCATTAGTTGCTGGTTATGGAACAACTTGCTGTTCGTGGTTTTGTTTTTTTTAGCTTCAGTTTCAACAGTGCTCATCAATTGAGATGATAACTTGTTTCAGTAGCTCATTAACTCACTTTAATGACATTTGACATACTAGTATGTCAGTGATGTCATTACAGCTCTGTGACACCTCTTCTGTTAATCGTAGATGTGCAGGAAGCAATATTCCTTGTAAATTTTATGAATGCTTAAAATACCCTAAAAGATAGGTTTATATTAGCTACAAGCTTGATAGAAAGAAGCAGTTTCGGAACGGTTACAAAACGTGGGAGCTGTCACGAAAACTGGAAATGGGGGTGGGAAGTTGTTGTGGCTGTCCAGGGTGTCATTCCTGGGCTGTACCTACAAACTTTGTTGTGTCTATTTAGAGTTGCTATTGAGCATTCTGCACACTTGGGAACCAGGGGCTCTAATTCCACACCTCATTCAGTTCAGGATTTGGAAAACTTTTTCTTGTTGTGTAAAGATGTTAATCTTTTGTATTTAAGACAGTCTGGTCTTGAGCACCAAAGCTGATAGATTCAGTTCCCAATGGCCTGATTTGTTGATTTTCAGTGAGACCTGTGATAGTTAATAACATATGGTTTATGTTCTTTCTTTCTCTTTTATTATGAGGTAGAAAAATGGTTGCTTTTTTTGCAAGAGAAGCTTTGCTAGTTCACCAATTAAAAAGTGTAACTTAGCAAAGACTGGTAGTACCTCTTCCGATAGAAAACAGGTTTATCTGCTCAGGTGTCAACATAGGTGAAAAAAAGCAAAACTGAAAAACCTGTACTTCTGTTTGAAAGAGGGAGATGAGGGTAGTGTGTTCATCTAGGAACCAGCTGAGCTGAAATGGGAAGAAGGAAGGGAAATGGAACCTGAGCAAAGAATCCCTATTTCACGTCTAGAAGGAAATGAATCTCTCAGTTCATGCTGGATCAAAAGCCGTGCCTTTCAGAGGACACCAGCAATGGCCATCGGCTCAGCAACACTGGGAGGTTCTGTGGACAAATTTAAATATAGAGACTTGAATTGCTATTGCTGTGAAAGGGAAAAATAATTAAAAACTGGCCCTGCAAGCTGTTCTGAGCCAGGGTCTTGTCTGTCTAAATGTGCCTGTGTAAACAGGTCATGGATCTAATAGAAACGCAGACCTCTGCTTGTGTCCTGTTACCTGACTTAGGGCAGAGCTCACTGAAGCTGAAACAAGAAAGGAGTTGATAGACTTCCTGAGAAATAATTTGAGTGCTAGACCTTGTTTGGAAACTAGCATTGTACTACTTTTTACATGTGTGCTTTAGGATTTATGTTTAAAACAGAAACAATTTGGTTCTCTGGTAGAGCTTGTTACGGGATGGAGCTTCAAGATCAATGTGCAATACCATCAGAATGATATTAGGAGAGCAGTTTCTTATCTCTGGAATGAATTAGTATCTATTTAGGAGCACGTACCATGGAAGAAGTGCTGACTCTTCATTCACAAGGTAACCTTAGAAACAAGTCTTAATGCAATCTCCTGTTTTGAAAAAGAGTATGGAGGGAAACTTTATGAGATTGCAGTCTTTTGTGATGGATCATCTTCCCATTAGGGTGGTTTTGAAAGGGTGAATTCATTAAACTTTCTTTGGCAAACTCTTGATAGGCCCACTGTCCAATATTCCACATCTATTTTTACCTGGCAGAATTAGTTAGCTAATTCTCTTCGGTTGTTTCATCTCATTAGAGAGGCAAAGCGAGCTGCTTCTAGAAAGCAATCCAAACTATGCAGGTTAGGCTCCTTCTCTGAATTGCTCTAGGAAATTCCTCTCTTTCCCTGTTGACTTCAGTGGGTGTCTGCCAGAGGGAGACTAATATGCTGAGTAGGTGCTTAGGTATTACTGCTGCTCAGATAACAAAGGTGTGCTTAAAGTAAGTGTCTCTTTTTTTTTTTTTTTTTTGTTGATGCTAAGGATCATCAAAGGATGATGCAGACCCGAAAGGACCTCAGGAAATTATCTAGTTCAACCTCCTGCTGAAAGCTTGGTCAGTGTCATGGTTGAGGTCAGAACAGGTTGCTCAGGGTTTTGCCTCATCTAATCTTGAAAATCTCCAAGGTTGGAGACTGCCCAACCTGTCTGGGCAGCCTGCTCCGTCCCACTGGGAAAAATGTTTTCCCATGTGTATGGTCTGAACCATCTTATTTCAGGCTATGTCTCTTGTCTCTTGTCCTTCCACAGTGCGCCACTGTGAAGAGCCTGGCTTCATGTGTGTGGTAACCTTCCTGTAGGTATTGGAAGGCTGCTGTTGGGTATCTCCAAAGCCTTGCCTGAATTCAGCCAGGCTGAATAAGCCCCATTCCCTCAGCCTCTTATCATAGAGCAAGTGCTCCGATTCCTTAACCATCTTGCTGGCCTTCTGCAGAACCAGCTCAATGTTCTTGATGTCTTGCCTTGAGCCCAAAACCGAGTGCCATGCTCTGGAGGTGGTCTAATGAGCACTGAGGAGCAAGATCCCTTGATCTGCTGGCTGTGCTCCGAGCAGGAGCCCGGGGTGCAGCCGGCCCTCTGCTGCCAGGACACCCTGCTGGCTCGTGTCCCTGTTGCTGTCTTCCAAGAGCCCCGGGTCCCTTTTGGCACAGCTCGAGCCTGTGGAGTAGCCAGGGGTTACTTCTGCCTAGGTGCAAGACTTTGCTTTTGTAGTTGTTGAATTTCTTTAATTGTTGGCTCCTTCCTGCAGCTCCTCCAGGTCTTTCTGGAGGGCAGCCCAGCCCTTGAGTTGGTGGCGGTGTGCAGGGTTGTCACCCAGGTTGTCTCACGTGAAGCCCGTTGTATCACATCTTTGGCTTGTGTTTCTGCTCTCCCCTTTTCTTTCTGACATCATTTTTGTTCCTCTGTTTCCATTTGGGTTTCTCAGAGCCCTGTATGTATAAGTCGTTAGCACATGATCTCCATGTTGGGTGCATTCCTGTTACTATCAAGACATCAGCAGCAGAAAAAGGGCAGTTTCCCAACGAGAATGGAGAGAGGAGAAAGAAATTCTAATTGAATAACCCTTTCTTCAGGGAAAAACTGAGCTTTGCTGGTTTGAGAGGATTTTAAGTCGTCCAGGGAACTTATTGCCTCTTCAGAAAACTTATCATTAGATCAGATGCGTGACAAGCTCATAAGATTAAATGTTTCTAACCTTCAAAGGCTGAGACAAGATCCAAATGGTTTGGATGTGCTCTCTAGTAGAAATTACTAGACAAAAATAACAAAACCCAGGCAATTTGTTGGACTATTCTTCATATCTTCAGCCTTTTTTCTCGCCAGTGGAAAAAAAATGTTCCCGATGTGTCACCTCACAGTAGCTGTATGTTCAAGGTCTCTTTTTTTAATGGTTTGAAAATAAAACTGAACTGATTATCTGTTTCCAGCAGGCACAACAGTAAATGCTGGTACTTCTGTTGATTAGCGTTTAGAGGCTGCACTTCCTGAAGACAGCGAGCAACTGGAGCAACTGCCCCAGAATTGGGGAGCTTTTCCCAAGTGTAGTTTAGGTACCTTCTTATAGTATCCTAATCATACCGTGGAGTTACGCATATGTGAGTCTGTTCTCTTTCAGTGAAGCATTTCTGCAAAATTAATTTGTCAAAACCAAGACATTTTTATCTCGTAGCTTCTGGGCTTGTAATGTTGCTCTCTGCCGCGTTTTGACAAATACCTGCGTAGAATTAATTTCCTTTCCCCACTTAATCTTTTCAGAGTGCATTAAAAAAAAAAATAGCTTCTAGGAAGAAATCTCTTACAATGAGAAATTGGTAAAATATGATGCTGATTTTGCCCTGAAATGCTTTGCGTGCAACTAAAAGTAAGTTCGAACTATGAACAGGTTTTCTTTAACTTTTGGTGTTAAGTCTTAATTTTTCCCAGTCCTAACACTTAGCAAGACTTAGCCTGTATTTTAATGGACATAGTATTAGAAATATTATTTACAATCCAGTAGCAAATCTACAATTTTGGATTTCTGGAAAGTTCTAAAATGAGTAGAATTTTTTTTTCTTTAATAACAGGAAAGTACCTCTTATTTCTTGACTTCCCCTTTATGGCTTCTGTGTAGGTCATGACATTTTTAAGTTTTGTGGGGGCTCTCACATCTGGACTGGCTGGCTTTGAAACAGAATAAAAGAAAATAAAGTCCAAATATCTGAAATGTCTCTACATCTGTGCATGCTTTCAGAAGGTCTCACTTCAGGAATTAAGAACACGCTCCAGTGAGGTCTTTAGGCTGTTTGTTTAAAAGCAGCTGAGCTGGGGGCGATGTGCATCATAAACCCTTAATGTGTCTCACTTGAGCTTTATACTTGTAGGGTCTGAGCTGAATATTAGCGTTAAAGTGATGGGATGGCTTCTCTTGATGCTGACTCCTCAGGGTTTATTAAATATTGCTATCTGGGAAATCACACAAAAGAAATGATAGATTGCTTATGCCTTTCACTGAATTTTCAAGCAGAGATTCCAGAAACATTTAAATAAGTAGTAACACAGGGCTTCTCCCAGGGACTCTGCCGAGAGCACATCTAAGGTGACACGGCCGTGGTAGGATTCAGCTGCTTTAGAGATGTGTAATTGTTACAAATAAAATGGTAGCTGTTCAGAAAACATCTTAGATTACCAGTGAGAAGAAAGTCTATTGCTGCGGCTTGCAGGTGGGGTGCAAAATTTTATCATCAATATTTGTGACTGTGAGCTCACAGAGGAATGGGAGCTACTTTAGTATTGTTGTGTATGTATTCAGAATGCACACTGTCTGAAACGGAAATAATTACCATAACACTGATGGCACGAAACAGAACTGTTCTTAATTTAGGCTTATAAAATGTGGAGCTCATCTCTGGTAGAGAATGGTCATGTATAGAGTGAACATTTGTCCTGACGCTTGTAAAAAAGTAATATATTAGGAGAAGGAAATGCATAAAAACAGGAATCTGGGCAAAAATTCCATGGTCAAGGTATGAAGTCGAACAAGGGCAGGAAAGGAAAAAATTTCATATGGTAGTCTCCATATAAAGTAAAAAAGGGCTGTGATACGGGTTTTAAAGTTGCAAAGATAAAACTAATGAAGCGTTAATCAGAATTTCGCATAAACGTTTCTGACAAGGCTAAATTGCAGTATTTTCTACTAAAGTATGATACCTTTGTGTAGAATACAAATATATAAAAATTTTTCACGTTTTCTCATGTCTTAAAAGATAGAACTGAATTAATAATGATCTCCCAAGTCTTGAATCACTGAACATAGCAAATGGGCAAATTAAAATATGTTGAAAGCAAAAATCCTAGCTGTCTCCTGACTGTCCAGTTCCTTCTTTCTCCATGCGGACACAAGAGGGGATCAGGCGAAAGAACTAGGGGCTTGGACATCTTCCCGCAAAGTTTTTCAACTCTTTTTTTTACTGCAGTGAGTCTTCTTTTGCTACGTACCTCCAAAGTGATTCTTATCTTTTCAAACCCATGGCATGAGTCTGTGACCAGCAAATCAATGGGAATTTGTCCTTTTCCTAAGATCTTGAAAAGACTGTACCATGGACACTGATTTGTAGATAAAAATCTATGGTCTCAGGTCCTAAACTCGAGGGAAGTTTTTAGCATGCATTTAAGGCCGTGTTTCTCATCCATTCCAAATAGGTGGTGAATATGAGAGGTCAGGCACAGCTGTTACTGGATGGTAGAACATCATTTTTTTTAATGCCAGAATATCAGAACTGTTTTATTAGTGGAGTTATCTTAAGAATTTCCTCCATGTCTGCAAAAAGAGTAACCAGCCCTGTCACCGTGTGGATATTGAAATTCTTGAACGAGAAAGTGTTCTCACATTTGAGCAACAACAGAAATCCATACATCATTCTTTGTTGATGTATAATATAAAAGAAAAATAATTCCTTGCCTGAAATACTATATATGATGTGAAGCTGTATGAATATATTCTACTACAGATAAAGAAACAGACAAAAACTGAAAACACTACTTACTAAACTAAATAATGATCAAATAGTGGTTTTTAGACCAATTTCTGTAGAATCTTGAAAATTACTTTCCTTGAGATATTCCTTTCCTCCATTTCTTTTTCACATCCTTCCTTTCCTGTGTACGTGGAGATCTTACTGTTGCCAGTGGATCTGTTTGATCAATTCTGATACTGCTTCACATTCAGAATATGAACTGTGTCAAGATAAAATATTTTCTGGCACATACGTATATGTATATAAAATGGATGTATCCGCATTAGATGTATCATTCTGCTCTAAAGGAAATGCCAAACTAGAAAGCAGTAAAATAATTAGCATTGTTGACCTTTTTTGTTGTTGGAGCTGATAGTTAACCAGCAAATATTTACATAAAGGTGAGGTTTCACATATATTTATATATACCGTAGATGGAAAATATCTGAGTCACTGTTGAAGGTGTAAGTTGTGAAAACAAGGTGGAAGGCCCCAAAATATTTAGATACTAAATCTGGCAACATGGAATTTGTTGAATATATTTACAATAACTAAAGAGTTTAACTCTCTGCTGTGTAACTGAAGCTTTTTGGGCTGTCCTGTTGTTTCACACAGGTGTGTGTGTCTGTTTGCACAGGTACGTGCTCACCAGTTAGTTTTACCACCTTGTGACGTAGTGATCAAAGCCGTAGCTGACTACGTCCGTAATATTCAGGACACCACTGATTTGGATGCCATAGCAAAAGATGTTTTTCAACATTCACAGGTAAAGTATAAAGCAAAATATTTTTTGTTTGTTTTGTGTGTGTGTTGTTTTTTTTTTTTTTAAACGAATTATGCTATATGTTTGTGTTGAAGAATTGCATTCTATAAAAATAGTTGCGTCAGTTGATAATAGGGTTCTGTTGGTATAGGCAGAGTTGTATATACCTTAATTTCACTTCCCTCACTTTCCTAAGGTAAAAACACTGCGTTTACTCTCAGTGCTTTAAAGTTAAATTCTTGAATTTTGTAGTGTGGCTTTGTGTACTGTCATTGAGAATTGGTGGCACATGAAGATGGTATTTTCAAACTTTATCCTTCCGTGGATTGACATATTTCTTGTGCTGGAGTAGAGCTACAGTCCTCAGGGGTCCGTAGGTGTTAATTCTCTATGTGATACGATATACATTAACCACTCTACAGTACAGTGACCTATAGGCGTACAGTGCTGACCTACAGATGACCTGCCTGGATTTGCTTCTGACAGATCTTTTTTTTTTTTTTTCCTCATTATTTTAGTCTAGAACAGATGACAAAGTTACTCGATTTAAGCGAGCAGTTGCTTATTACTCAGCAACTAATAAACCTATGCCATTTCATCCACCACATTACCTAGGTAAGTGATTAAAGAAATAAGGCTTTTCATTTTAATTAACACCTGGGATAACCCTAAAACAGAATTAGTATTGTTAGCAGGATGTTATAAAAATGTTTATATTCTCTGGCAATTTTCACTGACCTTTGAATACGAGGTTTCAGAAGAAGGTTTTCAGAGGATCCCTGCAGAGGTTGTGTTTTTCCCCAAAAAGAACAGAACAGCCGGCACTGATTTTCCTCAGCACTGTTGCTGCGTTGGTTCCAGCGTTAGGACACCCGAGAGTAGGGAGCTGTAAACAACCATAAAACATATTTCTTGTTTCTCACTGGACTTACTGGACCTGTTTTAGAAATCCCTTGATAATCTTTGATTTTTTTGGTGTCGTAAATACCTGCTTAAATTGCAGCCACGAATTGTTTGGGCATTGCAGATTATTCTCAAGGCTTACAAATTAACTGTGCGATCACAGGATTTCCTGCACCTACCTCATTCTTAACACTAACACATAATTTAAGCTGAAATTTTCTAAAGATTTCCAGTTAGCATACTAATAGAGATTTTTCCTTCCCTTTTTTGGGGGTATCTTTATTTGTATTCAAAGATCCGCATTTGACCTCTGGGTCAAACATTCAAATGACAGAAAGTGTCAGCATTTTGTGTCAGTGTGACATGGGTTTTGCCAGTTTCTTCATTATGACATCTCTTGGGCTTTTATTCCTTTAAGCTTCCTTTGATTCCCGGGTAGAATAAAAATGTGCAGTAAGGGGAGATACAAGAAGGTGAGAGAAGGAAAATTGACTTCACAACCTACGAAGTATTTTTATTAAAAGGCAAAAATTAATATAACTGACTTAAAGGCATACTAGAAAACAGTAATGCTAACAAACAAGAATAAGTAAACCATAGAAGCAAAAGGATAGAAAGGGTAACATTTGTGTCAGATAATGGGTGTTTTCATGAGTGTTTGGGTTTTTTCTTTTTCTTTTCTTTTCCCCCCTCCCCGTTTTCGATGCAGCAGCCAGACCCAATCAGTTTGGTATGCCGGGGATAGTGCCACCGTATGTTCCTTCTCAGATGCTTAACATTCCACAGACCTCACTACAAGCAAAACCTGTGGTAAGTAGAGCCCTCTGCCCTTCTCCTTGGGAGAAACCTCCTGTGCTCATCACATTAAAATCCAGGTGGGAAAGGTATTGTTAACTTTTTTAGCGTGGGTACTCACTGAATAAGCCTGAAGGAACTATAGTGATGCCACAGGCTATGGTAGAACAATTTTTATGGGTGTCCAAAATGGCTGAGATTTAACGTGTACATTTTGGGAAATGCCGCTTGATTAAGTAATGTATTTTGTTTTTAAAGAAAAGCCTTTTTCTTGCCTTCACTTAAGAAAGATGACTTTATTGTAGGCCCAGCAGATGTCCAGCCAGGGTGGGGCTCAAGGGCAGGGCCCCTACCCATATAGTCTCTCTGAGCCAGCCATCACCCTGGAAACAGGTGGAAAAAGTCTTTCTGAGCAGAACAACTACAGTAACATTCCTCACGAAGGAAAACACACACCATTGTACGAACGATCTTCTCCAATAAATCCAGCTCAGAGTGGGAGCCCTAATCATGTGGATTCAACCTATTTTCCTGCCTCTTCTACATCTTCGTCCTCTGACAATGATGAAGGCAACGGAGGTGCAGTGAAGTAAGTTTTTCACGAGGATGTTTTCTTACTTGGCTTCTGTTAAAATAAATTTATTTTCAAAATCATTCACCGGTATCCTGAAAGGTAAAAATCTGAATATTAATGTTATGATAGACCTTCAGAAAATAGTTTTAGGTCACTCTGACTGCAAACACATCCATGGTTCACTCTATAGTCGCTTTGTTCCTTAACAAGCAGAAATCCAAAACCAAATAATGTCGGGTGTTTTTCCACTTCTGGCCTTATGTTTTAATGAAAGAAAGAGAGAGTGAGATTTTGGTAAATGTCATAAAGCCTTTGAGTTCTTTACTCTGTATAAAAGAAATATTCCTACTTCGTAGTATAATTCATTAAAATATCTGTAGCTAAAAACTTTGAAACTGAACTGAATGTGTAGTGTTTACACTTGTTACACTTGGGGATAATGTGGCTTTGCAAAGAAACGGGGTGTGAATGTCAGAAATTCAGCATTTAGGAGAGGGACCGCCGAGTCCTCGTGGCCGGGCTGGGCGTGGAACAGAGCAGTGAAATTGGTTTTGCTCTCTTCTGCTAACGCGCCTTGGTCACCGCACAGGTATTTCTGACTTCCACTAGATCGTGTGTCTCTCCTTGGCAATCAAGTTGTGCAGACTTTCCTTTAATTACTGCTTGCTGACCTACAAAAAGGACATTTGAACAGAGGCAGTTTGTGTTTACCTTTGTCTCCTCGGGCGTAGGGCGAGAGTCTCAGCCCAGGGCCTTAGCAGGGCTGTGATTGTCTCAAAGACTGGGGTTGCGTGTTATAATGTAGGTATGTTACTACGGGGTATTACGTTCCGAGTGTCTCTACAGTTATGCATGGTGGTGTGGACTTTGCTTTTTTATGCAGTCTCTCAACTTTAAATATTATTATGTGTCTTGCTTAGTAAATCAAGTAAGTTTGCGTGGCTTCCATGCGGTGTAGAATTGGAAACATACCTGCTTTAGGAAAAAAACAGTATTTTTCAGCATTTTTGATGGCGTTTATGCATTTTATGCAATAAATTTAGAAACTGAAATCTAGACAGTGTCATTTATATCATAGTTTGTAGAAATAGTTTTCTAATTGAGGGAAGATTACTTGGCACAGTGACAGATATTTAAAGTTTAATCAAGAGTTTTTCCTGCATGAACATTACTTAGTCATTGTAATATACGGCTTTTAAATACAATCCAAATGTTGACAGAGTGTAAATTAATAAATGTCGGTATTAAAGTCTCTTCAAGACTCCTGCAAATTGACATTTCCAATACATACCATCCCTTAAAATCAGTCTTTGGCCCATAGTTCCAGTAGCAGTCACCAAGGATTTATCCCACTGTATCTTAAACAGCACTTTAATACTGTGTTTTTCTTTGTCATCCTTCAGCCATGTCAGTGGGAACAAAATAGGCTGGGAAAAAACAGGAACCCAGTCAGAAGGTCAAACGCGTGGAGAGCTGGGAGACCAAACAAAGGTAATTCCTCAAGTTCCAAACATCACAATGTATTATTTTGTATTAAAGCTTTACAGCGAACTCAGAGTAGAATTTTCAATATTGATCTGTAGTGTAAACTTTTGCACGTTTTCTTATGAAGAACATTAAATAGAATGTGTTCAAAATTACTAGATATAAAATAGAAAAAACCCAATAAGCTTGTTTATTGCTAGCCAACAATCTTGTTCTTAGATACTGCCACCCGTAGTGCATTATTGGGATTTTTACAAAGGAGTGTAGCAGTCTGAGCGTCCCTGGGTTCAGAGTCCATGTCACATAAACTCCAGTGTGGCGGGAGCAGCTCTAACACCCGTTTCGGTGTTGGCCTCAGTCCAGTGCCAGTGTATTCGCGCTCAGCTGAGGAGTAGAAGTCCTTTATAACTGCCTGGTAGGAATTTCGCATAATACATATTAAAGTAGCTCCATGGGACCAGTTAGAGTGTATTGCTGCTTAATTAAGTAAGGATGGGATAACTAAGCCCTTGATAAAGACTTAACATTATCCTATTAAATTTCTTCAAGATTTAACAGCGTTGTCAAATTAAGAGTATGATGGTCTGTATTCCAAGATTGAACTGTGTTTGGAAAGATCACTCAAAGCATTTGTACTTATTATCTCTGTGTCTTTGTGATGGAACTGTACCCCAACTGCTAATTACGTGTCCAAAAACCCCAGTCACAAGTGAGTTACGCTGCAGACACACAGAACATTTTCCCTGTATCTCTGGCATAGAAATTCCAGTAAACTTGGGCTTAAAATATCAAGCTGATGATTTCATCCATTGGTGGTTATTATTTTTGCAGACTACGCCCCGTACGATAACTGTAGCTGCCCGTGGATTAGTCACCATATGCAAACGCTAATTTGACCTGTTACATTTTCTTCTCTGTATCCCGGCGGCAGCCCCGCATCCTGCCGAGGAGGGGGACCAGGGGTGCCTCCCCGGAGCGGGGCGATGGCCAGGGGGACGTGTTGTCCTACATACAGGATTAGAGCTGTAGAAGCAGAGATTGTACTGCCCAATAAGTGTATGCATGCAGTCCAACTTAAATGCATCCAATTTAACATACAAATGCTAGTGAATTTTACTTGCCTATTATTTTTTTTAATATCAAACCACTTCTTCAGCCTCCTGTAGCAGGAGAAGACAGTTGCATCTGTTGAGCATGACAGGGAGGATTGTGAGTACATTCTGTAGATGAGCTCATTTCCTAGAGAGGTATGCATTAATGACTAAAAACAAAGAAATACTTCCTGAAGCTTTCAACTGAATGAGCTGTGTGAATTTCTGAGGGAATTTGAAGTGCTGAAAACCCAGCCTAGATCAGGCAAGTAGCAGCAATCTTGACGGTCCTCTCACGTGACTTAAGTGTCAAAATTCCTTGCTCGTAGTTGTCTCACTGCACGATTATACATGACAAAGGTATGCTCATCTTATTTGGGTGGATGTATATTACTAAAGAGAAAAGAAAAAAAACTTTAAGGTGTGGTAGTTCCTGAGGTTGGCTGTTGGAATACGGCTGGAGCAGGTGCAGGAGGAACCTGGGCATTGCAAACGAGGAGAGCATTGCTGTCGTTTGGGGTTTTTGTCATCTTCCCTCTGTGTCCCCAGTAACGGGCAGGTCTGCTAAACCTCTCTGATAAAGAAAGATGTGATAATATAACATGGACTTAATAATGCTGTGATAGCTTCTAAAAATATTCTGTATTAGTATATTGTGTCAGAAGTGTTCTGGTTTATAGGTTTTATTCACTTCTTCTCTATATTTCCATTTTTATAAATAAAATGAAGTCTGGATTGCCAACTGTAATAAAATACTATCTTTCAGTAATGTCCTCTTTGATTGTATGCTTAGAGTGTAATCTGAAAATAACGTTGTTCCTTTGATATTTTTCTATTTTTGTTAATAAACACCTTCCTACCAAAGGTTTTTGAAGAGTGTGTGGGGTTTTTTGTTTTGTTTTGACTTGCAGGTTTGTATTTTTCCTAAGAACCTGAAGTGAAAAAGCTGCAGCATTTTTATGTGACTTGTTCTGTGGGATTTCATGGCTTTGGCCATTTCTGTTTCAGCTTTGCTTTTAGAGTCCTATGAAGCGTGTCAGATTTTCTACACAAATTATGAAAATGCTCATGCATTATGTATCCTCAAGTGAACAAATTAAATTTCAGTTCTCTAAAGTTTTTAATATTATTATAATAGTTTATAGGCATGAAACTAGTATGAGCTCTTAAAGCGAAAACAGCTTTCAGTTTTGAAGACAAGGAATTTTAGGAATGAACTCCACTTTTTGTGGTAGTATCTATGAGAGGTACGACACAAACGCTTCCAAAAGGCTCTTTCGCTGGCAAGTTTACAGTATGTTTTTATGCATCATGCTTTTCCTATGAATTTGTGAACTACATTTCCAGAAATGGAATAAAATGCCACTTTAATCTAGCATTTACAAGGCTTTTGAGTTCAGATACTATGTATTTTAAATGTCTTTAAATTGAACGATGTAGTTTTTTCTGCTTCATTTAGAAATGTAAACTGAGAGGGGATGTGTTAATGGACGTCCAGAGAAATGATAGACTTTGACTGTCAGTTAACCATTTAATTGGCAGTATCTTGGAAATACTTAAGAGTCAGTCCCATTTCAGTAAGAGGTCATCAGTCCCCCTTCTGCATTGTGCAATTAAAAATGAAAGAAAATAATAATTACTGTTGCTGTTAATGAGTTAAAGCTTTACCATAATACTTATTTTGGTAATTTGCTTCTGCTAGCAAACTATGGCTGAAAGCTTACATTTTCTGAAAATCTTTTAGCCAGCTTTGGATAACGTGTTCTACGAACTGATGCCAGTCGATGTGAAGATGTACTGTTTTCATTGTGGGTGAAGAAGGAAATGTGCTGTGTCTCTTGGCTGATCTGGTATGTTTCTGTACACGTTCAAAAAGCAGTTTATTTCCTCTGTTCTGTTGTAGGCAGAAGGTTCATCTAGTGCTTCATCAGGAAGTCAGGCAGCTGATGGCAAAGGGAACCAAACCAGTAACCCACAGATCCCATGCCTGTTGTCAATGCCCACCAGAAACCACATGGATATTACTACCCCCCCATTACCTCCCGTAGCACCTGAAGTATTAAGAGTGGCAGAGCACAGGCACAAGAAGGGGTTAATGTATCCCTACATCTTTCATGTCCTAACCAAGGTATGACATTTAAAAATTATGTACTCTGAAATAGTAATTCTGTAAAGATAACTGCACTTACATTTCTGGCTAAAGAGTATCATAAATTTACATCCTTTTTCGTGCTTTGAGTTTGGGTCCATTTTTAGTGCTTCTAACAGTTGGGTTTTTTCCCCCCCTGTTTTCTAAGCACTGGTTGGGTTTGGTACATTGTTCCAATAGATATGAGATGACTGTAATCAGAAGTGTTTACTTACAAAATGAATCATTTCTCCTGAATGTGTGTAGATATTTTTATATCTCTGTCCATATGTATGTATGTCTGTGTGTGTATAGATGTGTGTGTGTGTGTGTGTCTGGTTGGGTTTTCTTTAATACAGAGTCCATTTCCATCTAAAAAATCCTATGTGCTTTGGTGTCCGTGCCACGTCTTTTCTATTTTCAGTGTTCAAAAATATTTAAAATTGTTTTCCCTCACGATCTGATCCCCAGTAGCTTTCCCTGATAGAAACACAGCAGCTGTAGGACGTCCCTAATTTGGATAATCCTAAAATGCAATTACAGATGAACTCTGTTTTAGTTTGGCAGAACATTTCTGATGGCTTGGGTTTTTTTGGTTTGGCTATTTTCTGTGCTAACTTTCAAATCCCAGGTAAGCTGCAGACATTTTCACACAGTGTCTGCTCAGTGTGTCCTGTAAAAAAAAAAAAAATAATCTACTGGGATGGCCACATGAAGACACCTTGGAAGGCAATGGGAGAACCTGTTTCAGCCTGGCTGGGGACTGCTGGAGGCTGCCATGTGTGGAATCGGGAAGGAGCCAGAGCTTTGTGTTCCCGCACAACTCTGCGTTCAACTTCCATCTAGTCCCAAAAGACATAAGTTCATTGTTCCTTCTAAGTGCAAACAGATGAGGCCCAGAACAAGACAACTTTAATCTCCTTCCTCTTTGCTGTTCAAAACACTTAGTACTGGTTCTCTTACATCAAGCCTATTCAATGTATGTATTTGTACGGCGTCTAGCAAAACCGCACTGGCTGTGTTCCTGTTAACTTGTATTCATCTTGAAAATCCAGTTGAAGGCAATAAGGACGGTAGGTGGGGATCTGAAATCCATAAAAAAAAAAGTTTCTGCATCAAGCTTTGGATTTCCTATTTCTCACGTGTTTGCTTTGCACCACAGCTTGTGTTGCTGCCGTGTTCTTACACTTCCCTTCTTTACTGAAGAAAAGTGGGAAAGAATCAAAAGGCATACAAAGGTTGTTGATGCCAGTTTTGTTTCATGCTTTGCATAGCCAGATACTCTTAATACATTTAAATACTACTTGATTTTTAATATCATATCTCACAATGGGAAGAAATGAATTAAATGCCTGCATTTGAGAAATCCACTCCCAACCAAGAAGAAAAGTCAAACTAGAGGTGGCTGCATCAAAAATCAATTGGTACTACCTGAGACTGGTTTCTTTCCCCATTTATCTGAAATGCTTTTTTTGGTATGCACAGGGAACCTGAAATATTCCATGGGTACCCTGGAAGATAGCTTGTTGTGTAATTATGAGATTCTTTAGAAATTGGTACATAGAGGCGTTCCAGGTTGTGCTGCTGTTCTGTATAGAGACCTTTCAGACATATTTATGCCTTAAGTAGCATTGTCTGCATGAAACCTGACAACATCCTCTTGTCATCGCTCCAAGATGTCACCTATGCTATTCATTATTGGGACAGTTCAAATGTTTTTTTTAAGTGAAAGTAGCAAAATGGAGCGCTTGTGTGTCAGTGTTGAAAATAAAGGCTGATACTTAAGAACAATACAGTGAAGTCAGTCATTTTCCAAGAAAATCTTAACATGGTTGGAGGTGCAAACACAGAAAACGTAGAATGTTTTGAGGATGTATGTTATATAAATTCAAAACCAACCTTACTGATGTATTTCCCAGTTACTGTTTTTTGACCAGGTCTTCTCACAAAGTTGTTTTTTTAAAGTCAGTCTCCAATACTGTTTCAAATCCTTGCACCAAAAACTCAGGCTGGTGTTTTTAGACAGCATGGATATTTTAAAACTATATGAGCTTCAATTTGCTCTGTCTGTGAGCACATTGCTGTGTTTTCTTGTGTACTGTTTCACTCTTCAAAGTGTCCATATTTGAAGATCAATATTTAGGTAATCCTCAACTGTAGATAGTCCAGCCAAAAACAAAAAAAAAGGTGTGTGATGGAGAAGAGGAAGAGGGGACAGCTGGGATAACAGGAGCCTGGAGACTTACTGGAGGAAAGCAAGTAGATTGCAGGATAATCCTCCTCTGGTATTACCTTCACGAACACAAGATCCACATTACTGCTGAATCACATTTTTCTTGACTAGATGAGATTTATTGCAGAGCTGGATTGAGTTACTAAATACTTCTGTTCACTGTAATGTGTCATTTTTCTGCTTTCTTTCATGCAAAAGGGTGAAATCAAAATTGCTGTTTCTATAGAAGATGAAGCCAACAAAGACCTGCCTCCTGCTGCTCTCCTTTATAGGCCAGTTCGTCAGTATGTTTACGGAGTCCTGTTTAGTTTGGCAGAAAGCAGAAAGAAAACTGAACGACTTGCTTTTAGAAAGAACAGACTTCCACCAGAATGTATGTACTACAGAATCCATTCTTTATTTCTCTTCCCTTTGCTGTGTTTTCATATCCATTTGTACCATGATTTGAATGAGAATAGGGACTAAAATTTCATCAGTGTAGCTAACGCTGAAGGAATTTATGGCTTATTTGATCCATGGATAAGAGAAAAAGATGTAGTTAATTTGAAATTTTATTTCCTGTACTAGTTTAAGAACTATAAACGTTACCATTTCTAAGCAAGCTCTGGGGTTTGTTTTAAAATGTATGCTCAAGCTTCTCTCAGGCTTATAGCAAGTTAATGTCACTTTGTCATGTAATTTTCAAAATGTATGGAGAACTTGATTATTGGAAACTTCTGTGTGTGTGCATACAATTTTGCATACTTATTTTGAGGTGCATATGTTTAACTTACCCTGTCTTCCCAGATGTCTAATTAAATGTACATCAGTGAAGTTTGCACGTCCCCAGTATCTTCCAGGTATTGGCATGTAAAAACTTGGAAAATCCACAGAATTCAGGTGTGGTGGAAGTAAAGGTAGACCTGGGTGAAGACAGACTAAACTTCTGCAAACAGACTTGTCAAAAGACCCTTTTGCCAATTCAGAGGGATGAATGTTAATCTTCGCATTCACCTGGAAGTTGTGTTTTTAAGTCTTCTGCTTCCAGGTATTACTGTCATTCCAGAAAACTCAACCTCCTCACTCTGGAGTGTTTTTCTTTTAATGAAATGCGCACAAGGAAATGATTGAACTTTACAGTAGCATCTTAGAAAGGTTAAAGGAGTGCGAAAGCATTAAGTGGATGGTAGCAGCAGAAGTATTTATATATAAGAGTCTGCTGTCTGCTGTCACTAGACTAAATTTAAGAATCAGATATTTAGATCATTCACAGTCTTCATGTGTAAAAGGATAAAAATAAGAATTGGTTGTAAACTTTATGTTCATTTCCTTTTCTCTTTCCATTTCTAATTGTGAAATGTTTTTGTGTATTTGTAGTCAAGATGATAATCTTCCAGACGTGTTTGAAAACCTGTTTACCTCAGCCAGTTATTCTGTGGGAGTTACTATTTATCCTGTTTGAACAGTATCTCAGAACACGTATTGTCACAAACTTCTTAATTCTTTGAACTCGCCTAACATAATAGTATTTCAGGTTACAGGGTTATTTCAGGATTAAAATAGTGATGTTATTTGCAGTATTCATTTATCCTCATTAGACTTCTGTCCTTAAAAGTGTGTAACAATGTTTGTAGTGGTGAAGTAGCCAAGTGCTGAAGGTCTGCTGCAGTTTTCAGAATGTTTTTGGCTTGTAAACCAGTGTTCTCCGTAGGCTACTGGGGAAACCTGTGTAAGTTCTATTTTCATTTATACTGCTCTTCAGAGGTTTATTCTCACTGGAGGCTTAAAAGGCTACTGCTGACTTGGTTTAGTTACAGGAGCTCTGGCAAATCTTGCTGCAGGACACATTCAGCTACTGACCTACTTCTATCTTTGGACTGACCACGCTTTTAAAAAAATGAACAAAATAAAATTGAATGTCTGCCCAAAAGTTCGTTGCTTCACTGCAGGGCTGACAATGCTGGTAAAAAGGACAGTGTTGCAGGAACACATTTATTTTGGTCACCTCTGACAAAATAGTGAGAATGGGGCAGGCTGTGCAAGATGCAGAGAGAGAGTTGTGTCTTAAGCGGCAAGAGCAGATTTCTCAGGTAATTAGTCACACTCATTAGCCCTTGCTGACATTTCTGAGGACCCAGGCTATAATGAACTAGTGATGCTGATTCTCCTTCAGTGCCTTATATTTTTTTTGCTACTTTCAAAAATGAGTAAGTTATGAAACACAGTAATTAAGGGAAAATTTAAGAATTAAGAGACGTTAAGAGAATTAAGAAAATGATTTCTAAAGAAATTTATATTGTCCTTAAGATTTATGTAGAGAGGTAATAATCCTGTCATCTCTATGCAAACCATAACCCTGGCAACATAATAGTTGTACCTGAGTAATTTGCAAGTATACTGCATGTGAGGGTTATAGGAGACAATGAAAAATACATAATGAACTGACACATCGTTATTGCTAAATATGTAGACAACAAAATAATGGATCTTTCATAAAATGTATTACTTTTGTCTTTTTACATTATTTTTACATAGTTGAAAAGCCAGTAAAACCCAACAGATCTGTTGAAAGATGTGGTCAGTGAGGTTCTTCGGTGATAATTGTCTGCTAATTAGTGCCTTTGCTGTTTGTGTCCTCATCTCTGCTCCCAGGGGATGGGAAAAGCCGAATCACAAAGTTCTGAATGGTGCTTTTCCTGCCAAGGGCACAGGAGCTGGAAGCCCAGGGCCTGACCTGCTCTCCTTTGCAAGCTCTGGAATGGGTCGTTTCCTGTGTTCTGATAAATACATGTGTGTAGATGAAACCATCTGCCTTTTCCACTCTTGCACGATTGTACAAGCTGTTGTAACTCCTGGTTGGATCCAAAGGTCTGTTATTTTAAGGCCAGGCACCTTGTGATGTCCTGTTCCCCAGCAAGGTGCCGTTTCTGCCAAAAAGGAGAGCTGTATCTTGGGCAGCAGCCCTTCTGCAAAATGGGGCATGCTTAGCTTCAAGCTGCGCTGGCAGTAAAGATTATAAGGTTAAAAATGAGGCTTGATTAATGGGCATTAGCTTCCTCATCCTGTAGTGGTATTAGGGACTGCAACACCTCACTGGAAAAAATGCAAAGAGAATACAAAAACCAGCTGGTCTTTAGCAACAGGGGCTGTGCCAGAGAGCGTGAGTGTGTGGGATGCAGTTGCTAACGACTGTAGAGCTGTAATGGCATTCACATACCTATCAAGCAGGGTACCCTAATGCAGATTGATGCTCACCCTTTTTACTGAGATTTACCTTAAAGTGTCAGGAGGGGGATGGTGGAAGCAGATGTCAATATACTGTGCAGTTGCTGAGGCTACTTAAATCTGCTCATCATCGGCAGGAGTAAGTTTAGTATGAAAAAGAGTATAATTAGCACTGTGATGTTGTGGCTGGACACATTCTGATCCCAAGTGTTCATTGTAGCTAGTGTAGACATTGCTTATCTCTCCCAGTGGAAGTCCTGGGAAGAGCACACAGAAGGTTCCTTTGAGGACAGATCCTCAGCAGCTGAGGAAGACAGTGGTTTTGGCAGCAGTCCTAGTACAGAGTTGTCTAAGGGGTAAGAAATGCCCTGGAGAGATAAGTGGATATGAACAAGGCCTAGATTGACCTGTTATGTTAAATGCTAAATTTGGGTGAACGGTGTTACAGTTCTTGTCAACTGGCACAGCTGGAATTCCTCATCCCCATCAGTCAGAGGACACCATTTGCCAGGCCACCAGAGGAACCTTCACATTAAACCATTGTGCAAGAAGCACGGTTACCTTTCCTATAAGAACCATTACTTGGTAAAATTTGGAAGCCAGGGTGCATCTCAGGTGTGTCCCCTAGAGGTGGCACGTTGCTGAAGATGGTCTTTTTTGAGAGCAAACTGAGGTACTGTTCCCATGGCCTCGGTGTCTCAGGCTCCTGGAAGTTGTTATCCCCAGATGAGAAGCTTTGAACCAAATTTGAACATTGAAAAGTAGGTTTGCAGGTAGAAAACATAGACATAAAATACTCCCTTATGTGAAATGTGAAAGAAAAAAAGAACTCCAAAACACAACTATTTTATGTCAGTTGTCCAGTTTGGAGGTTTTTTACTGCTAACATTAAGCTGTTCTGTGCAGCCTCGTTGGCTTTCCTCTTGGTTTGCTGAGAGCTAAGAAGCTTTGGTCCAAAAGTATCTCTTGCTTCTGCCACCTAAAGCAATTCAGTAAGTCTCTGAAAGCCTGCATGAACACAGCCTTTATTTGTTCATGTTTACTGTCCCAGGCCTAAAAAAGAGGTGACCACGGTTGTGAGAAGCTGTGCACGATAATGGTGCAGCTCTGCTGGCTGCTCAAGCCCAGCTTTTAGAGCTTGGCGCCTTGTAAAAGCTGGTAGCAACCAAAATAGAACATGATTTTGTAGTGAGGCTACCAACTAAATATATCAGAATATTTATTTCCATTGCTGCATGTTATCTTTGTAAAACTTAGCCCGAGCTCTGCGAAATGTAGCCTTAATGCAGAGTAGTTTTATTCTGGAAAAGCCTGAGTGGGGTTTGCCTGCACCTGACTACAAAATACTTGTAAGGCTGATGTGGGATTGCTGAAGGAGGCTTTGGAGCTAGGGCACCAGGAGCACCTTTTCCCCTGGGACCGAAGGGTTTCTAGCAGAAAGAGCAGGTCTGTGCTCCCGCCGCGAGTCTCTGCGGGCCGTAACCTGAGGCTTTGCTAACAAGCTCCTCTAGCCTTTCCATGCTGTGTACTGGGGCTCAGAGCTAAGGGTGCAAACAGCTTTTGAGCTGTGTCACACTTGGGGTCATTCCAAGGCCGAAGGTATCATTGCTCAGGCTTGAATTTTTTTTTTTTTTTTTGAAAACTTCTCTTCTGGTTGCCTTCAAACATAAAAAAAGGGAGATGACTTAGCAGCAATATAGACTGGAACAGTCTCTGTTTTGTTGCGGGTGAAAGAGAGCTTAGCAGACAGAAAAACTGACCTCTTAATAGAAAGTAGTACAGTAAATTGAAAGGCTTATGTAATGTTTTGTAAAATTTTTAGGCAAAAAACTTCCCCAAACCCACCCATATTTGAGATCTCATTCCATTGCAGTTGTTGAACAACTACAAACAAGTATAAGTATTACACTTATCAATAGACTTACCGTTTTTAAATCACTGGGATCATATTGTTCTTAAAAGACCACATATGGAATATATTTGTATTTATGTACTATTTTTATTTCTATCACTGTAGGCTTTTGATCAATGATGCAGATATTTTAGGGGGGAATCACATTTTCAAATTATGCTGTTCACTTTAGATGAATATATGTAGTTCCTTTATGTTGTATATTAATTTTAAAATATTAATGTGACATCCCTAGTGTCCACTTGGTCGTGTGCACTTCATTTGTGATCACAACTGGAAGATGGTCCATACCAAGTTGGATTTGCCTGTTTGGCAGTGTAATCCAGAACATAATCGCAATCTCAAAGTGATGCTTTTTGTGTCGAAATCTCTTGCGTGCGAAGTTTTAAATATACGCTGCTTTTTAACTGGGAATGTTTTCTTTCACCCATTGCTGTTTTGTAGTTTCACCAGTGATAATTAAAGAATGGGCTGCTTACAAAGGAAAATCCCCTCAGACCCCTGAGCTGGTGGAAGCACTTGCCTTCAGGGAATGGACCTGTCCTAATCTGAAGAAGCTGTGGCTGGGAAAAGCAGTAGAGGACAAGAACCGAAGAATGAGGGCGTTTTTGGCCTGTATGAGATCAGATACACCAGCAATGCTCAATCCAACTAACGTGCCCACTCATCTTATGGTGCTCTGTTGTGTGCTAAGGTCAGTCTTGGCGCAAGGGAAAACAGAATGAGGAAAGGTTTTACTGGGTAATTGCTCTGACATATTCAACTGTGTATTAAACTATAAGTACAGAAAGTGTTAATTCACATTTACAATGTCATGAGAAGGGGGTTGGTTTGGTTTTAGAACGTTGCTGCTGTGACTGTTAAAAGCACGTTGTATATTCAGTCGATAGAGAGGAGGAAAAAGATTTTGTGTTGCAAAGAGGCCGCTGTAGCATTTGAATTAGTTTACTCTTACTATACTCTAGGCTTCAACTTACTAAAAATAACGCTGGGGGGCTCAGAGGCTGTGCTGGTGAAGTTGTAAAGCAAGAGAGAGTTGTTTGGAGAGCAGCTGCGTAGCGGCTTCCCGGGCTGCTGAGTTCTGTGAAGGATTCTCTGCCCGTGATGTGTGAGATTTCCTGGGCTAGGACTTCTTGTCTGGCTAACATAGTGATAACCAACATTTGAAGAATTAACTCTATACTTCAGCTTTTAAAGGAGAAAGTCGCAAGGTCCAAAATACTTAGCTGTTTAATTTTCACATTGAAAATTAAGGAGTTGAGAGATGCTTCCCTTTGTGGAAAAGAGCGATTATTTCACTACAACTAGCTTGTAAATCTGGCAGAGTTCAAGGTTAGCGTGTTGCTCATGAAATGTTTTAAGCCATTTTTAAGAGTGACAAATGTAAATATGACTTCAGTTCTTGCCTTCTGAGCACTAAGACTCCTTTCTTTTTCTCCTTACAGAATAGTAGGTATACAAAAAACAGTCCAAAAGTTATATTAAAGCGGAGCTCTTCATTCATTTTAACAACATATTTCTCCCCTGTGACATGTGGCATATAGAAATTGTTGTTCATTAAGATGTGATGAGCATAAAATTCACTGACTAGATAATTTCTGAGTAATGTGTTATCTGGAAAACACATTCACAAGGTCCTTTTAGCATTATCTTTTTCATAAAGACCATAAATCTTTATATTATTTTATTTCTAGATGTATCAGAACCCACTTATGTTTTAAATTCTGTTTTGGCAGCCTGTCCTCCCCTCCATCACAGGAAGCAGGGTTTGCCCAACTGATTCACATCCAGTAGCTCTTCCATATGAATTTAAACAAATTCAAACTTCAAATCTGTTTAGTGTTTTTGCCTTTTTAACTACTGAGGTATGGATAACAAAAAAGTTTTTGTTGTTATTGCATTCTGGTGATTTCTGATAAAATACCACTTGATTTACCAATTAAAGGAAGCTTCTGAGTAACTGTGGGCTTCCCCTCTAGGTACATGGTACAGTGGCCGGGGGTTCGTATCCTTCGTCGCCAGGAACTTGATGCTTTCCTTGCTCAAGCGTTGTCTCCAAAGCTCTATGAACCTGACCAGCTTCAGGAACTCAAGGTAATCCTGAACTAAAACTTCCGTAATTTAAGAGATTTATTCCCAGCTGATCCATATTGTTAACTGTACTGGGTGATGTGTATGTGCCTGTCTCACTAAAAGCCTTGCATAATTACCTATATTTTCCAAAATATTAATACTCATATTTTAAAATGTGGCAAAGATTGATAATCAGATAAATTAAAGAAAGGAATGCTTTAAATTTTTGTACTGTGCTGAAAATTCTTTTCCCCCCAGGTTTATAAAACATTAATTTGTATTTTTTATTTTACTATTTTTTTAAATCAATAAGTAATCTAGGACTAGCACTTGTTTTGCTAGTCCTGGCGTTGCTCTGTGCATAAGCTTCAAAGTTTCCTTTCCTTTTTTAATTTATTTTATATTTTGCAATGTTTTTCTCAATATTTAATAGTTTAATTTAATCAGTTCTGTTTCTCTGATTGAATAGATAACTAAAAGCTTATGCATATTGTGTACTACAGAGCCTTTTCTGACAATTTCTGAAGTAATAGTCTCTTGGAAATTTAAAACAAATGTGCTTCCATTGAAAAGATTAAAAAGAGAAAAAATAAAAAAGAAGATTTATGCCTTGTGTGGCTGTTTTTAAATACTAACCTGGGTACTTTTTCATGATTCAGCATTCAGAAGATTTTTGCAGCTAAGTGTAGAAATGGAGGGAGACTTGCATAATCATGAATGGAAAAATGCGGCAGAGAAAAAGGGAAAACAGTTTATTAATACTCACAGAATTGTAGAAATAACTATTTTGAGAATTTCCAAAGTTAAGATCTTGAAAGTTTTGATTTTTTTTTCTAATGCAGTAGCATTAACTGAAGTAAATACTGCTTGCTGATTGATAGAGTTGCTTAGTGTGGTATCCTTATTTTAAACTAGAGAATGCCTATTGTTCTGTGCCACATCGTCTTACTCGAGGGGGGATTTCCCCATTCAGCCTTCATAAGTTCACAGTGAAATTTCCTCTTCTAGCCTTTGAGCTAAAATATACAAGATCTTGGTTTTGTTTTTACCTTGTTTCCTCTTCAAAATTTGCTCAGAACCTCCTCAGAAATTCTCTGAATAAAATGGTAGAATTTAATCCTTTTTTTTTTTTCTTAAAGATTTTTCTGAATGGAAATAATTTTAGATACTTTGTCCTACATAATGTATCTTAAACCCAATAGTGTATTTCATAGGTGGGAGCTGTGGGAAGGTAGTAGGATGCATAGGGAATGCATGACTGGAAGGGATCGTCCATCTTCTCTCCTGTCTGCATTGATCATCCACATAGGGAAGGGAGTGAGGTGCTGCTCACCTCTTTATTTATCACGCGCCCTCGCATTGCAGAAGTCATTTCAGATCGTCTTTCAGGTACTGTAGGGCTCAGGAGAGTGCTACTGGTGACCAGTTCTGCTCCCAGCAGTGCCTGGACATGTGCTGTCCTTGGCTAAAGCAGCGAGGAAAAGGTGGTGCTTGTTCCCCAGGTTCGTTCATGTTCACAGGTACACGATGCAGAGGGCACAGCAATCCTAGCGTGGCTCTTCTCAGAAGAACCAGTGAATAAGCTCACACAAATTTCAGCTGTTAGGCTTTTCTGAGGAATATTTTGCCACTGGTACCAAGTCTGCAAGAGCATTCTCAAAGCCAGCGAGTGGCTGTTTCTCTTCTGTGCGTGACAAGCAGAATCCAGATTGCATTCCTGTCTGTAGCACCCGGCCAAGGACTTCTCAGTCTCGTTCTATAAAACGAATCAATCTGCTCCTGGAAACCCAGCACGTGGCCATAGAAGTGCTAATAAATGTAAGGGGAAGAAAACAACCAAATCCACTTCAGGATCTACTTGAATTTATCACACAGCAAGTAGAGAATTCACGTGTTAGCAATGTAATGGCAGAGTTAGCAGAAAATCAAATCCTCCATTCAAAGAATGAATGCTAACAGCAAAAAATAATAAATAAATAAACTTCCAATAGGAAGACATTTATTTGGCCTCATTGCTTAAAAAGATGTGAAGAAATACAGGGTGCAGACAGCTCTATGAACACCTGATGAGTTCTTGTTTGAGCAAGACTCCTTGTTTGCTTCAGCGCTTGGGACTGGATTGTTGCTGACATGGATTATCAGTGTATTAGACTCCTGAGAACAGCATTTTTGAGTACTCCTTGTTGTGGCTAATTCATTAAAAGCAGCTTAAATGTAGATCTTGTCCCTCTGAAGAATCATTCAGGTGTTTGCTGGAACTCCTTTTCAAGGTCTTTACTAGATGTTCGTGTTGGAAGCCCTGGGTGCTTCAGAACCCCAGAGATTCTGGTCCAAAATTGTCTGTGTTGTATGAAGAGCAGTTCTTTGTCTTCAGGGAAGCGTTTGGCCAAGCTCTGCCAAAGGAATGAACTGACAATGCGTTATCCTGTGTGTTCAAAATGTGCATAGCTGATGTGAGGTGGCAAACGTTGGGCTCACAGCGTATAGTGGGGAGAACCTTCTGAAGTCTGATGAGAACCACGAGAGCTTGGCTCAAGTCATCTACCCTGAACTCTCCTGGAGCTGAGTCATTGTACCTGTGGGTGTCAGTGGAAATTCAAATGACAGTTTTGTAAGCAAGGCTTAACGTGTCAAAGAACAGCAGGGTGTCAGCCACTTCGTCTGCAATGTCCACTTTCAAAACACAATAAATAAATAACATCTAGGGGAGAGATTTTGGCAAAGATATCTATAAGCGTTATCAAAGTCTTGCCTCTATCTTAAGATTTGATGTAAAGAGGAGGAGACCCCACTGTGACAATTAGAGATCTAAGAAAGGAATTCCCAGAGAAAATGTTTTTTCCATTCCAGCACAAAATGAAAGGCAGAGACAAGGCAAGTGATAAAAAGCATACAATGGTTTTCTTTAGTAGAAATTGTTCTCCTAGTTTTATTTTTAAATCACATGAAGAGTAATATGGCTCGCTTCCATAATGTGTGTTGGTTAACTGAAAGATGCAGTATTTCATGCAATGTTGTAATTGTCTTCATATGAAGCAGTGGCTTCTCTGTTTTGTTGAAGTCAGACAAAAAGAGCAGCTGAGTTTGAACCCAGCTGTGTATCTGCAAAACCATCTGCATAGTCTTTTGGATCTTAAAGGTTGCTTATGCATAGGGAAGGTAACGTAGTTTAATTTTCAAATTTAATACCAAGGTCTTGAAAATGTTCCCAAGAAAGGGCTGATATTTTCAGAAGTCTTTTAGAGAACACTAGTAGTGATATTTTCTTATGCCAGAGCTAAAAATATATTTGCTGCAAGCAAATCATTTTGCTTCCACCACCAGCTATTATTCACTATTTAACTCTAACTTTGTATATCTGTCCTGCATCCTAAATAAAGCTGTTGTATGCATAAACACTGCTTCATTAATAAGAGCTGCATTCTAACAGCAAAATCTTGGATCAAGCTAATAGAAAATCCATTATAAAGGAGTTGGAAGGGAAATGTGGTATGTGGGAAGGAAAAATGAATGCTAATATTGAGCTCAGCCCTGCAATTTTCTACAGAATATCTCAGAAGCGCAAGATTATTTGAAATAAATTTTTAAATGAACTTTTCTACTGCTGATTTACTGTGTCTTTAAAGCTTTTCCTTAATATAACATGCTTTAGCACTGTTTGGAAAACTCCGTACTGCATATTTATTAATGATCTTAATACAGTTAAAATATGCATCTTGTGTGTTTTAGGTACCACATGCCACAAATTAAAGACGAGTATTTTATTTAAACTTTCTACGAAGTTCTTCGTAATGAATTGAGTTAAAACATTAAAGTATTAGACAATCTCCTGTGCTTTGTTGTTGAGAAAAATAGCTTTTTGGTTTTATCTCTCACCTCTAGAGTGGATGGATGGGAACAGCCTTCCTGGGCATTGCAGTTTTGCACATACAGGCGATAGATTCTGGTACATTCTTCTAGGCAAGCTGGCAATTAGGTGTGGAAAGTCTGGACAGCCTTTTAAAATTGTTATGTTTTCAAGAGTTTTGAAAATAATGTAACTATTGGAATAACTCTGAATTACATCTCATTATTATCTTACTAAATTTACAATTATTTTGTTAAACAGATTGAGAATCTCGATCCCCGAGGAATTCAGCTGTCTGCTCTATTTATGAGTGGTGTCGATATGGCGCTTTTCGCAAATGACGCTTGTGGGCAGCCAATTCCATGGGAGCACTGCTGTCCCTGGATGTATTTTGATGGAAAATTATTCCAGACCAAGCTCATCAAAGCAAGCCGGGAGAAAGTTCCGCTCATTGACCTCTGTGATGGTCAGGTGTGTAGTTTCACAAGTGTGACCCAATATCAAGTGTGCCAGATTTTCAGAAGCGTTAGATGGGGTGTGTTTATCAGTCATTTACTTCACATATCTCCCTACTTTTAAAAGGGAAATACGACATGAATAGCAAATAGGTATTTTTCAGCTCTATTTACTCTCCTGTCTCTTGTTGATGATTGAGATGGCATTTTGGTAGACTTGGAAAAAGTAAACTGGCGTAAATTTTAATTTCTTTTTTTTTCCTCTCTGGAAACTGAAACTTGAATGCAATTGTGATGTAATGAATGACTCTGAGTTGAAAACTCTCTCACCTCATTTGTTCAAGTACTGTCTTTTTTGGGTCAGGCTAGCAAGACGGTCACAAAGGACTAGGCTGCAGTGGTTTTACAGTAAAGGAAAATTTGTGATTTTTAATTTGTTTTAGACTGTGAACTCATTCTTGGGGTCCTTAAGTTCAAAATCTTTTCACATTTCTTACAACCATCTTAAAATACAAATGAATAGGTTTTTTGTTGTATCCAAATCATGCAAAGTTACTAACTGACTTAAACCCCAGGAAACTGATAAAAATCATCAGTTTACTGGATGACGAAAACAACTTTTTTTTTTAACTTTTTGGGAGGTACAAACAAAACAGCTCACATCATCTTATTTCTGACTCAAGGGAAGCTGAGTCAGATTAAATATTGATGAGGCTGTAGTCCCTCGCAGGCTTGTAGCCTCCAGCCATGCTTTAGCCTGTTTACATAGATTTCGATTTGCAGTCCAGGTATATGATAATTACTCTGTTTAAAGTAAAGGACTGCATTAGGTCTTCAGGAGACTGTACACAAAGGTTTCCTAGTTCCTTTCTGGAAAACTCTTTTTAACTTGTGAACTGTTTCTGTGTTACCAACTTCTAAACTGTCTCAGTATTTAGACTCCCATCTCTCTACCGATACATAAAGATTTTCTTGTGAACAGTTGGAATATCCTTGAACTATTGGCAGGTGTGCCAAGACACCTGTCATTATTGTCACTTTCTAGCTAGCTCTATGGGGGTTGTTTGCAGTAGTTGTCTACTCTTCTATATTTTCCTTTCTTCTTTGAATCTATTGTGTAAAAGTAGCTTTATTCAACTGCAATCAGAATTCTAACATCTCTTTGTGACCTTCTCTTTATTCATAGGCTGAGCAGGCAGCCAAGGTTGAAAAGATGCGTCAGAGCATACTAGAAGGATTAAATTTCTCCAGGCAGAACCATCCTCTCCCTTTCCCACCTCCACCTGCCATGCCTTTCTATCCACCTTCTATGTATCCTCGACACTTTGGGCCAGTCCCACCACCTCAGGGCAGGGGGAGAGGCTTTGCTGGTAAGTGATGAGGCAGTGGCGCAGAACACCTTGGGGTGAAGCTGGTACCTTGTCTTTCGCATTCCCAGAACCATGAACTAATTTGCTTGTTGGACTTCATAGGAAAACTACATACAAGCAAGTGGCTGGCATGTGCCAATCGCTGTATTTTGTTGTTAATTTTATTAACTGTAGCCTAGCAATATGGAATGTGTCATATTGCTGTGTATTTCCATCAGGGTTTTTAGTAACTGTGCCAGATCAAAATATTTTTACTGCTATTGTATTAAAAAAAAAAAAAAAGAAAAAAGAGGAATGTATCAACACTGGATGATACGAAAAGGCTCTTATTTGCACTGTACATTGCTTCAAAATGTTTATAAATATTAAGAATGCCTAAATTATTGGACACAGTTTAACTGTTAGGGTTGAAGACAACCTTTCCTCTTCCCCACCCCTCTGTTTTTTGCTACAGTCATTTAACCATTGGCACCCTTGAGTGTAAATAGTGATACAACCACTCCAGGCTGTCTCTGGAGATGCTCCCAGTCTCCCTGGTACCAAGGCCCATGGGTGTGTCCATACTGGACATTGGCAGTAAGACATTCTTCGGGTGCCACAGCTGTAGCCAGCAGAGCTCATTGCCACAAAAATATCACAAGCCTTTCAGTGCTCATTATGCCATAGAAGTTGGGTTGCCGGTTCCAAACCCGGGTTAAAGGCCTGCTAATCGGATAAGGGACGCAGTGCTCACTGAGGCGGCAGGACATCTTTGGCCAGGGCTTCCTCAGCGGCAGCCCTTGCTCCCGGGCAGCGTCGCCTGGAGGAGCGCGGCCCTCCCTGCCGGCTCCGGAAGGGTGGAAGAAGGCAGCAGGCCTCTGCTAGGGGCCTTCCCAGATGCCTGGCCCCCTCACAGCTTTTCCCCTGTCTCTCTTTACCCTGGGTCTAACAGGAGTCTATGGCTTCGGAGGCCCTTATGGGGAAACAGTAGCCACAGGCGCTTACCGGGCCTTCCGGGTGGCGGCAGCGGCAGGACACTCCGGAGCCTTCTCTGGCAATGACAGCAACAGGACTAGCAAGTTTCAGGGCGGTAATTATACCCAAAACCCTTTTCTCAGAGCTTCTGGCAACGGCTTCCTTCACTGTACGGTTTGGTCTGAGGCTTTCCTACTGACTGCGGTCTCCCTTTCTCCCTAACTCTCGGCTCTCCTCTCTCCGGCCTGCCCAGGCCTCTCTGCTCTGCTCGCCCCAGGCCCCGCCGCCAGCCCCTCACGCCTAGAAACCCTCCTCCCCACACAGGGTAGCCCTCAAACCTAACCGGGGTGGAGTCTCTAATCGGCTGAACTTTGCTTGAATGTATTAACAAGTTATTTTCTGAAGTTCGGGGGCAGTTGAGTTTCTGCAAAAGCAACCCCATGTAGCAATGACTGACTTCGATGTCACTGCCCACCCGTTCTTCGCTGGCATCAATGTCCGTGTGGACACAGGCGCGAGGTTTGCTTACCCACCCATGTGCCTGTTGCTCATCTCCTGTACGAGGTGGCACAACTTGTTAATTCCAATTCCCCATTTAGGGTAAATTTTTTCCATACATTTAGCTGTTCTCTCTGGCCTCTGAGCTTTTATCCTAAAAGCGAACACGCCTCTAATGCTTCTTTGTGTGAATATCTTTGCCCCTGTAAACAATACGCATTTGAAGCTGAAAGACTTGTACAGGGAAGTATGAACCTTTTTGAACTTAATCAAGTAATTTAGGTCCTGCATTATTAACGTTTGAAGACTAATGGCGGCTGCATAAATGCTGTGTTTTGTAACCCTTTCAAGTGCTGATGGTCTTACCAGTAACATCTGGCTCAGTTGCACTTACCTAGATTTCTTGAAATATGTGTTATGCCCAGTGTTGATTTTTCAGGGCAAAACGCAGGTATAAAGTAAAGATAGGAGCAACTTGCATAGAGCATACATTCATATTTTAGACAATTACAATTTTAGCTGCTTTCTTGGTAGGAGAACAATAGCCTACCTTTCACACTCAGACCAGTTCAAATGCTATATTTTTATAACAACTTAGTACAGATAATTCTTCCTAGTAAGTTGTTTATAGCAATTATAATCTGTGTCTCATGCTGATATTTGGTGTTCACTCAAAAGTGCCTTTAAACCTGCAAGAATCACTTCTTCATTAGGAATGCAGGAAAAACAATCTTCATGTAGCTTGTAAAATTCCACTTCAGTTTCTTAATATGCTTATCTAAAGTTTTTTTTTTTTAAATTAGAAACTGAAGTACTCATGTAAGATCATTTTTCTTTTTGAAGTTCATACCTATCTTTAAAAAGGGAGGAAAGAAAGACTCTTAGAGTTACAATACTTCTGAAAGACCACAAAACGAGAAATAATCTCCCACTATTAATAGAGGAAACTCTATATGTGATAAAGTCTGGACAAAGCAGTTTTCCATTCTTTGGTAACGTTAATGTGATGATTGTGAAGATCAAGGTTTGCTTTTGCTTTTATGTGCAGGAGTCCAACCTATTCCTTCTCAGGGAGGGAAACTTGAAATTGCCGGCACTGTAGTCGGCCATTGGGCTGGAAGCAGACGTGGACGAGGGGGTAGAGGGCCATTCCCTCTGCAGGTCGTTTCTGTGGGAGGACCAGCGAGAGGGTAAGTGCTGGCTTCTGGAACGGGCTTTTCATATGGAATTTAATGATTGGGGGGGAAAAGTAAAACAGGGAAAAGTTGAAGGCATTAGAAACTACGTACAACACACGTTTGAGGACACATTTGGTAAATTATACCCACCAAGTATTCAAGAAAGGCATTTTAAGATCTTTTTAACCAGCTATTCAAATGAGTGTAAGCATTTTTATGTGCAAATAAAATTCATACTCTGAATCTGATATATATATACAGACACACACACACTATTGTTTTGCATGAGGAAATGACTCGGGAGCTTTCTCTTACATGAAATCAATAAATAAGTTATAGCCGACCAAAACTATCACAGCACTCAGTTACTTCTTTTCTCATGGTAGAACATTTATTAAGAAGTATGATAAAAATTTTAATAACTTCATTATGTAATTCTTCTGTTAAGCAGAAAACACCTGAAGGACACTTCTAGGTTTTAATAGTTCTCTGCTACAGTCATGATGGGAGATGTGCTTAAAAGAATATTAATTTCTTCAACTCTTCTACCTCATTTCACTACAGCTGAAATTACAGGTGCATGATTTTGTGAAAAAGAAATAATTTGTTGTAAAAATATCTAGTCCTTTACTTTTAAGATTATATTTTTTCCATAGGCGTAATTGTTCTGTGCCTTTAATCAAGATTGTATCTGTTAGAGGAGACAATCCCAAAGTGATGTGATTTATATATTATGTCTGTTTCTAACAATATTAAAGGAATGGAATAAAATAGGTATATTTATGCCATCTCAAGCCAGGAAGCAGTCTGAACTGCACAAATTCCTCTCTATCCCTTAATTAAATCAAGCATGCAGGATAAAGCGCAATGGTAGAGGCGGCAGGAGCTGGTGGACACGGCTGTGAAGATGTGGCTGGCTCTGAAGCCCTAGGAGAAGGGAGCAGGGGGGGACACGAGAGCTGCTCGTGTGGGGACGGAGAGAGGTAGGAACAGCAGAAAGGAAGATGACAGAGTTCAGAATCACAGAGTGATATGGGGTTGGAAGGGACCTCTGGAGATCATCTAGTCCAACCCCCCTGCCAAAACAGGTCCTCCTAGAGCAGGTTGCACAGGAACTTGTCCAGGCGGGTTTTGAATCAGCCAACAGCATTGGTATAAGAGCAGAGCCAACACTTTAAGGGGAGCAAATCTAAGTAGGAACATTGTATTCTCTAGAATGAGATCCAGTTGCCAAAACATCAGCATTTAGTGCTAGGTTTAGATGGCTTCAGAAAGCCGTGGGGTAACGGTGCGGGCTGTAGGACACCTCTGCTCCCCTGGAGTAGGAGCTGTGATGAGGCACTGGGCTCCTTTGGGTATTTTAGTCTCACTCCTCACTTTCAATGGACAAAATAGCATTTTTCACCATTTAAGTGAGGTTAGTGTGTGGTTTTAAGTTCTTCTGTTCATGGATCCCCATGGAAAATGGAATCTGGCTTAGTACAGAGCTTCTTCCTTCAGTTCAATGCTCTGGCAGTGGTACTGTTTGTGGAAAACCTCAGGGTAGTTTATAGTGTCAGACTGCTGTATGACGGTCTGGAGACACCTTCAGGCCCGGATCTGGCTTACATTGACACATACCATTGACTCCCTGCGCAGAATAGCAGTTCCTCCATTTTCTGAAGAAGCAAATACATCAAGTTATGTAAAACGTAGTAGCCAGGAACTAACACTGGCAAATTCTAAATTGAGAGCCCGCCTTGCCTGGGAAGCGGTCACATCCCACTGAAAGGGTGTTATTGCTCCTTTACAACATGGGGTAATGGTTTTAAACTGAAAGCGGGGAGATTGAGATGAGATTTCAGGAAGAAATTCTTTGGTGTGAGAGTGGTGAGAGCCTGGCCCAGGTCACCCAGAGAAGCTGTGGCTGCCCCATCCCTGGAGGGATTCAAGGCCAGGTTGGACGGGGCTTGGAGCAACCTGCTCTGGTGGGAGGTATCCCTGCCCAGGGCAGGGGGTGGGACAGGATGGGCTATAAGGTCCCTTCCAACCCAAGACATTCTGAGATCCTCCAATAGCAGCTTTGGAGTTAGGAGATGAAGTATCTGACATTTTTCTTTCTGTCAGAGGTACTGTCTTCAGGCTGTTAGGTTTGGGTGCAGGTTGTCACTTCGGAAAGACAGGAAAGCTGTCTATGCCAGATCTTCCTGTCTCCATCAAATCATAACTGAGGTTAAATTTATTACATGTAGAGATACTAGAATTAGAGAGAAAAACTACCGCAGGCAGCTCATCTGTTTGTTGTGTCGATTGATACTAAAAATAAAACCTAGGAGGAAAACATGTTAGTTTTCTGTCTAAAGACAGGTATTTTAATGAATGGGCTCCTTGTTGGCGGATGCTGTTTCATACTAAAGATGACTCCTAGAGACTGCCCAGCACATTCTGTGCAGTTTAACACCTAGTCCTGTACGCTGCTATTTCATTTTTTATCTGTTTCAACAGAGGGGATCGTGTCAGGCTCGTTTACGCCGTTGTCTCATGTCTCTTCAACACTGAACTCGGATGTTCTTCTTATTGTGTAAAATTATACCAGCTGCTTTTTATTGGCTTCGATCCATCAATATATTTAGTGTGATTTTCAGAGTAGGAGAAATCTTACTTGGCTCCCTGAAAAGGGTGCATTTTCACCTTGTAAAACAATTAACAAATCGGATAGGTGAGCTCTGTGAAAATCTTCGGAAAGGATGCAGTGAGAATAACTCAAATGTAACACACACCTCTTTCCTCTTGTTATTCTTTGCTGTTGTTTTTTAAATCCCAGTATTTAATTTCTTACTGCTCAGTGTGGGAATTTCTGCTGTGTGTGAGTCTGGCACAGATGAGTGTTTCTGCAGGGTGGGTTCAGTGTGACACAGTTTTTGCAGCAGCAATGGAGGAAGGAGCATCCAGAAAAGCTCAGGCAGGCTTTGTACTGCTCCCAGGGAACCTTACTGCCCTGTGGGAATTGTCAGGTGTATGGAAAAGGAGATCCAGTTGAATTGCAGCTGTCTTTTGTTGCCAGAATGGCAAACTGGGCAATGGCTGCCCCATTACAGGTTAGACACTGGGCAGGGCACAGCACCTGGCCGCTGTGTGCCAGCTTTAGAGGGGACAGTCTCCATGTTGGGACCTCCCGTACCGGGCGTTGCATTTGGGTGAAAAGTACAACAATCACATATTTCTAGCAGAGGGAAAAACAGATTTTTTCAGGTGAGAATTAGTCCTTGACATAACAATAAGCTGAGTTTCTGTGGTAGATGGCATTAAAGTAGTTTTAGCTGAGTAAAAGTTAGTTTTGATCTGATCTAACCGTTACTGAATCAAATCAAAAAGCCACCACCTGGTGTGTCCTGGTTGGAAGCCCCCATCTGAAAGCCTCCGAACTTGATAAATTGCTACATGTCAGATGTGGCTCAAGCCTCCTTTTTCCCTTGGGTTCTTAGATAATTTTGTCTTCTCCCATCAAAACTGAAGCAATTTTGTATTTTGTCTTTCATGTTTTTATCTGATTTCATCTGTCTGGCATGTTTGTACATGGGAAGTGGTATTAAATGGGAGAAATGGCCTTATAAATGGTTCAAATTGTTAGCGTATTTTTTTAAGGTGAATGTATTTTGAGCTATGTTTTTAAAGCGCTGTAACGATAATTTGACACTTGAAAAATGTTTCTGCAAAGCTTGAGAGTACTCATTTATTGTTCTCTAGAAGTGAAATACAGAAATAGTCATTTTATTGCTATGAAAACAAAAGAGTTGATAGGTTTCATACACTTGGAAGCAGCAGAACCTTATAATTCTGAATTAGTTACTCATATTGCTTCTTTAAAGAAATGTAAATGTTAGTCACTAGACAGCAAAGCTGGAAAACAATCTTCCAGCAAAATAAAATTTAAAGCCGTTTTAAACAAAGCTGACATATGTATTTTTATTTCTTCCTTTTCTTCAAAACTTGCAGGCGTCCTAGAGGAGTTATTTCCACTCCAGTGATAAGAACTTTTGGAAGAGGTGGAAGGTACTATGGGAGAGGTTATAAAAGCCAGGGAGCAATTCAGGTAATAAAGCCATGTGCCTGACTTCAAACCGCTCTAGTTTACAAGCTGGTGTGGGAGGGACTTCCAGACCAGCCAGTATTGACAAGCACAACTTTAAAAGATTTTTAAAAAGTGTTTCTTACAATGCTCTTGCCTGCATATGGAAGCCATGAGCTGACAGCAGTGGTGGGGGACAGGCTAATGTGGCATCTCGGTTACAAGCAAGCTTTGGTTATAAACACAGACATGGAAAAATGTATTTTGGTATGAAAGCTGTGCCTACACAGCTCGAACCAGCCGTGGGAGTAGAAGAAAATTTAGGAAAATGAGAGAAATACAAAGCTGAAACAAATTAGCCTGTTCTGTTCCCCCCCACACTCTTTCCCAGTTTCTTTTCTGGGACCATGGTCCAACCTCCTGAATTAAAATTAGTAGCAGTAGAAGGATCTTTGCTGCTGCCTGGCTCCAAATCTAACAATTTAGACTTCTAGGAAATAACAGCCCAGTCTTTCCCCCCAGGAGCTCACAGCTTTGTTTGTCGTGACAATATACGAAGCCTGGTTTTGTATTAAATGCCAGTTGCTTCAGTGTTATGTTTTCCTCCCTTTTCCATTGTTCTCGCTGCTGTGCAGTTTGGAATGTTGATGCAAGTCCCAGTGGTAACAGATGAGTGGGTATTAAATAGGAAAACTCACAATATCTGTATCATATGGATCTGCAATTTGTTGTGGAGACATGAGTAGAGGGGTGTTGGCGGGTATCGGATGGTAAGAGAAGGGATGTTCTCCAGTGGATAATGAAAAAACTCTTCAAGTAAAACTTGCTATGTTCTATGTGTAAAAATTCAAATATTTTTCTTCCTTGTTAAATTTCTGTGTACACAGATTATATATGTCTACAAATGTACCTATGTATTTATAGCTTTACATATTCTACTTTAAATAGAAAAGAAACCACTTATGTTAATTCTATAGTACCTAATTTTTGAGTACCTTAACCGATGACATAAAGGAAGCTCTGAGACAGAGCTCCCAAATATTCTGGGCTTACGGCAGGTTTCCATATGTAAAAGTGGTTCAGATAATACCTGTAGGTGGATGGCATATAGTCCTGACAGCAAGTTTGGGTACTCATATTTTTATTAATGGTATGTAAATTGGATGGTAAATGCTTGTGATCACAAAGATCTTAGTCTACAATTGTGTCCATGATAGGGAAAGAAAGATAAAGGGTGGCATTTTCTACGGAGTGGTCCTGAGCTCGTTGGATTTCATGGTCATCAGTCGCTATACTCTGGTATAGGTTCCTCTTACGGGAAAAGAAAAAAGGTGAATTAAAATGCGTGTGGCAGGGAGAACTGGGGAAAGTGAATGCCGATGTAGATGCTGATACCAGTTGACTGGGCACAGAGCGCTCCCCTGGGCGTTACGGGAGGAGGCTCTGCAGGAATGGGGCCAGACATTGACACCACCTGAGGTCCTCCCCAGGCTGGCTTCAGTGGTACCCGTTATGAGGCCAGGGAACCTGACTGAAATAAGCAATTTGGATTTATCAAACATAAGACACGGCTATTTTTTCACAAGATGAGACCTACCTTTCGCCCTTGTTCTGGAAAGAAACAAAAGCATGTATTTAAAACTCAGCACTTAGTAAAGGGTGTAGAGAAGTACATTTCCACACGTGGTCACATGCCAGTCACGGACCTGTGCAATGTTATTGTGGGATTTTTTGTGATTTTTCTGGCTAACGAGGTTTGTGGTCCTGATGCTAGAGATGTTCTTACTCACCTGCAAAACCTCAGTAATTCAGAGGAGTGCTAACTGTGCTGTTTCTAGTCTGTCACAGTGAAGATTGTTACAGTGTGAAACTGTTGGCTGCTGTTGGAGGGGTATAAGATGTTTGGGTCTCGAGTCATTTCTTAGTACTCAGTGTTGTTAACAGCAGGACAGATAAGAACATTGCTTCTTAGCAACCCAAGCTGCTGATTTTGTGGTGGTGTTTAAGGCCTATTATGTTTCTGGAATGCTAAGATTGATTGTTGCAGATACTTAAAAACTAAATATATGTTCTAATGCTGCATAAATCTGTTTTCTACTGCTATTCTCAGTCTTGTCAGATTCTGCTCTGTGCTTTTCCTCTGCAGTCGCTTTCCTAATCCCAGAAGCCCATAGACTAGTCCAGAGAATATTGCATGGGACTTTCGCACTTTTTTAAAAACTGTCTGAAAAAAAGTTTTGGTTTGTATTTGAATAACATGTAACCCTATCATTAAATTATAACGTCTATGAACCAAGAAGCAGAGTTAAGCTGTATATTGATTCTCATTTTCGGTGTTCCCAGACCTCTGTGTAGCTCTTAACATTGTGAAATAACTGAAGCGTCAAAGTTAGAGAAGGGTTTTTTACAGCAGGAGCACCGGAAGGCACTCGGAAATACTGAACGCTCTTTCTTATCTGTGCTGGGCTGTTTATTTTCCATGCCACTCCTTATTTCAGCCGTACATCCCTCTGGGCATTGGCTTGTCATCCCTCTGCGCGCTGCATGCTGCCTGTCGTAGTATCTGCGTAACGGATTGTCCCTATCGAGTGCTGGTTCTTCAGTAATTTTCTTCTTTTTTTAAAAAATAGGGCAAACCTCCTTATGCTGCTTCAGCAGAAGAAGTAGCCAAAGAACTTAAGTCAAAATCAGAGGAATCTAAATCCTCACTTGTGTCTTCAGATGGATCCCTGGCTGAGAATGGAGTTGTGAATGAGGAAAAACCAGCTTCCCAGATGAATGGGAACACAGGAGACATCAGGGCTTCCAATCAGTCTGAAAGTGCCTTGAGTAATGACTCTAAAATGTGCAATACAAATCCTCACTTAAATGCACTAAATGCAGACAGTGTTTGCCATAAAGATGATGCTCTTGAGGCCACTGTCTTAAAAAAAGAAGAGTAAACTTATTTTTTATAGAGGGTGAAGGATGTTGGGAAGGGTCAGGATTAGGAATATCTGGAAAGAAAGAGAGCCTACAGTTACGTACATTTTTTCCTTTCCGTAAGAGAAAAATGAGGACTTTGGAAATTCGGATCCCTCTTTGATGTCAGAGATTTAAACAACACATTTTTAGTTTTAACCAGTTGTAGTCAAAATGCTACAATAAAACAAAAAAGAAAGAGAATGAAGAGCATTTGACTCCCGCACTTAAAATGAAATATACATAAAGTTTAAACTGGTTATGACAAAAGCTTGTAGTTTTGTTTTTTGAAATATAAAGAAAACAAATTTTGGCAGTCTTTAAGTATATATAGCTTAAAATATAATTTTTAGTACTTGGCACCATATGTATGCCATTATATTTGATTTTGCATTACTGTGTCACAATAAAGCTTTCTTTAAGGCTTTGATTTCATGATTATGGGGGGAAAAAGGCACAACCACAGTTTTTTCTTTCTTAAATTTCATCACCGTTGATGTGGTTCTTTTGTGTTAAAATGTGCAAACTATCGAAACTAAAAATTATAGAGTAATATTGCAGTTCTGCTGATTTTAAATATACATCATACATACTTTACAAGCAAGTTAAATGGAGATAAACTTGAAATCATAGAAGATGCAAATGACCTTTCAAAATAAACACAATGTGTTCTGAAACTTTTTGTGACTAATACCATGCATCCGTGATCAATGAACTATGTGGTTTTGAATCAGACGTAGACCATTAGTACTACTATTTGAGCTAAACTTCTGCATGGTTCATAATTTTTAAAGTGTGTAGTTAATATTATGCATGTTATTGTCCTCTTTCTTCCATTCTTACAAGTACTGTGCCCATTTGCAAAACAAAAAGCTAATAATCAGTAATAGTCCTATAAAAGATGTTAACTATGTTTAGTCATTGACTGATCTTGCTCTAACCTTAAAATTTTGTGATTATTGACCTCTGTTGCATTTATTCTAAAACTTAAAAAAAAAAAATTATCTAGCCGTTTTGAATATCAACGTTACCCTGGTGTACTCATTGCTGTATGCATTATTGTTCTCTGTTGCTGTTTTATGCCTTCATATTAGCAAATATGAAATTCTGTGAAAAACAAAAAAAAAAAAAGCTTTGATCTTCAAAAAAAAAAAAAGTACCCCCCTTCTGTAGCAGGAAACAAATGGCTTGTTCTTGAGAACTTTCCCATCAAGAATTTAGTATAAGCAAATATACCTGTATCATTTTGATGTTTTTGTTAGTGTTTCCAAACTTAATGTACTTCAAAATCAGAATCATTTCTTTATATTCGTTTTCATATAATTCTCCTGATGCTCTTCATCACACATTAGTGATCAGAAATGAGGTGTAATTCCCCATTCCCTGCCCGCAAGAGCTAAGTAGGTATCTTAATGTAAGTTGAAGGGAGTTCTGCCCCAACTCATGGATTGTGCAAGAATGAACTACTGTTGGGTTTGGTTGGTTGTAGATGGATTGTGGTGTGGTGTATTTGAAGGCTATTGAATGCAACTTACAGTGCTTAATAAAAATCTTTATTCTTTTAGTATAAAATACTGTATGCCTTTTTTGTCAAATATTTTTTTAATTAACCTGTTGTAAATAAAAGTTTTCCTATGCCTGAATGAAGTGACTGAGTGAGCAGAGTACGTGGTGTCCTCCCCGAAGGCGGAGGAGGAGGGCACAGCCTTTACACGCTGCCGGGGAGAGCCACGCCTGGTGGGAGCGATGCTTCATCCTTTCCATCCGGTGCCGCTACTTCAGCCGTCCACATTTAATTGCGAGGGGATTCATCAGGTGCAGGTGCGACAGAAAGAAATAACAGGGGTCGTTGTCTAAAGAAGAAGACGACCGGCCCCTGGCGCTCACAGGGTTTGAGGTACAAGGTGATGGGCAGTGTCTGGATCTCAGCTCCTCGCGGTGAGAGTAAATGGTTCTGTCACACAGGAGGTTTCTCCACATCATGGATCATACGGATGTGACATGAGGAGGTAGAAACGTGTTCTTTGATTGATACCAGGAGAGCTGTTGTCTGGACAGGCCCCTTGTCTGCTGTCTGTGTCCCGGTGTTCCTCTCTCCGTGCCTGATGTGGGTTGCCCGGAGCCCTTTGCTCTCCCGCCGCCCTGGGGAGTGGTGGTGGCTCAGCCCCGCGCTCCCAGGAGACGCCATTTGGCAATTGGTGATCTCCTCCTCCCCAGCTGGGATGGGCTGGAGCGGGGTGGGTGTGCTCTGCCATGGCAGCTATCGGGGGTCCCACTCCTCAGCGGGTGGGATCGTGTCCCCTCCTGTGCAGGTGCCGTGTTACCGCCCCACGTTAGAGCTTGTCTCTTCTGGAGATACTGTCCATTGTCCTGTTCTCGTGGGGGCTGGAGGCACCTGTTGCCTCCTTTCCCAGCAGCAGAGGATGTTTCAATTTTCAGCACAACCTGGTCCCTGGATCAACGGGAATAAATGCACCGGGGAGATGTCACCGATGCACCATGTCCCGTGGGCACGATGACTTCACTCCTTTCCTCGGCGGTACCGACCCCGGCACAGTGTTCCCCTGGGCAGCCCCCGTGTGCCTGCGGGGGGTCTGTGCGGGTCAGCTCCGGGGCATTGGGTGGGTGCGCGGGGGCCGGGGGGAGCCCAGACCTATCCTGTGGCCCTGCACCCGTGGGTGCAGGCACGGGGCTGCCCGTCCTCCTCCTCTCCTGGGGGCCTCTCGCAGGACAGAGATGCATCTCGAATTGATGTTGTCTCTTCCAAAGAGACTGACCCTGGAATTGGTGATCCCAGGGCTTGCTCCTGGGGATTGCCTCACACACGTGAGTGTGAACACCGGCAAGTACCTTCTGCTCTGTTGTGCCTGGACCTTTTTTATGTGCTAATTGAAACAGTTAACAGTTTTTAATAATCTATAACCCACGTGTAGATGAGTTGCCTGCATCTCCTGTGATGATGCCGTGGGCTCCACTGGACCACAGCTGGGCCCCAGCGTGGAGGTGCTGATGCTGCTGGTGGTGGTCAGTCCCCTCAAGCTGCCTCCATCCCTGCTGGGGGGGGGGATGCCCCAGGGTGGGAATGGGGGGGGTGTTGGCTCTTCTGGTGGTGCCCAAAGGTCTCCTGTTGGTGACTCTGGAGGTGTGGGGCCGGGAGCGTGGAGGCTGAAGGCAGTTCCTTCTGTGCTGGAGGTCTCTGTGTCCAGACACCCCCCTGCAGGTGCAGCGTCTGGAATAGGTGTCCAAGAAGGGGAGGGGGGGGGACGCGACAATGGCACGTATTATTATTTATAAAGGTAAAGGGCTCTACAAGAATTGAGCTTTTTCATTTCTAAAGTGAAGACAGAAATAAAGATGATGGTTTCAGGCCTCTCAGCTTAGATGTGACCAATACCCCGTTATCCATCCCTAAGAGTTAAACTGGGAGAACTGGCTGTCCTGGGCCGGGGGCGGGGGGATGATGCGGCCACTGTCCACTCAGGGCTGGCTGTCAGCGCCGGGCAGAGCCCCCCCTCGCCCCCACTCCCCGGGCCGGCCTGGCTAATTGTTTAACTGCATCATTAAGGGCTAATGGTGATCTACGTGCGCCGCAGTCAATCACTTTTAGTGCAGTTTTTCGCATCCAGCCCCCAGTGAGTCCGTAAACACGGGCAGGTGGGTAATTAGTGACAGGGGAGGTGATTTAGGGGTGCCTGTGCTTGGGGGGGGGGGGCAGCGCGGGCCTCCCGCAGCGTCCCTGGCTCCCGCGCACCGAGGGCAGCGTCGTGTGTCGGAGCGAGGAAGCTGGGGTGCGGGCGATGTGCGGGGGGGGCCGCGGCCGCTCACCCCGGCGGGGACCGAGGAGCGCCGCGACCATCTTCCTGCCGGGCTGGCGGTCGCGCGGCCGTTGGCGGCGTCGCTGGATGATGCGTCACGGGTGAGGGGGTGAGGGCGGCCCGAGCAGCCGCCGCCTGAGCAGCCGCCGCCGCCGCGCCACCCGCCAGCTCCTCCTCAAACCGCCCCGAGGGAGGGGGGGAGCGTTCCCGCGTCGGGGTGAGCCCTGTGACCGGCAGAGCCTGGGGGCTGTTCCCGCACCCACCGGTGAGGGGATCTGGCGGCCCCCGGTGAGCAGGGCCCCCCGGAGCCCCCGGCGGTGGCGAGGACGGGGAAGGGGATAGCGCGGCCGTGGCTCTGGCGGTGCGAGGAGGTGACAGGCGAGACCGTGGGCACCTCTTTCACCGCAGTCAGCGCTTCGGGGCGCAATTCTCCAGACGTGAGGCAGATTGCAGCTCCCCGGGTGAAGGTCTGTGTAACCCTGCCCATCGCGCTGACAGGCCGTGAAACGGGCACAGCCGAGGCCGGTCCCGCTCCCCGCGGGGTCAGGGCTGGTGGAAGCGCAGCCCCGGGGCATGGCGGCTCCTCCGGCCTCTGCTGCCCCGCTCCCGGGACGCCCGGTCCCCGCCGGGTACCGCGCTCCCCCGGGAGCTGGCAGGGTCGCGCAGCGGGTTGGAGTGGGACGGTTCCCCGTGTTGGTGTCCCACCGATGTCCCCCGTCCCCGAGACATTGGTCCCACCCGTGGGTGAAAGCCCCAGCAGCAGCAGCTCCCCTGGGGGCGGCATGAAGATCTGGGGGTGCCCCAGGCGCAGGGATGCACCCCCTGAGCCCTGGGGTGGGTTCTGCCACCCCCAGCTCCAGCCATGACTGCTGCAAATTAATAAAAAGGAAGAAGTAGTTTTGCATTAATAATTCCCTAACAGACTGATGTTTAAAAGGAAATACATTGCTTAAATCTGCTTGAGAATGGCAGCGAGGCCGGTGACAGTGTCCCTGCAGAGCAAGTGTGTCCTTCCTGCTGCCCGGGTGACAGCAGGTTTTGCTCCCCTCCCCTCTGGGCGCTGCCCCGAGCCTGGGGGGCTCTTTGTGACCCCTTTTTTCCTCTGTATCTGAGGAGTTATGGGGGCAACACTCTTCTCTCAGGGAGTGCTTGCGGTTGTCCCTTCAAACCCCGGCGGGGCCATGGGTGTCCCCTGATGGTCATCTGCTGCCTGAACCTCACTCCTGCCTCATCCTACACCTTGACCTGAACCGCAGAACCTCAACCTGCCGTGGCCTGGCCCAGCACAGCGGGGATGCAGAGGCCGGGGGGGATGGAGCACATGCCAGCACAGCCCAGCTGGGGATTTTGCCCCAAGACCCCTCTCCTTGGACCAGGCGGAGGAGACAGAGCAGCTCCTGAGCCCTTCCTCAGGCCCTTTGCCTTCCCACGGCAAAGCAGCAGGCAAGAGCTAAATGCTGTTTGTTTTTGTTTGGTGCCCAAGTAGAGGATGCTAACGCCGTGAGGAATTCAGGGGTTTGGGCAGGACGAGGTGTATTTCTGTATTTTCAAGACCAGGTTGGAGGGGGCTTGGAGCAACCTGGTCTGGTGGGAGGTATCCCTGCCCAGGGCAGGGGGTGGCACTGGGTGGACTTTAAGGTCCTTTCCAACCCAAACCATTCTGTGATTCTATGAAAATACTGCGGGATTGGAATCTGTCCTTGGTTTGGTGTATTTTGTGAGACAAATGACTGAGGGTGTGCCCTGGTTTCTGGTTAAGAGCTAAACTGAGGGGAAAGGGCAGGGAGATGAATGAGAATCTGTGCAACTGCTGCTGCGGGGATGGGATGGGATGAAACGCGATGGGATGGGATGGGATGGGATGAAACGCGATGGGATGGGATGGGATGGGATGGGACAGAACAGGGGCAGAGGAACCAGCCAGGAGGACGCTGAGCAGCTGGAGGGTGGCATTGGAGCCAGGGGGCTCCCAGGGGTGCCAGCCTGGAGGCAGAGCACCCATGGGTGCCCAGAGCCTCCCAGAGGGGATGAGGGTGAGGGCAGAAACCACGGGCCGTGGGTCAGGCTGGGCTTGCTGCTGCTGCTGGGCAGGAGGGAGGCAGATCACACTTGGTTTTCATCCTCCTTTTCAGAAGATGCATCAGGGTTGTGTCTTGGGGTGACATCTCAGTGATCACGGAGGATTTGGTCACCTTCCCTGCCCAGCTCCAAGAATCCTGTCCCCAAGTGCCATTTCTGGTGAACTTCATCCACACAAACGTCCTTTTGCTTTGTGTCTCCATCAGAGTCATGTTCCTCTAACATTCAAGTCCCCTTTATTCATACGCTGTCTTCTGTTTCATAACAGGCTCGCAGCAAATCGAGAGAGAAAAGTTATAAACACTTGGGAACTTTCTTTTACTCAGTGAACTTCTGGCTTCTTGGGCTTCATAAAAAAATGAGCATCCTGATCCATAATAAAACACAGTGGGGAGAGGTGAAATAAATGGGAATTCAGCTGAGGGCTCGTACGCATCTTCCTCCTGTACGATGTTTCTGACTAGAAAATGCTTCTGGCCCTGCTCGGGCTGCACCATGTGAGGGGGGGGCAGCCCCCAGCACGGCAGCCTGCTCTGGGGGAAAGCTGACAGAAATCGAGTCCGACTGCCAAGTTATGAAACCATGTTTACAAATGGTTTAAATGTTTATAAAAAAAAATTTTGCACCAAGCTCCACGGTGGCCACATCACTTGGGTAACCGTGGCCAAAATCCCTTTTTAAATAGCGTTTTTTGAAAGCTGTTGCCTGGGCTGGCAGCCTGCGGGGCCGGGGGGAGGCAGGACAATGCTCCTGTGCCCAGTGCTGCGGAGCGAGCCCCGGAGGAGCCTGGCATTTCCCACCCCAGAAGTTTTTCCCACAAAATGGTGGGAACCAAGTACTGATTTCCAGAGATGGCAACTGAATTTCTTCTTGTAGTTTTTCTACTTGCTGCATCTCGGCCCTTGTTCCCGGTCAGTGACTCCTGGTCTTATGATGGCAGTGATGGGCTGGCCTCGCTCCAAGAACCAACCGTAAGGGAAAGGTTTATTAAAACACATTTTAATAAATACTAACATATTTTTGCCTTCTTTCTGCCTTTTGATTCTTTCTATCTGCAGCACAGCCTGGGGCCTTTGCTCTTGTTTAACTTTGCATTGGTGCTGGTGTGTTCACGCTGTTGATTCTATGAACCTGAGGGGCTCAGATGTCCTGTGCAGCAGATGAATCATAGAATTATAGAATGGTTTGGGTTGGAAGGGACCTTAAAGCCCATCCAGTGCCACCCCCTGCCCTGGGCAGGGACATCTCCCACCAGAGCAGGTTGCCCCAAGCCCCCTCCAACCTGGCCTTGAACCCCTCCAGGGATGGGGCAGCCACAGCTTCTCTGGACAACCTGGGCCAGGCTCTCACCACCCTCACACCAAAGAAGTTCTTCCTGAAATCTCATCTCAATCTCCCCTCTTTCAGTGTCAAACCGGTCCCCCTCGTCCTGTGGCTCCCCTCCCTGATCCAGAGTCCCTCCCCAGCTTTCCTGGAGCCCCTTCAGGTGTTGGAAGGTTGCCATAAGGTCTCCCCGGAGCCTTCTCTTCTCCAGGCTGAACCCCCCCAACTCTCTCAGCCAGTCTGAGGAAGGAGGGGACGGGATGGCCGCTGCTCTCCCCCAGCAGATTAGTTTTGAGGGAGGTCTCCTTGTCGGTGCTGCTGCCACCTCTCCCGAGGCACTCAGGGGGTGCTGCCATCCCCCTCGCTGCCCCTCAGCTCGGTCACACCGGTGGCAGAGGTTATGATGCTGTGCCCGGGGGTTGTTGTGTCTGCTGATGTGGATTCACAGCCCCTTCGTGTTGCCTGCACTGGCCGAGCTGTAGAAAACAGAGGAGTTTAACCAGGACTTAAGGGAGAGGCAATACCCGGGGGTGGCAGGGGAGGGACGTGCTGGAATATCACGTCTTGGGAGTGTTATTTTTTTCATGTGACTGAATGTGAATTCCAGCGGCGCTTCAGCCCTTACATTTGCTCGCAGAGCCTGAAGAGGGCTGCCGAGCCTAACCCCATCCTGCGGGACCAGGAGGAGCTGGTGGCGATGGGCAGCGCTCCGGGGGACAGGGTCGGGAGAGCAGAACACACCTTCGTGTATGTGTGTCAGAACACACCTTCCTTTTCTCCAAAACCTCTGCTGAAACACTTCCTAAGCACCAGGGGTCTGCCAGTGTGTGTGAAACTCAGATAATGGGCAAATGATGAGGAAGTGCCGGGAAGCGGTGTAACTCTTGGAGAACCTACAGGAACTCCAGCCCAGGAGACCTGGTAGGAAGGAGCTGGTGCCATCACGTCCTGCACCCAAAGGCTCCGGGCGCTGCAGCCGTGGGTGCCCCACGGGCGCTGGTTTCTGTGATTCCGTAATTCTTGGGGTGTGAGTGGTCCCCCCTTGATGCCATCCAACGCAGGCAACCAGGGCTGATTCAGGATAAGGAGAGTGAGGGGTGGCCCCCGCCACAGGCCTGGGGGTCTCCGCAGAGTATCCTCCGCACCAGCCCACAGGGAGCACCCTGAAAATAACAGCGGTGCCACAGATCCGCTCAGTGCTCCTGACCATGGGCCACGATGTGAACTGGGACGGGTCCCAGTCAAGCCGTGGGGGATCCCGGGGCCAGCAGTGGCCATGGCCTGGCCAGGGTCTGAGTGGGGCTGCCGGCCCCCAGGGGCATCCCATCTTCCCCACGGCTTCTACTCCTTCCACCACTGTGCAAACCTCCTGCCAGCCTGCTCCTCCCTTATTGTTGCTCCTCCAAATCGTAGAATCACAGAATGGTTTGGGTTGGAAGGGACCTTAAAGACCATCCAGTGCCACCCCCTGCCCTGGGCAGGGACAC
>JAOXNO010000003.1:23226617-23249618 GCA_028565335.1 Limnodromus scolopaceus | reverse complement strand
GGGTTCAAGGCCAGGTTGGAGGGGGCTTGGAGCAACGTGGTGTGGTGGGAGGTGTCCCTGCCCAGGGCAGAGGGTGGGACTAGATGGGCTTTAAGGTGCCTTCCAACCCGAACCATTGTGTGATTCTATGAGATACGTCACTGGAGGACACCCACTTTGTACCTGCTCACGCCTCCAAGCAGGAAATCACCAATGGCCGTGACGTGCCCTTGCTGTGTGACCAGGAGGATGGGTTTAGTGGTCTCTCGCAGTTGTAGATGCTGTACTGTGTGGTTTGTGAGTTCTTGCAGCAGAGTGGGATTTTGCTGGGATGTCAGCACACTGTTTTGGGGTGTCTGTGGGCATTGTGAAACGGATTCTGGTGCTGTTGGCAGAAATTAAGCCAATAAATCTGCTCACACTGTTGTCCACAAGGCTGCTTCCCGCTCTGCCTCCTGCTCCTGGGCCTTGCCTGTTCTTCTGTCCTGCCAACACCGTGCAGCTCCTTTGCTGAACCTCTTCTGTCCGTTTTTATCTCATTGGCGGGTCTGAATAATCATCGAAACTACTGAGAACTTTTACCAGTTCTTCTGTGTGGCTGGTAGCATGCCCTGACTCATATTGACAGATCCATGTGGGGCTGGCTGTGGTGGAGCTGGTGGCTGGAGGCTGCTCCCAAGCTCTTGGGCCCAACCCGGCTGGTTGGAGTAAGGGGGCAAACGCTTGCCTCCAGTCTTCTTTTGGTTTGTGTTTCTTTCAGGCAAATGGGGCTGAAAAAAGAAACTGGAGGGACCAAAGTGGAGCGTTCTCATGGAAAAAAAAAATAGATGCAGAATACAAAGCACCATTTGTGCTTGAATTTGGGGCATTGAGGGGAAGGACTATAGATGACTTGGTTTTCTTTTTTATGACTGCTATGGATGACTTGGTTTTCTTCAGCTAGAGAAATGCTTTGATTCTATTCTATTGTTAATTAACCACTCTGAGAAAAAAAATACATTTGTAAATCAGGCGGGAGACCACTTCAGGAGTCTGCACTGGCTTCTGCCAAGGCTGGCAGCCTCCTGGTTCTCATGCACAAGGACAAGTGCTCTGGAGACCAACCCAGGGGTTGGTCACTGCTGCGGAGCTGGTGACCCCCCCACTACCAAAACTTTGCCACATACACCCACTACACCCACAAGAAATGCTTGTTCCTCTTCTGGCATGTTCTTGTTCTGGGATGTTCTTGAGGGGTTGTCCCTCCCAGTCTGTCCTTAACTACGGGAATTCAGTGTTGGATGCCTACATTCATGCAGAAGCCCAACAACAGTTCTGTTGATGGAAATACCCAGCAAGTCAAGTGCTATTAGTTGGGAAAAGGGGCACAAATTGGAACTGGTTCATATCTTGGTTAAAGATGACCTGAGGCATTTGAATAGAGTGATCTCTTGGAGAGTTTACTCCCAATTTCATATACAGTGAGGACAGTGGCTTCTGCCCATGAGTAGCTGTAAATGGCCAAACCCTGTTCAAAAGCTTTGTTGTAGTTGGAAAAGTTGACTGCATCTTTTAGAGGCCTGTTTGAGTTTGAGGTCAGTTATTTTTACTTTTCCACTTTGTTCTAGTTAAATATTTTCACTTGCTCTCAGAACAATAGCTCCCACCACAGTGAAGCCTTCGCCCAGTGCAGTAGCTTTTGGTACCTTCTCCTGCGGCAATCCAGGCAGCGCCCAAGGGTCTCATTTCCTTAGTTCAGCTAAATATAGACTTTTGAAGCTCTAGTACAGAGCCTAATCCATACCTTTACTAAGCTTAACAAGCTGAATCCGGTGGCATAAGCAGCTGACCCAGCTTTATGGGTAGAGGAATCCTCCACATTCTCTTATGCGTGCTCTAATCTGCTAGGGTTTGTTTAAATTTTCTGCTGCTTAATCTGGTATTTTGCTGCCAGACTCTGAGGACTGGATTGTTGTGATGATTTTTCCTGTCTGTAAACTTACTCTTCAGTTTTCCATGCTGTCCGCCCAGGGAGACCCAATAATTTGGTATTTTTTCAAGTAACCGTTTAATAAAAAAAAGTCAGCCCAATCTGCAGTTGCTTCTACATGATTCAGAACTAATGTCCTCTTTACCAGCCTGTTCACAGCCTGAACTCATGGAAATTAGAATTTCTGTGGCTTTGCAAAGCTTCTCTCACCCTGTACTCTCTGCTTTGGAGGGAGCAGGGTCCCATACACACGCTGGCAGCTGCAGCAGGATGAAAATATCCACTATGGTTTCTGGCAGAATTGTATTTTGACAAAACAGCTTGGTTGCAGACTCAGTATGGGTTTTGTTGACGCTCTTGTCTAAAAGCAAGTAGATCTGTGCTTTGCACAGTTACACATCACCGTGTGCCTTGGATTCAAACGTGGTTTCAAGCCCAACTTTGTAGGCAGAGAGGGCCATAGTGCATTTTAGCAATTTCTCCTCCTACCCTGAGCGTGCAGGTGTTGACGTGCCCATCCCCACTGAGGCCATGATGAGAGCACCGAGCTCCACAGAGCCAGGGAGATGATTCACAGCAGCAGCGACCTGCAGGGCTTCAAAAAGCCTTGTAGAGATGGCCACGTGTGGCCATGCGTTGTCCTTCCTTTGGCCACACACCTTGTCATCTGCCAGCAACCAGGAGTTCCTTCCTGCGTCTAGACCATCATGTTTAGTAATTACTGGTGTATCCAATTTCTCTAATTGTTTAACTTGGTTGTCATTTTAGACACTGTGGCATTGTCCTAGAGAGCTTGAACACAGTGAGAACGGTTTGAGAGATTCTGTGAGTCTCTTGACAGAGCTGATGCTGATGTCTCCTGTTGCCTTGCCCATGGGAGAGGAGCAGACACCTTCTCCTTTGCTTTCTCTGGGTCAGAGCCAGCACCTAAAAACTCTGAATTCATATGAATTCCTGTGCTAACGGCTGCTTTGCCCTGCTGGTGGGTGTGAGGAGGCCGAACACTGCCATCGGCATGGAAATGGCCTGGCCATGACCCGTGCCCAAGCAGGAGAGGTGTATCAGTGGTTCCTGCTGACTGCAGGACACTGAGGAGGCCTTTCAGGCTGTGAAGTAGAGAAACTCCAAGAGTGCTCTTATTGCAGTGGGATCTAGCCTTGTTTGTGCGGGTAGCTGAGGTGAAGCTCCCGTGGTTGCCCCCCGTGGCTCCTCGTGCCTTGCTGAGCTCTCACGGAGCCATGGCAGGAGGCCGTGTCTCACAGCACCCAGCTGGATCTCTGTTTTCTGTGTGGCAAACGCTCCTTGCAGCCTGGGCCGCTTCCCACCGAGCAAGCGGGAGCGGGATCCTGTTTGCTTTCCCTCCATCGGGAGGAGCAGCACCATTCTGGAGTTCGGCTATTCGTCTGGCTGCTCGGCGCTTCCACTGCGCAACAACGCCTTACCTTGGGCGCTTCATCGCTTTGCCCAGCTCTGCAGTGCCGTCGTTGTGTCTGCGGGCTGCCCTGGGTTTCTGCGTACGTTGTGCCATCCAAAAGAATCTCGGTGGGTGTTCTAAGCAGCTGCCATGGTACAGCCCATCTTCTTGGCAGCCAGGAGTGCTCTGAGCTACGTGTCTTCTCTTCCTCCTCATCTTCCTATATTGTAATAGGGATGGATCCTATAGAAGTCTTGCGCATGGTCTGCCTTGCCAAGATTGGTGCCTAGCAGCTGTCCGTACATGCTCGGTGAAGAAGGTGTGTTTTGTTAATTAGGTTTATGTGGGATGCTGCTTGGAGAACTCTGGGTAGATACAAAATGGTCTTCTTGGGAAAAAAATTTTCTTTGGGACTCTTTGCCACATTTTTATGGAGGTCCACGGTGGTAGTGGGCTTCTGAGGGACACCTTTTGGAGCGCCGCATCAGGAATGTAGGCTCCAGAAATCCAGTCTCACTGTACTGGTGTAAAAATCACCAAGAGCTTTGCTTTGCTGGAGCTGTCAGCAATCAGCATAGCTGCATAATAAAAGCACAGCTTATTGGGGGTTGGTTTTTTTATTATTAATTGCGTGCTTGCATGTTTGGGGGTGGGCTCGAGCCAGTGTAATATTTGCCTTTGTATATTCCAGCTGTGTGGGTGTTGAAGAAGAAGAGGCACCAGATATTGACATCTACCATTGTCCGAATTGTGAGAAAACCCACGGGAAGTCTACTTGTAAGTATACTTGCACAGCTAGTCCTCCGATATGTAGCAGATCCTGCATGTTTAAACAAAAGAGGCTTTTTTTTATTATTATTACAAAAAGACACACCTAAATATCACGTGTCATAAATATTAGAATTCAAACCGTGAGGTGAAAAACGATGTAAGGGGGAGAGAACCGTGGGCTGGATTGTGGAGCTTTGGATGCAGCTCCCTCAGGCAGCGCGTGAGCTGATGTGAGAGACCTCACCTGGGCTTCAGTCCCCAGCACGGAATTAAGAACTCTGAAGGCACTGGGTACCATGGACTAGAAAAGTCCTACAGAGACAGCTAGTTCTGATACAGCAAGCTTTGGAAACTACATGGTGGTTTTTGTTTTTGGACTAGAAGAGTAAGAAATAGTATGTTATGCTTGGCCGGGGTATAAAACTGCAGTGATTTCAGTGGCAGGCAAAATTGTAGGATGCACCGAGGGTGCCAATTCTTGCAGTTCTTTCACAGGAAAAAGTTCTCCTGAGTAAAAGTGACAGCTGATCTCAGTGGGAGTTTTGTCTGGGAAAGAACTCTAGGATGTGTTTGCTTTGGTCAGATGAATTCACAAATTCTTTCTATTATACAATGGAAAAAAAGAAAAGAAAAGAAACCAATCCCTGTAAAAGATGAAATGCTTTACTGGAAAGCCATTTATTGTAAATAAGCAGCAACGATGTGGAGGTTCTCACTGCTTTGCCACCTTACAGCAACACGCAGAGGGAGAGCTCTGTGCTCATCTCCCAGGAGCCGGCCGAACCATAACGTCCCTTTTTTCCTGCCAAACAAGGGATGGCTGGAAACTGACCTCTGTTGTGTTAAAATTCAGTGATTTTAAAAACAAGCAGTTATTTCTGCACTGCCTTAAGAGTTAAAGTTTAGAAGATTTCTAGGGGGAAAGGGGAGGCATCTGAAATGTTCATTTGGGGGGAAAAAATGAGAATATTTTTTCTGCTTTGACTTTTTTCAAAATCAAGTGTGACCTGGAAACCTGAGTGACCCGCAGCTGCTCCTGTCTCCCAGATGCTCTGCTGACAACTTTGGCCCAAGCAGGGCACCACAAATGGGGCAGGCTGGCCAAAAAACCCTTGGGAGGCTCCTTCCGAAAGACTTAACAAAATCAAGATGTCCCTACAAAATGTTTTGATTTAAATGAGTCAGCCTTCCTGATGTTTTGTTGGAAGATTTCTGGCAAACCCGCTGGAAATGGGTCAAACAAATAACCACAAATCATCTTCAAGTGACCAATGTGATATTGGAATGGGTTGTGTGGAAGAGGGGGGTGTGACTGCAGATACTCCCTGGCTGTTGCTGACCCAGTAGAGAAGCAGCAGCACGGGATTTCTCACCTCTGTGAGTTTTCTGTAACATCGAGATGTGTCTGATGCTTTGATTTCTTTCACTTTGCTTTGAATTATGAATGATGAAAGGCACCTACTTTTCAGAGCGAGAGGAAAAAAAGCGGAAGCAGCGAAAGTCTATAATCATGAATCAAATATCAATTCTCTAAAAACTGTGATGCATAATCTTAGAATTCAAGAGATGGCAGTTTCAATAAAAAGATTACAAGTTTAATATACCAATTAAGAGGAGGAGAGTTGGATCGACAACAATCTTCTGGTGCTTTGAGAAGGTTTTTTGCTATCCAATTCTTTTTATCCAAACAAAAATCCGCCTTAGCAGCAGGTCCCTCAGTCTGCATCGTGCAGAAGGTGCTGCTGGAGTGCTGTGGCTGGTTCTGGTCTTATCAATGTCTGAGGTTATCAGCGTGGCAGGAAAAAAAATATTACATAATTCTACAGTACGGCAACACGACTTTCTTTTCTCCCTTTGAATGCAATGCAGAAAGTTTGATGACGAACAAGACCAGCCACCAAAGGAGTCGAGCGTAAAAGTTCTGGGAACGTTTAAACGTTAGTTATCGATAACCCTACCTTGAGTTTGGGCGAAGTGCAAGGATTGCGGGGTCCCCAGCCGTGTAGCCATTTTCCCCATTAACCCATAGAATTGTGGATCCTGTTGAAAAATGAGGCTGTTGTCCTGCAGCCCCTCCTTGCGGAGCGCAATGGGCCGGGAAAGTTAAAGGAGCGATTAAAGGGAGGCAGGAACAGCTTGGCTTCGTGCAGTCATTCCGTCAGGCGTTGGCGTGCAGGCGTCCTGCTGCGCGGCGCTGGGGCTGCCGGGACACGGGCGCTTTCGTTTGGTTTATTAACTGTTACAATATGCACTTAAATGCGTTATCTAGCACTATCAATTTGGAAATAAATGAGTAAGTGTTGTCCCAGAGCCAGTAGTTCGCTGGCGGGATTTAATTATCGCAAGATTAGCGAAGGGAAACACAGACACCAATTGTCTGTTATGCAACGCGTCTGGATTTAAAAATATATGTGTATTTCTGGAGCGCGCATTCCCCAATATATGTTTTCCAGATGTCAAATTTAAAAATAATTTTCTTCTTCTTACATTTTTCCACTTTACCAATGTGGCTTAGTGGCTACTATTTCAGAAGATTGCTTCCTGTCACATGACATTTTAAGCCATTTCGGTTTAATGAAATTTGTAGGGACTCCTCTTTGGGAAAAATATATACACATTCACACCAAATTTTCTGACATCATTTAAATAAAATGTCAGTGCTTTGTTTAGGCAGACTTGACTCATTTTCATAACATGATCTGAAATGTTCGGTTTGATTGCTGTCTCATTTGCAGCAGGGAAAATCAGGAGAAATTCTTTGGAATCAGTGAAGTTACATAAATGCAGGCAAACCAAAGTCAGGCTGAAACTGTTTTTAAGTAGTTACAAACTTTAATATAAATCAGTAGAGAACTAACATGGTGCTTCTAGTTATCCCTTCTTCACAAATACACTTGAAATAATATAAGTATACCCTTGAAGTCTAGAATTATTCATTTTGAGATACAGTTTTCATAAAAATACATTTCCTTTTTCCTCCAGAGGGTTTTCTATAGAAGGGGCGGGTTATACTTTCCAACCGTCAAATTTGGATCAGAAAGTTCTACAAAAAAAGAAATCTGTAATCAGTTAAGAAAAAGTGGCCTTTCCAGCCAGAGCTGGTATTTGTAGCCCGTGTTAATGGGCCTTTAATTCTTGCTGTGGTGTTCATGGTAAAGATGATACATAAAGAGAATGGCTGAAAATGGGCCAAATGTGGATTGTTTCATGTATTATAACAGACTACAGCAGCCTGCTTGCTGCCACCAGGAGATGGCACCTCCTGGGAGCGTGCTGGTGGTGGAGGTGTCTTTGTGGCCTCTGGAGGAGAGGTGGGTGGGAGGGGTGGATGGATGGGAGAGGTGGATGTGGGAGGTGGATGGGAGCTGGATGGATGGGAGAGGTGGATGTAGGAGAGGTTGGTGGGAGAGGTGGATGGATGGGAGAGGTGGATGGATGGGAGAGGTGGATGGGAGAGCTGGATGTTTGCCAGCACTCAGTGCCAAGGGAGATAACTCCCTGGTGCTTTTTGAAGAAGCAGGGAATTTTGTAATCCGGCGCTGACTTGCCGCATTTATTTCTCAATGCTCTGTGCTCTCTGAAATATAATAAAAGCACATGCTAATATGAAAAGCTCTTTCATTTTCATGGTGGCAAGCGACACCTGTGTCACTGGGACTTGTGCGAAGAGTCCCAGCGTTGGTTCTGAGAGGGGGAGGAGGCAGCCGTTGGAAAGGGAAGGAGAGAAGGAAGGTTTGGCATTCATGTAGGACTTGTTTCCTTTGTTACCAGGAGCATTGAATTAATACACTAAGCCTGAGAGTCATTAAGATAAAGAACTAGCAGCTTTAATGAATATATCCAGCTAGGCTGGAGAGCTGCATGGAACTAATAAAACCAACATGCTTTGTGCAAAACCTGGGATGGATTTGTTGGGAGATATCTTTACTTGAGTTATTCCAGGGCTGTGGTCAGGAAAACAAAGTTAGCTTTTTCCGAACCTCCTGTCTTGTAGCTGTGGCCTCTGGATTCCTTTCTTAGTGAAAAAGTACATGGTTCTGTGTGTATGTGCATGTGCGAAGAGCGAGGAAAGAGTGCAGTCTGTGCGTGGTTACTGGGGAGCCTGGTTCCTCCCCTAGCTGTTTTGAACAGTAAGAAAAGCCCGAGATCTTGATTTTGGGCTAAAATACTGAGTTTCATTATTGAAAACAAGGGCAAGAAAGTTGTGACGTTTGAAAATTGTACTAACGGAGGCTTGAGATGGTATGAATATGCACTTAGGACAAAACCAATTTACTACCAAAATGAGCATGTCCAGACAGGCTGTGGAAGCAGGAACAGCTGAGAGAGATAGTGCTGACTAAGGGAAAAAGCTGGACCAGTTTTTCTTGCTCTGTGTTATCTGGCTGTCTAAGAGGCAAGGCAGAACTGCATTGACATTTCACTTACTTATTTGTGCTTATTCCAGCTGCCCCTTTTTCCATGATGAACTTGCCTGTGTCTCACGCGCTGAAGCACAGTCGAGGGGCCTTCAGTTTGCTGTCATCAATTTAGGGCCTGAGCCTGGCTTGCCTTTCAAAACCCAGGAATAAGAGGAGTTCTAAAAATTGCATTTGTGCCCTTGCATCTTTTTTTTTTTCTTTCTTTCTTTTTCCTTTTATGTGCATGGTGTGCAGGGCATCATTCAAAGCCCATCAAAATTGATGTCAAATCTGCCGCTGCTGGACACATTTGTAGACTAAGGTAATTCATGACAAGTATATTCCTAAAGATCTATACTGAGAAGGCAGAAAAGTGGCTTTCTGAGAGTTTTATGATAAGGATTAAGTGTGTGGTCTGGCAAGTACAAAACGTCCAGAGCCTGTGTTTGCATGAAGCCTGCGGTAGCTGTGCAGCTCAGTAATTATCCGTCTGGTTGCCCTTATGTTACAAAATGAACACTGTTCAGTCTGTAATAGATCTTCAGGCTACAGTATAATTGTCTAATGGTGAATTGAGAGCAATATTAAAATTTGCAGTGCAGCATAGTAGGGGTTCCCTCTTCTCTGCTTGCCTAAGAAATGAAATGAAGATTTGTCCTTCCTTCAAACGTCTGAATAATTACTTTCTGCTTAACATGTGGTACTGTCCAATTCATTCTTTTTCAGTGAAAAAGAAAAGAAATTGGCATAAACACGATACTGGACAGACGACAGAGGTTAAACCTGTACAGAACGGGAGCCAAGTCTTCATAAAGGAGCTTCGAAGTCGTACTTTTCCGAGGTGGGTTGTTCAGCCGCACACACGGCCGGGGCTGTTGGGGTGAAGCCTGCAGGGACAGTTTCCTGTGAAGCTGATGGTGATCCCAACTGAAAGCATGATATAGTACAGAGCGATGAAGTTTAAATGAGTGCTGTTTCATTGCAGATATCCCGGGCTCTTCCCTTTTTTATATTTGTGAAGCCATATTAAAATCTGCTCTTGATTGAGCCTGGTTCCTGTGGATTTCCATAGAAGCTGGTATTTGTGAAGACAGGAACAAGAGTGCACTTGGCCCCTACAACATTTGCTTGCATAAGAAACGAGCCAATTTATTGCATAGAATTATCCAGTTCTCAAAAATACTAATGGTTTTGCTGAAGTCTGTCTCCATCTTGAAAAGAAGAACAATGGCATCCTCAGTTGCTACAGTGACAAAGGCCCTCTTATTTGGGGTAATGAATAGTGCTAATTGTTAGGTGACATGTTCCACACTTTATTAGGCTGCTTCACAGCCATTTGTAAGAGTGATGATTTTCTTCTGGTTTTTTAATGTAGGCCTTAGCCAAATAAATCTTTAATTATTAATGACTAATTATTTTAGAAGAATCCTCGGAGACTGGTAAAGTGTACTTGGTAAACACAAAACTTCTCCCTTTTTTACGGAGAATTTGATTTCACATTTTATTTCAGATACTGGTCTTAGGCTGCTTAACGCAAAGGCTGAAAATACCTCTGCAAAGTTTGCAGCACTTAGAGATGTGTTTCACTGAACTCGAGACCCAGTATTTTTACTCGCTTGACTATTGTTATTTGGGCCTGCTGGATTTTTGCCTTAGTATTTATTTTTTTTTTAGTATACAGAGCAATTTGACAGGTTGCAAAGCTGATCTCTTAATCAAGGTTTAAGGCCTTGGCAGAATGATTTCAGTAACCTGGGATGGTCTCTGAGGTTGTGTTCATGGATGCAATGGCTTTGAGTCACTCCCAAATTGTTAAAAAAATATGCATCCCCAGGTTTTTTGTTTGTTTCTCACATAAATGTGCACCTAAGAAAATCAAAAGTTACTGAGAAAGGTTTGCAGCCCAAAGGAACGCCTGCGAGATTCAGGCCTCTGACATCTACGCTTGCACTGTTAGTAAAACAGAGTCTCGTTGAGAACTTTTCCCTTCTGAAGAAAATGAATGAAATCTGCAGGTGTTCACAGAACAAAACCCAACGCTCTTCAGTCAGAATGTGATGAACAGAAAAAGGGGGTCTCAGTTCAGAGATGGACACATCTTTGCTGATTCCCAGCACACGACAGGGAATTATAACCCATGGTTAATCCCTCGGTGAGGCTTGGATCAAAAGGAACAGTGGAGAGAGCAAAAAGGCAAAAAACGTAATTCATGTCATTCCACTCCTGAATGTTTAATACCAAAATAGCATTAGAGTAGCAATAGGAATAGTAATAATTAAACTGATGGGTCTGGTACTACAGTGTAGGTGCCAGACTCTCCCTTTTGGCACGATTGTTACTAGATGCCCTGGGACTGATCTCTCGTTATGACTATGTGTATGTTGTTGGAGCACGTATAGAAGCAAATCAAACTTGAACAAGTACGTGAGATATATATGGGCACTGTAGAGTAAGTGCAGAGCTTTAGTGTTGAATCATCATTAGCTTCTTGCTCCTAAAAATCTCCAGCCTTGTTCTTTGCATATTGCTGGCGTACGGTACCGGTGCTTACATAAATGAGGAACGCTCCTTTTAATTAATTATTAATTAAATTTGCCTCCTGACCAGCCATTGCTGATGCACTGTGGCTGGGGTGACGCAGAAATAAACTGGGTTTCTACAGCTGATCCCTCTCCTTGCGTCCCACCATCTTGTTCTCTGGGGTTGAAGCCCCGCCGGGGCAACCTGTGCGGGCCATGGGGCAGGGTGTCCCTGCATGGCAGGGCCGCCGGAGGAGCCCCCCCAATGACGGGTGTCAGGGCCGCTGGAGGAGCCCCCCCAACGATGGGTGTCAGGGCCGCCGGAGGAGCCCCCACAGCGATGGTTGTCAGAGGCTCTGCCGCAGGTTGGGCTTCACCGTAGTGGCGCCCACAGCCTCCTCCCTTTTCCTGCCACTTTTTGGGGCCACATGAAGACATGAGCTGTAGTTCGGAACTGCTGCAGGAGAGGGCAGTCATGTATTAGCCTTACCCATACTGGGAGGTAGTGCTTTTTGGGGTGAACACTCAAGGTTTTGCTGTTTCCCCCCACTGGCAGCTATGACCCGGCCGGATGGTTTTCAGAGCCCAGCCAACAAACTACACACAATGGCAGGGCGTTTTGGGACTGATAGTCGTTCATATCCAGTCACTTCTCACTCCAAATTCAAAGTGTTTTGCTCTTGAAAAGATCTAGAAATCAGATTTGAACTTCCCTTGCGAGTTGTGGGTGCAAATAGTCTGGTGAAGCTGCCCTTTCCTTCCTCCCTCTGACGCCCTCCCAGCGACTCCAAAATGATTTGCAGAATACTAGCTGAGCAATTTATTTGACTACTTAAAAATTATTTGCAAAGTATTTCCTGGACCATTTATTTGAGATTATGTAACATTTTTAATCTTGCCTTCTTTAGAGTGGAACATTCAACACTAATTTCTTTAACATTGATCGCTGGTAATTCGACAGATCCCTATAGTGGAGGAAAATGATCTTTCTCCGTCAGATGTTATTTTAGGAGTTTCCAGTAGTTGGTGCATGAGGCTTGAATGAATCGATTCCGGGTGATCTTAATGTGCCCTGCGTGCTTTGCAATATATGGCCTCTTGTCTTTTGTCTTATGCACCTAATTTGCATATAATTGCTTATTCATAATTTTTTACTTTCACTAGTGAAGTGCAGAAGGTGCCATACTGTGTGGAAGCGCCTCACCGTTGAATCTCTGCTTACTTTTTCAGTGCTGAAGATATAGTCGTGAAAGTGCCAGGCAGCCAACTAACAACAGAGTATTTGGAGGAAAATGGCTTTGCAGAGCCCATCCTCGTCCCAAAGAAGGACGGCCTGGGCTTGTCCGTACCCGCACCCACCTTCTACGTCAGCGATGTTGAAAACTACGTTGGTGGGTATCTGGTGGTGTCCTGTTTGGAGTTCAGCTGCTTTTAAAATCTACATATATATATAATTTGTATAAAATAATGTAAAATATATTGTAAAGTATTGTCTATGTCTTCAGCTACGCTGTCTTCAATATTTGTTATGTAGTGGCAGCTTGTAATTAGCAATTCGTTCGTGGTTCTTGTACCAACTTGCATATCCTCCAGTGAGCCTGAGCCATGGTGTGCTGTACTCCGTAGCACTGCATGGAAGGAAATAGTCACGGTAGTATCAAAAAACTGTGTCTTAGGCCAGGTCTTAATTGATTGCTGCCATCTCGCTTTGTGTTGAAGGAATTGCTAGACTGACACTCCCACTCTGCAAAGGCACTGCACTTTTTAACACTGCTGTCAGAGAGAGCTGTTTTAATTGCTGCAGGTTTTTTGGGTGCATTTTGGCATCGTCCTGTCTCTCACCTGAGCAGGATATTGTACTGCATCTTCTCACAAGTCATCAGGTCGTCCCACCTTGGAAGACACACCTTGGCCAGGAGCTATGGAAGTGCTCTGAAGTTGCTTGTCTTGTCTCCGCATCCTTCTTCCTTCAGCAAGTGTGATCTTGTCTCCTGTCTTCTCTCACTCTGTCCCTCCTCTGTGTCACTTTCTGTCTGATTCTCTCTCCTTCCATCATCCTTCTGGCAAGGCATCATCCTTTTGGAGCCATGACTCTAGCCCTGTGTTTCATGGTCCCTGTATCTCCTTATATATTCTGCTAGCCACCCCCTCCTGCACTCTCCTTACCAGCCCATTGACCTGCTCCCCATACTGGAGGGCACTGTCACCAGCCACTGGTGTTCCTGACTGCATCTATTGCTTCTGCGGTGATTGTATACAGTGAGATAACCCTGAATAAAGGAGAACTCAAGACTCCTAATTTTATTGTTCTCTCTATCCCATTGCTTCTACAGGAAACATATTTTCCTTGCCCATCTGCTACACTTAGCAGATTTTCTGGTATGACCTAGGTGCTCCTTAGGCATCTGCTGGCTTTCTCTCACCCTTCAGCTGAAATAATCCACCCTCCCAACAAAACAGTTAGTGAAAAGCTGGAGGGAAGAACGCGGGTTGTTTAATCTGGAGCTGGCACCAGATTTGAAAGTGAACGGAACAAATAGGCGCTGGTCTAACCTCCATGGGGTTAGTTCACTTGAAGAGGATTTCCCAGGCAGGGATTTATCTCGCTGTTTTGTAGTTTATTACATTGGACCTAGAATGTCTTTTAGAAACAATCTAAAGTAAGTAGCAGAGGACAAAACGGCACAACCGAGGCTGCCAAATACATCATTACTGTTCTGGCATCTCATGAAAAAACAAATTGATTTTTTTTCCTCTCCTAATGTGAAAAAAGCTATGAATGAAGCGCTGAGAGAGGAAAAATAAGGCCAATTAAAATTGGAGGGAAGAAAGACTGGAGAGGTGCTTTTCTTGCGGGAAGGATAAGAGAGTGTGCTCAGAAATGGGCGCTCTTTAAAGCTCTGACTTTCTCCATGTGTTCTCTGATGTGCCCGGTGTTAAATTCCACTAATTGTCTAATGCCATTAGTATTAACACTGGAAATTTGTATCCAACAAGGTCTGTCAGAGGAAATGCACAAGTAGTAGCACTTATTCTCTGCACTCTAATACAGAGGGGATGGAATTTTGATAGGTGTAATTCTGGATACAATAGCAATAAATCATGGTTTTTGTGGCACACCTGAAATGTCACCTTAAAAATGGGAATTTTCCTGCAAAACTCCTCCTCGATTATAGATTTTGTAAGCAAAAATTTAGAATAGAGCATAAGGGAAGTTCCAGTTTCGGAAAATCAGTTTGACAAGACACCCTCTTTGGTATTTCACTGTCTGCAATCATGGGACTTCTGCAGCATGGTTGGTAGGGCGTATGCTGTGGATATACAGGTATTTGCATACGATTTTCACCATGCAAATAAAATCCAGAATGAAATTAATAGATTAAAAATAACATTAATCCTTTAAAGGTAAAAACTACAGAAATAATTATGTCAGGGGCACGAATACAAAAGCACCATTTATGTATATACACATCTTTTATACACATATGTATATGTGTAAACATGCATAAACAAGAGGGAATATACAAAAGCTAAGAAGATCAGAAAATTTAAAGATTGAGATGTTTCTCAAAATGTTAAAGTCACCCCCAAGCATAGAAAATGGGGCGAGCCTGGCTGCCCTTCAGTCTCTCTTTTTCATTGAATTAAATTTTAGGACCAGAGAGGAGCGTTGATGTCACCGATGTCACCAAACAGAAAGACTGCAAGATGAAGCTCAAGGAGTTTGTGGATTACTACTACAGTACGAACAGGAAAAGGGTCCTCAATGTGACCAACCTGGAGTTCTCAGACACGAGGTACGAGTCCAGCCTGCGGCACCGCGTGGTGGCTGGGACACGTGGCTGGGGGGGTTCAAACAGCCTCTGGCCTCCCCGCTGGTTCTCGCTTCAGGAGGTTCTGCTTTAACCACGGGGTGGTGGCTTCTCGTAGCTCCGAGTCTCCACTCCATCCTCCGCGCGCGGCCAGGTCAGGGAAAGCACAGAAATGAAAGTGCTCTTTGCTGTACGAGGAGAATAGTAGGTAGCAGACTAAATGTCCTGGTAATTCACATCGGCATTTCATCAGCAGGCACGTGCTGTCAGCATTCACAGATCAGAACTGTAGATTTTGGCACCTTTCTGTTTTATTTTAACTCCAGTAGTATAGGTATATTTAATTCATTGCAGCTAGATACCAGGGATTTGTAACTGGAGCATCACTTGACGCTCCAGGAGTGAATTCTCTGCCCTGTCCTGGTAGTGAATGGTAACGTAGCGTGTTCCTGGTGTGATCTGAGGTACTTGTTTCCAGCCTGGCATACACTGGTAAGACCAAAGAAAGGAGGACAGAAATGACCAGAGAGATGTGATAAAACTGTATATGGGTTCCTGGGAGAACACAGACGTAAGGGGTCTTATGTTTTAATATTCTGTGTTATTTTTCTGGTAAGATTGGAATCCTGATGGATATAAGGCAGCAACAGCCCTTCCTCCAGCTTAATGTGATCTTTAAACATGGTGATCTCCTTGGAGCATTCTTTTTTAAAATGGGTTTTAGAGCAGTGAGCATCCTACTCGTCCAGCACAGGTTTGAGTACATCATATATTGCTTTCTGAAATCCTCCATTTAAAGTAGCAGAGAGTAAGTTGATGAGGTGTGCCTCTAGGTCTAGTGTCACATGTCACTGGATGGACTTGGACGAGGGTTAAGTTTGAAATGTCTGTAATACTGTAATCCTGGACCATGCATCGTAGTTTTAGTTTCAGTGCTTTTGCGAGTTAACTTGTCATCTGTCTGACAGCAGCTCAGAACTGGAGCGGTGCTGACGTCTCCGCGGAAAGCTGGGGGGTGTGACGGTGCAGAGCAGCTGGGAGTTTCGTACTGAGGTGCCTTAGTGATGCCGAGGGCCACGGGTGATGGTGCTGGCTACGTGGGTATCGCCCATCCTCACGGGCAGGGAGCCTGCGATTCTCCTCAGGGCTGATATGATATGTTTCGTATACAGGATAATTAGCTGATGTTTATGCCTGTGCGTTGAGTTACTGCTTTGTGCTTTATATAGCTGTATTCAGCACCTGAGCTGTGCTTTTATTGCAGAAGTAGGCAGATGGATCTATAATCCGTGGAACTTCATGCGACACTGCGGATCATTTCCACAGTTCTTGTAGTCCTTCTGGGCAGCTCATACTTCTAGAGAAGTCAGAGAAGGAGAAGATTCCTTTATATACAAACACTACACAGAAGATGATGAGTGTCAACATAAAAATAAAGAATGGTTGTTTGGGGGAGCATTCCATTTTAGCAGAAAGGCTTAATGTAGCCTTAAAAAAGGCGGCTGATGAATAATTACTAGCTTATTTTTTTTAAAGCCATTACCTTTAGCCCTGCAGTTAGTGTTTTAGTACTGTGCACCCATTTCTGCAGAAAGCATCTCTAGTAATTACAGGCTTCAAAGATTACCAGTATCTTCAGTTGAGATTTTTTTAGCTTTCTGTCATTATCCCTGAATAACGGGAGGTCTTTTGTTCTGAAGGACTGCTGGAGCTGTCACTCACGTGCTGCTAATTTAGACATTAACTAGCAAATATTTTATTTCTTAACATAGACAGTGACACTTTAATTGAATGCAGTGCTCCATCTTTCCCTGCCATTTTAAAGGGAGCTATTGTTATCGGTGTTTGACAGTGAGCATAAATGACACATGGGAGCGTTTAATTTTAGTTTGAAGTGCAGATACTCTCACTGACGTGGTATTTTAGAGTGTCCAACAGTGAACCTCCACCCCCTGCAAGTGTTAGTCCAAATTCTGGATGATTTAAATATAAAATTTAGCACGTTCTGGGATGAAACACTTTTAATACCTGGTTATCATGCCACTACATTGTCTTAGCTGACATTTATCGTATCTATTATATATGTAATATAGAAATCATATATAAATAAATATATGCAATGTAAATATATGCTGAACAGAAATATATTCATTTGTATAAATTATATAAATAAATATTATACATGTTTTATTTTAATGTATTCACATTATCAATCCAAATTAGACTTTTTCCTTCTTCTGAGCTTTTAATGTAATTTAGTCAGTCTGAATAAAAAGATCACTGTGATTCTCAGCACCAGCTCAGGACTTATTTAGTCCTTATATGATTGTTATTAGGGTTTTTAATACTAAGGTTGACTTGCAAGTGTTTAAGATTTGCCAGAGCATTTCTGTAGGAGAGCACACATTTTGCTTTCCCTTCTGAAGGGGGCTGGAGAAGTGGCTGTGATTGATAACAGCGCTGCTGGTAACAGCCTGCGTGGCAAGAGGCAGGGACTGGAAAAATACAAACAGCATATGCTTAGTCATAAATACTGCTGCTGAAAGAAGCCAAAGGATCATTGCTATGTCATCATACTTAAAAAGTCTTAAATTTCTATCTCTAAACAGTCTTCACAATTTTTTTGAATGAAGGGCAGTTCCGCTGACACATAAGGAGCTGCTTCAGCTTGTCACGCGAGCGCGAGAGTCACACCCCGCTTGTTCTGCCAAGGTCCTTGTGCTGTCTTTTTATTAAAAAGTTGCCTGTTTGTTTTCCATTCTCCCTGTAAAGGATGTCCAGTTTTGTTGAGCCTCCAGATATAGTTAAGAAGTTGTCCTGGGTGGAAAACTATTGGCCTGATGATGCTCTTCTGGCCAAGCCCAAAGTCACCAAGTACTGCCTGATCTGCGTGAAGGACAGCTACACGGATTTCCACATAGATTCGGGGGGGGCTTCCGCGTGGTACCATGTGCTGAAGGTAAGGGGTCATGTTTTTGTGGTGTATCTAGTAAGGAACTAAATTTTACATACAAAGGTCATCCTAAAATTCTCTCAGAAATTCAGGTCTTGGGGTTTTTTCCCCCATGGTTCTGTTGTATCTGTAAGAAATACACAGAGCCATAAGGTGCCCTCTCAGCAGTGCCGGGGTCTGCTGAGCGAGGAAGTTGTCTCTGTGCTTTCACTGTATTTGCGTTTTAATATTTGTTTAGTGCCTTCTGTACTTATGTCACCTGTGACCTGAAAGAAGATATTATGTCCTGCTTTTGCAGGATAATGGGATCTGTAAGCTTTTTGCAACATCAGTCCCACAGATCTGAGCAAAGGTGGTCAGCTGGCGATTTAATTATTTCATCCATTCTGTACAAAGCCAACAAGTAAATTTTATTTCAATAGTGTTAAAATATGTAGCGCTATATATTTCTTCAGATGAATGTGCATGTGTGTGCATGAATCTGTGCCAGTGCAGCAGTGCTTGGTTTGGCTGCTTGTTGCTAATTTTATGTTTTCGAATTCAGGGAGAAAAGATATTTTATCTCATCAAACCAGCCTCTGCAAATATTTCTCTTTATGAACGCTGGCAATCAGCAGCAAACCACAGTGAGATGTTTTTTGCAGACCAAGTAGATAAGTGTTACAAGTGCACGGTTAAACAAGGACAGACCCTCTTCATTCCATCAGGTGAGTGGGGTGATGCAGGTGAGGTTTCCTGCTCGTTTTAGAGCTGCTGAGATAGCATGTCCAAAATGCCAGAGGGATGTGATTTGACCACTTTCTCTGACAAAGTGTGAAGTCTAATTCTCAGCAGAAGTATAATTTCATATACTTACAAAAAAAAAAAATCAGAACTTTTGCTGCTTTCTATTGGTATTTTAGCACCCTTTTGAAAATACAACTAATAGGTAGACTGTTCCACTCCTGGTCTAGCTGGGTTGCAGGAGCTCATGAGTTCTTTCTCTGTATCCAGCCATGACAAAGACGCTTTTTGCCATCTGACAAAGAATTCACATTGAATTACTTGCTGACCATGACTCCCCACAAAATCCTTTTCACGGTCATTGATTCCCCGTGACACTGAGGAACTGTAGGGGCCTGCACGAGTGTGAGTGTGCATTTATAGTTTCACATGAGGCTGAAGACCTGGGTCTCACAGGTTTTTATGGATTACTTGATAGACTCGGGCTTTCATTGCATTAGGGATGGTGGATTTTGTTTTACTCAGTTTCTGGGAGGATTTTCATAAGTATGGGAAGTTGATCAGCAGATAGTGCAGGGTTTTAAGGAATGCAGTTCTGCTCCTGCCCCTGTTCCTCATCTTCCTCTCACTGTGAACAACTATTTCTTCATTTGCATTGCTGTTTCCAGCACGCCCTGTTACCTGTTGTTACCTGAAAATCCCTGAGAGGGATTTTCTCTCCCTCTATGTGCCTTTAAACAACGCACTGCCCACTCGATCCACAATCTGAGTTGAGCCTTCCAGGCAGTGTGAGTAAGTAACAGCAGTGGGACTTGTGGAGGCAGCATCCAGTAGTGCCATTCTTCTGTGTGTGAGTGTAATCCTTGCACAGAATGTTTACACGCTTGCATTTTACTTTGACTGTAAAAAGTGGAAAGTAGGTACTGCTCTCATGACCATATGTGGAACAGATGGTGGGATAAACACCAAGCAATTTATAGAGATTCACTAATTCAAGTAGATTTTTGTATGAAGATAAGTGTTTGGAGAACACCTGTTCCTGGCACTACAGTAAAGTCAGTGTCAGGAGCTGTCACAGATTTTATGGTGATGAGAAAGCAGGTACTATCATGTAGCTGCTGCTGCTGCTGCTTTTCACAGAAACAAGAAAGTAATGTCAGCAGGAGTAGTATGTCCCCTTTCACTGTCTGCCATGCTGAAGGTAGCCCTGGGGCTGGGAGCCAGAGGTGCCTCATGCCTTCCCAGGCTGGGCCTTCACTGTGCAAAACAAGGGGCCAGACCCAGCTTCGGTTCTGGTGCTGACCTGGGCTGAAGAGCTGTATCGGTACCCAGGAGGTAAGTTGTTAAGTGAAGTACAAAGGTCATGTTGTGAATAAAGTCTCTGTTACTGCCATTCCAGTTTTTGTCCTCAGGACTCTTCTCTTTCTCTTTTAGGTTGGATTTATGCAACTCTAACGCCTGTCGACTGCCTGGCCTTCGCAGGACATTTTCTACATAGTCTAAGTGTTGAAATGCAGATGAGGTAATCTGTCTTTAAAATCTAAAGTTAGGAGAGGCTCAGCTTTTAATAAATTGGCCATCCTCTCTCCTGTTAATTACCCTGCATTTGCAGTGACGTTGATGCAGCTCTATTGGGCAATTTTAGAGAGTGTACCCACGTTTGGCCCATTCCACCATGTTCTCCCGTGCTGACCTATCTCAAGCTGGCTTTACACCTACTGCATAGCGCGTGGAAGGATCTGTGGGGTGCTTGGGTTAATGTGGCTAAGTCCTGAAGAAAGAACTGTTAAAAACTCTCAGTTTTACCCTAGAATATGCCATTCACCTTCTGGATGAGCCCTCATCTGCTCAGCTGGGTTCTTTGCCCAGTGTAAGGCAATACAAGTAGTTCTTTACTGATGCTGGGCAAATAATGCAATAAAACTATCTTACATCTGTATTGCAGGGTTTCTTACTAGTGTTATTTTGGTGTTTTGCTTTTGGTCTAATGCCAGAATACGTAGTAGCAGCACAAAGAAGCGAAGCACTGAAAAGTGAACCTCATTTACGAGCGGTGCTTGTCACTGTGTGACACACTGGTGACCTGCTATGCTTTAAGTTCATGTGGCTTTGTATTGCAGGGCGTATGAAGTAGAAAGACGATTGAAAATTGTCAGTCTGACCCAGTTTCCAAACTTCGAAACTGCGTGTTGGTATATGGGAAAGCATCTACTAGAGACATTCAGAGGTAAAACTGCAGTTCTTTGCCTACTTTAATTGCTTAGCTTTGGGGGCCTGAAAATAGTTGCTCTTAATTTCTGCTGATGTGTCACGTAGAAGATGGACAGGTGGCCAAAATATGTTTTGTTAGTATTTGAAAACTACTGTTAACGTACCAGCAGAACGTGCTGGTCTGGCCCAGCTCTCCCCTTAATTTCCTGCCATCTCTCTCTAGGAAGCACCTTATCTGTCCCTCTTGCCTATGCCTGAGGGAAGGTTTCATCTTCTTTATAAAATGTATTTAAGTTGCCTCAGAGGCAAATAATGTCGTAACATTTCTCTTGGTTTTTGGTTGCCTGTCAAGTCTGGATTCATTCCCTGTTTTAACCTGATGAACTCTGTCAGCTTGAGGCACAGAGTAGCCCTTCCTTCTCCCATCATTCTCCTCATCCTGCTCGAAGTACCTGAGCAGGTCACACATACAGGGGGCCACGGGAACACCAGAGATGTGGCCAGTGGGAGCACTGAGAATTAAAGGAATTAAAGCAAAGTTTTCTGTGAAATTCAAAATCTTCCAGATCAGATTCCTTCAGAGCTGATCCAAACATCCGTGTGTGTATGTTCTTTACAGATTCGGTCTCACTTTCCTCTTTGCCGCTATTTCAGCTATTATGGAATGTGTCGAGAGGCACCCACCAGATCCTTTTATAATGAGAAAAATGTATCTAATTAATAAGCCTGGTGAGGGGTGCCTCTGAGTGTCACCTGGAAGGGGCCCCTTGTGACTGGTTCTGAACAGAAACTGGAATGAGGGGAAGAGTTTAGGTCAGTTGTACTCGTGCAGAAATGTGAAATGCTTTGCCCAGGACAACCTTTGTTTCCACATATTGGTACTTGCTTTTTCAGTCAGACTAAAAGAACCGCTGATGGTACCTTTTTATTCCCACAGCCTAGGATGTATGCACGTGGAAGCTAGCTTGAGTATGGGACCAAGAAAGGAAGCGAAGGATTGCCAGTCTAGACATAACTTACAGCAGCACAGTGTAGGAAGGCTGAGTTGGATTGATGACACAGTAAATATACTCCTTATTACCATCAAGTTATAATAGGGATTAATTTGTGGTGACCGACAGTTAAACTTTTTCAAATTAAAGACTTTATGTAGAACAACGTTAGCAGCGTTTGAATAGTGTTGCTTTTTCCCTCTACTTAGGCTTGCATAAAGCTGGGCAACAACCTCCCGCTCATTTACTCCAGGGAGCAAAAATTCTCAACGGTGCTTTCAGGTCATGGACTAAAAAACAGGTAGGAGAACCAGCCTGTTTTAATATTGCGTGTTCCTTGGGTTTGTCAGTCACTGGGACAGGGCGCAAATGCTAGAACAAATAACATCTCTGTAGCAAACCAGCTAATTCTAAAATCCCAAAGGGAAGGGACTGGGAGAGCGGGGAAGGAGCGCGATAGCTGGGGTTTCATAGTGCTGCACAAGGAGTCAGTGGGAAAAAAGGTACCACCAGAGCTTAAAAAAGCTCAATTCTGCACATGGCCAAAAGGATACTGAATGAATGTTCTCTGGGCATTTTCCTGTGCCAAATCAATTAAGCAGAGGTTGTGTATGCGAGCGAGGCCTAGAACAACGCCTGCATTTTTGTGTGCACAAGGTACCCAGTTCCTGCAAATCAACACATTAATTGAGCTAGGAAATACATACTGGTTGGAGAGAAGGCTTAAAGGGATTCGCAGCCTGAATTTGCTGCTGCAGTCATTTCATTAGTGTTATTCTTGTGTGTGCTGCTCCTAAAGTTTTAGGGACTTGGCTGCAGGAGACAGGCCACTCAGTCATAAAATGTGAATGGGGGAATGAGCAGCTTTAGGATTTCCATGTGTTTTAAGAAGGGATGAGCAGCTGAGTACACAGTGTTGCACACACACTTGGGTCGCTCAAATTTAAATGGAGGGACTTAGCTGCTCGCTGCTGCAAAAAGCCAGTGCTTGAGCCTGAGTTCAGAATTGGTCCCTGGGTTCATGCAGAAGGACTGGCAGGTGAGGAATCCCTCTGCTTCATGTCATCCTGTTTAATTTTCCACTTACAATCATAGAATCACAGAACAATTTGGGTTGGAAGGGACCTTAAAGCCCACCCAGTGCCACCCCACATGCTCTGGGCAGGGACACCTCCCACCAGACCAGGTTGCTCCAAGCCCCCTCCAACCTGGCCTTGGACCCCTCCAGGGATGGGGCAGCCACAGCTTCTCTGGGCAA
>JAOXNO010000003.1:23214016-23226517 GCA_028565335.1 Limnodromus scolopaceus | reverse complement strand
TCTCCCTGGAGCCTTCTCTTCTCCAGGCTGAACCCCCCCCAACTCTCTCAGCCTGTCCTCCCAGCAGAGGGGCTCCACTTGCCATGCAGATGAGAAACAATGAGTCAAGGGAAGTAAGACTGTTGGCATTTAGGTAAAATCGAACTTTGAATATTATAATGTGACATGTGAATGCAAATGTCATTAGTTCCATCAGGGAGCTCCCAAACCACTCTGCTGACAAGGTGTGTGCCTGTCACACTCATTGAAGACACCAGTCTGAGACAATCTCTCCTTGGAGATGTAGAAAAGGAGTTTCTCACAGAATCTCATATAAGAGATTTGCTCTCACATAAGAGCAAAGTGATGTCACAGTTGTGAAAATGCAGTAACATCTGAAAAAGACTATTGACTGTTGTTCTCACAGGACAACTGTTTACAATAACATCCAGGAGGGGAAAAAAGTAGATCTTTTCCTTATTTGGACCATTGATGCAGTCAGTATTGATTTCAGTATACAGGAAAAACACTGATGTTTCACTTAATGAGGGTTTTTTTTTATATATTTTTGAAAAAAACCCATGCACAGAAACAGCGGTCTGGCTTTGTTCTGTTCTAGGCTTTAGCAGAGCATGAAGATGAGCTACCAGAAAACTTCAAACCAGCACAACTTATCAAGGACCTTGCCAAAGAAATAAGATTAAGTGAGGTTTGTGCTCTTTTCATAACATTAACTACGTTGTGGATCTTTTAATAATCTAGGATATAAAACGGATGACTTGAAATAAATGAATCATTTTTCCCCTCTTTCTTCATTATTAGAGTTCACGTGAGGTGTCACAGTAGGGGCACTGCTCAAGACTCTTGTCTGGGGATGACTTATTCCATATTCTGGGCCCATGTTTGCTTTCTCCTCGGCTTTACGCTGGCTCTGTCTGTCCCACATCCTTCCTCCTCCGCCTTCTCCTGGCTGGGCTGCCACACTCCCCTCTTCGTCCTTATTTTCTCTTTCACTTAAGCTACTTCCTACCCAAAAATAAGATAGAACTCAAAAAATGCTGTTGCCATCCCTGTGATTGTACTCCCTGGGTGGTATCTCCTTTTTCTTACGTTCATCGGTCTTGTCTGTGACATTGGCTGAACTTGGGACTATTATTCTGTACGTTGTCCCAGTAGAAAGCCTTGCTCTTGCCTGGCTTCTAGGCAGAGTTACTATAGCAAATGTGATAATAATCATACTCCTCCCCTCCCCTGAAAAAAAACAAGCCAAAAAACCCCAAAAAAGGAGGTTTCATGGAGGTATCATCCCTTAAGTCTGGTATCATATCCCACTTAGAGGAGATGTGTGACAGTGCAAAGTGACAATAGTCAGCTCAGCTGTTTTAACAAGACATTGTGTTACATTCCACCCCTTTTCTAACTCTACCTCAAAATTGAAATCTATCTTGTCCTTTTATCCTCTTTGATGTAATATGTAAGTTTTCTGATTGTCAGAATGTCAAGTTAAGCAGAAAATAATTTCTTTTTAATTAGTCAGACGGTCTTAATCTTAATTGGGCAGCTATTTTACTGCTTATTTTTCCTGAGGGCACGAAACATGGTTCTACTACATTTATCACATCTGAGTTACACTGAAGTGGTTTGTGCTTGAGCTGATTAGCATTTTAAACAAAAGACCATTCATTCTATACATTGCTTTGTGTGGGCAGTGCATTTACCGGTCCTGCCTGGTGATAGAACCCGGTGAGAGTTACATTCCTTACGGAGCCACAGGAGTTTCTCCTGGCCAAAGTTGTGCTTGAGCAATGTGGGGGTGGGAGTTAGTGGTGAGCAGAGCGTTCCTGGGGCAAGTGGTGGGGTCTTCATCCCCTGGCCAGCCTGAGCTGGGAATGCAGTTCCCCTTTTACTGAGTGGGGGATCTTTGGAGTTCATCTCCCCGAGGAAGGGAGGGTGCAGGGGAATATCCAACATGAGATGGATGGGTCTGAACGTCTTCCCATTTTGTGCTGAACTCCAGAATGCTTCAAAAGCCAGCAAAGCAGACACGAGTGCCAACACAAACACTGAGGAGATCTGTCCTGTGGAGAAGGAGGAGGCACCATCACCTGTCCAAGTGACGCCTCCGCCCCCACCTGTAGAAAAGCTCCCGAAAAAAAAGACTCCCAAAACTGTGAAAACCCCCAAACAACTCAAGCCATCCAAACCCCCCAAGCCTCCCAAGCCACCCAAACCCCCGAAGCCTCCCAAAACACCAAAAGTTAAGGGAGAAGGGAAAAAGAAAGGAAAGAAGGCAAAGGAGAGTCCACCGCCAGCCATCCCCAATCTCGACTTGCTGGAGGCACACACAAAGGAGGCTTTGACGAAGATCGAGACGCCAAAGAAGGGGAAGGTGTGTCCTGTTTTAACCTCTCTCTGTTCCTCTCATTTTAATCACTCCTTAGATCTCATGAAAAAAACAATTTAAGCAACACAGTGTAAAAGTCTGTCTCCACTGAAGTAAATGACAGCTTTGTAAATGCTGGCTTATCACCCTTTTCTTACCTGAATTTTACCTTGATTTGATTTGACTGTTTGCTTGGTTATTCATTTGATATTGGAGCCTTCAAGAAACTTATTGATTCAAGCCATCTGGCAAACTACTGCCGATTCCCTGCCCAAACTGAGGCGGGATGAAGATTAAAAATGGCTTTTTTTTGGCCTCTTGAACTATTATATTCTTATTTTAAGTGTTATTAGCACTCTCATGTGCATTTCCATAATCAGTTATCAAAGATGAAGGAACTCATTACTAAAGCATCTTACTTGCATGAGATTTTGCTCTGGAATGAGAGAATGAAGATAAAACAATAGTTTGCTTCCATTTTTGCCCATGTAGGACAAGTTTCATTTTGATGTCCTTTAATTCGACGTGAATTTTGCTGCTGACTTCAGTAGGGGCCAGGAGTTCATTGAGGCACTGACAAGAGTAATGTATTGTACACTGTTTGTTAAGAAGTATCCATAAGTCTTTTCTAAAATGCTTTGCATTTCCTAGTAGTTTGTGTGCGGTTTGCGAAACCTGTCCATGGAACAATAGGCAGGGAAATTAGTATGTTTTTACAGTAATTTTGTATGTTGGTATATCCAGGAGAAATGCAGCATGTCTTCTGCCTTCTCTGAAGCAGCAATATTCGATTGAATCTCACGTTTGGGTTCAAAAAGAATGAATCGGGAGTTTTCAAAAATCTATCATGTTATATTCTAGATAAAAAATGTGTCTCTGTACCATGCCAGCCCCCCATCCTCAGTACATGCTGACTCTTTCCCCAGGCTGCAAAGAATGTTTTAAGTGTTCCCAACAAGGAAGCTGCTAGTAAGCAGAATGAGGCAGAGAAATTTGAAGTTCGGGAGCAAAATAAAAGCAAAACAGAAGCCAAATGGAAATATAAGGTAACGTCTCCTGTTAAATTCTGCTGCTGGTTCTGCACATAGTGATAAGTCGAGGGTGGAGAAATGTGCATAGATCTACCTAAACAGAGAGTAAAAGGCACCAATTTGCAGTTCTTGAAGAAAAAATTTCAGCAGAAAATAATGAAGTAATCACTGATAAAGGAGGGGGAAGCAGATTCTTCAAAAGCATGTGCTGAATTGTCCGTCCTCATCTCCACTGAAGCCACGGGGAACACTGTAAATAGTGAGATTTTTCAGTGATGATCCCTTTTGCCATTCTTACTTTAACGCAGTCGTATGCTTTGTCTGGAGTAGTTCCAGAGAAATCAATAACTGATGATGGCATAAAAGTAGAGTTAATGAAATCTAAATTATGCTATATGAATTAAAAGCTTGCCTTCCTGGCGGGCTAATATAGGGTGAGTAAAATCCGTTCATAGAACAATAATAGTTTTTCTATGGGTACTGTTTAAAACGAGGTGACACTAGGCCTTCTCTCAGAAATAGCCATCTGAGTTTTGCTTTGTGAACTTCTACTGACAAAGGTGCAAACAATTTCTCCCCAAACAAAACAGAAGTACGTGCTTTTTCATGTGGGGAAAGTACTAAGAATCACGAATCATTAGCATTGGAGACATCTAAATCTTTTGTGTTAAAAAAGTACTGGTTAATGTGATTAGATCCATGTGTACCAATTAATTCTGCAGCCAGTGCAACTTAGGAAAGCATTAAGGCGATGCTTAAAAAATAATTAAAGGCTTCCTTTGCACTGAATGACTTTGATATTACATTATTAAATTCATAATTTAGGCTCTGCAGAAAGTGTGAAAGAAGCAAGTGGAGCCTGGGAATAAAATGCAGTTGCATTTGGGAGGTTCCAGGCTCCGTGCTGGATTCTGTCCTCAGCCATACGGCAGGACGCCGATGAGCAGCGTGCTGAGCCTGTGCTCTGGCTCACGAGATGTGCCTTTATATTTTACATCAGTCTGTACCAACTTAGAGAGCAATATTTAAATTTGACAGTGTGTTTGTGGCAGACACTGCTTAAGCTGGTGCTGAAGTGCTTCTTGAAATGGGACAAGTCCCTGAACTAAGCCCTACATCATCTAAGGAAGAGTATAATCCTCCATTCCTTGCCACGTGTTGGGGAACATGTTTTTCTCTGCATAAAGATGAGTGGATTCTCTGAGGTTACCAGGGAGTCTGAAATATCAACAACTCCTTCAAATAATTTTATTGTTTTATTTTGGATCCTTTGCCTTTCAGAACAGTAAACCTGATTCACTTCTAAAAATGGAAGAGGAACACAAATCGGAAAAGACGCCTTTATCAGGAAATAAGGACAACAAATTTACATTCTCTTTCTCTAATAAGAAGTTGCTTGGGTAAGTAAAACATATGACAATACACATCAATTTAAAAAAAGCGGATTAAAAAGTCTTGTTGTTATTTATGGGGTTTTATACAAGAAGGTGAAGATCTGCCTTTCTGGTCAATGTAGAAAATACACATAAGCAAAAAGTTCTTTGCTCTACAACTTGATTTTGCCTGGAAGCCAGGATAGTTGGCTGGAACAGCACTGACCTGTCTTTGGCACTGGTACTTTGCTTGAGAGTAGTGTCCTCAGTATTCAGGCAGTGTCTGGGGTTTTGGCACTTCGGGTTCTTACTGTTTGAGTTATATTAAGTGGTTTTTTTACAGATCCTACTCGGGGCACATTTTTAAGAAACTGCTAAATGAATTCTGCGTGGCAAAGTCCCATTTTGTGTGCATGATGCATATTGTGATACACCTTGAGACAGCTTTAAATAATACAGTGCTTATTTGAAGCCAGCCAAGGCTACTCTAGTCAGCATCGCATTTTGAGATACAAGTTGTAGGTACAGAAATGTGTTTGTAAAATTATTTGAATTGCTGTGGCCCCTCTGAAAGTATTCAAGTTGACTGAGATTTCTATATCAAGATACTCATTGTCTTCCTCTCTGGCAATTCACAAAATGTTTTCCAATCAGAGTATTGTTACTGATTTGTAATTATATTATTTTTTTTCAGTTCCAAGGGTGTCAAAACCCAGCTGAATACTAGTGTGTTTGGGTCACTGCAGAATTTTAAAGAAGATAAAGCGAAACCTGTACGAGATGAATATGAATATGTGTCAGACGATGGTGAACTTAAAATTGATGAATTTCCAATCAGAAGGAAGAAAAACACTTCAAAAAGAGAACTTCCCTGTAAGAATATTTCCTATTTTGACTGTAGCTACACAACAAAGTCTTACATATTGATTGTCCAAAACTAGTCTTTAAAATCTATGTGATTTATAATAACGCAAACCATGTCTTAACTGTCAGTCAAATATAGGTGGATTTGAATTCCTTTAGAAGCTACAGCTTAGGAGTGCTATCATTTGACGGGAAAAGGGCCGTGACTCTGTTTTTCTTTTTGTTTTGAATTCAGTTTTATCGGATAAAAAAGACACTGTGCAGCATGCTCCTGTCAAGAAGCCAAAGGTGGAGTCGGTGTCATACAAGGTACGGCCATCATCGTACCTGTCACAGCAAGCACCTGCTGTACGTCTCTAGCAGCATGTGTGGCAGGTTGCCCAGAGCAGCTGTGGCTGCCCCATCCCTGGAGGGGTTCAAGGCCAGGTTGGAGGGGGCTTGGAGCAACCTGGTGTGGTGGGAGGTGTCCCTGCCCAGGGCAGGGGGATTGGAACTAGATGGGCTTTAAGGTCCCTTCCAACCCAAACTATTCTGTGATAAAGCACACAGCTCCTGGAAAAACCACTGTTGGAGTGGTTTGATCCCATGGGCGGGATTAGATCTCAAAGTTGGTTCTACAGGGTTGGAAGGGGAAAGAAAAACCTACTGTGCCGAGAGGCTGCAAGGAAACAGATTTCAATGTGTACCTGGGTTTGGTTTTTAGGTTTTTTTTTTAAATGAAAGCAAATTACAAATGCTAACCCTGTGCCTTTGGGGGAGCAGCGGGCTGCAAAAATTACTGTGTTGTTCTTGTTGACTAACTGAGTGAGCTTCTTTTTTGTTTGAGCCGTTTCCTTGTTTTTGCAGAGCGATGACTCGTCAGATGAAGATTTGCTTCACATTGACACAGAGGCAAAGCCAGGGCGCAATTCCAAAGTAAAGAAAGAGAGTGGAAGTTCAGCGGGAATTCTTGATCTTTTGCAGGCAAGCAAGGAAGTTGGGGGTTTAGAGTATAACACCAACAGGTATGCACCAAGGGATGTTTTTTCCTCTTACCCATAAGCAAAAATTGTTCTTTTGTGGTTGTGTGTTGTGTGAGTGAGAATGAATTTTGCAGCTCAGTAACTGCTTTTTCTCCGGTAAGCAAATTCTTCCTTTTATCCTGTGATCTGGAGGGAGAGGTGGGAAAGTGTGTGGGAAAGGTTTTTGTGGTATAATTTAAACAAACAGAGGCATTTCACATCTGTAAATGCTGAACATCGATTTTAGCAATAATGCTGTAATAGATGACTCATTCAAAAGGAAGGAGAGCTCAGTGAATGGAGCTTGAGGCCACAAATAATGTTTTTCAATGTAGCAATAATGTAATAAAGTAATGTAAATGCCCAGCATTCCTTCCATAAGGCATTGTAAGGTGCTGTGGAGCTCCCTGAATACTGAATGTTTGAAAGAAGAAAATAGGAAACCGTATACCTTCCCACACACCCCTGGTCATCATTCCTCTCCCCACCAAAAACATGGCTTGGGAAAAACAAAACTCTTTCCTGGGTTGCTTCTGCACCTAAAATGGAAGTGCGTGCCTGCGCTGGGTTGTGTTTCATCTGGTACCACTGTAGGTGGACACTGGAGTCGACGCTGGATGTTTTGGAATATGGTTAATAAGGTGCAACACTGGATCTTTTAGTAATCCAAACAATAAGCAGTGAAAAGAAATGCAAAATTAGAAAATATAGTTCCTAGATTCAAATCCTGCAGCTCAGGCCTGTCTGGGACAAGGGTTTTGCTTGGGCCCATCTCAAAACAAACGTGTGGGTTCACTCCCTCCACTCTCTACAGGACAAGCCCGACTGAATACTGAGAGAGCAATCAGTGGACAGAAGTACATGTGTTGTTTCAAAAGGAGCTGGTGGCACTCTTCACATACAGAGCGTTCTTGCTTAACTCCAGGTTCCAGACCTTAGGAACAAATCCCTGGGAAGAGGTTTTGGGAATATCAATGTTTATGGCTTCCAGGCAGAGAATGGCACTGCAGACAGGAACTGCTGCGTCTTATGCCCTTTTCTCCCTAACACTCTGCTGATTCAGGGATCTTTGCTGCTGCAGTTTTAACTGAGTGATTTGTCCCCTCTCTGTGGAAAACTAGAGGTATTCACCTAAGCGCGCTCCACTGCTCCGCAGCGACCACAGCCTCGGTAGGTTTGGAAGCTGTGGGTTGTTCGTAAATTCCTGGCACAAGTTTCTAGCCTCTAGATATGCCTGTTGTGCAGACAAAGGAGTTGTCCTTTGAAAGGTGAGGTGGTGAGATGGGAAATGATGTGAAATGTGTGGTAAGGCTATTCTTGTTTGACATCTTAATGAGCCAGTTCCATCTCTGCTCTGCCTTTGTTTGAAAACCACCTTTGCCAGGCAGGTGGGACATGCTGTTTCCCCAGGCTGGCTGCTGGAAGCAGCATTTATCCTACTCCAGATTCCTACAGCAGCTGTTGCATGGAGGCAAGAGATGTCTTGCACCATTTTATACGTGCAAAGCAGCAAAACCAACCTGCTTTGAGTTGTAAAGCCAGATACTGCGTTCAGTGGTTCCTGGGGTACCCCAAAGGCACCCTTTTCCTCCCTGCTTTCTCTACGTCTGCCCAAGGACCTGTGCGGGAGGTAAAAGTAGCTGTAGGAGTGGTGGTAGAATTGAGAACAGACTGGACAAGGAGAGACTGGTGCTGTCCTTCTCGCCGCCTTCTCACCCAGCTGTGCCCAAACTGGGTGCTGGGTGCCTGTCATCCAGGAAAAAGGCAGCTTGCAACTTTGAAAGGGCCCATTAAAGTGGAATGAGAAGGTGCCCTCAGAGAGGGGTATTACCTAAACCTGGGAAAGCTAAAAGCCATAACTGAGAATTCCAATAGATATGCCTCGTGGTCAAAGGGGAACACATGGAATAAGTTATCGAGTAAAATCATGGAAGCAAATTTTATCAGGCAGTTTAAAAAAAAAAAAAAAGAGAGGTTTATTTGATGTTGAGAGAGAAAATGGAATCTTTTTAAGGTTACAGTGCAGTGACAGAGCTACAGAGAAATCTAAAGGAGGAGGTGTTGCTGACCCAGAAACATCTTCTGGTTCAACCTTCCTCAGTTTATTCGGCAATTCTCTCTTTCACAGCTTAGGTGGTTGCAGGAGATTAAAGCATATTATATAGCCTGTCGTGATGCAGGATGCTCAGCCGTGTGGTGCCAGGCAGCTCTGGGAGAGCCAGCCTTGCCTTTGCACATCAACTTGTAGAGTTTATGACAGTGACAGGGATCCTCATCTCTGTGTTGAACAGAGGGGTGTGTGCGGAGTCTCCTCTAAGAGCTCTCTGTTCGTTCCTAGTGGGGATGAAAAAAGCCAACGATGTTAAAATTAAGTAGCATAGTCGCGATGTATCCTTTGAAGGCTTATCTTGATGGGGCTGCCAGTTCTAGGGAAGAGATCTGATCTTGGTTTAGTCTTGGTTTTCCTGCATTGCTGCCTCCCCACCCTTGCAAGGAGTGGTTGGTCAAAACAGCCACCCACCTCCTGTGACCACGGAGAGTGTGGGAAGAGGTACCTGTATGTCTGCAGCTCCCAGGAAATACAGTGGGTTTGTTGTCTGAGCTCAAGTGGGTCAGTGGTGTTCCAGATCTCTCGAGATTTGGCCCCGTTTCCGCACCTGCTCTTCAAAAGAAATAATCACATTGGCACTTGTCTGTTCCTGTGAATTCCTTTTCCCTTCCCTGTCACGGTGCGTAGCGGCACTAGCGTTTGTGTTGAATTTACACTTCGATATTGGCAGGTAATCAGACATGTCAGCAGGTAGTTAGGTCTGTCTAACTCTGGGAATAAAGTTGCCAGTATAACATGACTCCCATGCTTGAAATTTGGTATCAAATAAGAAAATTTGTCAACCATTGTAAGAATTAAAGAAATCTGTCTTGGCCACATTTACAGAACGAACCGTTCCATCTATGACATGATTTGCCACCTGCTTATGATGTGCAGAAATGCAAGGGGGAGCAGAAAAAACAGCTTAAAGAAATGGTCCTCAAAGATACTTTTCCTCGCTTGGGAGGTGTCTTTCGCTGCCTGCAATGGGTTAAAACTGCCCTTCAGCGATGGAGCGGGACTCAGGCCGTGCATTTTCCCTCCCTTCAGCCCGGGCTCTGTACCTAGTGTATTTGTAGACTTTGCGGTTTCTGAAATCAAAGTCACAAGCGCAGTCACAAAACTAAACTCTGCATGAATTACTGCACTGTGTGTGGTGGTTCAGTGGGAATGTGTCATATCAATTTTGGCTCTTGTGTAAACAATTAGGCTTTGGCAGTGTGTGTTGCAGCTTGATTGAAAAAAGCTCCTGATAAATGAAATTGCTATGTTTCATTTCGTAATTATGCTTGGCTTTTTAAATGGCCTTAACGTGTTTGGGTTTTTTTGAAAAAAAAAAAAAAAGGGAAGAAACACGATACGCAAACATGCTGTGTCGCAACATAATGCCAATGTGGTCGTGTCTGACTCACAGGAACCATTGCCATCTTTCTTTACTTTTAAGGCAGGTAAAGGGTAAGTCTATGTATGTATTTATATATATATATATAAAAATACATACGTAGGTATATTCTGGACACTCCAGGTAGTCCGTAGGTCTGCGTGGAGTCTCCTTTGCTCACACAGTGGTCTGTGGGGATGACAGCCAGGTCTCAAGTGGGAATGTTGGAGCCCTGTCTGACCAGCACTGGGGCTGCTGAACCCCAGCAGTAACGTAAGGAGCAGGTCGGGGCTTTTTGTGATAATGACCTTAATCTGAATTGTGTGAAACTTTATTCTGTAAAATATTGGACTGCCATTTGCAGCTGACCAAACCAAACGCCCTGACGGTGTTGCACAGATTGCTGCAGAGAGCTGCATCTCCAGTACTTGTGTCAATGGTAGCGAGGTGGGGACAGGTAATGACAGAAGTCCTGCAGAAAGGCTGCTGTAAACGTAGAAACAGCCTGAAAGAACTGAAATGGCATATGGAAGAATGCTTGGAGGGGACTGGTAGTCCGGTGATTTTGAACTGAGCAAAATTATTTGTTGTTTCCAGGTCTGATTCAAAAATGGAAGGAAATCATGGTTTTGGACTTGAGGAAATACTGGTTTTGAACTTGAAATTATTTGAGTTCCATAGTTTCATACAACTGTCACCAATGTATTGACAAGTCATTACTCTTTGGCTCCACTCAGTATCACCCTTTTCTTCTTGTGTTGTGTTGGGATCTCCCCGGCAGCAGCTTGGGACCATGGCCTCATCCCATTGCTGTGCACCGCTGAGAAGGGCCTGGCTCCATCTTCTCTCTAACCCCATGAGATAGTTTTTGTTTCAAATTAGTTCTTATTTCCATTTAGAAAACACTCAGTGGTTCCTGTTACTTTCCTTTGCCCTTACCTGATTTTCCCTTAATCTTAAGATGAGAGTGGGTGGTAACTCCTCAGAGGGGAGGTGAGACATTAGTGACCTTACTGTCTGTCATCTCCACCTTGCCCTTTGGTGCCTCCAGACATCGATGTAGGCAGCATGGAGAATGGGGGAGAAGCCACTCCTCAGTGAGTAATTTTCCGCTGAAGTTAACAAATTTGATTTCTGAATAGGAGGCTATAGGTGAAAGGCTTGGTAATTGCTTATGAAGGGAAGGAGGTGATCTGCCCAGCAGATGTTGGATCCTCAGAAGGAGATGGCAGTAGTAGAATTGGTTGTGAAAAGTGAGGCACCAGCTCCCTGCGTGATGTCCTCTCCCAGCTTCAGGGCACTGGGACCATTACTGGGCCCAGGCAGCATAGGAGCCAGCTTCAATAAGGAGGTAAAACCTTAGTCTGTGTGGAACTGCGTGTATTCTGGTCATGCTGGTGGCTGTTTGCCTATTGCCACCCGCCCTGGAACATGCTGTCAGGGAAAGGATCCTCTTGTCAAATCCAGTCAGGACACGTGGGCAATGTGGAAGCCCCAAAGCGTAGCCTGAAGGGATGCTTTATCCTCTCCTCCCTGATGAAGTTACTGCTGGCAGCAGCAGGATGTTCTGGGACACTGAGCCCCGAGGCTGAAACCCAACACGACAGGCAGTGGCAGAGAGCTCTGTGTGTAGGGCACGAAGCCGTCTGTGCCATACAGACCAACGTCTTCTTCCCCTGGTTCCCACTGAGATGAGCTGCCCTTCCCTGCTCCCCGTCACACTGTCCCCACCAGCGCTGCAGGCGGGTCAGCCTGCGAGATTGTACTGGGGATGGGTTTTAACAGCAGATTTTCCCTTCTGTTGTGGTGCTCCCCTTGGTTAATAATGTGAAAGCGTGCTGCCAGTTTCAGCTCTGGGGAGCAGCAGCAGAAAGGTGGTTGCTGGTGATGACAATGTGCATGGCTCGTTAGCATGGCTAACGAGGCTGCTCAGCATGGGTGCAAACTTGGCCCGTTGGGCTCTGTACTGGCTTAGTGTGGGCTCTGGGTGGGACCTTGGACTGGTCCTCCATAGCCCACCCTGTGGGTCATTCAGGAAGCCACCTCTGCTTTGGCCATGCCCTTTTGGCCACCTGAGTGGCTCTTTTGCCTGTGGATGCTGCTGGGGCTGCACCGAGGTGTGCTGTGTGGTGCTGGGTGTTGCAGAGGAAGCTGGCAGTGGCCAGTGGGGACCTCTTTGAGCTCCACACTCACAGGCTGAGAGAGTTGGGGGGGTTCAGCCCGGAGAAGAAAAGGCTCCAGAGATACCTTAGAGCCTCTTCCAGTTCCTAAAGGGGCTCTAGCAAAGCTGGAGACAGACTCTTGATTAGGGAAGGGAGCCTTTGGAGGAGGGGGAAGGGTTTGACACTGAAAGAGGGGAGATTGAGATGAGATCTGGGGAAGAACTTCTTTGCTGTGAGG
>JAOXNO010000003.1:23185988-23203324 GCA_028565335.1 Limnodromus scolopaceus | reverse complement strand
GAAGAGAATAATACCATATCTAATTAAAACTGCAAGGAGAATTAAAGAAAGCAGACTGTAATTAACGAAGTTAGCATCTGGGCCATGGCGGCCGTCAGGCTGTGAGGCGGTGGGGTGTGAGGCGATGGGCCGTGGCAGCCGTCGGGTGAGGTGATGGGCCATGAAGCGACGGGCAGCGGCGGCCATCGGGCTGTGAGGCGTTGGGCGCGTTTCTCAGGCAACCCCCCTGTCGCCCCATGTAGCCGCGTTTCCCGAGGCATCCTTTTCCTAGAATGTAGCTTGTACATAGCTTTTGGAATAACCACCACCGTTTTTTTATAAGGGGAAAGTCTCTCCGGGGCGCCGCCCGCCGGTACCAGCTCTTTGCGTAACTTCTTGTACGAGGAGGGAGACAAGTTATTTTACTAGCACCTTGTGGAGTGTTTCCGTGTTTTGTGACAATGTAATTTATTAATGTTTGTAGCTTTTTATATTTGTACATTTCTTATGGGCTTTGTTTATATACACACATTACCGGGGTGCGGCGCCCGCGGGGAACCAGAGCCACCTGCGGCCGTGGGCGAGGGCCGGGAGGGCCACGCCGGCCTGGGCGTCGCGCCGGCTTTTTTTATTATGATTATTATTATTAGTATTATTATTTTTTCGCGACATGTACATTTCTAACAAAGTTTATCGTGGCTATCTATCTATGACAGTGTTTTATTTACCGGTTCATATCAAATGCTCTTGTATCGAGTTCACGAAATCTAAGTAAACCTAGAGCAAAGTTTAAAAAAAGAAAAAAAGGAAAAAAAAAAAGAAAGCAAAGTAAACTATTTCAGGTTTTGTACACAACCGCCTGGGCCTGGCGTTTTTGTGGGGTTGGCGCAGGGTGATGCTGGGCTTGGGGGGGACAGAGGAAGCCATGGTGCTGGGCTTGGGGGGCAGAGGCAGCCGTGGGGTGATGCTGGGCTGGGGGGAACAGAGGCAGCCGGGGGTGCCCTGTGGTGGGTGGGAAGAGCAGGCAGGGACCCCCTGCCCCCTCTGAGGCTGCGCCTCAGGAGCTTGGCAAGCACACCACAGGGTGCTAAGCCAGCACCCCCCCTGCTTCCCGAAACCCTTGCCAAGACCTCTGCTTGCTGCAGCACCACAAGAAGCCCTGGCACAGCCTGGAGTGTCCTAGTAAGATAGCCCATGGTCCACCTGGACACGTCTGCCCGCTGCCTGGCACTGCTCTCATCATCCACCTCCCTTGGACAAGCAAGCACACTCATTTCCCTCCCCTTCCTCCCTCCGTCTTGGAGGTCACCGGGTGCTACAGACTTTCCCCTTCTTGTCAGACACTGAAATATCAGATATTTCACCATTTACCTTGAGCTGTTTCTCTGGTTTGACCCTCCTGTCCCTGGGGCCATTCTCCAAAGGCTGAAGGTGATGCCCACAGACGTGTCCAGCGGTTCTCCTTCCTGACAGAAGGCCAGTCACATCACCACACTTAAGGTACTTCCTAGCCCTTGGCCACGCTGCCGGTGGTGACACAAGCCAACCGCAGCCAGCACAGAGGTACCTGTTACCCCTCTGACAGCCCCCGCAGCCCTGAGGTTCCTGTTGCAGAGTCCTCTACCTAGAAGTAAGCATGCTGTGACGTCGAACCCCAGTCACGTTGTATTTGGCTACTAGACAACAATGACACGATGGGACAACATGGATCTTCTCACTGGCCACATCTCTGCAAACAGGTTGCCTTTTTGATGAAGCTCCATTGTAAGTGATTCCGTAAGAAGGCCACGTGTACTGTTGAGGGGTTGCTTCCCTTTCAGGAGGCTTTGCCCCTGAAGTACCAACACTGTGTGTCCATCCTGTCTCGGTGACACACAGCGGGAAACACAAAGGCCGGGTGGGCACAGGAGAGGTGGTTGCTGGTATTTTGTGCAGTATGAGGCACTACAAACCTGGTCCCAGTTAGATGATGTCAGCTCTCAAACCAGGCAGGCAGTGGTCATATGTGGTGAGTGGATGAAGACAGTGTCGCCCAGAGAAAGGCTCACTTGGATTGAGGGATCTGAGGGAAGGCTGAGAAGTTACTGCCAGCCAAGGGTAAGATTTTGGCCAAGGACGGTGCAGCAGGTATGTATGGGATTTTTCCTGTGGGCGGCAGCAGATCGGTCCTCTCTGCCGTCCAGCAGAGGACTTGGCCATTAGCTCCTTAAGAAGTTAAAGGCAAAACCAGTAGCACTTCCGATAGATGGTGCTCCCACTAAGCGAGCTCCCAGTCCCACCTAGATCCCACCTTTCCCCTCCAGCAGTGGGGAACCCCCTGCCAGCAGGGATGTGTCCTGCCTGCGTCCCCACATCCCCACCTTCCACTCCTGCCAGCGTGTTCCCAGGAAGCGTCCTGCATCGGCTCACCGGGCTGGGGAGAGGGTCCCCTGGACCCAAAACGGGCAGGGTTTCATTTTCCTGTTGGAGGGTTGTTTCAGCTCCTGGCAACCTGTCTCCAAGAGCTGTTAAAGCAGGTTGATGCCTGCATGAACGTGGAGAGGATGAGGAGCACCACCTTGGCTGGCTGTAAACCCCCATTTTGGCCTGCCCCCTTGCATCACCGCAGCAGCGATGACTGTCACCACCAGCTTCTTTAACACCATGCCAGGGTGAGTGCTGCTACGCAATTTCTTTGGTACATGCCGCCTTCCCGTTTCTGCCATCAGCAGCGTTCCTGGTGCTCCTACGTGTTAAAAAGAAGGCTTTCAGCTCCATCAGGGATGGTCACTGACCTGTTACGTACAGAGAATCTCATGTACAAAGCCCAGAAGAGTGTGCAAGTGACCTGAAACGTGTGGCATGGGCCAGGTGCTGGGGCTGTGTTCTTTGGAGTTGCACTTCAAAGCCATCTGAGTGTGATGTTTTCCCTCATGGATGTCGATAGAGAAACCAGCCGCTGGGGGTCCGGCTCTTCCCACATTCCCATCCAGCATCCCACAGTGCTCAGACTTCGAGGGACAGACCCCCACCAAGCATCTGTGAGCACATGGTGATCTTGTTCCCCTTCCCCAAGGACAGACGAGACAGTGGTGGCACTGCCCTGCTCATGCTGGTGGGCCACGCCATTGCGGCATCCTGCAGATGTCCCCTCCAGCTTCCGACTGACCGGACGTCCCCGAAGGCTGATGAGTCTTTGAGGTTGGTCTTGCAGTGTGTCCTCAGAGAGGTTTTGGACTGGAGGGAAGGTGTCCGATGGTAATACAGGCATACACCAGCTGGGGGAGTCCACAGTTCAGAAACAGCCGCAGCCTGTAAAATAGTCCCTGTTGCAGGAAAACGCCTGGCACCCACTGAGGCTCGGGCACACGTTCAGCCCTTGTTTAACGGGTTTATTGCAGCAGGTGAGGGTGCCCAGTGACTCCTTCCAGTGTCCCAGCAGCCCATGGGGCTGTGGACTGCAAGCCTCGGGGTCACTCCGTGCAGAGAACACCCTCAGAAATATGTGGTGACAGAGCGTAGCTGCTGCAGCCCGAAGGAGACCGGGCAAACTGGGACAGAGCTGCTGCTCCCATCCAGTGACAGGAGGTAATGTTCCTGCTCCCGTTCCCCTTTGCAGCAGCCCCAGGCTGGCATGGGACAACACGGTGCAGAACCTGGCTGCCCAGGTCCCTGAGCTGTCACAAAGTGCCCTTTGGAAACCTTGAGAAAGCACAGACAGGAGAGCCCAAAGGCTTCATCCCAGCCAAACCTCAAGCTGGCCTTTGTTTGCAAGCAGAGAGGCTTTTCCAGCAGCACAGTCCTGGGGCTGTCCCCAGGCAGGGCAGCCCCTCTTCTTGCTGAGGGACACTCGGGGCTCGAGTCTGGCCTGGGCTGCCAGACGCCTCCAAACCACAGCCAGAAGGGCAGCTTCAATTGCTGGGCAATGTGGTTTCCAACACATGGAGCGTGGCCGCCAGGAGTTTGAACAGTGTCTTTACGCTTCCCAAAGCATTTCTGAGCCTTCCTTATCCATAGCCTGCAGTAAAGTCAGGCCAGTGCTGCCAGCATCCCTCACGTGCCGCCTCTTGGGTAATTCCATGGTGACACTTGTGACAGGTCTGCCTTGTTGGCCTTCCTTACCAGGGGCTTCCTGCCATTCTCCTCCTGGTTTACCTTGGCTTTTTCAGTCTTCTCGTCTTTTCTGAAACACGCAGCGGCTTGTTCCTGAGTCCGTGATTCTGTCCAGTCATTCCAAATCTCTTGCCTGTTTCGCAAATTGTTAGTGCTTCCTTTGCCTGGGTGGATTTTCCCCTTCCTCTGTGCCCCCAAATCGTCCACGTGTCTCAGTCACACGCTTCTGCACCCACTGGTGGGGTGTGTGGCTCCATCCTGGCGCTCCACCACACATGGTGGGGTAGAATCCACACGTGTTTGGTAGAAGTGGAACAGTGTCTGCATCTCGACAGATGAGCCGCTGACCCTGGGCGGTTAACGCCACTTCCAGGCAGCTCCTCCACCCCTGCTTGGACAGACTCCAGAGGGCTCTGCGTTTGACAAGTTCTTATCCTACACAAATGTCATGTAAAAACTAGAGCGTAGACAGCAAAATGTGCGGGGGCGGCCTGTGGCTCGGCGCTTCCCATCGGGGCAGCAGCCTGGTGCTGACAGCGGGGACACAGGGCGCCTGGCACAGATCCGGTGTCTCTCCAGTGCCCCAGCAGGCCTCCAGCAAGCAGGAGGGAGAGCTGTTTGGGTGCCGGTGGGAGGAAAAACTCGCTTTTTCTTTTCCGTACAGTATCTCACACTGAAAATACAACCCGTGCAATTGCCGTTGGCACGTGACTAGTCTGGTAGCCCCCTCTGCCCTGCCGCGGTGCTTGGCGAGTGCTGCCCCAGGCCTTGCCTCCAGGATGAGCTGTGCAGATCCTGCTGCCTCCCGCCTGCCCGGCTCCGCTCCCAGCACGGGCACACTTTGCCTGCCCCGCAGCCATCTGAAGAGGCCACAGCGTGTCCACATTTACTCCTGCCAAGTTGGCTGAGGAGATGGAATACCCTCGGGTAGTCTCACTCTGCATAACGGGTGCTGTGTTGGGCACTTTTGAAGAAATGGCTGAAATACTTCTTATTTCTTTTTTTGCCAGTGTGGAGCTACCTGCAGGAGGGACAATAAGCATATCTTACATTTTACTTTAACAGTGACTGGCAACTGGAAATTGACAAATCTATTGCCCAGTATGCAAGGGATGCCATTGCCCGGGAGGTAGTTTCTGTACACATGTGTGCAGAGAGGCTGCTCTTGGTAAACCGTTAGGAACAACTTTTGTGTTTCTACCATTCTGTCTTTAAAGTGACAAGACTCATTCAAAGATGGACATTTGGCACAGCCCCATGTTGGTCTCGCAGACCCTGTGTTCATCTTTCGTCTCTGGTCGGGGCAGGCTCCGACTGCGCTGCAGAGAGCCTGTTTGTTACTTAAAACAGTGGCACGGTGCCATCTTGCGCTACAAACGCCATTTTTTCCATTAACATCTGACATGGATTTGTAGTACCAACCCCGCAGAATTCACAGCATTTGTGTAAACAGTTTTGAAGTTGTTCTCTGTGTATCGTGAGAGAAAGTCTGCTTCTCCTCTTCTCTTAAAAGTGTAATAATTATAATTAATTAGATTTCCTTCTGTTTCCAGTCTGCTGGGAAGACACATTTTGAGGCCCATTTTTAGGTCACTCTTCTGTCAAACTTTACATACTTCTTTCCCTCAGCTCACTGTATTTACTAAACATTTAGCTCCATGGCGCACTTCTGGGAGCAAGGCACGTCAGAGCCTCTCGCTGCCAGCCCGGGCTGGGCTCGCCCTGTGGCTCCCCCTTTGCACACTGGTGGGCGTTTGCAGACCATGAGCCTTCCTCTCACCTTCAGCTCCATCACATTAATCCAGCAGCCACTTAGGTGACATGGAGGCACGTGTTAAAAGGCTTTGTGTTTACACTACTCCTTCGTTTACTGTTTTAAAAGCTTTCTTTGGCAGCCCGAGGGAAATACCGTGCACCCCATCTTCCTGAGGTCACCAGGGCATCCTTGGTTGAGGTCCTTGCTCTGGCCTGCATGCCAGCCTCATGCCCATACCATGGTGGTGTTCATCACTCCTTTCTCGCTGATGGCTGAGAGAGGGCAGTGGGCACCACGGGCAAGACCCTTGCTGTGACCACAGCTCTTCTGCAGATGCGGCTTCCAGGCCACGAAAAACTTGATGTCACTTCACAAAGACCTGTGGTGCGGTCCTCTGTGAGGAACACGCGGGTGTGCAGGGCCTGGTACTGGCGATGGTTCAGTCAGGAAGGTAGAACAAAGTCTGCATGGTGGTTTCTTCAGCATAATCAGAGCACAAGCCCATTGGTGTAGTCCCTCCCGGACATCTTCATTCTTGGTCCAGTTTACACTACAGGGCCCACCTATCTCAGAGAGGATTTATTTTCCCTGCATTTGTTCTGTGGAACAGAGCTCCCTTTCCCAGAGCTGGTTCCCTCTTTGGTGTGGTGCTACTCAAAGATCTACTGAGAAGCTCCTGACCCCCCAAATTCCTTTTCCTTCCTTCCTTCTTTCCCTGCCCTTTTTCTTGCTTTCATAGCACCGCCATGTACCCCAGCTCCAGCAGGCCAATACTGCCCCTCGTTTGCTGGTGGGCTAGACAAACAAGATGCTGCTGTGTAGGAACATCTTGCAGAACTTCTCCAAGCAGAAGGTGCAGCGCTACTCAGTGTGTGAAGGTGAGATACTTCATGCAACTGAGGTGCCACCACTGCAGTGAACTGGGCAAATAACGTGAGCAAGGGATTCTCCACAGGGTCCGGGCTTTGCCCTGGTGAATGGACAATAATTTAACTAGTTTCCCCTGGGACACCACAGCATCGTTTGTAACCTGTGCGTGGCCATAACACGCCGGGATAATGTCATCCAGTGATGCATGAGCAGAATGCTCAAGAGGTCCTTAACGCAACAATGAAAGAGATGCTATATCAATGTCATGGGAGCCATTAGATGGATTAAGTGCCTCTCTCTTTCTGTGTGCAGCCAGGGAGGGCTTTCTTCAAGCTGCACCTGATAAGCTCATAGGTAAACCACTCAACACATAGTGGCATCATTTTTCTTACTGTACCTTCACTTTACGAGTCTGAGATCAGCAATTACTTTGCTCTCGTGAGCAAGCTGTATCCTGAGGAATTACAGCTGGATTAGGAGAACTGCTGCCCCGCCGTAACCCCTGGCGAAGCGAATGACAAAATGCTGGATGGAGCCACTGCGCTTTGACGTGGTGCCGCAACCACCTGATGGCTCCAACCAGCCCGAGCTGCAGGGCCACCCTCTGGCTCAGCCCCTGGGAGACACTTCCCCCTGCAGCCAGTGCACGTCCCCGTGGCCGGCCTCCAGCAGGCTCCCACGCCACGCAGAGGGTGGGGAGGTGCTGCCGGGCTGCCCGGCTCCCACTGAGCGCTGGGGGGTATGCCCAGGTTGGCCAGTGGCTCACTGGGGAAGTTGCCTGCCGGTAAGCAGCCTTTCTTTTTCCCTCGGATAGAGAACCAAAAAGCTGAGGCCCGTGATGAGTGACACAGTTTCATCCCTGAGCTACTCAGGTGGGTTTTATCTGGCTGTGAATGACTCATGTGGTGCAGTTATTGCTGTGCCCAATGCGCCAACATCTGGACAGCCCGACACACATCTGTGGCACCGTTCTTCACCATGGGGGCTGGGTGACCGCCAGCCTGCTTTATCTAGCCTCCCTGCACGTGCTGGCAGCAGAAACTCTCCTCCACTGGCCATTTTTTTTTTCCACTTTCTTTGCTGAACTCAGCAGTTCCAGCCACATAGCCACTTTATTTTATTGCTGTCATAAAATATATTTGGTGGGTTGGTTTGGAAAACAAACACCTCTGCAGAATATGGAATATCAGATGCCTCAGTCCAGAGGAGGTAGAAAGGGAAGAAGGGGTGAATGTTTCCTAGCAGCATTTATGTATAAATTTATTGGAGCAGCCCGTAAAACAGGACATAGAACAAGTTATACAATAAAAAAGTGCACTAATACCGTATGGTTTACGTGTCCCTTGCCCAAGGTTAAAGACTGTAACAGCTCCTTTCAACATACTTTCTTAATTCAAGCTCACCAGCCTTGTTACTTTGCCTCAAAATGTGCAAACCTTTAACTTCTCTCAAGGGATAACTTGAAACTCGCTCTGAGAATGAAATATTAATTAGAGTAAAGAATCTCACCGAAGGCCCGTCACTGTGTGGCCTCTCGGAAGCGGGAGGAAGCCAGACACGCTCCAGACCTAAAGTGCTCCCTTTGTGTGGGGCTTTTGTTCCCCGCATTCCACCCGCTCTGCCCTGTCACAGCTGATAGCAGCTCCCCGGCCCACTGAAAGAGAACTGTCACAGCTAAGTGTACCTTGGCCGCTCACAAAGAATATAAGCTATTAACGAGCTTGTTATCTTGAGCAGGTTTTACACAAATTGTTCCCTGTCCGGCATTTGACATAAGCACCGATGACAACTTTTTGACAGATGCTGGTGAGAAGAGAATAAAGATGCTGTGGCTTCAGACCATCTGCAGGGATTAAACCTTCATCACTTGAGGTGACTTTTCTGCTCTTGAGACAAAGGAAACTTTTTCTCTGGCTGCACACCTCAGTTCCTCCAAGACACTGTTTCGTTGCCAGACACTTTCATCGCAGCTTGTCTATCACAGAGCCATTTGAAAACCACTGTAAATTGACTTTTTGCCCCACTGACATCCAGACAAATTTAATCCATGATGCTCGTTAATGCTTTTCTAAATCTCTGGCTACAATCTCCTGCCTGAGCCAGGGCTGTTTCAGGAAGGTTCTGGTTGCTGTTGAGGCCACCACCTCCCAGCGATGACGAAGGCCTGCACTACTCACAACTGTCCGACGAGAAAGTAACTCTGCTTCGTAATGTGTGACCTCAAGCTATGTGCAATGGGAAAAAAACCCTGTAAATCACCGCGAACATCGTGATTCTCCGTTTTCTGCACAATGTCACAAATATGGTTTGAGGAACAGAAAGGAACATTTGCTGTAAAAAGAAAAGGAAAAGATTAATGTTAGAGTTTGTTTGTCCAATGAACAGGATCAAACAGGAAATTAAATACATCCAGGCAAAGCAATTAACATCAATTAAGAAACTGCTATTTGTTTTCAGTATGTTTTAGCTGGGTACAGTAGCATATGAAGAGGAAACAACATCAGATGGGGCCTGTTTATATGGTGGTTTATCTCATGAAAATGACTCAGTCCTCATGCCTGAAGCTTCTCAGAACACCAGGGCTTTCTCCCCCATTGCAGTCGTAATTCCATTGAGCTCCCGATTGTCACTTTGCACTTTCATTCCTTCCAGAGCCCTGCTGAGTGTTTTTCAGGCAGAACTGACCATGTGGTTGCCTGGGTTCCTGCAGATCTCAACTCTTTGGGTAACATAGACCCGCAGGCCGGAGGGTCCTGTGTTACTGGCCAGAGCAGACGTCCTGGTCATGCCATGCTGGATGAACACTTGGCCTCCATCCTAGTGGTAGCACACACAGCATGATGAGTTCTCCTTCTGACCAGTTTCTCTGCACTTTCCAAGTGTACTTCCAGTGAGAAAAAGTCGTGAAAGTGTCCTCTTGGTGCAGCCCAAGCACCCTTCACATGCTAGAGCTGTCCTGGCTCTGCATTTGGTGCTCTCCTCTTGATAAAAGTGACACTTGTCATCATCATCAAGGGGAGGAAGTACAATTACTGCACTTTCAGATTGTCAGAGCCCCAAACTGACCTGTCACAGGATGTGACACAAACACAAGTCTCTTGGAGAAGCTGTTGTGGTGAACATTTCTGATGGCTGCTCATCTGTCTGTGGTGGTGTGAGCTGCCTTCTGACCAAGTGTGTAAGTCAATAGAAATGACAGGAGAATCTCCACTCTCAGAGTCACCCTTCACATTCCAGCCAAGTAGGTGCTCCCCAAAGTACTCTCCAAACTCATCGTTGTGACCTGTTAACACCACATTACTAGAGGCACGGTGCTGAGGATTTCCATCACCCTCAGTGGGCTTTGGGTCAAGGAAGCTGCCAGCCATCGGCTTCTTGCTCTCCAGAGCAAGACCTAATTCATCCTTGCAACAGCAAAGTTCTTATTGGTTACAGGCCTTCCCAGATCTCTCTGGAGACCAACCACATACATTGCAAGGGTCTGGTGCCATCCCCCTGGGTGGCTAACATTCTACCATGATTAAGAAGAGGGGAGAGATACAAAGCAAGCGCAGAAAAACCTTACATAGATAAATCTTGCATTTAATAGATGATGCACTGCCTGTTTTAATACATCATTTACAAAAAGTCCAAAAAGGTCTTTCCTGCCCTTTCTATTTTGAAGAGATGAATATGTGGAGAATATCAAACCAGCCTTTTCAGAGGGAGGACTGTCACAGGGACATTACTCCGTGTACAGAAGGGAACTTGCAAGAAAGATAAAGGAAGAAAAAGGTTACCTGGGAGAAGCAAACCAAAGGGTATGCACAGAGTTGTCATTTGCAGAAGGGAACAACGAGGTGAGAGGCTGGGCTGGCTCTGGGATCAGATTGGGGCTGAGAGGAAGGACGTAGGTTTTCAGGTCATCAAAGGTAAATGATCCTGCTACAGACAGTGGAATTCCTGGGAATGGAGGGTGCTGGCAGTTGGCAGACTGCAAGGTCTGACCAAGGGCTGGGTGCCTTCGCCAGCTCTTCTGGCATCCCAGAGCTACTGAGCTACAAGCCTGGAGGAGACCAGGGAGACGGGAGGAAGGATGACATTTATCCAAAAAATTCTTCCATATCTGAAAATACGGCTCATTCCTCTGAGCATGTTCCTTGCTATGCAGAATATCAAGTCACCTATAATAAAACCAGCAGATCAAGAAAACCAAAAGTCCTCATTATTTTGGAGTCCAGAGTTTAAAAGAGCAGACTCTTTTGTTTCTACAGATTTTGCTTTTACCGTCAAAAGAAAAATCACCATTTATGCAGTGCTACTTATACTGCAGTGATACTGTACAGCGCTCACTGCAAAATTTCCACTGGTCTTAAGGAACGTTAATAACCAGATGACTGTTGACAAAGACCACAGTTAATCTCCCCCATCCCCTCTGCTTCGGCAAGGCAAAACAAATGGTAAAACAGCTTCACCCTTCCTAGGCCATTCCAGACCTCCCTCGTCTGTCATTTGTACTCGAGAGGAACACCAACTCAATCACTACGCAACAAGAGCCTCATGAAATATTTCCCTGAGTTTTAACAATCTTGGTTTGCTAAATGAGGAGCAGGGGGAGAAATAAATCTGTAAAACTTGGGCGGCAAGTGGTTTTTTGATTCATGCTTACCTTGCAGTAGACAAAAAGGCTGGTGAACTGTTAGCGTGGCTCTTTCTGTGTCTGCAAATGGGTATTCTTGGGTTTTGGAGGACTCACCATCAACCTAAGAGCACCTGCTTCCACCTGTTCTTGTTGGGGAATTTTGTCCTGGTGAAGGCAGAGCGTGGCACCACAATCGCTGCCATCAGCACCGCTGCTGGAGGTGGGCTGTCAACCACATCACAACCCCACCACCATTACTGTCCTGCTGCTGCACCTCCCCCAGAAGGGTGCATAAGTTGGTGGTACCTCTATAGTATGTGCTCCTTTGCAATGGCGTTTTCCAGCAGCAGAGGGGAGAAGGGGCTGGGAGGGGGGGTCAGCACATCCAGGAAGAAGAAGCCCACAGAAGCTATCTCATCAAAGTCATTTCTTCCTGGTTGCTATTTAACTCTGTTAAGTGAAGGCCACATATTCCTATGTTGCCATGAGATGGCATGGACCCTCCAGCACAAGGGAAAGGTCATGCAACGTAGACCCCTTTTGGATGGTTGAGTTGCCCCGTGCGGGCAAGGAGGAACATGATAGATACAATAAATACAACACTAAGGGACTGTGTAAGGAGCAGAGCTTCAGCCAGAGCCACAGGACCTGGGCAATGTCTGGGATGTTACCTACAGGCCCTCTTCTGGCTCATCAGTTGTGCCCAATTCCACGCACCTTAAATGCTGCAAAGACAGAGAAACCATCCAACCACAACCTCGCAAAACTCTGAAATGGATACGCCTTGCCGTGTTGCCAGGTCAACAAATTGATCCTCAATTTCTTTCTTTAAAATACTTTATTTGCCAGTGGTGCACTCTTGCTTCATAATACATTGTCCTACATAAACCAATCTCCTTTTAAAATGGAATAACTGAGTTTGAAAGAAAACATGACTTGAGAGATTAAGAGGTGGGATCAGAAGTAAGCCACCTGTCAGACAGGGTAAGAACCCAGGACTTTTTTCTTTGGATTTAACCAGTCATTTAAAATGTAATAATCATATGTTTTAGTGTTCTCTATATGGTCTAATTTTAGAGTATTTGTAGAAAATAAAGGAGTGCCTCACATTTAAAGCTTTTTTTCCCAGCTATTATCTTCTTCACTGCACTAGCCAATAATGACAAGGAACCAGGCTCTATTACAGTTATTTCTTGTCAGCAGCAATTTATTTTTATGCACAAGTCAAAGGAGATTTCTTTCTGAAAACTGTCTCCACTCTGGCCCTAAATGGCCAGTAACTGCTCAGCCAGGGGAGGCCCTTCGTACACACGTCCTGGGAAGTCACGCTAATCCTGCGGTGGGTGCATGGTGTAGCTCTGCACAGACATAAATGAGTTGACTGCTCTGTGCCCACAGTCCTCAAATACAGGCGTCTTTCCCTATTTCCGCGTTGTGCCGGGTGAGACAAGCCTCGGCCCAAGTCCCTTTCCCAAGGCAGACCCTGGCTTAGGCGCCAGGTCCATGCAAGGAGAGCAGAAGCCCCAGCAGCATCTCCTGCAACCTACGCTAGGCTTCTCCCTGGGTACGTGGGCACCTAAGAGCCCAGCAGGGACTCAAATAATTTGCTGTCTGTGCAACGATTCCATCGGAGAGCAGGGTCATCGCTGCTGCTGGTGAAAGGTTTGCTGTTCCTTAGAGCATGGGTATTGCCAGCATCCCTGAACAAGCAGGTAATTCCGTGTACCAAAGGCAAACTGGCAGCATGTGGTATTTACGAGGCTTTTCTGTTTGAAAAATGGGCTTAGTTTTGCCGTGAGCCAAATTGCGCTTGTGGCTGGTGGCCCCATGTATGACTTAGCTGCAGCCCTTCTGCACGGCCCCACTGTGGGAGTCCCTAGCTCAGGTCTACCCACAGATCCACATGACACATTGCACTGCACGTTCAACAGTATTTTCCATAATGGGTGACTAGGATGAGAAATACAGAATCACTGGGGGGTTTTATCCTGAAAGACATCATTTTGACCTTAGGTATATTCCTTTTATGTAGATATTATTTTTTTCTATATGTATATATGTATTTATATACATGAAAAACAAACTAGCCTTCAACGTAACAATAGCTAAAAGCCATACTTCAAATTGTTATTCATTGTTATTGTTATTAAACGGCTGTTATTCATAATACAGCCCCACAGTACTTTGGATCTTAATCTCCTTTTGTGGTATAAAATGGTCCAAACAGCTGCTAAATGGAACAAAAGTGTAATCCATCAGTATCAATTTGAATAAACATAAACATCCCATTTCCTTGCAGACAAACATGGCATGGGCTGAGCAGCTTGCTTTGACCATCAGAATGATGCTCCCAGAGCTCTAACTGCGTGGAAAACTGGGATACGAACCTGAGCCTGGGATGTCGCTTCTCCTTTTGGGGGATGTGAAAAGAAATCATTGTTTCTGTGCTTTTTTAGGAGCTGGAGTTTGGGAAAGGACTCTATGCAGCAGAGCAGAGTCCTTTCCCAGTGCCAGCGCTGCCTCTCTGGTTCTCCTGCCTGCTCAGAAGCACTTTGTGGCTTTCCAGGGTATCAGAAGACTGTCTCAGCGGTGACCAGAGTATGAAAACCCCAGCAGAAAAGAGTGTTCCTCGCATTTTCTGCACAAGGAACTGCGCATCAGTCCTTTTCCTTGTGAGACGTAGCAGAAGAGTGGCTGGGGTGTGCCCAGCATGGTCCTTGAGCCACAACTGAGAGGACCCCAGTGGAGCACCTGGACACCAGACCACAGCTCAGGGGGGTTTTTGGGAGGGGACAGAGATTTCAGTGCCTTTCCAAACTGCAGCCACCACCCTCTGCCCCACCAGCATGGGGTAGCATCTGTTCCTGGGCAAAACTGCCAGGGAAGAGACCCTTTTTGGGTCTCTTAACAAAAATAAAAAGTGGAAGCTGTTGGCATGAGGTTCCTCTAGAGACCATGCTGCCAGGTACTTCTTAGACCCCCTTCCTCCATAGCAGCAGCAGCCCTCGCCAGCGTTGGAAATGACCATGCGTGGAGGAAGAGGATGATCAGAAACAGAAATGGTTTCTCTGATTGAATTTGAAAGTTGTAAACTTGAAACTAATCAGAAAAATGTTTTTTTTCCTTTGAGATGCACAGCTCTGCTGAACGCGCACACATTTCTGTTCAGCTCAGGTTCAAAGAAAGGCAAGGCGCTCATCGTTCAAACGGCGCTTGGCCAACAGGTTGGGGTAGGATGGATGAGGTCATGCTTGTCAGCCCCATCCAGGATGTCTCCTCTATGCTGTACCTTCCCAGTGAGTGAATGAAGATGAGTCTTGAGACGGCTAAAATAGGAGAGTAAGATACATAGTGGGTAACTTATTCTCAGCTGGAGACAGAGTCCACAATTTGGGGATCTGCTGGGGAAAGGAAAAAGGGAAGGGAGGAAAGGAAAAATAATGGATCTGGAAAAGAATGTGTTGTCTTGACCCACAGGTAACTGCTACTGCCATCAAAGTTGCTGCTTTGCCATCTTCTGCAGGTGCTTAGATATGAATAAACACCACCATCAGGTGCTTTCTTCAGAGCTCAAGGTTGCTAAAGTGACTCCAGAAACAAGAGCACTGCTCCATCCCAGCAAACCTGGCCCTCTGAGACTGCCCAGGTGATTTGCACTTTGCCGTGGGGTTCCAGTGAAGTGGTAGATGGCACTGTGTCTCCACTGGAAAGTGCCCTCCAGGACTTGCCTTGCACTGTTGGCTGTGCCTCCATCAAGTAGAGGTAGAGGTATTTGCAGTCATTAATTTTGAGGCAGGTCACTGCGCCATACAGGAGAAATGACCCGAAATACAGCAAAGGAAATATTATGGTTTTGAGTCTGGAACTATATGGGAGTTCCTCTTTATCTAAACAGCCAGGCCTCTAAATCTTCCCTTGCAAAAGAAAATTATCAACAACATGGCTTTGTTAATAACTAAAAGATTTTAGCATATCGCAAGTGCGTGCAAAAGGTCCGTGTGCTTTCAGCTATCATCGGTCCAGTCTCAGTGTCCCATTTGAATGTGATCTGCTGTGTGAAAGTAATTGGAAAAATATGGCTAAAAATGTGTGTGTACACATGCACATAAGAAAAGCAGCTTTCATTAAACAGCATTAAACATAGAAGCATATGCCAGGAGATTTAAATCACAGAAGTTTCCTCTGATTTACTACAGCCAGCACTGGGTCCATGGAGTGGTACCTCGCTCGGTTGCTCATGTACAACACTGATACCCCCAAGCAAAGAGGTGAAGTCAAAATAGAGACGTGGGCTGGAAATTTGGAGAGTGACAGCTGGGTACTGTGGATCTTCACTATTCCAGAAGAAATCAGTGCCAAGCCACTCGGAGATGCCATCACAGGGGAAAACCACGAGACCTGTAAGAGTGAGAGCTCCTCGTTTGCTTGCAGCAGCTGTCAGTGCAAGGTCTGGTGGAGATAGAAATTGATTTATATCTTCATGGTGAAGATATAAACTCTGCTTTTTGTAATAAATGGTGCTGATTGCTTGGACACACATCTGGACTCAGGTTGATTTTAGAAAAGCACTTGAAAGGGAAGAAAAATGCTCAGAGGGCCAGAAGAGTGTTCTGGGCTGCCCACCCTGGTGAGACAGGTAGGGTAAGGGCACTTCCATTCCCAAAGGAGCTCACATCCCCCAGAGCCTGGCAAAAGCCTGGCAGATACAAGGAGGGGTAGGAGCTGGTGCCCAGGCTGTCCTTCTGGAGGGGCTGCCCGCAGAAGACTTCATCACCTTCTCTGCCACAAAACAGCTTCAGTCCAACACTCGCTGCTACCCACAGGCCACAACCAGGCCTCCAGCAGGAGCAGACCCCAGGAACCTATAGCTCATCTCCCTGTGACATCACCAGGAGCCACGAGAGGGGTAAGCAACGCACCAGGGCAGGTGAAGGAGGTAGAGCAGCCACCTGGGCATGGGGACCTGCCCGGCACCAATGTCCTTCCTGAGCTCAGCAGCGATGCGCAAACACCCAAGGGAGCATGGGCCAGTCCACAACTGCACAGGCAGCTCTTTTCATAGAATCCAGAATCATCATGGTTGGAAGGGACCTTTCAGGTCATCAAATCTAACCATCAACCCAACACTGACAAACCCACCACTAACCCATGTCCCTCAGCACCACATCTGCCCGGCTTTTAAATACCTCCAGGGATGGCGACTCCACCACTTCCCTGGGCAGCCTCTTCCAAGGTTTGATAACCCTTTCAGTGTAAAAATTTTTCTTAATATCCATCCTGAACCTCCCCTGGCACAACTTGAGGCTGTTTCCTCTTGTCCCATTGCCGGTTCCTTGGGAGAAGAGACTGACCGCCCCCTGGCTACACCCTCCTTCCAGGTTGAAATCTTTCAGGTTTCAAACGTCCATGCACTGCTACAGACCTGCCAAGCAATTTAACCCCGCCTAAGTGATTAAACTACATCTAATCCTGTCTGTTTACTCTCAGGGAGCCCACACCGCCGTCCCCCCGCCCCACATCCCAGCCTGCAGGACTGTCCAGATGCAAAAGCAGAGGTGCCGTAGCGCTGCAGAACGCAACGTATCCTGTTTACAGTACAAGAGAATTAGCCAATCTGCCTGTTTATGCATGATGTTAGCTGGCCTGCTGCTGTAATGGGAGTGCAGAGATCATGGGTTTAGTTTGTAATGTGTTTAACTTGTTTGTTTTGAGGCCAAATTACCAGACCTTTCTGTGAGGGAAAAAGAGAATTGTTTTTAAGGGGCCTCTGTAATGTGAACCTGAAGATTAGACATGTCCTTTGAGCGTAGCCTGTGAGTAGCTGAGGTTCAAGTGTGGCACTTGAAAAACAATTTGTAGTGGCCACCAACAAGGCAGTTAATATGACAGAGGAGATTTTAATTAGCAGGTATGAATTCATTACATCCTTTCATCCTCTTTCATCTCTTCTCTTCTCTTCTCTTCTCTTCTCTTCTCTTCTCTTCTCTTCTCTTCTCTTCTCTTCTCTTCTCTTCTCTT
>JAOXNO010000003.1:23144667-23185591 GCA_028565335.1 Limnodromus scolopaceus | reverse complement strand
TCTCTTCTCTTCTCTTCTCTTCTCTTCTCTTCTCTTCTCTTCTCTTCTCTTCTCTTCTCTTCTCTTCTCTTCTCCTTCTTCTTCTTCTCCTTCTCCTTCTCCTTCTCCTTCTCTTGTTTTTTTTTCACCACCTTATTTCTGTGAATGGTGCCATTTAGTGCAGTCTCCTGCAGCACAGTAAGAGTTTCCAGCCATTGCTTTTTGGGTTCAGAAGGAGCACTCCCGCATTGGACCATCTACAAGAGGCACCAGTTCAGCCGAGGGCAGGAGACTTGGCCAGTGACAGTCAGTGTATCCTCAACACCATGCAGCCCAAGTGCTGTGGAAGAAAATTGCTCCTGAGACACTCAGTCACTTCGGAAGCAGTGCCAAAGACACGGGAGGTGGGATGTGGAGGGCCCCGTGGGACCAAAACCATGCCAGGGAAAGGGTCAGGCCAGAGGAGCAACTGCAGAAGAGAAGGAGTGGAACATGCGATCTTTGGAGGGGGGGAAAATACGCAGTTCATATAATGGCCCTACAATGTAAAATGTTTAGAAACGTGAAACCAACAGAGCCAGTAGGTTTTTTTTAATTGGGAGTGTAGAGTTTTATTATTTAAAAGGTTTTATAAAGGAGTTTTAAATAGACCATGGAATTGCTGTAGCAGGGTGTTTTTTTTTTTTTCTGTTGGAAATTACTCAGCCATTTGGTTTCTATTTTTGCAAAAAGCACAAGCTTTTTGAACAATCATTTGATATGCTTGTTGATGCATCACAAAAAGGAGATATGCTTTGAATTCTCCTTAAAAACCCCATGTAAACACAAGGCTTATGTATAATTGCAACAAAATACCATCTCCTTATTGAGTGCTTTCACATGTAATTTCCTCTCTGACTACTGCCTGTAAACACACTTATTGTATTTGGGAAACTCCCAAATCTCAGGCACAATCAGGATCAATAGCTCAGCAAAGGCAAATTATAGTTTAAAATGTCCATGTTTTGCAACAAGATGCCTAGATGGTAACAGAGGAAGAAAGAAAGGGGCGTTTTGACATAGAAGGGTGGTTGCGTGGCCCCATTTTCCACTCCTCTGTGTCACAGGATCACACCACACACACCGTCAGGGTCCTCCACCGTTCCACAGGCTGTAGGACAGACATCCAGGCACAGGAGTGTAATTTCAGACAGACAAGAGCTTTTGCCTCCCTGTCCCCTCAGTTGTCCCCTAAATTTCTCTTTCGTTTTGTGAAGAAAAGACAATGTCTTCTACCCACTGGGGCTGTGTTCATTTTTCTTGTCCTTTTGGTTCCCTAAAGCAGCGGGAGGCTCTAACAGGCTGGAGCTCAGCGGCTGCTGCCACCCCAGGGCCTGTGGCCGTGCCGGATCCCGACCGGCTCCCAGCTGAAGGAAGGGGCTGCCCAGCAGACTTTATATGAGGAACACTGTAAAGAAATAAGCAACAGCACCGGGATGTTACACAGGTGAGAAGAAATAACAACTAGTGTAAAATTCACTCTGATAGAAGACTGTAAGCAAATTGTTAATTGCCACTGAAATAAGTGAATCGTCTTGGTTTCCTGTTGTGCATGAACCTAGGGTTGGTCACTGTGTTCTTTTCTTTTGCTTTCCCTCAGGACCCAGCCAAAATGCTGTGTCTTTTCCATTTCTTGATCCTCAGTGTCCCCATGGAGACTTGCAATGTCTTTTTAGTTCAGCCCATAAGCCCTTACCACCTTCTGCCCACAGCTGGGCCTGCTGGACAAGTTGTTGAAAGCCTAAATCCTATAAATTTGTAGATGAATAGCCATGAAATTGTCTCAGGAAGGTTCTCAGGTATTATTTGTACCCCTAGGGCCATTTACGGTTATAATGGTTATGTGGTTTTAACCATCTTTACGGTTATAATGGTTATATGGTTCTAGCCGTCTTCATGCTTATAATTTTCCTCTGCTGAAACGGATATTAAAATGTAAACTAGGTAGAGTTGCACCTCTACCTGAAAGCAACAAAAGATCCTGTTTTTGCTTCTTCAAAGCCTTCCAGCGTCCCCTACGTGGGATTACTTGGCTCTGGGCTGAGCACCCCGTGGGATTAGAGCAGCCGGACTCTGCCAGTGTCACTGCATGGTGGAGCATACCCAGCTTCATCCATGAACAGGAGTGCACAATCTTGTCATCAGGAAAAAGAGCTGCGTAACGTGAGTATCCTGTAAAAACGGTATGATTGCAAGCTGAAATGGTTTCCCCCTCAACTTTCTGTATATTTTTTATTTTCAAATTTGTTTCTGCTATGCCCTGATTTATCAAAGCACTAAAACACATGCTTGACTTTAAATGCTTCGCTGCAGCTAAAAGTAATTGCATACTTAGTCTTTGATGGCTCAAGGTCATAAAGAAATCACTAGCTTTCCAAACAAATACTTTGCTAGCAAACCAAATCCCACCGCCTCCTGGGCTATGGGTGCAGGGCTGTTCGCCTGACGGGAGGGTTAACGTGGTTCTGCCTGGGATTCCCCAGCACCAACGTGGGCACCGTGCAATTACTCAGGGCACAGAAAGTCCAAACGTATCAGACCCTGTGTCTCGGTCCAACACCAGGGTGTCCCACCTGTACCTGGAAACGACCGACCGATATATAGAGCACGTTCAGGGCACAGATATGGTGCAAAACCTCTGCTTTTACGGGTTTGCATCTGATGTGCAACAAAGTGCTGGGCAAAAATAGGCCGAAGTCCTGACCCTGCTGGCACACATCTGGGTCGGAGGTGTCCCACCTGCTGGGGTTACCTAAGCACATCTGTGATGTCTTCAGCAGACATGTCTCATCTGGCCATGGACATACGACAACCTTTTCCTGGCTGCATAGTTCATGCGATCCGTGTTTTGCCTAAAGACACGAGGCTGTGGAGGCTGGGAAGAGAGTGTAAAGCACAAGCATGAGCCAGGAGAAGAGCAGATTGAGGGGGGACCTCATCAGAGCTTATCAATATCTAAAGGGCGGGTGGCAAGAGGATGGAGCCAGACTCTTCTCAGTGGTGCCCAGGGATAGGACAAGGGGCAACGGGCACAACCTGGAACAGGGGAAATTCCATCTCCACGTGAGGAGAAACATCTTTCCTGTGAGGGTGGCAGAGCCCTGGAAGAGGCTGCCCAGAGAGGGTGTGGGGTCTCCTTCTCTGGAGACAGTCAAAGCCCGCCTGGACCCGTTCCTGTCCGACCTGCTCTGGGTGACCCTGCTCTGCCAGGGGCTTGGACTGGATGATCTCCAGAGGTTCCTGCCAGTCTGGGATTCTGTGATTCCATGGTATGTATGGCAAGAAGATGATGGCTTGGAGCTGGGTGGACACAAGGACATCACTCCTTGGGGACTTTGTGCCAGTCCCGATCATGCTGCAGCCCAGGGCACCAGCACCATCTGCACGGGCACATTGGCTTCTCCTGTGGTTTTTCACTCTCCCTCTTTACGTGAGGCTGAGGAAAACTCACACTTTCTTCTGAAAAGGTAAATCATTATTTATTTCTGAAAGCAGGAGGTGAAACTGAGGACACTAAATGTCCCATACCTATATATGCCCACACAAACACGCTGTGAATTAATATATACACACCACATGAGTATACACTCACATATAAAAATATATACATAAACACCTAAATATGTAAATAATATAGAAATATATGAACATACACATATACATAAATGTGCAAGCACAAATAGAGTTCCCAGGGATATTTGCTCTGACAGCCCGGGGATATTCACTCCCTCCCTCTCTACTGGCTGCTTTACCCTCCAAAATTCTTAGAAGAACAATAATATTTTAACAGTTGCTGCTTTAAAAAACTTGATTATGACCAATCATTTCTCCCAGGCAATTGTATATTTAGCAGAAGGGAAAAATTAAACTTCCCAGGAATGAGGTTATTTAGGGCATAAAATTCAAGGAAATAGGTATTTAGGTCGTTGTGGGCATGGTTTTTATTTTCCCTAATTTTCAGATTACTTTCGATTAGGTCTGTTCAGAGTGGAAACTTCTTGATGTGAAATAGATACTATCTAAATCATTAGAGCTCATTCATTGCCATGTGCCACCTTTTAGAGCAATTACCCCCGACCCTGGGGTTACCCAGCTGAGCGCCCCCCGACCCCGGGCACTTCCTCTGAATACCAATGAGCTCCAAGGACAAATACAGTCAGGAGGCGGCATCGCTCCTGGCACAGATAATGCCTTTGTTAAACGGGCTGTGAGACTGTGGAGTCCATTGATTCAGAACATTCTCTGCTGGGATCAGTTCTGGGTTGTGGATTTTTTTCTTTTTTTTTTTTTTCCTTTTTTTTTTTTTTCCCCCGACATCTGGAGTTTATCCCTTCGCCAACCTCTCAACCCCCCAGTCAAAAAAGAGAAAGTGAGGGAAACAGCCGGACAGACACGGACAGACAGAGCAACCCCCGGAAAAGCTTCAGCAAAAATAAAAAAAAAACAAACAAACCAACATCTAAAGTGTTAATTCTTTTGGACGTTAATATTTTTACCACATATTTGCCAGCTGAACCCCAGGCGGTCTCAAAAGCCCATCCCTGATTCTCCCCAGATTTGTTTCTTCTCACTTTCAAACTTTAGGTAGTTCTTCCCGCGGCCGAACGCGCAGCACCTGCGTGCCAGATTTGTAGCCCTTTGATCACAATTTATTTACAGGGCAAGGAACTTCCAGTACATGAGCGACTGATTTCCCTGGAAATGTCTGGAAGGCCAACCTCCCCACCAGACTTATTTCAATGCCTTCCTCCTTCGGCAGAACAAATGTGGAAGCCGCCTCTACTTATGTTAAACAGAAAAGGAGATGCTAGTAAACAATTAAGTGGGGTCCTGTTTAGAGAACGAATCTTTTTATATGCTGCCAAGCTATGCTAAACAATAACTGTCAGAATCTGTTAAAATAGCAGAAAAACAATATTGCTTGGTACAAAACTAATTTTGCTAGCGTTTGTTCACAAACTGCATCGCATGTTTAGTCCCGTTTGCCCCACGAACTCTCAACAACCCGAGACAGCTCCAAATGCTGTTTCTTTTAGCTTTCATAAAGTGTTAAGTAGGAAAAAAAAGCCATATGGCATTCCTTCCTCTGGCAGGGCCATTCCTCGTGAGGCCGCTGACCTGAAACGTAATCTCCACCGTGACCTACGGAGAAACGCGTGGGACCCACCTGCAAAGTAAAAGCCCTTTTGGAGACGTAACGCCAGACTCCTGGTGGCTCCTGTGTCAGGGTTCACTCCGGGGAGACTTCCTCACCTCCTATTTCATTGTCGTGATGTGCAAAGGTGGCACACCACAGAGGTCTTCTTGCGTCGTGGTGGCTTCAGAGATAAACATAGGGGTTTTTTTTCTTTTTCTTTCTCCCTTTTCTCCATGTTTGCTACACGTAACGTGATGAATTATACAGAATTGGAGAGTTTTCCCTTTAGCCTGGCTTATGGGCTGACCCACCTGCAATTTGTGTCTGTGCTGACTGCCAGTGGCATCTCGGTGATGAATCCACACAGAGCAGAGGGAACTGCTGGCAGGAGAGAGACATTTCTGTGTCAAAAGAAAAGATTAAGCTTCTCAGTATTGATATTTGACAGTGGGTAAAACATCGCTCTTTTTAACATTCCCCCCTCCTGCCCCCTCCATGTATTTAGACCAAAGAGCACTGGCTCTGCTCCCACCTTGAGGGCAGGACAGGCACAAGGAGATGCCGCCCAAGTTCTCATTTTCAGCAGGGCAATCTGGGGACCAGGCTGCACTGCAGTTACCCCAGCTGACGGCTCTCTGGGAGTACAGATGTTATTCAGGCTCCTCTTAATAAACACTTGCTTCCAAGCAAAGTCTTTCTGTTCATTTAGAGGTAGGAGTTAAAGCTACTGAAGGAACTACATCAAGCATCCTTGTTCCTCAGTGACATGAGCCAGGAGGATGAGTCAGGCACTGGAACAGCCTTCTCGGGGAGGTGGTGGAGTCACCATCCCTGGAGGTATTTAAGAAACGTGTAGACATGGCACTTCAGGGCATGCCTTAGTGCCCGAGACTGTTGGGGTGGGTTTTTTTGTGTGTGTATGGTTGGAATCAATGATCTCAAAGGTGCCTTCCAACCATGAAGATTCTGGGATACTCCGTATTGTACCACTTCTGAATTCTTCTACACCATCCACCTTGTACGTGGGGTATGCAGTCACAGCACGGCATGCAGAGGCAAGGTCAGGACTTAATGCTGGGGGGCAATGCTTTTCCTGGGTCTGTAGCCTATAGAAGTCTAAAGAATTAGCAAATATTCACAGCCATGGCAGATTTGAGGATTCAAACAGATATTTTTAATTTTTTTCAGGTGTAATGGTGACTATTTTAAATCCAGGTTTATCTAAAAATTCCATCCAAAGTAAGGATGGAGCCAAATTAAATTGTTGTGAGAAAAGATCTTCATACTGGTTCTTATCTTCATAATTGCTAATATTTTATAAAAATGATTGTTCAAGAAAACCTTTCAGCTTTAAAAGGCTCGAGGATGGTATAGAAAAGTCCTCAAGCTTCTGAAGGCTTACTCACACCTTGGACAAAACTCAGTAATTACACTTTCGTGATATATTTATCCGTCCGCAGTGCCTTCAGCACAGGGAAGCCAAAATTTGGAGAGTCGATGTAGACCAACACACTGACATTTCACTGAGATCCACTGCTAAGCAATGTTTTCCGAGTGTTTTAACCACTGGTCGTACAGTATCCACAAGAAAAATGTCATTGTTACAATATTGTGTTCCAAACAGTCCCTGACCTGTCTGATCTTTGTTTTCTAGACTGCAAAATTAAACACGTTAATGAACTGTTGAATGCTTTATCATAAATTAGACATAGTAGGAGGTTTCTTTTCCCTGGCGTAAGGCATCCATGTGTCCACCATGCATACCTATACAAATAAAAGATGTATTTTTGTAGACCTGAAGTAGCAGATTTTGTATTAAACATGACTTCATGATCTCAAATTGTCTATAGATAAATAAGCATTATGTAATATGATATAAAAATAATCATGCTATCAAGACTATTAAATGACTCCGCTCTACTCCCAGTGCTGTGTGTAGCCAGTGACTGGGCTCTTGCCTTTCAACATCCAGCCAACATTAAAATCCCCTGCTTGATTGGGAACGGCATTTCCCATAAGGAGGCAAAGGGAATGATAGTTGGAGAGTGAAAGCTATGGAAATTGCTGGCCTTTTTCTCATCTCAAGTAAGGTGAAAATTATCATTGGGCGTCTTATAATAAAGACAAAATAATCACAATTCCAGATGGAAATCTTATCATCTAGTACAATTGATGTATTTTTTTCCCAAGTGGAGTGGCTGCTAATTCCCGGGGAATAGTATAGTAATTTGAGGATTCTGCCTGCACTGAGTTTATGAAAGTACAAAGAAAGAAAATACAAACTCATCCTGGCTTAACTAGAAATTGGAATTCCCTCCGTTGCCCAGCGGGGAATGTACTTCAGTCCCGGATTTCTATGGAAGTCTTATTTCTGCATTTTTCCTGCAGCTTTAGAAATCCTGCGTCGCTTTGCCCGCAGCGTATTTGGTGACAGAGCTCCTGCCTCCACACTTGTATGACTTTATAAGTAACTGCCCCTACATCTGCAATGGCCTTTGGTTTGTAATCTTGATGCCTCACTGAGTTTGTCATGTTTATTTACGGAATGGGATCAAAGTTGCTGACTTTGAGCCTGAAACCAGCGCCCAGCCTCCCCAGAAGAGGTGTGCGTGAGTTGTTTTTCTCCCAGTTTCTGTTCAGGCACGTTCCCTCCATGCTACATCCATGACGTGTGTTTTAAACAAAACTCCCCGTTTTTACTTCCCTCCAGCTGGAATGCAGCAAAGCCAGATACCTGGGGCTTTGACGATAATTGTGCCAACTGAGATTTTCTGTGCTTGTTTTTCAGCATTACCGGGGCAGACTGTTGCTTCCTAGCGCCTGAAAAAGCAGAACTCAGAGGAAACCAAGTTTCTGTGGTGGCTGAGCAGTTTCAGGCTGAAAGCTCTGCTCTTTTTGACTTCAAATGCAGGGTCAAACCAGCCACTATTACACGCTCACAAGTGCAGCCCTTGAGTTCATGAAAACAGCCCTCTTCTCCTCCTCTTGAAAGTTTCTCTCGCCACACATCCATGTCCCCCAGGGAGCAACTCGTTTTCTGCGTAAGCGTTTTGTTTGAAAACCATAATATTGCTGTGTAATGAGGATAATGAAAGGTGACCCATGCTCGGGTATCATGCTGGGAAACAGAGGCTGGAGAGTCACACCACTGTCATCCAGAGACACCCCTGTCGTCCAGAGAGCCAGCAGAGCCAGCACCACCTCAGCGGAACTGTAGGATACAAATGAAATTGCATTTGCTCAGTTAAAAAGCTGCAGTTTTACTTGATTACCTCTTTTTATGTGCCCCACCCCCACCACCCTCCCCCCAAAAAAAAATAAACCCACTTTGATTACCTGGTTACAAAACTGTATTTTTCTTGTCAGCACAAAATTAATAATTAACAAATAAAGAATTTGGAAAGCCATAAGTACATCCCACCTTCTCTGGCCAGGAGGCAGACAAACCAAGCCACAGGAGGAGCAGAGCGGCCGATGCTGCCCATCTGCCCCTGCGCCGGCAGCTCCAGCGTCCCATGTCCTTGCCCAGAGGAGAAGAGAGAAGAGAACTCACCCAGAGGAGAACAGGGAGGCTGTCATTATCACTTGATGTCTGTTTGTTAGTGAAGGCAGGGTAAATGCACTCGTAATTTAATTACCATTAAACTAAATACTTCATCCCCAAACTCATGAGCACAAGTTAGTGGTGATGGACAATGGCCAAGATAATAGTTCACTAGTATTTTACTGGCACGCTAGCATGACAGCATCTGTGTGTTTCCAGTGGTTTGGTATTATTTATTAATCAAAATATATTTTATCAAACTACAGCTATCCTATTGCTACCTAGAACTTTACCTTCTCGGGCACAGAAATGCTGCATTCATGGAAGAAAACCCTGGTTAAAGCCAACCAGAATTTGAAATATCTCACCAGCAACACTACTCACTCCTTTTTACCATGTGATGAGAAAGAATAAGGGCTGCAAAGCGAGGGCCACATGTGAATAGGTGGGGGCTGGGGGCAGTAGGAACAGCACCATTGCCAGCTCCGCACCGACCATTAGCAAGAGCAATTTGCCCACAAACAATCTGGAAAGAGTTTTCTCAGGTTACAGTAAAGTTAATGGAGTTGGAAATTCCTCCTCTTTTGGATTAGCTCAGCCTTCTTTATGTGACCTTTAAGTATATGGTGAAGCGTGAGGGAGGGTTTGACAGCAGCAGAAGCAACTGGGAATCCAGGAGCTCCTCACTGCTCCTGGCTGGTTACTCAGGGTGCAAAAGTACAAGACCTCCCTGTACGAGTGACTTTGTAAACTGAGGGGAAAATTAAAACACTTGTAGGCTGGTTCTGGTCTAACTAGTTATTTAAGGGGGTAGGGAAAATTGACATAAGCAATAGAAATTTAACAAGATACGGCATCACCTCTTAGACATCAAATTTTGCTGACAGCCAGAGCATTGTGGAGCCTCATGAGCACAGAGAAAGCTGTTGAGAGGAGAGACAAATAACACAGATGTGCCAATAACAAACATGCATTCTAGATTAATTAAAATTAACTGTTGGTCTGAGCCAGAGTCGTGACACAGATTAATCAAAACACCAGAAACCAGTTCAGTTATTCTGCACATCAGGAATCTCTTCTGTAGATCTCTGTTCACAACATCACAGACTCTTCACACTGTTGTTTCAAACATACCTTTCCACCTCCTCAGACTTAAGAGCTGTTATTACAGTGTCAAAGCAACTGATTATAAAAAATTGAGCATCATCCATTTACATCAAAAGAGAAGCAAAAGGTATGTTTATTCTTCATCCATCTTTATATCTGAGATTTGATAAAAGAAATCCAAATTGGAAGAACCCTCTGTTGTGAACAAAAAGTTGTTCCACTTAGAGGTCAGCAGGATTTATCCACACGTGGCCACCAGAGGAGAGCTAGCAGGGTAGCAATGAAGACCTGCTGGAATCACCTCTACCTGCAGAAGAAATGAAAAAATGCCTATGCACTTTAATTAAATAAATGGAGAAGCTCTGTCACTGCATAGACTTGATCCAAAACCTCCTAGAGTCATTGCTGAAAACTCATGTGGGTTTGAGATCTATCTGTACAAAGGACCATGTCTTCTTCTATTAATCATTTAATTAGCAGAGGCAGGGCGGGTTCCTTCAAGACCCCTTTTCTTTGAAGCCAAGTGATGGCTCAGCAGGGACAAGCCAGCAGACACTGGTGACCCATCTCAGGCAGAGCCTTGGTCCTCCTCAGATGATGGATAGAAGAAGCTGGTGAGGGCATATCCTCCTCCTTTTATCCCCACCTCCGTCTTTTTTTTTTAAGTGCCATTACCTTACTGAAAAAATACTTATAGTTAATCAGCACTGCTTAATCCTGTTCACTTCCATCTGTGCCTCTTTGTAGCCTGACACCTCTCCTGTCCCGAGGCCATGGAAAGCAGAGGGTATTGAGTGCTCAGGCTCTGCTGTTGGATGCCACTGGGGAGCAGCTGTCCCCAATCATCCTGTCCGAGGCCCTTTCATTCCCAGATTACATCTTGTACCAACAGTTTGTGTGTGGGAAAAATCAAAGATGTCAGGGGCTCCTCCCAAGTCCTGCACTTTGCGTAAGGTGCCCAATCACTGGGGTGTGGGCACTTGACCTTTGTGCTTGCGGGGAATAATGAATTGGGGGCCAGTTTTGAGGCACTCGCCATAATCATCCAGCCCCTGCCAGAGCTCAGCATTAGCGTAATCACTGACATGCCAGAGCAATGAAAGCAATCTGTTGTTAACTGGCTGAACCGGCTTGTCCCGAGCCCCTGGACTTCCTCGTTTGGGCACATTACACAATGGAAATTCTCTTTCTTTCAAGGAGAAAAAAAAATCTCAACAGGCTGAAAGATGCCTCATCCATCGTAGCGTCCCTTCCCGTGTCCAGGGGTTCAAGAACAGTTGACAGAAAATCAAAGAGTGACATTTCAGAAACCACAGGCAGTAATGAAAGTTGAATGCCTGAGTGAACCCTAATGGACTAGAAAGGTTTGATAACAAAAAGAATGTCTCTAACATTAGCTCTTCACCCAAGCTCGTTGCGATGAGTCTACTGAATTACCTGCATTCACTGCCCTGGGAAGGGCCCTCAGGCTTTAGTTACATGTGATCAGAGTATTTCCAATGGGTTGAAATGAAAACATTTTTACAGTTTCTTTATGGGTGCAATTTTGGATCGTAATTCACAGCAAAGTTCTGTGTTTTGGGTGTCAACCCAGCTACAAATCAGGCAGGGGAACCCAAAACCTCTTGCTGCTGCACTCCAGCCCCGCATCAACACTGAGGGGCACTGTCACCACCCATCCTGCCAAGATTTCACCCCAAATTCTGTTCTCCGCCTACCCACTTTGTTACCAGTAGTTGCATATCTGCCAGCAATAGCATTTTAATTGCCTATTTAGCATTTAAATGAAGCATTTAGTTGGGGGAGGCTACATTACACAGAGGCTGTGGATGGATGCGCTGAGCCTTGCTCCAGTGTGGTGCTGCCTGGCTTTTAGCTTACAGTTATTTTTAGCTTCATACATGATCCTTCACACCACAATTCCTCATAAACCCACAGAAATGAAGTGCAGCTTTACTGTTGTGTCATCAGAGGAGAGGACAGGTCAGCGCCCAGCCAGGCTCATCACAGGAGCCTGCAGCTGATCAAGGAGGCGAATCGCTCTGCTTGCCACCCATCCAGTGCTCATTAGATGGTGACAGCTTCCCTGGGTCATAACAAGTAGCAGCTTTATGGAGGGGATGTCAGATGCTCGTTGTGCCCAAAGGTCCCCATTCCCACCGTGTCCCCGCGCTCTGGGGTTAATCCCAGCCAAGCGGCAGCCTCTGAAATATGTGTCTGGCTCACACAGAGCACAACCTGCCCCCACCAGCCGAAACAGAGGCTTTAGGAACCCAGAAAATACAAAGGAGTGGTTAAAAGTTCAAGACAGACAGCCTGAGAGTATCACGTGGAACTGCTATTAGCGCTTTAAAAAAGTATACATCCACCCCTGTATCAAATGCTCTGCTGGCACTGCAGAAACGCCGTTGTCGAGGATCTCAACGGTACTGCTAGATAAACTTGTCAAACCTGGGTAATATTCTATGAGTAATTTAAGCACTTGTTCTAGTTGTTAAACAAAGGCTTCTACTGCAGCTTGGCAAGGGAAATCCTGCTTCGTGCCTGGGTCACATTAAAAAAAAACCGAAAAAGTACTGTTATTTTATGAACAGTGTGAGATGACGCTATCGCTCTTTCTTCTACACTTCAACAGCTTCCTCCTGCTGGCTTGTTAGCAGGTATTTTTCAGAATTAAGTGACCTGATGTTATCAGGCCGTGGGGCAGAGTTCGGCGTGTCCGCACGGGTCCGATCGACTGACGCAGTGTCCCCTCTCCAGCGCCCAGAGAAATAATCCCCATTTTTTATGCCACACACCAGGAGACATTGTCAGGTTTGCATAAACAGATATTTTGACAAGGACATTTAAGTTTTCCCTCCGTTATTTAGTCTAATACTTCCCATGTTTTGTCTATTGTATTGCAGATTGGGTAAAACAGGAGTGCAGCCGATGGGGCAACGTGCAAAATATGTAGACAAAAACTTACTCTCTGCTTCATTTTTCTATTAGACAATACTCGTGGGCTGAAGAAATCTACTCCAACTTAGGAAAATATTCCCATGTTTCAATGCAAATTGTTTAAAAATGAGGTTTTAACACCAAATGTGCGTATTTTAGCCACAGCCTTGATGTTGACCCTCCAGTCATGCCTGCTGACCCTCAGTTGGGAGAATCAGCTCAGTCTGATTGTATCATAAAGGTTTCAGTTAAGGGCTATAAAAATGGTTAAATCTCCCCTGCTGAAGGGCTGGGCCACGTGCATCCTCCCTTACGAAGGAGAAACATGACCACGTGTCAGCAGGGTGCTCCCGGTCCTCCTCCCTGTCACCCTCCCTGGGGAAGTCCAGCCCTGCTGTATATTTGTCCTGCTTGTCCACAGGGACACAAGACCCTGTATCCATGCCTGACACGGCAGATCTATATAATTTATCTGTAATCATTTTGCTTATCATAATGTAACAAGGGCCATTCCAGACCCTTCTGCCTCCAGCAGAAGACAAACAAGTCCACCAGTTGCTCACCAAGCACGAGGAGCACAAAGAGCAGAATGGTTCATTGGTTTGAAACATCTACAGGTGTAGCTTACATCATTTAACAGATTTCCAGTATTATCTTCGTTCATAAATATATGTAATATCATATCTAATCTTTGACTGAAGCTGCCTGGCAAGCTCTCACTGGAGAGACCACGCCGCAGTCCAGAGGTCCACATGATCCCTGATAATTCTGCCCCTCGTCCAGACCTTACAGGGGTGCAAAACACAGAATGTATTTCTTAAACAACTATCAATCACAGTCATATCAGTATCATAGCACCAGCCTGGGCTGTTTCCTTTAAAACTAAAACAATCTTGCAATGCTCCTTGAAAAATGAGGAAATTTGGGGGTTGAAATCTTGGCTTTCTGCAACTCAGGGGTAAAACTCATGTTGCTTCAGTGGAGGTTTGCCCATCACATCAGCTCTTCTGCTCCAGGGCAGCAAAGGAAATTCCATGCATGGTGCATGGCCCCTCTGTTGGGAGGGAAACTGTTGGTTTAAGGGTCTCAGCCCAGCCCAGCAGCAATGGTGTGTCTGCCAGCCAGTTAATAGCTGATGTAGGTATCTCCAGTATGGGCTATGAAGCTGATAATCCTCCACAGGTTTTAATAATCATTTAGGATTTCGTGAATACGCTATACTATAAATGTCTTATTAAAACTAAATTAAATGCAGATTTGAAACATAAATGTGCTATAGAAATTTATGAGGGATCTTAGCAGAGAATAATTTTTCTAGACACTGCTGTGAAAACTACAGAATATCGGTTTCCAAACTAGTATAAAGTACTGTGTGTTAGTTGTCAGTTATTAGAGAATGTGTCTGCGGAGGTATGGCCTTAAAGCCCCCACGCAATCCTGAAACTGAATTGATCACCAGGAATTTCCAGGGCTGTAAAAAGCAAACGAATAGTTCCCATGTCGGTGCAGTACTGCTCCACCTGGAACCGTCAGGTGTGGGTCCAACCTTCTCCACGCAAACCATGCTTGGAACACGCAGAAATGCTGTGCACATCCCAAAGGCTGCAAACATTAGGGCTGATGATGCTTATTTGGACCATCGGTGTTTGTACCTATCATTTACAGATTTCCAGCGTGCTATACTGGTTGCAGAACCAGATGTGATACCAGGCTTCAAAAAAGGATGTTAAAAACTGAATTTGTGGTTGTTTTATCTTAACGCTTGTTTGCTGAATTGTTTTAACCCTAAGGCTTTGACCAAAAAACCCCTCAGTGAGTGTTTCATTTTACACCCTGACTAGGTCCACCAAAACCTGCTGGGATAGCCCTCACGTCAGCTTGCACACAAAGACCTTTGCTGGCAGAGGACATGAGTCAGTTTGTTCAGCCACAGCCTGAGCTCTTCTGACAAAGTTCAAGATCATTTTGGACACAGCTTGAACCAGAACCCGATCCTTGAAGCTTGAACCTTCCCCTGGCGTCAGTGATGATCTGGGGTCCCTAAACCCCCACGTGTACCCTGGCTCCATACAGTCCTACCCGGCACAGCTCCTGGGCACCACAGTGACAATCCTCCAGCTGACGGTCTGTCAGTAGAGTTGTCACAGCTGAGTCCTGCAGGTCTTGGGTTCCTCTTCTTCCCTGAGAGCAACCATTGGAGCTCCTGCACCCCTCCCTGCCCAGCCTGGAGATGTGGTGTTGATACATTTGGGAAAGCCATTCCCAAAAAATGTCAAGCATATCACCCAGCATGAGGTACAATATTGTATGTGTTGACATGCCCTTGGTGGGATTCACATCAACAACACTGTGTATTAATTTGAAACACTTATTGTTGTTTTAAAAGAAGAAAAGCAAACCTACAACAGTTTCAACCAACTTACAGAGCTGTTACTGACAGCAAAAGCTGGACCTCATTCACACTACCGTCATTTTTTTGGCTCAGATGGTCAGGCTCTGAGGCATACGAGGATCCCATTTTCTGCAGGAGAACAGGTCATCAGTCTTGCAAGGTTTAGCACCTCTATGCAGAGCAAAGATATTATCAGAGGTATGAACATCATCAGTACCAGAGTCCAGGAACAGCATCTCCCAAAAACTCCTCAGTGGCTGGGGAGGTTAGAACAACTTATAGGGAAGACAAAATAGTTGTCAAAGAAGCTAATTTGTCCAATGATTGTGCCTTATTTCGGAGTTACGCCAAATTTACTTCATGGTCTGTACCAAAAAGTAACACATAGCTTTCATGTCCACATGTGTATTTCCTAAAGGACCATCTCTGTTTCTGATAATTCTAGATGCAATTGTAAACCTTACCTTAACGAGACACTATGGAAATCTGCTCCTATTCTGACATGGGAAAAAGGGGAAAAAGGAAGCAGCAGGGCAAGGGCAAGCTTCACCGAGCGCTGGTATGAGCACTCCAGGTAGTTTCTAGAGGGGAAACAAGAGACACTTTAGACTGACTATATGCTTGCTGCGGAGCAAATCAGTGTTGATGGCTTCCTATCACTTACGAGACTGATGCATCTATGATTTCTGTTTCCAGCAGCCCTGCACTTGATTAAAGGACACTCCACATCCAGAGCAATGTTGTTATTCAGAATGCCTGTGTTATCAAATAATAAACTAACTGTCACAATATTGGCACGAGACTTAGGAATTTTCTAGCATAAGAAGATTAAGATGATAACAGTTCAAATAAGTACCATTTTCGACTAATTGTTTGCAGATATGGCATAGAAGCAATAAGACTTGCTTTGGGAAAGTAGTATGATTTTACTATACAAATTTCTAGCTGAAACGTAGCTAAAAAATAAACGCTCAGAGCCCAAACTTGCTGAAATCTCTACATTTCCATTAATAAGAAAAGAAGTTACACTTACAGCTGAAGAGCTGTCCCAGCATGCTGATGTCCCTCTTAAAACTGAAACAAAAAAGCAGTTACTATATTCAATTCAATCATCCGGATTTAGATTTTCTAACAACCACATGGGGGCAGGTCTTCAGATCTGGTCTGCAGACAGCGGACTCAACCTGTGAACAAGTCTCCCCTCTCCCTGCACCATACCCAGAAAGATACACACACAGAAATTCACTCTACAGAACCCATTGAAGTCCCTAGTGTTTTTTCTAACCACTAATATATGGCCTTTTCTATATAGGACGATGACAAGGACCACCATGTCTCCATCACTAACTTCATATGCTCTTGTGCTTTCTGTCCACCAGGAGCCACCAAAACCTTTGCACTTCTCGTTATAGAAAAGGAAGTGAATGTCATACCTACATCCCACCCAAGACTGGCTAGGATCTGGGATATGAATAGAAAAAATCTGTCAACAGCACATTTATTGCTACTTTCCACCCCAAAAGACATGGGGGTTGGAGCGCTAGTCCCTGATTCAGGCTGGGTGTTGCTGTTGACCTGTTAGTGGCATGAAATATCCTGCTGATCTCTGTGGGGTGACCTGCCCAAGCACCCTCTCCTCCATGGGCAGTCGAGCTTCTCTGCAGCACATCAAGCAAAAGGCATGTGGGCAGAAAGATCTCGGTTCTCCATTCCAGCTGAGTCAGAGCCTCAATATGTGACCTTCTGTCACTTGGTCTTCTTATGTCAAGACCAAAACTGAGTTTAATACTAGGAACATGCTGAGAACCAGATGCTCCATCTGAGCCAAACCTTTCTGGGTAAATATATTGCAAAGAGCACAAATCATATCATTTCAAACTTTGGGAATCCATATATATCTAAATGTATACAAAATTCTGCTGTTTCTCAGCAATAGGTTCATACTCTAGAAGAACAGAAATCCATCAGACTGAAATTAATAATGCATAAGAACAAACACCAGCGCATTGTTTCCCATTTAAGGAACTGCCTGGATATAAATAAACCCTTAATCATATTCCATGATTTAAGTAATAAAATTCTTACCCAGAGTAGCAATTGCACCTTTCAGAAAAATAAGAGATAAGAATTATTTTCAAGAAGAAATCTGAGGAATCAGTCTTAAACCCTGATACACCAATGCTTTTGCTGTCAGTGTGCTGAAACCGTGTAACCGGAACGTGACTCGGTTCAAAACTCTTCCTCTGAACTGCCCCAAAATTTTAGGAGAAACCTGAACTGGATGAGTGAAATACAAGATTTTGATGCTCTGCCTAAAGGTACTGTTTCCAAAAACTGGCCAAATCATGTATTGCCTAAATTTCCACAAACTTTGCCTCTCACTAAGGCCCATTTTCCCTCTTGTGGAATGCAAGGAGCAGGCAGAGCACGGAAACATGGATACACACTTTTGCCCAAAACAATGACTTAGCTAAAAATCATAAAAGCTGAACATGGATGAGGGATCACGGACCCTCACTGAAATAATTTTCTTACAGAGCCTCTCTACTGGCGATGGAGTGCGGTATCACGGCAGCAGCGAGAACGTGTTTTGTTTTGCCTCGGGTTACAGCCGTAGCTCATGACTGTTTAAGTTCACTGGGTAACAGGCAGCCGAATCACTGCACATTTACACATCCCCGACTGTGCCTCCGAATAACATCAGAAAGAACTCAAGCAAATGTTTTAAAATGTCATTTTAAAAATCTGAAATACAAAGAAAGAGTTGAATTTGATATCCAGTTGTATGGTTCAAAAAAGAATGAAATAAGTACAATGGTTTACATTCAAATACAATAACAAGGTGATTTCCCTATAATTTCACAGTGAAAAATGTTGGTTGCAAGGTAGATTACTAGCCACTTTATTTTTATTTTATTTTATATTTTATTTTATTTATCAAATGTAGATGCCCAGAGCATTTTACTATAAAATTCACTGCAGCATACACAGCATTTGGAGTGAACAAGGAGAAAAAGCAGACCATAAAGTATTCTCCTTTGCTTATATTATCAGTTTGTGAAAACAACCGTCTCATGAACAAACCATTTTAAACAAACAGAATTTTATTAGTGAGCAGTACAACAAATTGTGGTTATTTCTCATATAACTTTGTTACATGTCAGGCATTGATTTCCTTTTTATGTAAATGAAAGCCTATAAAACGATGCAATTACCCTTCACACATACATTAGTTTAAATGCCAGGGCGCTACAGAAGTCATTTATCTTTCATACTTTCTGTTAGGCTGCAAGTCAGCTCTGAGGTTTAAATTTTGTTTAAAAGTTCTTGGCTAATTGATCACTTTAGGGATGCTTTAAACACAGGTAAAACACCGACAAAGACTTTTAAAGTAAGCTTTCTTAATGGATGAATTGCAACTATCCATCATTCTGCTTGCTACTTCCCTACCACCGTCCCATTAAACCTAATAAGTTCTATTAAAGCTGTTAACATGTGGCATCTGTTAATGGAAAGTGTATAATGCACAAGGCATGAGGGGGACCCGAGGGCTCATAGAAGTAAAGTTTGGAAGAGAAAGACAAATTCTGATGGTTTGTGAAGTTAACGTAGCGACGGGTCAGTGTTTTGGGCCTTTCTTGGAGAGGATTCCCATTTAAAGCCTTGCAGCAAGGTTAGGTTCATCAGCGCAGCCGCTCCGTCCGCATGTTATATTTCAAACGCTTCGGCAGATGAAATGTAGAAGTTGAAGGAAAAAAATATAATATATATATTTATTTTTGGCTTGAGAAAACAGTGTGACACATGACAAGCCTGGATCTCTTTTGGAGAGGCTGTGCTCTGTATTACTGAGATTAAGTTTGATCATTCCTGAAGGAAGACAGAAATCCCCAAACCTGGACGGCAAGGGCTGTAATAGTTGCTCTTAATGTCTGCTCTTAGCTGATTACTGACATCTTGAAAGCATTGCTCCAGCCGGCCTTCTCGCGAGCTTCTGTCATGTGGATGCTCTGGCAGATGGAGAGCATGCATCGCGGAAAGCGGGCGACGGGGAGCTTCAAGGACCGGCACGTAATCAACAGCTTTGAACTGTTCCTGGCTTGTGAGACCACTCCACTCCTTACTGGGGGGACTATCACAACGTATTATAATGACCAAAGCCAGCCCATGTAGTAACAGCTGTGAGTGTAATCCAAAAATTAGCTCATTAATTCACAGGAAAGTATTTTCTACTCGTCTTTCATTGCAAAAAATGTGTCTGCTTGTTAGTGAAATCTAGAGCTTTAACTGGAACCTTTAAAACATTAGCAATGCACATGTGCTTTTCTGTGCCTTAGTGGGAGATTTATTAAGTTTATTCTCTAATCTCTGTTTACAAGCAGAAATATGATGAACATAAATCATTTGAAATAAGATTTCAAGCTACAAATCCAGTTTGCTATTTCCCGACGTCATTATGTTATTTCAAACCTGCAATTAATTCTTTTCTTTGTTGGCCTGTTTGTTTTTAAAAACAATTTCACTCCACTTGACCTTTGTATTTCTTGGAAAAATGTTCAAAGTTAGAAATAACTCTAGATGTTATCTGTTAGTGCTTATTTACCATACACAGCATGCTGAACTGGAGCTGGAGCTTAGGAGCCCCAGAGAGACACAAGATGCGAGGGGCAAAGCTGCAAACTGACAGTAGGAAAGAGTATTGCAGTTACACTGTGGTCAGTATTAAGGATAGTCGGGCTACTCTTCAAGTGGTGGCTCTCATAAAATCCTCAAATATTAAAAAAAAGAAAAAAAAATTAAAAAGATGATACATTGCCAGCTCTTGCAGAAAACACTCTGTTGTTGCTAAAACATAATTTTTCCCATCGTAGGACCAAACAGTGCAAGTGAGCAATGACACTGCACATTAATGTTTATACAGTAGATGCAAAAGCCCCAATCCGATGCATAGCAAATATCCCGCAAAACATAGAATCATAGAGTGGTTTGGGTTGGAACGGACCTTAAAGCTCATCCTGTCGCTCCCCCTGCCCTGGGCAGGGACACCTCCCACCACACCAGGTTGCTCCAAGCCCCCTCCAACCCGGCCTTGAACCCCTCCAGGGATGGGGCAGCCACAGCTTCTCTGGACAACCTGGGCCAGGCTCTCACCACCCTCACAGCAAAGAAGTTCTTCCTCAGATCTCATCTCAGTCTCCCCTCTTTCAGTGTCAAACCCTTCCCCCTCCTCCTATGGCTCTGCTCCCTGACAAAGAGTCCCTCCCCATCTCTCCTGCAGCCCCCTTCAGATATTGGAAGGCTGCTATAAGGTCTCCCTGAAGCCTTCTCTTCTCCAGGCTGAACAACCCCAGCTCTCTCAGCTTGTCCTCACAGTGGAGGGGCTCCAGCCCTCCCAGCATCAAGGGCTGTTACACATCACCTTAATGTATCTAGTTTATGCACTGTACAATGAATACCTTTTCATAACATGCTAAGTTGTATTTCCTTCTTTATAATGAAGAAATTCACAAGCACAAAAAAATTCATGATTTAAACAATAAGGTGGTTTTGCACTCAAACAGGAGCAAGATGTTTCTCCTCGCTTGTTCTGGCATTTTTGGCAACGCAATGAATTACCACAGAAGTGTGAAAAATCACCTTGGCTTATCCCTTGTTTTATGATCCCCTTCTCTTATGTTTCCTCATTACCATTTTGCACAGCACAGGAGCCATAATCACATATATTTAAGAATCCTATAAAGTTTACTCTTTATTGCCAATTTGCTGCAAAGCTTGAACTGTGGCGAGAAAAACTTTAACCCTCCCCTGCTGTTCCACCTCAGATTGTGACCCATGGCAGATCCAGTTTGCCCCTCCTGACAGTCAAGACATGGATGCTGAGGCTGTCCCCAAGTGCTTCATGGTCACGAGAGGAGAACCTCCACTGCCATTTGCTCCTGGCACCAACCGGCACCCACCTTAATATAAGGCAAATACCTTTAAGGCTGGGAGATACCACTGCTGTGACACCAACAAATAACCTGGCTCTGACTATTCTCCCCCATGTCCATGCAATTACTCTGAAGTTTGAATTCCCAGCTGAAGTTGGTGGGAAATGTGCTGTTCTGGCCAGCCCCACCTGAAAGCCAGCTCAAGGTAGCTCGTTTTGGTCTACAACTCTAAAACATCAGTCATTAAACCAGCCTCTGCTAACTTTCAGAATTAAATTGTATAATTAGCTTTCAGTTGATCAATAAACTCAGACGCACCAGACCTCTAGCTCAGGACCACACACTCATTAGGCCAGACAACCTTACAGTTAATGCAACAGCCCAATGAAAACCCAGATGCCCATGGCCACAGGGTGGAGATGCTGCTGTTTAGGTGTGCTACAGAAGGGAAGGCAGGTTCCACTACAGCTTCAGAGTCCAAAAAACTCCCCAGATCCAAACAATCATAAACTTTAAACTTAGACAACTGAAAAAAAAAAAAAAGGTCTTTCTGATCCTCTAAGCGCAGTATTAGACTGGAAAATGGGACACAAAATCCTCTTCCAAGGGTGTGTGCATTTCTTCAGCTCCATGAATTCAACCTCCCTGGTTCACGATGACACCTCGACACACTGCACATCTGTACTGCAGCACCCCAGACTGGAGGCCAAAGACATTTTGTTTAGTTTACATTTTCCTGAGGAAGAGCTGATCGTCTGCCTTGAAGTGGGAAGAGAAGAGCTGGGCCAAAGCACACACCCTGGCAGCGGAATTGCAGACCCAGAGCAGGGGCTGAATATCCCACAGGAAGGATGGGCACAACTGAGAGAAAACTGGAGGGCACAAAACCCAATGACATGAACAATTGCAAAAGAGATGAAGAGACTGATCCAAGAAAGGCCAAGACAGAAAAGTACCAAAATGAGGAGTCCCTATTTTCTCCACCAGGTCAAGCCATTCCAGTTGTTAGACAGAACCAAGGAAAAAAACATATACCAGGACATTTCAGCGGGCCTTTCGTTCTCATTTATAAAAGTGAGAGGTATTATAAGCTGATGAACAGCAAGTTCCTGTGATGGGATAACTATGGCACCTCTTCCACCCCTCCTTTTCTCTACGTACGGTATGAAATGCGCAGGAGAGGTGCAGAGGAAGCCAGCCCAACAGGGGCTTGGCGCTGCAGTAAAATGTCAGGACCCTGCATGTGGGTGCCACTTCCAGCCTTTAACATTACACACAGGACTACAATTTTTACAGTGACCCACAGAAAAGCACTAAGTAATGGGATTCTGCTCCTGCAACGGACCTGCGTGAGTTTGGAAAGACTAAAATGCATTTCACCCTTTTTGGCTGCTCTTAATCCATTTGCCCATCCTCCTTCTCCCTCCCCACCAAACGAAGCACTTTTCAAAGCACTGCATTTTGACTGTATTTGTACAAAACTACCACCTGAAGGATCTTGTTGCAGCTCGGTGACAAAGGACAGTAGCAGAGGCTCAGCATGTTTGTGCTGGTGGAGCTGCAGTAGCGCGGTGCTGAACACAATTGGTAAAAAGGCTTACTTTTTGAAACTAAAATGCTTAGGGGAAGAGTTAGAGCTCTTTTATGCCTCTATAGACCTCAGTCCTTCAAGGTGCTGAGCATGTTGGCCATGACCCAGGCAAGCACCTCCACTCATGCTTACCTAGAGAGTAACCTTCAAGCCTTCAGGCCCACCAACGTTTACCTATGGAGTACATCGGGCACTTGGGCTGCTTCGGCACAGGTACAGAATTGAGCCCAAGGCCCTGAAACGGAAACTATTATCATTACTGTTAATTAATGATAATTATTGCCATTACATTAGTGTCATTGAACAGGAAAAAAAACACGTGCTGTTCACTAACTGCGTTACATCAACTCCATCCCTGTCTCAGGCAGAACTGGTAATCACAGCTCTACGCAGCTGGCAATCATGGTATAAGAACAATTTCACTACATTCCGCAAGATTCAGTTTTGCCTTCTTTGGAAGTTTTGTCTGTGTTCAGTGGGAAATACATGTCTTAAAATGGCTGTGCTGGTTTTGAGACTTCTGCCACCAGCTAAGGATCTGCTGAAACTTGTCCTTTGAGAAGTACTGACCATCTATATTGCATCAGGAGCAGGGCAATGGCAGTTCTTCAGAAACATTAGCTAAACTGTTATACCTCCATCCTATGGAGTCCAGATGCAATCTCTGCTTTTTCTTGTGCTAAAGGGAAGAAAAAAGTTCAACTCTGGCAACAAAAAAAATAATTCAAAGAAAAAAAAAAAGGAATACAGAAAGCCGACAATATTTACATTTAACAGATTGTAGCATTTTTGGTTTTCAAAAGACTGAGTCCAAGGCAATTAAAACTCTGGTGGCCTTTCAGTTTTTAAATTGCAAATAAAGGATAACAAAACCTAGAGAGTGAGGTCTTTCTCCAGCACATGTGGCATGAGAAGCCGGCGCTGTCAGGGTTTGACAGGTGTGTGCTTGTGTGCTGCCGCTGCGCCCGTTACTCCTGAAACCCGAGAGTGTTTGTAAACAGTCTGTACTTTCTCAAAAGTGCCCCAGAGATTTGTTACAGGAAGTCAAATTGCTCAAATCTACCTAATTTGGCACGATACGTTGAAAGCATGCTTGAGTGATCATAATTGCACTGGGACTGACTTCATTTAGCAATCTCGAAGCATACCTTTCCAATAACAACTGCAGGCGATATAAATTCAATCTCTTGTTTGTTTCTGAAAGTGATTAGCCTAAAAAATTTGGAATTTAAACACTCATAATTGCAAAGTGTTATTTATATTCAATTTTGATTTATTAAATAAAAAAGTCTCCCCTTTTTTTTTTTTCCCTGGGAATGATTTGAGTCACTTTGGAAAGTGAAAGGGATAGTAAATAGAAATGAAAGGATAAAGATAATTCTCATCGGTGCTGAGCACTGCTCTTACAAGGGCATTTTTTTCCTTCTACGAGACATAATATTACAACAAGGGCATAAAAGATTCTGGTGTTTATTTCAAGTACGAACTTTTTACTGTGAAACACCCACGGTTCACTAGGATTAATGTAATATTTCTTCACGTCTGTGCGCAAATATTCACAGATATAAGCCAAATCAACTGTGCTGTACAACTAAAAGGACAGAAAGGAGATTCAAAAGAGTCCAATTTTCATTCAGTGTGATAATCAGTGTTATTAAATATGATGAACAAGGCTGGAAGAAAGATTTTATTTGGTGCATCCATTCAATTCTTTAAAACCAATTAATCTAATACGCATTTGCATAATTTTTATGTTTGCATCCTTCAGAAACTTTTGGGGAAAACCTTGTGATGGGCAAGAATTGTCCTGAAAGTGAATCTTGGGAGAAGATCCACAGAAAGAAAATACTGAATTCATCAAACATAAGCAAATACTCACAAAGCCTTTTCAGGAGGATGCTAACTCAAACAAGAAAAAGAAAAAAGACGTTACCTTGTGTATAAACACCAAATGTCTGATTTCCCACTAAAGAAAAATACTGTGAACTCCTTATAAAGCATGCTCACAAATTAAGAGCTGAAACAAATTAAGTTTCCAACAGTTATGTTGGAAAGAGCAATTTCAAGAAAAATTCAGAGAAAAACACAAAGTTCATTAGCAAAAGTTGTTTGCTGAGGACGCTTTGGTTAGCCCTAATCACAAACAGATCCATATATAGCTTCCTTGCTCTAGTGAAAAAGAAGAAATAGGCGATGAAGCAAAGCAGTAAAAATCTCCATGAAGGTGAACCCTGTGGCCCCAAGCTTACACCATCAGGAAGGACTGGGTCCTCCTCACAATAAAAGAAAAGCAGAAGCTGAACAAGTCTCTTTTCCACAACAATTTCTTCTTATCTTCTTTATAAGCATCTTCCTCCTCCTTTTCCTCTGTTCCCAACCTGAATTGTCCTTGAACTTAGCAAATTCTGTGCCCACAGATAGGCAAAACGTTCTGCTCAGCATCAGAAGTGCATCTCGACCAAGAGCCTCCACCAGCAGCAGCAAAGCCGTTGTGTTTGGTCACATGGTGCCCATCTCCCAGTGCCCATGTCAGCTGGGTACTGCCCTCATGGCGACAGCACCGAGTGAGGACATGGAGGGAAAGGCAGCTGCACATACTGAAAATCAAGTTAAATCACAGAATCACGGAATGGTTGAGGTTGGAAGGGAATCTTTCAAATCATCGAGTCCAACCACCAACCCAACACAGCCAAAACCACCACTGACCCACATCCCTCCGCACCACGTCTGCCCGGCTTTTAAATATCTCCAGACATTTCTGAATCCCTGTGGCAAGTTGTGGGATCCCGTCGAGTTGCCAGGAGCCTGGGCAGGAAACCCACAGGGAGCGCCTGGTGCCTGGTGCCAGCAGGTGTATCCAGCAGGGAATGGGTCACTTAAGCAGTGCTGAAACAGAGGAAGGAATTCCTCAGACCCATCAAGCTTTACCTAAAGTTTACTTTGTTTTTAAAGGAACAAATTAACCAAATTGTCCCTAAAATAAAGCCAAACCTAAGGGCAAGTCTGATTTATAAAAAGTCTGCGCACAGTCTGTTTCAAACTAGGTGGGACCTTCGCCTACCTAAGCAAATAATTCAGTGCTACAATTTAGCCCATTTCCCCTTCAGCAATACTACTGCTTACCCAAAACATCGCCATTTATTTTTAAACTAAACATATTATTTATTTGATGGGAGGGAAGAGAACAGAAAGAGCAGCACAACCTGAACATTCATCATTGTTGTTTGTGCTCCTTGAAGGACATTGTTGAATTATTGCTATAAACATTCCACATTTGGCTAAATGTTGTTGATATAAACAAGGATTTTTCCTCATTAAGGTAATTTGGTGCAGTCTGAGAAACTGATTTATCAAGAGAATTAATTAAAGGCGGATATGATTTGTGGCTCTTCGTACTTGTAGATGTTTCAGCATAAACATCCCCATTAAAATTAAATTACTGCTAATCTGATCCCACTAACAATAGTTTTTAAATACACTTCACATATGCAGACATGATGCTCTCATTCAAATTTGGAGCTGTGAAGCAGGGTCCAGGCACAGAGTTATCCTTGTGCATAGGTGGAGGAAGGGTTTTGCAAATGGTTTGTGCAACGTACAGTACCTTTGCTGGTTTGGGGGGAGGGAAAGTGAAAAGTCTGTTTTCTCCTCCAGTTTTCCCATAAATTACAGATGTAAGAGGACTTTCCTTGGCTGGGGTGAGGAAGTAACTAGGTAATTAAAATCTCTCGTCTGGACTTGATGTAGTCCACAGAGGCAGGACACGGTTCAGGTATCAGTAAAACCAGCTCTGCTTGAATCAAGCAAGATTTTTCCATAGCATCTTGGGTCAAGAGTGACTCCTTTTACATAACATTTCTCAGTCTTTTGCTTTTCAAAAGGCTACAGAAACAGGAAGAAAAAAGAAAAGACAGAGTGGTGGGTGGTGTCCTGCTCGTTAGACTTGGGTGCTTGAAGGTCCTTCAGGACAGACATCGATCACTCATAGGTGCAGCTCTTCATTTCCTCTAACTCAGAGGAACTCTGAGCTGCCAGAGGGGGATATGAACCTGTGCCCTTCTGGGGCAGCATCTGGAGACCCAACAAGAATAGCACTAGAAGCTTATGCTTATGGACCCCCAAGAGATTGAATTTATATCGCCCGAAGTTGTTATTGGAAAGGTATGCCTAGAGACCATGAGTCCATAAGCAGGTCTATATGGAACCTTTTACAAGTTCCTCAGCCTTTCTTTCACAGAACCCACCAGGGAAGTTTCACAAGCACTAACCAAAGCTACTGTAGGACACTAAAAACAGTTTGGGGAACTCTGTTGCTTTCCCTGCCAAGGGGAGCAAAGTCCTTCCCTGGTCTCTGTCATAGGACAGAGCTTGACGTGTGGACTCCAGCACCAGAAGTCTCACTCCTCCTCCCCTTACCCTGGTGTGCCCTCAGAGCACACCCCCAAAGCACAAGTTTGGCCCAGGCTACTTTTACAGGAACTGCCCACAGGAAATGGACACAGCATCAGTTGTACCAGTCTGCCTGAAAACCAGCTCTGTGCCTGGAGAGGTACCGATTAAGACCCTGTTACCATTTATGTTGTTTCCCGTGCTTGCTCATGAAAACTAGCAAATAAATGTGAGGCCCACCCCTGCTGCAAACATACCAGTAATTGCTCCTTAGTACCTGAAAGTCAAGGGGGCACAAACCTTGCTTGGATTTAGGACACAGTGGTTCCCCTGCTCTCACATACTGGTTCAATGAAAAGTGATCACTTCATACTGATTTTCTTACCTGCCAGCAATACAGAATATAATTTGATAAAGAAAGCAAAGACTTCTAATCTTGACACCCAAAGGATCATGCGTGAAAAGGAATGGGGAAGAAGAGCAAGCAAACTTAGGTCAGGGAAGTACACCTCATCTCTTAACTAACAGCCTCTCAAAGCCTGAAGTATTCGCTGTTGAAAACACAGATGAAAATGCCTGGGTTTATCTACAGTTAATGGAAGCAAGCATTTATTTTTATTTCGGAGCAGCCACCTTTCTGTTCCCAATCTTAGTGATCAATCCTGTAAAGATGCTGAACATCTTCAAGCGAATGTTAATTGAATTTGCTAATTACAGTGTTCAGCAACTGACAACTCATGAACATCACTGAGCCAGATAGAGTACATATTTACAAAGAGGGCCTTTGGGAAGTCTAGATTAGTCTCAGGCAAACTTGAAAGGAGAGATAAGGAAGCTTAAGGGGACTCTTCCTCTCCTGCTGCAGATGAATGAATTAGCAGTGAAGTCTCCAGCTCTGGTCAAAGGGAAGGGATAACGTGGTGATGAAGTAGGTCTTAAATCATTTTGATGTATTTAAGCGTCACTCTAAAGAAGATCTAGAGATGTAGAGAGAAAACAAAGTATCAGTCAAAATAATCAGGCCAATTTGGTCAGCCATTGGTCAGCAGGATATGTAGTTTTTTCAGCAAAAAAATGTTCATCACCTTTAAAGTGTCTTTTTTATATTTTTCATTTAAGTGACAGAGCTTTTGTTTAATCAACTTATTTATCCAATTTTATCATTTCATTTCTCTCACAGGGGAGTCTCATAAAGAGCATTTTATTTTCCAGAGGCAGAACAGTGTCACGGGGGCAGGGAGGATTATATGCTGCTTAACTAGGACACTACAACAGGGGTGGGGGCTCCGGTGCTCCCCCTGCCAACCTCCCTCCTTCCCTGGTCTCTATCTCAGGACAGAGCTTGACATGTGGACTCCAGCACCAGAATATGGTCCAGTTACAACAGTAACGCTGGAGTCAGCATTATGGTGGCACCCGGATTTCCCGGCTGAGGTATGGTGGGCATTAAACACAGTGATAATCTATGTGAGGTGTGTGTGGTGTCTGAGATGCTTACGGGATCTCCAGGCAGACAGCTGAACCCCTGAGAGGCAGGAGAAGGGCAGAGATGCTCCTTCGCAGTCATCACAGTGCAACGCGGGAACCGGAGGATCATCTGGGATGTTGCAGGGGAGAAAAACAGTCCTATGCCAGAGCTGAATCCAGTCTCCAGAGTCCCTTTTGGGGCCAGTCTCCACCTCTAATCACTGAAATAAAGGCAACAGAGAATATACAGCTTTTCTATTTGAAGTTTGAATTTCACATCTTCTGACATACATCATAGACATACAAGACTAAGGGAAACAGAGGGGAAGAAAAACTCCTTTTTGCATATACTTTTCAGAAGTGAGTACTCCTCAGGATACATGCACATAGTCGAGGTAGAACTGTATAAAAAAAAAACAAAACTCACAACATTTCACTTTGAACTGATTAACTAGGAATTCATTAACATCTTTTGCCTTCGTGCAAATATTTATTTCAGGGAAGGATATCTGCATATACATAGTCTGGGAGGGGAGAGGGACTTAATGAAGGATTTATCTCATAGAACTTGAGAAGATACAGAAGTCCTGTTGTTCCTACACTTCTCATAATGGTTGGATGTCAACAGCTGCATTAAGTGTGCTGCACCCGTTACAGGGATGGAAGCTGTCATCAAAATGAATTAGAGGCTTATTGCATTTTATATTCCGTTGGCAATTCGCTGTCTGTCTGGCACGCTAATGAAAAGTGGGCTGGGAAAAGAGGGCACTAGTGCCTACAAACACAAAGTATGTAGGTTATTTTTCCTTTTCATGATGGAATACTGGGGAGCTTACAACCGTGTAAAGAGACTTTTTTTTTTTTTTTTTAATATATATTCCACTACTAAAAAGCAGTTGTCATCCTAAATCTTAACTAAAGATTATTTGGAAGGCACAATTAATGGCTATGAGATAATGCCACATCCGCAAAGATAGACAATTAACGAGTAATAACTGATGTACTTGTGACTGCAAACAAACGTGTCTCCACTTTAAACTTAAGAACAGCCACAAATCCCAGTTCACCAAGGACAAGCTCAATATGAACAAAGCTCAAATATGAACTGACCTGATTGTTTGCACATCGGTTCTGGAGGAAGAAAAAAAGACAAAGAAGTCAGATGTCAGTCTATCCCTCCACCTCTCCCATACTGTAGCTGTCTGTGGTGAGCAGTCTTAAAGTCTGGAGAGCCATCTCCCATGATTCAGTGGTGAAACACTGTCAGGTGCTCACAAGCACAAGAAAACCTTGCTGCTCTTCCCAAGGCCACCAGCAAGGAAGATGCTCAATAATGACTGTGAGTGCTGCTCGCACAGGGGCCAGAGAAGAAGGGGAACGGTTGCCTGGTGTCCGGGTGTCCTTCCCCCCCCGACTGCTGTTCTACCATATACTGCTGTCTGTACCTGCCTCCTGCACTGGACTGAAACCAAGGAAACTGCCCCAAAGCTTTTCTTGTTTACCAGGAAATTCCCTGCTGACTGGTGCCAGCTTGAGTCTGGTCTCTAGAAGCCTGAATACACTGAAAGATCACGCGAAAGGTGCCTACTTAGAAGAAATAAATGCGTATTTTAAACTTATTTTTAAAGCTTGAGAAATTAGTTTTTCAGAATGCAGCAGAGAAAAAGGTGGCTTATACATGAGGGCAGCTATATTATGCAGGTATAATCCAGTTTTCAGGGGTCAAGAAACAGCAGTGCACATATATGTTACCAGCAAGAAAGAGGGGTGGTGGGTAAGTGGGGCAAGTGCCTATTAGGTGAATATGTATCTTTGTTCGTTTTGGTGCCAAAATGCTGAGCCTCACCGACTATATCACTGTAAACCATCGCAGCACCCAGAACTGACAAGGAACAAGGCTGTGTGTTGTCTGCAGGCTCAGGGGACAAGTATTCACCTTCACAGCTCATTGGCAATTTGCTGTAGGACTGTGATCCTCCAAAGGCAGTACATTTCCTTCCTGTGAAGGTGCAAGGCTGTTCACCATTTTCATGAGAGCACAAAAGCCCCACATACCTTTCTTAATACAACAAGCTGTGTGCTGAAAATGCAAATTCCCTTTATAGGAGGCTCAATCATTCTGACCTCCTCTTCAGAGATTTGAAGACAAGACTGTAACAATGCTTGAGTGGAAGTATCTTCTGTGCTATCACAAAAATAAGCCAACACTGCCCTCCTAATTTTTCTTACTAAATTGGTCCCTCTTTTAGTGCAGTTGCTTATTCGGTAACTTGTGGCTGAGCTCATGGACACCACCATATGAAGACAATACCCAAGAGGACATGATTTTTCTCTGTCAGTCATAGTCTGGCCTTTGCCCATCTATTACCCCTAAGTTTCTGTGCACGACGCAGTGACACAGGCTCAGTGCTCTCCCAGTGCCACCCCATCTGCCATGGAGCTCAGCAGGGCTCGGCAGTATAATCTGGGTGCTGTGGAGTGTTGCAGAAAAATGTTAAAGCATCTCACCAGGGTTTTGCAGCCTTCAGACCTGCCTGTGGTTCCTGAATGTGGCTGCATTTACGAAATTAATTTTGTACTTTTGGTTGCAAAGTGAATGCAACCTACTAGGCCTAACAAATCACCCTGATCTAGAAAAACAACATGATGTGAAAAACAATAATTCAACGGAAGTCTAAGGAAATTGATAAATGTAATGATTATATTTTTATCACACTAATCAGCCCAGCACACAATCAGTAATAGGCTGTACACACAAAGCTGTAAACCTTCAGCACCTCTGGGATCCTTTCATGCAATTTGTCCATCCTTCAGAAGCAAGAACTCTAATCAAGAGGTGAGGTGGATAATTCCAAGCGAATCAAGTAAATCACAAAACCTTCCTAAATTTGTCTGTTTGCCTTTGTGAATCCACACCCCTGACTCCCCTTTCATCTGAATTAGTGCCATCAGTCCTACAGTGAAGCAAGGCAGTTTGCCTCCTAGCCTATTGAGCCAGAAATACCACCCTTTTTTGATCCAGCCATTTGTATTTGGGTTCAACCAGTCCAACTGCAAACACGAACACGAGTTACACTATTTGGACTTGGCGCCATTTTCCCCAAATCTAAGATGCAGTAGAGAGAAAAGGGAGGTGTTAGATTTACAGGTCACCTCTCAATGCAGATGAGTTTATTGAAATCCCAGTGAAAAGCTACTGTTGTGCAGCAGGCTATTTTCAAGTGTTAATAAAACCAGTTTAGCCAAGCAACACCCCCGCTCCCAAGATTGCAATAAATACTTGAGCATCCTGCCAAATTTCAGTGTAAACAATAAAGCGTTTTCTGTTATCAGAGCACGAAAAGCACTCTTAACTAGCATAACTTGCCCCTTAACTTTAATTCAAGGCACCCCCAAAATCATTATCCCCTGGAAGGCAGGGCTCATTTAAGCAGGCAGCAGCCAAGCCTGGCCAGGGAGAGCTGGAGGCCTGACATTAATAAGGTGCTCTATGCCTGAAAGACCATAAAGGGAAAACCTTAACTAGGTGTTATAACAAGGGGATATGAAGTGGCACAAAGTGTATAAATGTCATGAGCTCTCGATGAGGCCTCTATGTTAAAAGTCTTCCTCGTCTTAGCTCCTCTGGGAAAAATATTTTCCTTCTGCTGCTGCTCTTTTTAAAATATTTTGATAATGAGCGAGAAAATGATAACTTCAGCAGTGTGTATGCTGGCAGCTCTGTGGGGATGGCAGTGCAGATCACAGCACTGAAGAGAAACAGGGAGTACATAGCCTGATAACAAAAAGCAAACATGAATTACTATTAAAAGCTGTTTACAAAGTGCCACAAGTGTTCCAGATACAACATAAACCCTGCTTCCTACCACCGGCATTTACAGCTTAGATATGCTCTTAACTTTAAGCATTTGGTAAGTCTGTGGGACTATTCCCATGGATTAACGCCTGTAGGGCTGGGGGGCTGCGAGCCCAATCCAATGGGTCTTGAACCCATCACCCAAATGGAGCCAGTTGCTGTACGAAACACCTTGTTAGGAAGAATCATAGAATCCTTGTGCTTGGAAGAGACCTTTTAGACCAGGTCCAACCATTAACCCAGCACTGCCAGGTTACCACTAATCCACGTCCCTCAGCACCATGTCCGCCCATCTTTTAAATCACCGTCTTCAGGGATGCTGATTCCACCACTGCCCTGGGCAGCCTGTTCCACGGTTTGACAACCCTTTTGGTGAAGAAATTTTAAGGAAGGCACCAATGGGGAGAGTCCCGCAATGGAGCCCTATGAGATTATATTAGGTCACAGGAAAAATATTTTTGGGGAAAAAAGGGCAGTCTTTCTTTTTTTTTTCTTCTTTTTTTTTTGGAGGGGGGGGATGTGTGGAGATAATGGATTGGAGAGATGGAGACAAAATGTGTTAGAGATGATGTGATAAGATTGTAGCCATGTAGAAGTTGGCCCTACCATTTTCTATGCACAAGCAAAAGATTACAAAAAATAACCACTACTCTGCTAGGGCTAAAGAGTTTGTAGTGGTTTGTATGGACTGCTTTAGTTCCTAACTCTTGGTACAAACAGAAATGGTAGTTTAAAATTGCCAGGAGACCTCCCAGCCTGTCCCTCTGCAGTGGCAGTCCCACCATGGCAGCCCTCTCATCCGCGCTTCTGTCCTGCCCGGGCTGCCTCAACATGCTCCTGCATTTTACACCCAGCCTTATCTCCGCCACAGACAGCTGTATGAATTGCTTCATGTCACGTAATTTTGTTGATGAGAGGAGAGCTGAAGTGCTGCAGGGAGCACCTTCCCCCAGCCCTGACACTGTCATTGTGGCCTGTGATGAATTAGGGCTATGCTTGAACCTAGAGACCAGCAAATTAACAGTTAATTAGGAGTTGATAAATAGCAGAGTCACACAGACCCTCCGATTTAGCTTGTTTTCAGCTGCTGCCCTTCTCCCATATCTTGAAACAGCAAGTGTTTATGTGCTTGTAACAAGTGCCTGAGAGGGCTGCCGTGCCTGGGGTTTGTCAGGGCCGGGATGGCTCCGTGGCGGCCTCACCGCCTCCACTCCCTTTCACCACTCCACTCGACACAGCAGCCTTATCGGTATTTATCCCCAAGATAAAGAGATGTGACGGTGCTTTCAGGGAGCCATCAGACCGTGTGGAGGGAGGGAGGGGAGCGTTTCCCAGCCTGTCCCTCAGTGAAGCTCATTTCACTCCCATGGGGGTGCTTCTGGGCCTGGAGCTTCTTCTAACAGGACTGATGTCCCATCAGACCTCATCAAACAACTCTTGGCTCTGGAGAGGGGTATTTTACAGAGCTGAGGAGATTGCGATTCATCCCTCCTCTATACAAGGAGAGTTTTCCCAGCTCCTGCAGAATTCCCTGGAAGAAAGTCTCTGTTTCAGCAGGAGAAGCTTGACTCCATCCACCTCAGGCAAAGCAGAGGCACGTTAGTTGAGGTCCCCGTGCACTTCACAGGGGACCAGGGAAGGTTACCAGTAAAATCAAATCAAAGGACAAAATAACTAGATTTGTTTAAACCTGGAGATGCTCCACATTCCCAGGACCACCTCAGGCCCATCAAGTCCATTAACAATTGCTGTGTGCATAGTGTAGGTGTTTGTGTTTGGGCATATATGCAAACTCATTCAGTTGACTTTCTCCTGCTTGAGAACAGCTTTAAGATCTAAGGTTGGAATAAATCTTTGAACTGCCTTGAAATATATCCACTTTGGACAACCATGTTGCACAGACACAGCCAACGTGTATTTTCAAAATTTTGAAGGTAATAGGGGTTTTAGTTTTCTTCCTTATAAATAGGAAGCTAATGTGTATGTACCTAAGTCTGCGTGAAATAAATTACATTGCCTAGATTCAGCTGAAAACATGATCTATGGCCTTCAAAACACGTCCACCTAGTCAAAGGCAGTATTACCTATATTATAACTCCTTAATATCGCAAGGAAGGAGGGACGACATGTGCTCCTGGGGCAAAGAGGTGCTTCAGGAAAGAAGGAAAGCACAGGCTAAATTGGCAGGGGTTAACCACTCATCCTTAAACAGCTCTGCTCCAGCCAAGGAAAAACACGTCACTTCCCACTTTTGTGTCCCATTTTTACCTACCCAGTGGCTTACTAGCTCTGCAGGGTATGGGGCCTTCAGCAGTTTACATATGCTGTATGGCCCATTCCAGGAATTACTAGATATGGCCAAAAGAGAGAATAGACCCAAAACATTACTCTTAATTTGAAGGGGTTGTGTATTCATGAAGCAGGATCTAAAAGAACCCCTGTTAATAAATACATAAATCAACAAAATCCCTTAAGTGCCTTAAAGGTGATTAAAAATACACTCAGATTAAATTAAGTTCACTGTAGCTTTTACACATTTCTTTAAGTGACTTGAACAGGTTTGTTTTCCCTCGGAAAAGGAAAGCTGTGTCAGATTCATACAAGAGCATTACTTCTTTCAATAAAGGCACATTCAATCAAATCCAGAAACCAACATTTAAATAACATTACAGCTGGGCTTAAACCAACAAGTAGAAAAGGCTGCAGTGAGGGAGTGATACCGCCTTCCTCCCTAGTCCCATTTTATAAAAAGAAGGGCACCACTGTTAAACAGAAACAATTTACCAGTTTTACTTTCATAGAATCATAGTTTTACTTATGGAGTCTCTGTGGCTTTGCATTGCTAACACTTGGCTCCGAGTACCATGTAATTGTTTATTGTATAAGACTTCCATGCATGGAGATGTGAAACAAGATGGAAACTTATTTTAGAAGTTATTATACAGTTATCAGCCTCTGAGGTAAATTATGACCTGCAAATACTAATATTCATCCTAATTAATGATAGCCAGTGGTAAATTGAATATCAGTTATCCCGTTACCGTCCATCCTCGCTCATGGTGCAAAGTGACAGAGGAACTGGGCAATTTCAAATGAGTGTCTTTATAGTGATAGGCTTCATTTACCATCAACGCTCTGAAACATAAGAATTAAGGACCTGAAATAGCAGCCAGGCTACTTAAGGAGTCAGAAGGAAACCCTTTGTAGGAGGAGAATGGACTGTGAACCAGGTCCTGTAAGAACTGACCAAAGAATTCTGAGACGGTTTATGTCTCTTCCCTGTTCAGTGGGATCCTATAATCCTTTTCTTCAGCTGTGCTTGTTTTCTACAGAGCATATTATTGAATCCTTCTTCATTCTTTCAAATAGGAAATTGAGTTCCTAGTATTTACAGCTAGAAAAAAAGTTTTGATCTGGCTGTATGTAACTATTTCATCATATTTCTATATCCTTGGGTGCAGACATAACTTTAAGCAACAGTTTTAAACTTAGATTTCTCTGTTTTCAGTATTCCAGGCCATTACTTCAACTGCTCTCTGGGATTTTCCTCACACTGGATTCCTTCAAGAGGATGTGAAATTTTAGGGTTTGAGCTCACAGTAGCAAACTTAATCTATAGCTATCTTATTAATTGTGTATTCTCATAGGATTAATACTATTCTGCAGCACAGATCCTAAGTATGTGTGGGAACAACTGGTGGTTACATTTAACCACGTAATTTGGACTCCTTGTTTAAGTAAAGGAAACAATAATGGTGGCCTTAATTGCAGAAATTACCAGTTACTTTGAGTTTGACATGTGCTTAATGACTAGGCGGATGGAAACACTAAACCTAATGCCACTTGGCAGACAATTGGAATTGATAATCACCTCTATAAAAGCTATTGATGGTAATGTGTTATGAACAGATTTGGCTAATTCCCAGCAGAAGCGGTGTATTACTTAGCTTTAAGACAACCTCCAGTAGGGAGACAGTAACGGAGAGTATTCACATATCATTTAGGATGGAAACACAGATCTTGTAAAGAAAACAATGAGGTACTAAGAGGCAATGTTGTTTCCATCACTATTGTTTTTAACAGAGGGTGCTTACTTTCAAGTAATAGCGCATTGCATATTACTATCTGCCTTATATTGTTGCCTTATATTACCATGTATGATGTATTCCATGTACTATTTGTGCTGCATACTCATGAATATCACACTTCCCAAAGTTGTGATGAAGTGTGCTGACATGCTGTTCAATAAAAAACCTTGGTCTTTCCCCTCCAGCAGGAAAGCACCCGCAGCAAAGACAAGTCATTATGTTTGGTGAAGCTGCCTTTAGTGGAAGGAAAGCCTTAGAAGGGATAATTGTAGGACTGATACTGAACAGATCAGTATCAGTGGATATCCCAGGTGAATTTTCTTATGTGAAAGCATGCAGAAGGGCTTGCCCAAGTCTGTCTTGTTTCTTTGATTTCTGTCTCCCCAACAGCTTGGCCAGTATTTTTCTTTTTTACTCTTAAAAACTATCTCAGCAGAATTTGCAACTGTCCGATATACCACGTAACTTGTATAGAAACCTTGGTCCACCCCAACAAAAATATTAACAGAATCGTCTGCTGAACCTTGCTGTAACCTAAACAAAGTCATAGCAGAATGTGAAGTTTTTGAGAAAACGTGTAATCACTGGTATTATTTTTCCTCATCTGTTCTGTAAAAGAACTCCTATTTTCCTGGGTAAAGTATCCTACCCAGTACTTTAACAGGTTCCAGTTACCCTGGGATTACTTAGGTTCCCTTTGTAGGTAAAATGAGGAAACGAAAGGTGGAAAGCCCTTATGCATAATGCTTATGCATTTTTCTCTACCCCAATTAACCAGGTGAGGGCTAACAAACTCACTGGACTGCATTATTGTCCTTACACAAAGAAGAGCATGTAAGAAAATCTTAAAAGTCTGTGGTTGATGCAGAAAATAAGACACTTGCCCTTGAAGGGCAACAGGGTTCCTTAATGTGAAAAACAATTTCCAACTGTTCTGCTGAATACTAACTCCTGACAAATCTCATACAGTTTTATGCTGAAATTCTGAGCACCTTTATGAGCTCAGACGTGGGATCAGACACACAGATAAAGTACCAAATCTAAAATGCAAAAAATTCCTCGTGTTTCTTATCCCTTCTTATCCACCTGCAGCTTTTGGGAAATATTTTGCTAGAGGGATCTGGAGTTTGTTCCAGGTTTGCTTCCTTGCTATTTTGTCACTGGAAGAGGATTTCATGCAAACAACTGATCTTGACCCTATGCCTTTGCAATGCAACAATACCCAGATCTTTCATGCTTTCATCAGCAATGTCAGCTATTTCAGTAGGAGCAGGAACCACCTGTTGGCTCAGCTGCTAAGCTGATGCTGTTGTGAGATAGCTCTCTCTCCAGGTAAAACTTCCACAAACAGCTAAATGACTTAGGCAATTTTGGAGTCTAGTACAGGAAACTTAGGTGTACAGATCACAGAACCAAATTCTTACTCTATTTGCACTATCTACAAGATGTTAACCCAGTAAGAGAAGAAGATGATATGATAAACCCAAAACTCTTTTTCTATCAAAGCAAAAAGTTGAGGTAGTACTTTGATGTAAAATGAAGTGGGTTTAGACATCCACCAGGATCTAAAAACTTTATATGAAAGCCAGCTAAAACTTGCATAAGCCTTTAACAGCTTTTGTGTAGTCAATGGGAAGTCCAGCAGCACACAGCAATAAATGACATGCTGTAAATGTGTAGAGAGGAGCTTTGATGAGATAAACTTGCTGTGTCAGCCAATCACTCATGCTACTGCAGAGAATCATACCCTGCTTTGTGTTTTTCAGTGTCCTTTTTTTTCTGTGCAGTGCAGTCATATGTTGGGTGCTACTCGTTGATTTCAATAAGGAGGATTAGTGGATCCAGGCTGAGCAACAAAGAGTGCCACATCAGAAAAAAAAGCATTAGGTGGTAAAGTGAAACCCCAAACAGTCCCATATATACATAAATAAGTACCTCTCAGGACTTTGCCCTGCTGTGCAGGTGCCATGCATTGAAATCCTACTTTTGTGTCCACGTTGCGTGCTGAAAAGGGCACCGCACAAGGTGGTCCTGGAGTAACTTTCTAAAAACTGGACCTTTATCTCAAAGGGTAAGACAGTGGAAGGCCAATTTCCAGAGCTGTTAAAGTCAATCAGAGAATTAAAACCACATCCAGAAGCACATACACGAGCAGCCGTGACTCACAGGACTGAAAGGGAAGTACATTTCATTTGATATTTTCTTCCAGCTCAGAGATCGGAGGACTACCATGCTGAAAAGCAAGGGCCAGAAGAAAAGTGAGATTATGCTACGCTAAGGGGTACTGTAGGAACATTGCTTGTGGCCCCCATGTGGGGATACATGAGGGATGAGAGAAGAAATCACTTTTTAAAGTAATACCAGGTTTAGTTCAGGAAGACGGCATCACCAAAATGTTTTCTGTTAAAGCACACTGCTGCGGCCAACGCTGGAAAGACAAGCAGAAAATGCACTGGGCAGAAAGAAAAAGAATGGATAATTTCTTGATATTTTTATTGTTCTTGTAACTTGCTACAAACCTTTTGGTCAATTTTTCTGCATTGGTATAGATTTAGAAAGAAAAAAGTTGATTAATAAGAAATATTTATAGTCATATTTCTGTCTAGCCCAATACACTTCACTTGTACTGCAAACTTTCCCTAATATATAAGGAAAATGACAGTTAAAACATCGGCCAGGAGGGGGCCAGGGGAAAATACATGTTATCGGTTGCAAACTTAGGATAGAAATGAATGGTGGAATATACATATAAGCACGAAAGAAATAAAAATAATAAAAAGTTCAATACAATTAAATAAAGTCAAATTTAAATTTGTTAGCATGGAGTTTTTAATAGACTGCATATCTACCTAATCACAAAAGGAGGATATTAAAGTAATTTTAAAGGCTGCTAAGTAAAGGCATAAATTATATAAATCCACTAATAGAGAAACACATTTTAGGAAAATTAAAATGCTATGATAAAGAAGAAAAAAAAATTGCTATAAGAAAGCCTTCACATTTGAGGGCTGCTAGGCAGCCCTACTCCTTCAACCTCTCCCACAAACATTCTGCATTGCGAACAAACATGAAAGTTTTCATCCCAAAGGAGTTACATACTTGAAGAAAGATGAAGCATGAGAAAATGGAAGATAATAGCGAAAATCCAAATATAACCTTCCCTGAACTTCAGCCATTTGGCAAACTACAATTATGTAGAATGATTCCTGAGATAACAGGAAAGCTTGTAATAGAATCTGAACACCAGGTTCTTAATTTTAAAGTAGTACAGTTTTTATAGTTAAAAATACTTTCCCTGCAGGGAAAAAACACATCCTGACATACTTTATAATTTAGTAACATATCTCAGATGATATTTATTTCTTGCACAACAGATGCATAACCAACATCTCTTCTGGATAAGCAGTGATATTTTTGTGACCAACCCAAGAGGATGCCTCACCCATTGGAAATGCACTGAACCCCAATCAAAGATGTGATACAGCAAGACTCGCACCTAATGATTTAATGTATTTCTGGTTGCTTTTCTGGTACCTGTATTTCATATCAATAGGCTGTAATCACAATCAATTTTCTAGTTTTTTTTCTTGCAAACTGCTTGAAATCCTTACTTTTCTCATTTGAGAAACCAAGATTTCTCAAGCCAAGTCCTACCTATGTTCCAAAGAACTCTGGCACCCTGTCCCCTCTTCACAGAACCCCTCCTGGATGCCCCCAGAGAAAAGGATGCACAGAGTCCTGTGGAGTCCCTGCTGAATCATCAGCAAGACTGGAAAGATTCAGCAGTTCCCTTGTGACCTCTGGCTGGCTGGAAGCAGCTCTGCCATGCCCTGTTGTGGGAGCTGATCCCACCTGGCAGCACCGTGGTGCCTGGGGTTGGAGCTCTACTGGGGAGCTGCCTGCCATCACCCGGGTTCCTCCTGTCGCAGGTAAATCTAAATATGGAGAAGCAGCAGAAGACAGGTGGCGGCCGCTGCCCATCGCTCTACAGAGTCCCCTGCCCAGGAACCCCTCTGCCTCCATTTGGGCACCTTCCCAGGGACATCCTGTCTCCATGGGTGACGGCTCTCTGGCCTCTCAGCCCAAAAACTGAGATGTAATGTGCAGATAAATTACAAAATGGACAGTAGGACTGATACTAAACTTTAAACTGGGGACTAAATAGTGATACAAATTCATCTAGAAAGAATCTAACTTACAAATATCTTTCAATTGTAATTATCCACAGGGTTTAGAGGTGATTCTGCCCTTCTGCTCCACTCTGGTGAGACACCCGCCCAGAGCTGCCTCCAGCTCTGGGGCCACCAACATCAGAAGCACATGGGCCTGTTGGAGTGGGCCCAGAGGAGGCCACAGAGATGCTGGGAGGGCTGGAGCCCCTCTGCTGTGAGGGGGGGCTAAGAGAGTTGGGGGGGTTCAGCCTGGAGAAGAGAAGGCTCTGGGGAGACCTTAGAGCCCCTTCCAG
>JAOXNO010000003.1:23124163-23144567 GCA_028565335.1 Limnodromus scolopaceus | reverse complement strand
TTGGAGCAACCTGGTGTGGTGGGAGGTGTCCCTGCCCAGGGCAGGGGGTGGGACTGGATGATCTTTAAGGTCCCTTCAACCCAAGCCATTCTATGATTCTATGATGCTTTTAAGAATGAATGCTGCTTTATGAATGCATTCCCGACTGTGCCATAAGTAAGTAATACATGCAGAGTGGAAGTTTGCTGTAAAGTAAGAGGACTTGAGGATTTGTTGTGACAGGTAGGAGAAAGCCCAATTATCATGGAAGTAGAAATAATTCCCCTACCTTATTCCAGGCAGGAGCCAAAGTCATCTTTTTCCTTAAGCCACAGACAGTGAGACCCACCACCAGGAGCAGCCAGCCGGTGTGCTGGAATCCTGTTGGTGACACAGCAGTCTCATTGAGTGGGGCAATGGATAAATACACAAACAAATTCTTTGTTTCCCTTCAAAGCACCCAATTCCAAATAATCTACCAAGAAAAAAAATTTTAAAAGTAAGCCAGCAGCAATAGATATTATCAGGAGATATCATCAGGAAATTCAACACAGCCGAGCTCTAGCTTTGATCTTACCAATTCTAGGAATTCAAACATTTTTCCACATATAGTATTTCACAAAGACTGAAAAAAACACCCAAACTCTTTAGCTTCTATAACATGTAGATTTGTCCCCAAATTGATGCTCTAAAACAGGAGCTAATATTTCATCTACTCCTTTCAATAAACAATATTAATTCAGAATACAATACTTTACTGTATAATGTGGTGGTGATGCATTGATTACATCCTACTTCAACCTAATTTGACAGCATAGCTTTTGTGCTTGCTCCGTACAAATTAATAGAAATTCTAACCCTGATGTCCAGGTGACAATCCAAGGCTAACTGAGGCAGCAAAATTAGAAATACAGTTTGTAGATATCAGTTAATATAAATATTGAATATGATTTTACGATACAAAGACAGAAATATCCATTTTGGTGATGCTACACATAATATATATCTAAGTTAGGAAATATATATAGCCATTAATCACTAGTAATTAGTCATCTCTTGTTGAAGATATCATTTCGGTGAAATTTCTGCATTACGGTCACAGAATTGTTGAGGTTGGATGGAACCTCTGGATATTATCCAGCCCAAACCCTTTGCTTGAGCAAGGGCCAAGTAGGTTGCTCGGGGGTGTACCCAGCCAGGTGTTGATGGTCTCTGAGGATGGGACCCCATGACCCCTCTGGCCAACCTGTCCCAGTGTCTGACCACCCTCACTGTAAATCTCCAGCATTTCAATTTATGCCCATCACCTCTCATCCAGGCACCACTGAGAAGAGCCTGGCTCCACCTTTTTTCACAGTGTCCCTTTAGGTGTTTACACACACTGCTCAGATCCGCCCGAGCCTTCCCTTCTTAAGATTTGGAAGCTGGGAACTGAATTAGCCTGTTTCTTGAATAGCAATTACTTTATAAATGCATATAGATGAACCTGAGGTCTTACCCATGGCTACCTCACTGGCTGCCTAAAGCTTTCATGGCCTCTGGAGCACGGGACAAAGTCTCAAACATGATGCTTTCACTAAAGTCTGTCATTCATTACAGAAATATGATAATTTATGATCAGTGCTTCCAGTATGAAGCAATACCCTAGATCACAGGTGTTGCTATTTAGACAATAGTCAATGTAATCAAACATGTAAACCCTCCAAAGGCTATTTAGAAGATATCTGGACCTTCTCGATATGCTCAATTCTCTCTCTTAGAAAAGAACTTACAAAACAGCATTGGTCAACAGTATAAAAGCCATGCACTGCCAATTGGCTTTGGAGGTAATCACACGTGTGCTGCACGCATGCTGTTTGCCTTCAGTTCTCTGAAGATTTACAATGCCAACAATTACTTAAGCTCAACACCACTGCTTAAGATGCATGAGCAAAACCCTAAAACAATGAAATAAAACATTTTTGATGGTATTATTTTTCTTGTCTTCTGATTTATGATCCACAGGGCTTACAATATTTAGGCAATCCTGCAGGCATTGGGCCTAGAGTTTGTTTTGAAGTTAAGAGAGGATTCGCAGAATTATTTGCCTGCAGAGTCTGGGTCATTAGGCAAAAGTGAAATATTAGGAGAACGATCATAAACTACAAGTGTTAACCACACTGCCACCCTACATATCAGGGCAAGATTTTGTTCTGTTCCTCTACATGAGAGTCAAGGCTAAACATTACTGTATGTCAGAGATTCTCTGGCCAGAACTGCAGGACCATGAACTGAACCAAAAAACCTGATACTGGAAAATGCATCGTGTTTAAATGGTAACTGTGTATTTCTCAGATGCAAGCTGACTGCAAGGCTGAGATCAAATTAAATGGCCAGCATTGGTATCAAAAGCTCAGATAAATTCTGCACAGTGATAGCTTTAAAATACCTCCCTTTGACCAAACATACCCAGAACTCGGCAACTTTTACGTATGCATACATAATATATTAAAGCAAACCCAAAATTTCATATCCTTAGGAACATTATCCTTGAAAACAGCCCAGGATAAAGCTGGTGTGAGATGAGAGCATTAAAAAAAAATTCATGGATTACATTCTTCACCTTTTTATTATACACAGAATTCTAGTATCTATAATGTTTTAAAGTACTTATATACACTATAGTCTAATATGATTTATTTGGTTATTGCAATAACATTTTAGTGCCATTTTATCTGAGAGTTCATGGAATGTTTTAAAATCCAAGCCTAATGGAAGCCAATCAATCATCACATTTTCAAAGAACAAATTATTTAAGTTTTTGTACTACACGGAGCTAATCACTGCACAGAGATATCCTATTGTTTTGACTGATGTCATTCATTTTTCTTTAGGCTGACCTGATTGATAGTGTAAGTGCTGAAGTTAACCAGACAAATGGATATGTACTTCTGGGGTATTTCCAGTCCAGCTGCCTTTTTAGCACTAAAAACTTCATGCGCCTGATAGCAACATGCAGCTGCTCCTGCTCATACAATTGAAATTAAAGTCTGGAACGGAAAGTGACAGCCTACACTTTTTCCTCTTACATTAAGGATTTTGTCTATGATGCCTCCAAGCAATCACCAGTTATAAATGAGCTGTATTAAATCCACGTCTATATTGCAGTATGTGGTGGCCTGCTTTCCAAGTTCCCACTTTCACATCTTAAAGCACTTATTAATAGCAGTGCTGAGACACCCAAGTATTACTGCGGCCATTTCTGCCTCTCTTCTCTGAGCTGGAATCCAATGCTGTCTCATATTGAGGCTGTTGCTTCTGATAACCAAAAAAGTCCTCCCTGTGCCAAAAACTAGCTAGACTTCTCTGGGGGAGCTGACTAACTGAAATCTGCAGGATGATTACCTGATTAAGACAAGCAAAATTTGGCTTATCGCATGCAAAATCTTTAGTAATAAGAAGGCAAGCTTTCCCAAACTCTGTGAAATCTAACACAAAACAGTTTCAGCCCAAAATACGGATGAGATTCTTTTACTCTAATGTATTGCATTACCGCTTTACTGGCTGACATGTATTATAAAACGTTTTAAGAAAAGTTTGCATGAGGAATTAAAGGAAAAGCTTGCATATCCATGGTTTTTCATTTATGGAGTCACTGGAGCAAATATATCCCTGGTTCCAAGCAGTCACATTCAAAGCCATTAAAGCACAGATATACTTGGCCTTTATGCTGTGACAGAAAACATAAACAAGTTACACAAGGTTTGATTTTTTAATCTAAATTTACATTTTGACGTTTCTCCCAGAGTTTACTGTGAAACATTGTTCTCTGCTTTTGCTGCTAACGGGAAATCTTTTCAGACTCAGACATTTCAGACAAATGCACAAGTAACTTTTTGCCATTTTTTTGACACAAACTTTTATATTGCGAACACAAACTGCACATAACTGCGCTTTGGGTAAAATGGCAGAGCTGATTATTATTACGAGAGCAGTTTATTACCTGACAAAATGCAACCATCTCTTTATGAGGCTGCATTTTTACACAAACCTGTGAACTTCCAGAAATAGAACTGTTCCATGCAGACTGATTCTTTGAGCAAGTATGCAAAAATATATACACATGTATATGTATGAATGGGATGATAAACAAAACATTAAATAACATTTTTTATATCCCGTGGAATCATTTCCGCCCACTCCTCGGCAGTGGAAAAAGAACTAACTCCTGCAGCACTGTTTCTAACTAAAAGATTGTACTCTGTGGTTTACACGGGATGAAATGCATTTAGATCATTATAAATTTAGATTTAGCTGCTGTATTTATCATGATCTCTCTGCCTCACGCCCATGAAGCACCTCTCATGCTCTGTTTCTCATGGCTGGCGTTTCCTTTCAGAGTGTACATCTTTGCTATACAACCAGGAAGCTGAAAGCTCAAATATTCTTTTCATGTACTGGCATCTCTTTCTAAGCATCTCTGCCAAAGCTGCTGCTCAGAGGTCAGAAGGCTTTAAATCACAATTAGATCAAGTACAAGCAGCAACACATGCAATCTCCTATTGCCTCTAAGAAGCATGTTTACGGTATAACAATCACCAATACCGTATAATATGACTTTTGTAAGTGGAACTTTAACTGTGTGCCACCTGACAGAAGTACTCATATATGGTTTGAGCACTAATTACGTTATTCTTGTAAAAAAATCTGCCCTGTCAGCTGCGACTTAAAGGTCATCGCTGCTGTACAAGAGAAGCAACAGTAAAGCAAAAGGCAAGTACAAAGAGTGACAGGAAACCATTGCAGATATTAGTCCCAGTAAAAATAACACAGCTATAATAAACAACGATGCATCATTTAATTTTACCAAAATCAATAATGAAAAAAACCACACCAAACCTGCCATAAATCAGCGTACCATGTATTAAACGAGATTTTACTCAGAACAATCTCCACTGGAAGACAGCACTTCCCATTTCAGCAATGCCTTCCGAGAGACCAGGCCAAATGGGTCATCAACCACAGAAATACCATGAATGCTATAAACAAAAGCAACGTGAAGATGTTATATTCAAATTGTGCTTGCTGAAAGACCAAGAATATTTGCAAGAGTAAAATCCTACTCCTTTTAAAATCAATTAGATGTTGTGTTGCTAAGTACAATAGAAAATAAATTAAGTATTTTCACAACCATTCTTGTAACCAAAAATGTCACACTGTAGTTTTATTAACTCACATTTTGCTAAAGTCAAATTATTATCAACACAAATATTTTCAAGTGGCAGACAGCTATCAACACGAGAAATGAATTCAGCCCCAAACTGGAGTTGATTCCATGAATGTTCAGTTGACACCTGACCTACGACGGCTGCGGACACTATACTGTCATGTCATTATTGGGCAAACTGGAAAATACTGGACTAAGATTCACAGTTAATCCAGAATTTCATGTAAAAGCACCTGTTCTTATTTAAGAAAAAAACACAAACCACAAACAACACAAGTCCCCCCAAAAAACCCAAACAACAAAAAAACAATCAAGAAAAAACCAAACCAAACCCATTACACTGGGATATTTTGCTGTTTTATATAGAATTAATAGAACAACCAATATTTAAGAACTGCGTTATGGAAAGCAAAATCACTTTTGGCAAGTCTATAGCACCCGGGTCCACAGGGTTTTCTGTGATGAGCTGAATGAAAATTGATTGTGTTTCCTGCTACTTAACCATACCGTTCCCTTCTACTATGTTTTATTCTTATTTTTTCCCCAGTTCCAAGATATCTCTGGACTTTGTAAAAGTGTCAAAATCCTAGAAAAGTGACTTCTCTGAGGTCTTTCTGAACAAGTGAGAGTGAGAATTAGGCATATTTCTTCCCCTTATGGATGCCTCACAGGGGAGTGTTCCTCATACACGTGAAATTTTGCATTATGCCACCCCTCACCTTTGCACAAATTCTGCTATTCCACCCTGGCCTGAGAACATCATTGAAGCCAGCAGAGTTAGAATACAGGCAGAAGTCAGACCCTACAGTTTAGTTCCTGTGTTTTTCTTGAAGGTCCTAAGCTAGGACAGCATCACATACAGCAGAGCTTCATACATTAATGTATCAGCATAGCTGGCTGCAGCGTATGCCAAGGAACTGGACAGATTAGACAGAAGTTTTGATTAAGGTAGATCAAAACGATTAGGTTTGAAGTGCCCAGCGAGTATTTACTTGATAAAGTGCAGTTAGTAGTTATATTCCAGAATTTCATAGCAAAAATATCACGTCAAAAGTCAAATGACTGGAATTTTAAACAGCAGCTGTTTAAAATGTGTCAGACTTCTGCTTAGTACAGAGGATGAGAATTTTAAAAGCCAGAAAAATAGGAACCTCCAAAGCTCTCAATTCACTGAATAGTTTAAGGACCCTGTTCATAGTTGGAATACATTTAAATTTATTCCACGTGGAACTGGACTTCAGACAAGACAGTCACGGTCTTTGGCTGGCAGGAACTACTTTACGTTCACAAGGACAGGCTGTGGGGCTGCTCTCCTTCCATCACAACCTTCTCCTGGGGACTGATCTGTGTCCCATCATCCTCATCCTGCCCATGGCATGTATTTATTTGGGACAAATGACACTCTGCCACTGGAAGAAATCGTTTTTGATGGGTTTTACTCTGCTTCTGCCTATGAGGTTCAATGTTACAAATGGCTTATGGCACACAGGTAGCTGTTTGGGAATGTCTAATTGTACATACCTGCATGTTTGGTCTCTCTTTAATAAGAAAAATGCAGATCATGTAACATTAACAAAAACTAAAATGGAACACTTCATTTCACACAATCAGGTGAGATTTTGACACCCACAAAACCTCAGAAACCCCATGGTGGTTAAGGGCTGAGCTTTCAAAGCCATTTTCTATTTTACATTCAAAGAAAATCTGTTAAAGGTTTTTTCCAGACTTGGAAGCAGATCTGAGGGGAAAAAGGAATAATGATTTACTTTTTAATGAATTAATTACTCTAAACCTAAAAAAAACCCTCTAATTTTTAAATTCAGTTATACAATTATCCTTTTAGGTTTGATCCTTTGTTTTCATCTCTGTAAAACACACAACAATCAAAATTTTGCACTGGGACTTTTGTAAACTTATATATCTCCATATAACTAAGTCCCACTGTTTTGAATATATATAGTAATAAAAAGCATTTATTTTAGAATCCCTGAAGCAAATTACAAGAAGAGAGGCAAAGTTTAACAGAGTCACAGAAAGCAGAACAAGAAAGCACCGTTACAATGATCTATTTTGACTTCTTATCTAGAACTTACTCATATAGAACTTATACAGACCTTATTTCTCATGTAGAGCTTCAACTAATGCTTTCATCACCTGAACACAACTTTTGTTCATCTATAATGCATCTTTTAGAAAAACTCACAGTCTTCACACAAGGATTTCAGATTAAGACATCACTATATATAGAGGCAATGGATATTTCCAGTAATCGCTTTGGAGTTCACCCCGTCTTTGACAAAGGGGGAAGAATGGAGCCCCTCACTAAGCAGGATACACAGTTCCCTTTTCTCAAGAGCAACTACTTAATCATTTTTTTCTCAGCCTGCTCTGTTGTCTCCTTCCTAATTGTGTTTTACTTTTCATGATTTCTAGGCTAATCTGGCTCCCGTTATAACTTCTTGGAATAAAAAATATCATGTCACTGTTTGTAAATAGATGTGGCAAAAGGGAAAGTTTTGCTGGGAAGTATGGAATACAAATATAGAATGATGGTAACTTTGGGTTAATGGTAACTTTTTTTGTCTTAGTTAAAATTTGCTGTATTTTTCTTTCCTTTTTTTTTTTTTTACCTATGAAACTAACCAGAAAATGTCCCATGAACTAAAAATTGCGATCTTATGTAATATCACTAGGAATTACCAGCTGTGTGTTCAGCTGGGTGATGCGACTTTAGCCAGTATGTATTTGAGGAAGAGTCGTTACAGTTAATGTTGCAATGATCTAAAGCTGCATCACGCAGGGAGCTGCCACGCGGTCCCCGCTGAGAGACAGGGAATTGCTGCCGAATCTTGCGCTTTGAAGACTCGACTATCTAAAATGTAACTTCCCTCTATGCTTGCTCATCAGTAAACATATTCCCTGAATTATTATTCAGATTAGGTTGGGATCACGTATCTCAGGGACAGACAAAGCCGATCGGCTCTATCAGATCAGTGAAGTGCTGTTTACACAGTAGCACTGACGAAGCCTTTGGAAGAGTTTGGAGCGTGTTGTACCATTCGGCACAACCGAGGGCATCAAAGCCCGCACCTCAGGGTGTCACCACAGGCGTGATTTAACACCTTCAGGATTTCACCTAAACAGTTTAAAAGACTTTTTTTTTTTTAAATAAATGTAGCCAAACCCACCTTTTATAGCATCTGTGCTTTAAACGTTGGTTGGAGTGGCAGCAAAGGGGAAGCTCGTCCCTGCGCCACGCAGGAAAGGCAGCACTGTAATTGATATGCTGTCTAACAGGGAACTAATGTAAATCTTTCAGCAAAGGGGAAATATGCTTTGAATGTTTACTTTGGGCGATAAGGGCTCTGATACATTTTGAACCTGCTCCGCTCTGTAAAGGGTCTTGCCAGGAAAGCCTGCGAGCATTAGCGTAATGAGTGGTCAAAAAAAATGGGGACTGCCATTCCTTCTTGCAAATATAAAATGCATAGTTGGGTGATGTGCTAAATGGAGTCTTTAACTTTGAGACTAATATTTCCTAATGTTTATTTAAGAGCCCGCAGTGATGGGAATTGCTGAGTATAGGTATCATGTTATTCCTATTAATGGGAATGAAGAATAACACAAAAGAAGTTAAGCAATTGTTGAGTTTACTCCAACAGAATCTAATCCAATTTCCATTTTAGCAAGCAGAAATTGATTTGTGAAATACTCAAGCAGATATATTGCTTTTTAAAGAACTAAATGCAGGTTTCTTTATATTTTAAAATTGCATCAAAAATACAAAATGGAAAAATTTAATTTTCACTAATTTTCCTTAAAACATTATATTAAATATTGCCGTTTGAAATGTTTTTGCTCTTTTTTTTTTTAATGAAAAACATGTAACTTTATTCACTTATGGTTGAGAGGAGTACTGTTTAAATAAAATGCCTGAAACAAAATCTCTTGAGTCAATGGAAAGACTTGCACCAGCTCCCTGGGTGTTTGATCAAACTTTCATTCAGAAAACATTTTTCTCCACCAACATACTTAAGCTGTTAAAATTAAAATGCAATTTAAGCAATTACATAAATGAGTGACAAATGTTTCTTTTCCTAAGTGCAAGCAGGTGTAGAGCACAATCAAGTTTATTCTCCATGAGCCGCGATCTTTACATACGTGAGTGGTGCCAAAAGAGCCCAAGACAAAAACGTTATGAACCTGAAACAAGATTAGCCCAGTTTACATCCTGTTGAGCAAACAGGTCTGCAACAGCATCTATTTGAACTATGCCAACTGGTATCACAAGCTGCTGTTAACACAAATGCACACTTTGCTTCATGAGCACAACACCCAGAAATACATAATATAAATACATTTCAATGACAAAAGTTGTGATGCTTCAGTTTGCACAATTGATTAGCTGCATAATTATATTTTAAAGAAATCAGAGCTCGTCTTCCAACTGATTTACTTTAAAGTAGGAAGTTTACTACATACTGCTAAAGTAGTAACTTCTCTGGATTTACACTGATGTTTTCCACAAAAATCTGATTCAAATATATAAGGAAGTTGCAGATCTTTTTTTAAGCATTTTAAATGACAAGATGTTTGGATCAGCTTTCCACTCTTATGTTTCCAAAAACCTAGCTCAGCCCTTATGTACTCAGATTTCTGCCTTTGCTGATAACACAGTGTTCAACTTCAGGTGAGCAGAAAATTCTCTCAATTTTTAATAACATTTCTGAAAAAAAATATTTTAAATATGAAGCCCTCAGATACAGCAGTTCAGCAGCTTATGTAAAATGCCTACTCTTAAAACTCTTGGTAATGATAACCTCTCCATTACTGAGAACGAAGTGTTGGATTTTTCTTCTATTAGTCTCAAATGCTTAAAATTTACTCAATCTATCAATACAAAACCCACAGAATAATCATTACAAAGGTTTTCTTTAGTTAAACAGAAAGTAAAATCAACACATTTTGATTTACAGCTAAGAATCAGATCATAGAGGGTTTTTGTAAAAAATAGACAATAAAGTCTATTTTTGTCATTTCTAACGATTTTTGTTTGAAACAACCTCTGCATTTTCACTGCCAGTATGTGATTCTGTACAGACAGGCATAGTTTGTCAATGAATTCTTCAAGTCTCTTTTTGTGTGTATTTTTTCCTTTAATTTTCTCCTTCTTCATGATAAAATAAAACTGAATACAAGACCAAAAAGCCACCTAAAATTAGTATTGAGTAACATAGCTGAAAAGTAAATTTGTATTTGCCTCTTATACATTTATTTCCCATTAATGTTACTACTACTTTTTAATATCTTTTAAAAAAATTTCTTACAACTATCTTCCTCAAGATTCTTCCATATATACACACTTTACCATCAGAAGTCACCATAATGTACAGCTCTAAAATTGCCCAATATTTGCTACTTTATACTAGTAAGGCTGCATTTTCTCCTACCTTCACCTCCTGTTGACAGCCCCCACCAAAATCCACAGAAAATGCTGTTGAGAGGAACAGCGTTAGTGCTTCTTTCTCAAGAGCCAGCCGGCAAGTTGTGGAGCAAAGTAACGATGGAAAGGCACTGCACAAAGAGAATTTCAGCACTATTGTTTCAGTATGGGAAAACAACAAACATTTAAACATCTGCTTGGGTTTTTTGGAACAGGTTTGGTAACAGTAGAAAGGTAAGACAATTGTGTGTAACTCATTTTTTAAGCTAACCTGTTTCAGAAATGTTTTTGAACAATCACTGTAGCAATTATTTTTTACCAAGCTTAAGAAAAATTGCACTTCAGTGGCTTTTTCTTTCCCACATATATGTGAATAAAAATTAAATACACCCGTTAGCCTAAATGCAGATTTGTGGGAAATAATTTGGTATAATGACTTTATAAATGACTGAAGGGTTTCATTACTGACCTGTATTGAAGGAAATGTTGGAGAGTATTGAAAAAATCTTTCCAGATTCCCATGTGATTGGCAGGCGGCACTCTACTTGCCTGATCCCCCATGAACGGCCAGCCCCTTGGAGCACTGCTACAGCCTGCTATTAATTAAACTTCCTTTCATTGAAGTTATGAAAGTTTGGGTACAAAGTAAGTATGTTGGAAATTAAAGAAATGGCAGGTTCTTGGTGATACCAATACAAATCCAGGGGATTTTCACCAAGGTTGGTGCAGTTGCTTTGAATTTCCACCAGTGCATGGTCCGTGTTAACACGAAGGGTAGCTCCAAGAGCAAACTAGCTACCACCACTCCACAGCTCATTGGGATGGTTTAATCAGCACTGACCAAGTCACAGTGTCATCAGCTTCCAGGAGAAAGAATTTTGGCCAAGAATTATGATCCAACTCTTGATAATCTTTTACTGTACTTGGGAGGAAATCATGGCAACATGCAAACCTGGCACCAATTACTTCTTCAGTAGTTGAGCCAAATGGGTTATCATAGCGCAAGTGAAAGACAATGGTTCTGCTCATACTGCCTTTCTCCTGAGTTCTTTTCTCTCATGAATCTTTATTCAAAGTAAAGGAAAAGGAAATGTTGGAGCATATGCATGTGACAACCAATGCAATTAGCAGATCCTTGCACCATCATCAATAAAAACGCAATGAGGACAAATGACATGCAAGAGTTAGCTGTTTCCAGGGTTAGACCCTGCCTGCGGAGACACGCGGGGGGCCGCACGCCACTAGATGGCAATGCATAGTGAAAAAGAAAGAATTTTGATTTTACACACCCTGTGTTGGTGAAGCGTTCTTTGTAGTGGCACCAAACCCAAGAGCCTCCCTTCCTTCCATGCTCCACGAGCTTCCTGAGAAGGAGTTACAAATACCGTTTCATGATATGGTAAGGATTTATTGTAATTTGGGAACTGAGTAAATTACTTAAGTGCAAGTACCCAGGGAGATGGAGCAGTAAAATACTCACAGCAGAACCTGCTAGCTATTTGGTAGTTTTTGTCTTCATGAAGCAGTTTAAAATAAATCATTCTTTCATTTCTGTGCAGTTCTGTTATTATTATTAGAAGCCCTGGTATCATCTGCAAACCACAAGAACAGGTCTTAAGTAGCGGAGCATATGTTTCACATTTATCGAAATTCCAAATCTTGTGCATTTTTTTTATCACTGCAGTCTACACCATGAAGGACCAATTAATTTACATGCAAAGTTTAGCAACAAGTTATATAAAGGAAAGGCTAATAAAATGCTTACACTGTGTTATACATTGAGCCTTTTTAAGTTTTCTATTTTACAGTTAGAAATAGTACTCAGGTTATTTCTATTTTTGTTTTTATTACTGCTGAAAATTTCCTTGGGATTACAGCTACACATGCAAACGTGTCAAAAATAACATATTTTAAACTAAACCCTCATTTCTAAAACCATTCAGGGGAATAAAGAACCATGTTATATTTAGTAACTGTTCCCTAAAGGGGATTTTTTTAGAATCATTTGTATTTTAAGTATCTTTTATTATCTATCTTTTTTTTTTGCAGAATCTCTTCCTGAGGGAGTTCTTTAGCAGTGTAAAGTACTGCTTCAGGGCATGTATCTTACTTCAGTCTTCTGAAAGGCCATAAAATAACACTATAAACAACATTTTAAAGTTTTTCTAAATACAACTCTGGGACTGGAGCAGCACTTTGTGACGAACACTTCCATCCATGGAGAGAGTGAGACCTGAATCGAAAGCACAGCAAGGCCAATGCAAAGATTTACCAATCTCAACAGCCTTTGAATTGTTCCTAAATGCACATACCCAGAAACCATAATCAGCTACTCCGCTTATTCAATTAGCTCTTGTTTTCAGCCGTCTGAAATGAAAGACGAGCGCGATACGGTGTGTAGACTGATTTTCTATGGAAGAATGCAAAATCTTCCTCGGGTGGAAGATTTCAAGAGTATTTGGACCTAAATACTGCACCTATACCTGAAGTTGTAGACTGAGGTGTAGCAGGATTTTTCAGAAATGCCTACATACTTTCATCACATAAGTGAATTTATTGAAATATGATCAAACACAGTCATTTCCTAGGGCACTAGATACTAAACTGCGTCTTTAGACAGTTTGGATTTATTTTGTCACACATCTAAAGCTGGGACTTTCTGATATTTTCACACCCTGGCATCATCTTCATTTTAATGACATCTTCACAGTCACAAAACCTGGCCCCCAGCATTAGTTTGCTAATGACAACAGTTACCTTTCAAAAACCACGATAATTTGTGGAATATATAGCTCTAAAGAATATCAACAACACCAATGTATAACCTTCAACTGTCAATCCTTAAAAGATGCACTTTTCACTTTTATGTTGCTTTACACTAGAAACTGCTCCTGTAGAATTTGGACAAATCTGTGTATTTTTATAAAGAGCAAATGATCATGAGTCGGCTGCAGTGAGTGGGGTGGTACAGACCTCCCAGGAGGTAAAATCTGGTACATTTTTTGGAGGAAAAGGCACTGCCAAAACAAGATGGCCCACCTCACTCATACTATTTAAAAAGAGATGGGGATATTTCTTTTTACCTTTTTTTGTTGTTTGGGAGGGTGGTGGTAAATGGTAATACAATACTACTTTATATAAATATTTTGGGATCTGTTTTCAGAGAGTTAACACTTTTCTACATAACTAGCATAAATAAGTGATTTTCTACCCATCAGTACAGCTCTTGTTACTTAGAATTCTGTGCTTTAAAAAAATAATTGGTAGATATTGCAAGTGCTGATTAAGGATTTGCACAGCACTCATCCCAAGATTAGTGGAAAGCACATTGTGAAAACTCCACAAATCACCTGGAAAATGTGTCCTGAAAAGCAAGTAAATACCTGCTAAGGGACAGAGTCTCCTTGCTTTTACATCAGGAAATCCAATGATATTAAGGGCACTGTTAATCCTAAGGAAGGATAATGAAATCTACTTTGCCTTCCCTCAAATGTGAGAACTTTGAGAACTTTCAAAGCAATTTTTCATCCTCTGAATTTGTTCCCAACATACGATTAGAAGTCTGCAGAAGCATTCAGTGCTGGATAAGTCTTCCCAGCGTATTCAAAGCAATACTGGATGCAACTTAAGAAGTGGTTTGGCCTTTTCAGAAAACCATCAGTTGAAAGTATTTTCAGCATAATCCAGGACACTAAATCACTAGTTAAATAGAAACATTTACTGACAGCTTGAGTACAAATGTTTTATTGTGAAGAGCAGGGAATATAATGACCAGAGCTGTAGCCTCTTGGTCTGGCTAAACAAGGTAGTGGCATTGGTGGGTATATGTGATTAAAATGTGATTGCCAGGGCAAAGCTGGCAGCTAAAAAGAAAACAGGAGTCCCCACTAGGCCTGTTAAAGTTTTGGAAAGGCTTTAATAATTTCTGTCAGTATGGGTCTAACTGAGATAGACTTATTTACACTAGAGAGGGCAAAAGGATCCACCACAGTCAATAGAGCTTGTTCTCAAGTTAATAAAAAGGAATAATATCACAAACTGCTCCCAAATAGATAAGCCACCTCAGAGCCAGCTGAGCAAACCAGCCTTAAAAGCAACTGCTTCCATGGCCACACTGAAATAAACTGTGCAACTGCAACACATCCAAGCCTGCTTTCATCAAGCACAAATCCACTTTAATTTTACTAGTTATAGAATCATAGAATCATCTAGGTTGGAAGGGACCTTTCAGATCATTGAGTCCAACCATCAACCCAACACCGACAAACCCACCACTAAACCATGTCCCTCAGCACCACGTCTGCCCAGCTTTTAAATATGTCCAGGGATGGCGACTCCACCACTGCCCTGGGCAGCCTCTTCCAAGGCTTCACAGCTCTTTCAGTGAAGCAATTTTTCCTAATATCCATCCTAAACTTCCCCTGGCACAACTTGAGGCCATTTCCTCTTGTCCCATCGCCTGTTCCTTGGGAGAAGAGACCGACCCCCCCCGGCTACACCCGCCTTTCAGGGAGTTGTAGGGAGCAAGAAGGTCTCCCCTCAGCCTCCTTTTCTCCAGGCTGCCTCAGCCGCTCCTCACAAGACTTGTGCTCCAGACCCCTCCCCAGCTCTGTTGCCCTTCTCTGTTCATGCTCCAGCACCTCAATGACTTTTTTGTGGTGAGGAGCCCAAAACTGGACACAGCACTTGAGGTGGGGCCTCACCAGTGCCCAGTACAGGAGGACAGTCACCTCCTGAGTTCTACTCACCACGCTGTTCCTGATAGAGGCCACATGCTGTTGGCCTTTTCGTCCACCTGGGCACACTGCTGGCTCATGTTCAGCCACTGTCAACCAACATCTCCAGGTCCTTTTCCCCCAGGCAGCTCCAGCAACTCTACCCCAGGCTGGAGCATCCATGGGGTTGGTGTGTGTAGTTCTAATGCCCAAAGCGGCATCAGGGCAGCAGCACACACAAGCCAAATGTCATGGGGTCTCCTCAGTTTGCATGGTTTACACCAGACCCAGTGCTCCCACCATGTCACGGCTCTCAGGACACATGGACCTGGGAGCTGTGTAATCCAGCTACACTCTCTACAGCTGCAGCCTCGCAGCAGATCCAAATTGACATACTATGCTGTTAACCAAATTGCAAGTATTTTCATTAGTACTTTAGTCTAAAACACGAAAACAAATTCTGGGTTCAGTGCTTCTATTTCTCCTCTGCTGTGCTCTTTTCATGCTGCAATCTTCTGATTGCCCATCACTACTCTTCTACAATAAACTTCTAGCTAATGTTGGGCCTCATGTCAATATTTCTTACTAGGTAGCAAAGCTGACCAGGCAAAAAAACCCAAATCTCTGTCACTTCCCAAACTCTGTCACTACTAGTTACATGCAGTGTAACACCTGCCCTCACTTGCCGAATGCTTGAAGACCTTTGTAGCTCAGTCTCGTGGACAAAAGGCCTCAGAAACATGAGAACAGAACAAACAAACAGACAGAAACAAAACTACCTTTTTGCAGACAAATCTTTGGAGATCACTGTGCAGGAAACAGCAGCTCAGTGATTTTGGCAGCCAGTCTTTACCACTCTGTACTTACAGAAAAAGACCTGTACCATACTAGATTGAGATCTCCAGAAAAAAAAAAAAAAGGAGAAAATTAAAAAAAAAAAAAAGGAATAAAAAATAAGGCCATTTTATGTGTTCAGAGACTGGGTTTCCAGACTGCAGAATCTTTGGTGGGAATTGTTTTAGAAATGCTCTGGTCTGAAGAAGAAGTAGACAAGTGCCTCCTGGTACCCTGATGCCCTGTATCTGATGCCAGCAGGTTCTTTCCCTGCAAAAAATGCCCCGAGCAGTCTCAGAGTATCTTGCTCATTCTTCCTTAGGCAGAAGAGACACTAAGAGCTATGATAGTGTGAGAATTATAGTCAAAGACTCATAGCAGAAACAAGGTACTATTCTGGCTCAGCTGGATTATGCAATATTACATTACAAATTCAATGATATAAAGTGTAAAGCACAAGGATTTTCTGCTAGCAATCTACTTTTATTATTTCAGCTATTTATTTTCTCTCTAACTTTCAAAATGATCAGAGTAGTACTATCTACATACTTAAATGGAAGAATAAGTGCCTACTGATCCATGTAAAACCCCAGTGGTGTTCTTCTCCTTTCAACAGATTTTAGTATTATTGGGACTAGAGTAAAACAGAATGTTGTAGTTGGACTAGTCAGAAAAGAATGACAGGGACTGAGTTTGTACAGAGAAAAGTAAACAAACTCAGCTGTATGTACTCGAATGTACAGACCCTATTATAGTTATTTACAGGTTATTTAGAGATGCTACTGTTACATCTTCAGTGTAGTATGTCCTTATATATAGCACACATCACTACAGGATACTTGCACTACCTCTTCAATATTGCCATTAACTAACAATGTGGAGATATGCACTGCTATAAAACACTTCATTACTCAATTTCTCAGGAACCAGAGTTGAGAAAAAGTGCAGGAGGGCAAGGCGTATTTTATTTTACCCGCAAGATTATCCATGTGTGCTGTGTGATGAGGGAGTTGCCATGATCTTTTTCATCGGAAAGAAGTAAATTAGTAAGCAAGAAAGTATGCATTGACTTGTCAGCTTTTACATTAAGGCTGCCTCGGGGCAGCCTTCACTTGCGTGCTTTCCTCTGTGTCAGAATTTCTTTTTAATCCGCATAGTTTGAGCACTGAAGCATAACCCATTTCTTCCTTAATTGATTCTAAGGTTAGAAGTATATTGTTTAAAAAACCCCCACCCTTTAACAGTCCTTTAAGTCTAGGGTTAAATTGTATTTGAGTAAATGCAATTTAGGCAAACATGTTAAGCTCAGTACGTGTTTCCAGGCTTTACCGGATGAGAGACTGCAATCTAAGTCACCCTCACTGAAAATGGGAAAAGCTAGAAAGTGAGCAGAAAAACCCATCACGAATGCTGTTTTGTTGCCCAGCTGAAAATTTGATGCATTATTTTTTTTATCAACTGCAAACTATGACCAGCTATTACTATATTTGTCTGAATAAAACGGCATTAGTAGTTAAAAAGGAAATGTACAATAGGATGAAATGTTCTAGATTCAATATTCTTTAAAAGTGATACAAATGCTAGAGTACCAAAAAATAATGTCTCAGTTTCCAGATGGTGTGATGGCAATCATCTCTGCTTAATGCAAGATTTGTACAATTTCTAAGTAGGAATCAAAATTCAGATACATCCCTTAAGCATGCCCTTGAATCAACATTTTAAATTTGCTTGCTTTTATTGAAAGGGTAGTTTTAGGCTTTTGACTTGGTTTGGGTAGGTCTGATATCTGCTTACACGTATTCCCCAAGAGATATGGAACACCACCTGGCAAATACTAGAAGTGTTTAGGTCAGACCCATTAGCAAGAAGATCCATTCTGAACCACGAGTATGCTTCTGCTTCAGTTTGCAAGGATACATCCAAAGCACCGATAGGCCAAGTTTCAGTTTTGCAGACAGAATTGAAAGATAGAGCCTTTCTTGGAGTTCATATGAAGGAAACCAAAATGTGGAAAATACCAAACTGAATGTAAAGGACTTCTTTTTCTACAACTTTTGACTGCAAAGATGTGTGCCTGATTCAAAACTCATTTGCAAAGCTAAAAGCTAGTCAAGTAACAGCCAATGTATCCTTAACAACTCAAGATTATAACCCCATTTATTACCTAAAATTATTTGCTCTAAGAAAAATATAGTTATGATTGTTCTGTACAAAAACAAGCCTCTCCAGCAATCACAGCTGGATCCCAGTTGCTGTCAGTGGTGACTCACTTCATCTGCCCATTCTTCTACCTGCCCCCCATGAAATTCTTCCCACCTCCTCCTGCTCTGGCTGCGTCATTCAGGTGCTCAGTCACCTGCAGGTGGCAGGGGTAACTTCTACTTAGTCTTCTTTCAGCACTTTTCTTTGGACCTTTTTTCCAACCTGGAAACTTGCACATGCTTTAGTCTAGACATGAATACGCTGTCTGTTTTTGCTCCTCAGACAGCATCTTTTCACAGTAACTTCACACATCACAGCTGAAAATGGAACCTTGATATTTGCCATACTTTGGGGGAATGGAGGGAAAAACACCATCGCTTTGGCAGTCTGTAGTCGCTGCTTCCCTGGGTATCCTTCCCCTAAATTCTGGTGGTGAGCAGAGGCCACAGAGAGGAGGAATGCCACTGTATGGAAGAAGACATCTTATTGCTGTAGAGCAGAGCAATTTCCTCAGCAGTCCTCAGTGAGGAACTTCTAGAAGTCCCTCAGCAACCCCAGGCGCAAAGGAGGCTGGCTTGCTTTCTGTCTGAGGGACAGCAGTGTCCTGCTGGGAGCTGTGGTGGCACAGTGAAATCAGGAGTCTAAGATGATCATGGTGCCCGGAGGTGGAAGGGTGACTTGGTGCCACCTTTGAGCCCTCCCCACCCGCTCACCTTGGTACGGAGACTGCTGGAGAGCAAGGTCAGCTTCTTCCCACCCTTCTCCTCTCCATCCTGTGCTCTCCACTGAAACAGAACAGCTGGCGACCAAGGTCTTGGTACACCTGAAAGAAGTTAAAAACAATTACGAAAGATGCTAATTTTGTTTTTTCATCAGGCTGATTTCTAGGATTTCAGGGTAAGTACATTCCATCCCAAACGTACCGTTTCCGAAAGGCTGCTGAATTCCTCCTTTAAGCCTCGCTCTGTTCGCCGCTCAGTACCCAGCTTGTGCCCCAAGCCCAGGCCACATTACTGCTCACGGTTCATGAGCGCTAATACAGATTTTGTTTGAAAAGCCACACGTTAGCAAACCACAGTTATTTGCAAGCCTGGCCCAGGGCTAGTGTCAGACATCAACACATAAGCAGCACAGATATTTTATTTAATTAAGTCATGCCATCTGGGCCAACAATGAAGGCACTCATATACTTTGCCTTTGCTTTCAGACTACACAGTGCTCTGATCCCCCCAAAATTGTTCAAAAAACCAAATCTCTGTGGGATTTAAAGAACACTTTCAGCTGCTACTTGCATTAGGCTGAATTTCTGCTGCAACATACTCAGGATTTTTCCTATCCTAATAAAGTGAGTGACCAGAGTCAGATTTATGCGCCTTAGTTTCGTCTGAGCGCTGCATCCACCGTGCAGGAAGTTACTAATGAGCAACTAAAAGAACTGCGCTATTTATAATATGTGTGTATAGTACCACGTAGCCACCAACTTTATTCTGCCACAGATTATTTGCTATAAAAAACAAAGGTAGCACCAAACTGTCAGGCATTAGGCAAGAGGAGTTGCTACTCATGGTCCTTTGGCTTTCCAGACCCGTGGTATTACTGTCCCTGTCCATAGACCCTCCCAACAAAGATGATCCGTTCTACCATATCAGAGGTTTTCAAACAGACCCACAATGCACAGGAACCAAACCGAAATATTTTGTGACCAATATGAGCTCAGATCTTCAGAAATGATGAATGGATAAATGCCGTAAGTGTCCTGACTTGGTTTTGAGGCTCAAAGAAATACAGACAAAAAATCCTGTACAACCCCGTGGAGTTTTGTGCCAGGGTTCTAACCCCGTCCCCAAACACAGCATTCAGCTTTGCTGAACTGAGGTCTAAGTCCATGAAAATGTAATTTTTGCATACTGTATTAAGCAGCTGTCCCGGTTTGAGGTAAAACTGAACAAATTTTGTGTTCTGGAATTTTACATTTTAGTTAGGCCTCCTCTAACTCTCTGAAATTAACAGCATATTGTGGAGAAA
>JAOXNO010000003.1:23078823-23124118 GCA_028565335.1 Limnodromus scolopaceus | reverse complement strand
AGGACCCTGTCTGTTCATCTGCCTTTGATCCCGATCACTGTGTTCCTGACTCCAGAGCTGGAATCCAGTTCCCATCCATCGCTGAGTCCAGTCTAGGACTTCCCCAGTGCCCGCTGGTGACAGGACTGTCATCCTGGGAGCTTGATACGGTTTTTTATATTTTGTATCTATTTTCATTATTATCTTCTTTTTTATTTTAATATTAATTCTTCATTAAAGTAGTTTAGTTCTTTCTAAACTTTCTGTATTTCCTTATCTCTTCCTCTCCTCTTGATTGGGGGGGGGAAGGGCCATCTGTCAGTCTGGTTGCAGTGATTTTGGCTGAAACCACAACAGCAGCATAAGGTATTACTTAGGATATGTATAATATTAAGCTTTAAAAGTTCTAGAAAGATGCATTCACCAAATTCTTGTGAGGTAAGAAAATGGGGAACACAAACTGAGATCAAAGTAACATTATGTCACTCTCTAATTGCTGGATCTCTGGGAAGTTACCCAAGTCTTTGCACTTCCTAGTTACAATTTACATCAGACTAAATTAAACAATTAATTCAAACACACGTATATTTTAGCACAAAAAAATTTCCCTTCTCCATGTTATTAAAACCAAAAATCAACCCATATATCCTGGGAAATAGCATCACAGAGCATTTTCAAGGGAAAGGGTATTTTTACACTCCTATTTTCCAAGTTTCTGTATTTAGCAGTGCTGGGCAGAAAGTCAAACATTTCCTTTTTACTGCAGCAGATGCGAACTGCTGAAACTTCTCACGCTCTTCCTACCATCTTGCATTAAGAGAGCAAGAGTAAGTGCTCCTACGCACTGCTGGAACATCCATGCTATAGCCATGAGCAACAGATGGACACTTCAGTCAAGGACTACTTAGCACCATTAGCAGTAAGCAGTCAGGGTTCAAGGACACCTGCAAATTAATTTCTGTAGCATCAAGCGTACTCCGGGCTGCCACGGGCTGCCACTTGTCCTATGATTATGACACTTACTATGCACAAGCAGTTTTAATGGATCCAAAAGAAGCATAACAGAGGTCACCATGAAGCATTTCACTAATGTACTTGATGCTTTTTTTCCTTCGCTTCCAAAAATACAGACACACGGTTTTAACATAGCTGGTCTATGTAGTAATGAACCCAGGAATATCAAGCAGTAATGAAGATACTGCACAGAACAGTAAAACATTCTGGGGAAATTAAAGTATTGGAACGTGTTTTAGTGTGTCAGTGGATAAATCAAACAGAAAGGCCGGAATTGTGATCAGTAATCAGTTGGAAAAAAGGAATAGAATCACTTCAGGCAAAGCATTCAGAAAGTGCTCAAAACAAGGCATTTCCAAAGCTGCTAATACCACTCTAAGTATTTCAGACAATATTTAACAGGATATGAATATTTTGACAAAGTGTGAAATTGATTTAGGCTTGTTAAGGACTGAAAAATCAACCTCCAACTTATCTACTCAAATTCAATCTAAAAGGATTAGGCCAGTGAGTTCTAAGTTAAGTACAGTTTTTACAGTTTTTTAAAAAAAACCCCAAAATTTGGGCGGCTAAGTAAGCACAGGCTTGGGGCAAAAATGAATTTAGGAGTATTAGGAAATAATACATTTGGATAAATAGGAACTCTCCATATTTACACACAGTATGACTGGGAATGAAACCAAAGCTGTCCTTCTCTTCCATAAATCACAAAGAGCTCATATATATGATATTTAAAGCCAGTATGGCAAAAGGCATTTATTGGATGTACAAGGCAATTCACAGTTCTAGCTCCCAAGTTGGAGAAACTTAAAAAACTGAATACAAAGAACGAGCTTCATGATAATTGGACAAGAGGAGTTCAATTTTCCCAATTTGAAAAATAATTTTGAAGACCTTAATTGTACCTCAAAGGTACTGGGTGTCCCTGTTGTCTGACCCAAATTGCTCACCAATGGAGGAAGCCATCCTCAGAAGCTGGTCAGTTGGAACATTCTCCCTTATAGACACAAAAGATACAGCAGAAAAAAGAGCAATGGCCAGAAACCGGAAGGAAATTTTCAGCAACAATGTGGGAAAACATTTTGAGAGAGGACAAGTGGATAATGAACAGATAGACAGGGGAAAGGCTGTTACACCAGCAACGCGTCAGTACAGCACTGAAGTGTCATTAGTGGCACTGAAATTAGTTAAAAAATCCTGCTAAGATATAAGGGGGAATACTGGAGTGTTGTACAACTTTTGTAGATCTTATACAATTGTGCTTTAGGAAGTACAGCTACATTACGAGGTTTAGAGACTGTTTGCTCTTTGAGGTGCAGGGAGCAAAGATTGTCAGAATTTGAAAAGAGGTAGGATTTATTGACATCAGACTGGCAATTTCTTCAAAGCATTCAAATTCTCATGAGTTACGTTAGCCACCCAAAATAAAGAGCATGCTTAAGTGTATAGATATGGAAGGCGAAGATCAGAGTAGAAAGTTAAAGCATCCTGAGCTGAAAAACAGACTGGGCATGGGCAGAAAGATGAGGACACCTCGCAAGAATATCAGAGTCATTCCTTTGTGCCAACACAGCAAAAGGACATAAGCATAATCTGAAGTCCAGCCTATTTGAATTAAGCATGTTTTTAAGTTCAGTGGAATTTTAAAATGTGCCTTTAGACGCCTTACTGATTGGGGCAGTGTAAAAGCAACAGCTCCACGATGACAAAGGTTCAATCTTTCTGTCTCTCTCAGACGTTTTTTGGCACCGGTGACTGCTTTCTTTGGACTATGTCGCGATATTTACACACATTCTGAACTTTCCCTCATCGCTAGGTTCTATCCATTTCACTAGGAGGACAGACATAGAGTCAAATTTTACATGTGAGTTTGGAACATTAAATCAAGTCCACAATTAACCAGACTTCAACCAAACATGAAAAAGAGTAATTTTTCTTGCTGCTTAAAAGTAAGGCTGCCTCATTTCTACGACCCTTGTCGAAACAGCTTGTGCCAAAATTTGTAGTTCCTACATTTACTGCTCTAAAGGCAATTTCTAGGCTTTATCCTTCTGAAGTAGATAAACAATGAAAAGGAAGGGAACTCTATGAAGAAAAATTACTGGAATTATACATTTTTATGCAACAAAATTACACACAAAAGTTTGTAGATGCAGGTCAAGCCCAATGTCAATTCTTCACCCTCTAACTCCAATATTAAAGCATGTCACTTCATGAAATTTCATGACTGTGGTAACTGACTCATAGCAATTAAAGATCAACTGCTTTTTTCCTTTTGGCCTATAAATTCTCCAGTGTTTAATATTTGCTACTATGAGGCGTATCTCTCTTAAATAAGCTTTTATGAAGAAAATAAAATGATCCTGTTGTAAACCTATATTTGGGGTTCATATTTTTCTTGGTAGTGAAGTGGCATCAGCTGTTGGTTGAATTTTCAATCTGATTGCTCTTAAATTTCAGAAAGTTATTTAAAGTCACTGAACATGTGCTCCTGCATTTGCTTGGTTGCAGGCTGCATACGCAGACTTACAAACATATATACATCTCTGAGTATTTATATACTATATCTGAACTATGTAAGTGTCTATGTATATGTGTACCTCTTCCCTGCCACGAAAGCGTGACCAAACTCTTATTGACATGAACTGTTCAAGATTTCAGCACAAAGACTTTTAGGTTGGGGATTCCAAGCAGGTGTCAGGATTGTAGAAAGACCCTGTACGATTATACGGTCCAAACCCAGAATACAGGGTCAAAACTTGCCAAAGGTCAAGAATCACTGCTTAATGCTCTTTCTTTCCAGCAAAATTATGTCAGCCTGACTTTAAAACAGGCTTTTCCTAAATTTCCCTCCTGCTGTTTCACCTGATTGGATTAATCTATTTTCCACTCAATGGTATGAAATAGCCGTGTGACAAAGTGAAAAAGAAATCCCAAACAGAATATAAAATTAAATATAAATTATTTGAAAGTATGTTACAGCAAAGGATAAAACCACATAATTCTATCAGTGAAAAGAGTTGACTGTCAAAAATTCAACACACAAAGCACATATGAAATATACAATCTGGTTTTTTTCATGTTTGAAAAATTACATTAATCCTTTTAGTGAATTTTTTTAACGTGTGGAGTACATTAGTCTGGATTAACGGATGGTGTTTATCATACTTTGTATTGTGGTTTCAGGAAATAGTCTGGCAATGCTAGGTTTCTACAAATGGATTTAAAATTAATCAACATCTATTTATGAGAAAGTTTAAACCATTATTAATACACTGTAAATACACATCTCCTTAGAGCTGACCCCAAGTGTCTACCATCTGCTCAACTGTTGTAATCACATTTTTAAAGAGCATGATCATACATAATGATTCTTCTCAGGAAAGAGCATCCTTAAGTACATCAGCAACATTTTAAATTCCACTTGTGTAATGCAATAATTTCCTACTGCCCTTTGCTAAGGAAAAAAGCATATGGCGGTGACTAAAAGCCTATCAAGCAATCCTTGATTTGTTTTCAGTGCTGCATGGGTGATGAAGGACTTTTTATTTATTGTTAAAAAAGCAACCAAAAAACTATAGCTCTCATAACATTTTTTTAAGCTAAATGTAAGTATTCTCACTGGCTTAACTGAAGCGGTCTCTATGTTCATATAGGCATAGATAATATTAACTCCAAATACAAATGGTTTGGTAATGTCAGATATATTACATGCATGAATGAAAGCACAGTTTTAGCAAAGCCAATTGAACCAAACAATTTAATTTGATGTAGTCCACAAAATCCTTGCTGATCTTGACAAGACCACTCCAAGTTAGTAAACAAGGTGCGAGGCATCCGTTTACAGCTAATCTACTGGAAACGGGGACAACACTTTCTGTACTCGCATTATTTACACACCCAGGACGAGTGACGCTATCCATTTAAGACACTTTTTATGGGAGAAGTGGGAGAGAAGGGGAGGAAGAATGCGCTCCAGATCAACCTCCTGTTTCGATGACCCTTGTCGGCACAAACCAGTTTGGGGACCACCACAAGGTGGTTTCAGACGGGACTTTGCACTCTACCTGCTTTCCCACACCAACCTGCATCCTGCCTGTCTCCAACGAGGAAGATGTTTGGGGGAAAAGAGACACTGCTCCACATGAACCCATCCTCATGCCCTGCCCCTCCCGCACACAATTCTCAGCATTAAATCCACCTTTAAGCTACCAAAGCAAAGAAACCCTACTTGTCTGGGGACAAAGGAAAGACATATCAATCAAAGATTTCTAAAAATTAATACATATTTTGCCCCTACCATGAATTTTTTCAGCCAACTTGGTCAAAGTCAGGCTTTAGTGCCTGAACAACAGAAATCACTGATAATAATATCAATATCAATTCACTGTTTGCTTGTTTAGCAACAAGAACCACCAACAAGGAAGCTTTCTTTTTGTTTTGTAGTTCAACAGTGTTTTCTACAATAGGCCCATGGTGCTCAGCCAAGACTACATTAACATAATTCAATAATTTTAATCAGCACTTTTCCTGTGAAATGAGGAACAATGCAACCAAGAAATGCTACTGTAAAGGGTCCAGCTCCTATTCTTTGGTGGAACCACGTAACTCATTCACAGACTTTTTTTTGTGGGCCAGAGTGTCAGCAAATGGAGAACTTTATTGGCTAAATGGTATTTCAGTGATTTATCGCAGATGAAATCTTGGGTTTTTGGGAGACCTGCAGCAGGCTTTGGATGAGACTCTTAAAATATGGGCCATCATTTTAGAAGTATGGTAAAAAAAATAAAGCAAGACACAAACATAAGGACAACTTCCATCTCCCACCTCTGTCTCAAAACCCTTCTTTATTTATGTGTCTGCTTTTTGCCCTCGGAGTGTGGATATCATGTTTCATGATTTTAGATCTGGAATTAGGTCCCAGAATCTAACACAGAATCATAGAAGTTATTTCCAGGCTCAATTTTCGAGTTGCTTACAGCCCTCATGGGTTATCAGGCTCCATGGAGCTTGGCGGCAGCATATTGTTCATTCTAGATTAAGAAAACTGAGACTGAACAGTGCACATCTCCACCCATCCCACCCCACTGTTTGTATAATATTGTCAGCAGTAATCACCTCTCCCTTGGAGATTTCTGGAGAGTTTTTGCTGATTTTTTAAAAATCCAACATGTTTTTGACTCAAGCAATTACCATTCCAGCTAAAGTTTTTAAATTCAACAAAGAAATTCATTTTTATATTTTATTTTTATTGGAAGTAAACTATGCATAAGGTTTATTCAACACCGTGACACACATGTAGTAGCCAATGTTGTGTGGTATTTCCATTGGTATCCAACAGTCTTATGGATAAGTGGAATGACTACCACTAAATCAATTGAGAAATTATTCCGGGTTTAATCTGTTAAACTTCCTCCAAACGCTACTAGAACTAAACCTGTCTATAATTCTCCCAATTAAAACAAATGAAAACCCAATCAGTCCCCAAGATTTTCAATGACTCAAACAATTCATAAGATACAGAGTTTTTCATCTTCAAGCCACAAGTTCAAATTTATCAGCAGCCAGTAGTACCAGAAAATCATTCTCACTGGGTGCTTTTATAACAGTCCGACATAAAATAATTTTACCGTTATTGCAGCTCTACTGAGTTTGCAGAGCTTGCTTCAGATTGCTTTGGCAAACAATGTTGAAGGATATGGCAGGCTTGATTTCAGGGGTCCAAATGGACTCCGCTGTTCCCCAGCAATTCTCCACGATTTCCCAGAGAACATGGAAAATTTTACAGATCATGGAGCAGCCTGGTGAAATCTGTCACTGCATGGACAACCAACTTCGGTCAAGACACCTGTGACCATGCAAACCTAAAAGTCATTGATTTGAAATGAATTGAACATCTTGAATGGAAGGGAAGGCATTTAACAATGCACATTCATTCCAGACACGCAGGTCTGTTGTTATTTTATCTTATGAAGAGATTTTTAGATGTATAAAATCAATGCTATCTGCAATTATGGGGCTTGTGTTTCTGTTTTGTAGCTTAGCGGTATTCATTGGAATTCAGCTGGCAGGGAAAACAGATGTGGATGGACATAACTGGAGCAAAACCCTCAGAAACGCTACCAGCAGGCTGCGATTATGCTATTACTGCAGCTGATGTCTCCAGTAATGGCCGGAGCAGCCTTTACTTCCCAGGTTACTTCCAGAACAGTAATCAAGGACTCATTTTCAGCCATGAAGGAAATCCAAATGAATTATTCTTTCACAACGGGCACAAATTTATGTCTGTGGAATCTGATGAATTTCCAAATGAGGGGATTATTAGTTACAGACATTCTCCTGTCTATTAGCATCAAGCCTGCGGACGAAGAGGAGGTTTTAGCAAGACTTTGAAAGCTCCTTTGCGAGTTGGTGTCCTACAAAGAAAGCTGTTGGCAGTAATTTGCTTTGCCGTTCTCTGCAGACTGAACGGAAACTTGCCCGTCAGTCCAATCCAGGCTACACAGACAAGGTTTTGGTGGCCTAGAAATCTGCCAGACTGCTCCAGTCAAGCTCACAGGAGAAAAATGTGCAAGACAATGTTGACAAAAATAAGCCAAACCTACGCTGATGCAGTGCCTGGGTGATGCTGCTGCGCAATGTTACCCTGTATTTCTTATCATTCTGTATTAATTAAAATCACAACGCTAATATTGATCCACACCTCTGTGCAACGGAAATAGGTTTTCTTGGTAGTTATTTCGGGGGAGAAAACACACAATATTTTTCACATGTCCACTCGAAGGCCAGGTTTCTGATTCTCAGCTGAATTTGGCCATGCTGCTTATCTGTTTACTTGTGTTTTGGCAGGGAAGTGAAAACATAGGATGTTTCTATGCCATCTGCAGCCATACGGCAATATGCTAATTGGCAGAATCCGTAAAGGTGTAATATCCCAGTTGCTTTCCTCTTCATCGCTGTTCTTAGCACCGTACTGAAACACGCTGAGAACATTCGGTTGCAAAGGTGCCGATTCTGCACAAAAAGAGCCAGACGTGCTCTTCAGGGGACAACAGTCCGTTCTCATAAGGGCTCTGATGTTGACTGTCAATGTACAGAAAACTTTCTGTTCAATAGACACATTCAACTAAAACTTGTGGCTATTGCAGTTACTTAGATCTATTTATTGTTTATTAATATTTATTATTCATACAAGTGACTAATTACATTGATTTATTAGTAATTATTGCAATGTATTCATATATTCATTATTAATTTGGCTATATTAAATACAGTATTACATTTAGCATTAAAAAATGGAATTCACACTTTTACAGACACACTTATTTTGCCCCCTGCTCTTCTTGCAGGATCTTTTCTGTGTTATTCACAGCTACACAGGTAGTCTCAATTTTACGGCAGGTTATAAATGACTTCAAACTGTTCAATGTCTTTTCGTACACCAAGGAGGAACACAGTACAGTGCTTATTTTTAATAAAACTTAAAAGACATATAGGACCATTTCTCAAGGGCTAAAATGTAAATCTATTGAAATTTGCAGAGACACCTGCCCTCCTTACAATTTCTAGGAGAAGACCACCAGCCCTTACCTCAAGCTACATACAATACGCTTTGGAATAGCCAAATAATTCCTCATTAGCAAATAATGCCAAAGGAATGTACATAATTTGGCTTTTATAAGAATGATAACCCTCATGAAGGAAATAAGGCAAAGAAATCAATTTGGGATTCACACCTGTGTTTGCTTGGGGTTTCTTGTTGGTTAGCAGAGCTGTGACAGACACTGTCAGCCTGTGCTGGGGGTCACTCTCTGTCCAAAAGCAATTAGCAAAGCCGCTGTCAGACTAATAAGGCAAAGCAAAGTGAAGCTCAGCCACTCCTGCTGCGTTGCCTCTGCCAAAGCCACTCCGCGAGCGAGACTTTCCCTCTCCAGCCATCTCTCGATGTAGAGTTGGCATTCCTTCCCTGGCTGTGACACCGTTGCATGCTTTTACCTTTGCAAGGTGCCTGCTCAGCACCTCTGGCTTTTTTTCAGTTGCTTGAGTGTCCAATTTCTTTAATTGGTTTTATTTGATGAGCTTCTAAACCCGCAGTTATGTTTCTCATGCACAAGTGTAAAACGCTGCTCAAATTTTAGATTCCCTGATTCTCTTAGCTTTAACTCTCATAATTAAATATATTGAAGAACTCTCTATCTAATGTACAGTTTCTTATTATTTATTATTATATTTCTATATTATTTGCTGTGTTACTGATGATACTATTTACTATAATACTTATAATATTCTATATATCAGATTTTCTAATTATCTGGTAACAATTATCAGGTTATCTAATTATCTGACACGTGGGAAATATTTAGCCAAGTTTGCTACATTTGTCAAGAAATGAATGGTCCAGAAATGATAACTGTATAAGGGTTACTTTATTTGTGACCAATTTACAGACACAAACCCATGCACACATACGGGTCTCCTTGGATATAACTCATGAGCAAGGGACCTGGTGTGTGATAAAGCAGCATTAACACAACAGCCATCGACGAAGTGCTGCTTTAGAGTCTACACCTCTCTTTTAATTATTATGCTTATTATTATTCAATGTGTGCTATGTATAGAAGCCTGTCTGACAGTGGCTAGTTGCAAACTGACCTGATTGGCAATATCTATGTATGCTTGATTAATTAACAATTATTAGGTGCAAACTGACATTGGGTAACACAAATTAGCCATTTTGGCAACACTGCTGACTGCTGAGCTGGTCAGGAAGAACACTGGAGAGGTTTCATGTGGATACGGCCTAAAGATGAAGTGGTTTGGTTTTAATTAGCAAACTTAAGAAATTAAATGAACTGGTCTTTACTGTGTTATTATTTGCTGCTGTCCAGTTAGACCAAAAAAATGTTCTTGAAAATCTTAACACTGATCTTGAACACGTCTTCCTGACAACATTTCTCTTTGTCAGTCCTCACCAAGCTGCCCTCAGGAATTTCTCTTATTCTTCGTCTTCAGGAACTTGAGTAGAGAAACCATTTTTCAATGGAAATTTCTGGGCTGCATACACTCCCCAGCACTTAGCAGTAATTGAATATTGCAGACCTCAGTGGGCCTTTTTTGAGCCAGCACCAAGTCTTTACAATCCACAACTTTGGGGAGAAAAAAAAGTATTTCCATCCATATATTTAGCTTTCTTTGTGCGGTTACGGTCAGACAATTTTCACCAGAACCACTTTGCAGTTGGAGCCCTCACTATGCCAGGAATTCAAAATGCAACACTATAACCAATTTTTCAGTGATACAACAATACCTTTTTAGGATCAATATCGTCGTTCTTGAAGGTGGTGGACATGGGCACCAAGATTGATCAGCAAGAGATGGGCACTGCCTGGCGGAATAGAGGGGGTTGAACCACAAAAAGGGCATCAGAAACATACACCGGGCTGAAGGGCTAATGGCAAGGGCAGAGGGCAAGCACAGGCTGACTGATGGATAAAAGAACTTGTAAAAGAACTTACTTGAGAGCATAATTAAAGAGGGTTGAAAAGAGACAGGTTTTCTGTTGGGAGCTGTTATTTTCTGCCAGGTTTGATTTGATAGTAAAGGAGGGCTCTCCGCTCCCACCTCTAGAGGAAGACCTCTATCAACTTCACGTGCAACCTTCAGCCAGCCAGGCATGAAATCAGGGCACAGAACAACCTACACTAGTATCAGATGCACAGCTATGTGGCTATAACCTAAAAGGAAAACAAAAGTAACACTGTCAAATTGCAAGCATTGAACAAGAACGTCTTCCAGGATAAATTTTTGTCCCATCAAGGAAGATGTAGATCTCATTTTAGCTTTGAGCCATTAAGCTCCAGAAGTAAAGACAGCAGTAATTACTTCTTCTCACACTTTCAAGCAGTGGGCATGTCCTAGTGGATAAAAATGTAATTCCTGTGTGTAATAAATACTCTATCACATAAACTGTGTGTTAAACACAAATTCTTGCAATAGCAAGCATTTCAGAAATTCTGACCGCTATTGTTACATTATCTTAGGGAACGAAGCTGCCTGATAACAGCTGCTGGGATAACATCACATGAAACAAGTAATTAAAATTAAAATGCAGGTGCCAGCTTTTCAATTGTGTTTCACAAACAAACCTCTAGGATCTTGAGAGTGAAAGTGTAAAATCAGGTCCTTAAGAAAGCTCTCCTTTTCTTAGTTTTATTTACCTAGGATTGCATTTAACGGTCATGGAAGACTGAAAATCAATGATGCAGAAAGCAGTTGGTAATTTATTTTGTAAAAATCTTCTTAACAGTTTTTGGAAGCCACAGCTGGATAGCCAGCAGAAATTAAATGAAAGTTGTACTTAAGGACGTCACTGTGTAATGTCAAGAAAGACCGACTTAAAAAAATAGGTTATACTACTTTTCAAAATTTTGTATTCATCATGTATTGATTCAGACTTATTTTTCTGAAATACTTTAAAATGTAGTATTCAAGATTTCACTATGAAAGTCACAGTTTCTTTCTTAAAAGAACTCATTTATTTATCTATGATTTCTGCATGTATGTGCATGATTTATCATGCACTGCACAGATGAAAGAATTCCACACCCCTTTCCTGCACCAGATGTACTTGGTTCCAGTAATTACTATTTCAGGCTAGTAACTTCTTTTTACATTCATTTTGCTGTAGGGTAAATGAAAACACAGAGTACAGTGGAAAATAGAATTTGGCCTGCTGAATCAAATATGTGTTTACCAAGTACAGTGTAGAAGTTGTTAACACATAGGACGAAGCTTTGTTAGTGCCTATGGAGAACAAGAGTTTAGCATTTCAATGTAATTTTAATATTTCTTAAAATATTACTTGAAAAGAAACTGCACCTTCCTGCAATTTAAATGAGAAATGAAACCATTTGAGAAGCAAACCAGATGTTGAGATGACACTTCATTCTTCTAGTATTTACTACAATTTTACATAAAGTGTCACAGAAAAATACTGTCTGGAGCACATCGTTGCTCGTGTCAGACGTAGGATATTTGTATGTTTATGAGGACACGCTGCCATTGACATCAACTATAGCAGGGGCTGAGGGGGTTAATAGATTCCTTCTTTCCTTTGGGAGGCCTGGGTTCAAACCTAGTTCAAGTCACGAGTGAAAATGAGTTTGGTGGTCTCGAAGCAAAACACATTTGTCCGTACGCTACAAAACCACGGCGTAATTTGGCACACGCCGGCTGCATTGAGTGTTTTTGCTCGGAATGGGGTAGCTGAGCTGGCTGGAAGGCAGCCGGGCAGCGCCGCGGCCGCAGGACGTGGGAAAACATCGGGGCTCTCCTCCGGGTACGAGCCCAACGCAGCTCCTCCCTCGCACCAGCAACCTCTTTACCCTATTAATTAGCGAGGAAATAAATCACCCTCTTATAGGTGAAACGCAGAAGAGGTTTTGTTTTTCGTAATATTCTGCTTGCTTTCAGATCTCAGAAATGTTTTGGCAGGTGTAATGCTCAGGTTTTTCAGAATATCTTTGAAAAGGAATTCAAAAAATGTAAAAAAAGAAAAATAAGTATCAGAAGGTGAAGCGCTGACTGCAGCGTTTTCACTCGGAGCATTTTCATTAACTTAAATGAGTTTGGGATTTCAGTGGAGTAATTTTATTTTGCCATATTTTCCATGCAGAGTCCTTATTACTCCAATTTGACACAAGACATAAGAAGGAAAGAGGAAACTATTCAGGTTTAATTAAAAAGTGTTTCAAGAAACAACTGTAGAATATGTATTAAAAATATCAATTATTGTAAAAATATGAAGTTATGTACCTATTGAAAACACATACCTTTAAAAATCCAGTACCCAACCTAATGGGTAACTAGGCAAGATTCAGGAGGTTTTTTTCTTCCTTGTCACACGTTAGTCACATCTGAAATATCAGATGAGATTACCAAACAGCAATTCCTTCTCCTGGAACTTGTTGAAATGTATTGAAATTATTAAAAGAAATCATGTAAAGGTCAAACAAAAGGACAGCACTGAATTTTTTTGAAATATTTCATTCTTGAAAATTCTGCTTTCATACTCAGAGCTGGGGGGGGGGTGTGGGGGAGCAGGGAGGCATTTGTATTCCCTTAAGAACAAACGCTCATAAATTCTCCTGCAGCCTTCCATCTTTACAATAAGCAACTGACCAAAAAGCCAATATTCCTAAGATTTTCTCCACCCTTGATCATTCTTCACTCTTTCTCCCCAATATCAGAGTGGTTCAAAACTGGAAAAGTAAGCCCAGCAATTCAAGGGTCTTTGGTGATTTTTTGTTGGTGACTAACACAACTGAGCTGAGGAATGCCAAACAGCAGGATGCTTTCCACTTCCCCAGGAGATGGTTGGCTCCACTCACCTGCCTTCTTCCCTCTTTAATATTTGTTTCTGCAAATATTTGGACATTTGAATTTAACGCCCCAAAAGCTTGCAAGAAAGTGAGGCTTTCAGCTGGAATGTGTTTTGAGCAACTGCATCTGAAACTGCCTGTTTATTTATAGCAAGGGAAACATGACACTAATTTTATTTATGTAAATCTAACTTTCACCTTGTCTAGATGACAGGGACGTCAGCTACACTTGCTGGCTTTATCATGGAACAAAACTGTGCCTGCTGGGTTCAGTTTCCGTGCTTTAGGGGAAGGTGAAAGAGCAGGATCTTATAGTGCTCACTTTAAACCCAAATATAAACCAAGGAGAAGAAGAAATCTTTTCCTTATCCCAAAGCCAATTACAGAATTTTCTATGGCGGCTGCGGTTGCATCTTGGTGGTTTTGAGCATTTAGTGTGGAAGCTTATATTTAAATATACCAAAGTGTATAAATAATGAGTTTATTGCAAAGAATGTAAAGAAAATACAAGAACCTGAAAAATAGCACTAAGTAAAGAAGTAAAATACTGTATTTTATCCCGGTTCCAATATTTACATTAGCTATTTCGACTCCATCTGAAGGTATTTTTTAGTTGAGGAAGATGTAAAAGAAATAGATACAAATACTAAACAGTTCCTATGACCTTAAATTTTTAGGACTTGGCAGATATCTCAGATATTAAGTGAAGAGCAGGTAAGGTTGCCTGAAAAATCTAATGAGACTTAAAAGCAATCTGAAGTATATACAGCAATAAGAAAATCTCTGTCATTTCCCAGTGAGAGACTTGGATGCTGTCTAGTTCTACATGCTATAATTTTTGGGAAAATATTTTTTTGCAAATGATGGGAAGTCAGTCGTTACAGTTACTGCTTACTGTTGACATTAGGTGACTGTTCCTATGCCCAGAATACCACCTACCTCAGCTAAATGGTATCTTTATGAAATTAACAGAATGCGGTTACAACATGGCTATAAGAAAAAATATTAACGTCAAATTTTGGATTATAATTGGAAAACTGACCTTTGGAAAATATGTTACCACTGCAGTTCTGAACTGTACTGTAAAATGACAACTTTAAAATCTAGAAGAATGACTGTATTATGCAGTTTAGAAAACGTAGCTAAATAAAAATAATTATACTCTTTATGCTTCACTTGAATTCTAAATTAAAAAAACCTTGAAGCTTTCTATGGCCTTCCTCCTGTGAAGTAATTCACATTATTTTCTGTCTTCCAATTTTTTGGAAGTGTCTGTCAAACACTTTAAAATAGTTTCAGTGAACTAGATTTTTTTGTCATTATATGGGCAATCTCTATAGGCAATTGTGACAGGTATTGTAAATAAAGCTTTTCCTAGAAACATCTCACAGCAATATTATTTAACAGCATATACATGATTCTCTTTTTGGTTCTCAAATAGCTATATTTGATTGAAAACCCTGAAGTAAAATAATTCCAAAATGCGTTACAGCAAAGAATTTTGAGAAGCTTCTACTTTGATATTTTACAGTTTCTCTTGGCTACATTACTTTTAAGACTTCTGCCACTCTTTTAAATTTTAATCAGTGCCGCATGCATTTTTAGTTGCTTTTGGTCCATTGCTTTCCTCCCCAGGTCAGCATTTATGTCTACTACTGTGTGCATATACAGCTTTATTAGCATTTATTAACCTTTAGGCTAGTCTTACATTTGAATGGCATTTTTCCAACAAAGAATAAAATTGCATAGAAAAAGCCAACCTGTCAGTATTTTTTGCTTATGGACTTGTCACAAAGATTCATCAATATGTGAGGGCCTTTTCTAAGATGTGAAAGTTCAGTTATAGTATTGTTTCTCACTGGATACAGGCAAATCCACTTCCACACAGAAGTCTGGATCAGTAAATCAATAAGTAGACTTCTTCATAGACAAGTACAACTATATTGCAATTGTATTTAATCTGGCTGTGCTAAATTACCAACTAATAGAGAATGTAGAGCTCAAAGCACTTAGCCTAATATATATTTCTAAGACAAAATTTCATTTATTCACAGAAAAAAAAAAAGAAAATGAGAAATATTGCATCTGCCTCAGTTTACCAGTGACTGCTGACTGAAAATTAAATCCCAAAGGACTGAGAGAATCACATGAAAAAGTAGCATTGGTAAAATATAATTTAAAAATGCCAATGCCAATATGGAATGCCTTAATGAGGGAATATCCTCCTGCTTGTGCGGATGGAGCCAGCAAAACCCTTCCAAGCCTTAAGCTACTACTTTTTGTTTCAACACAACATTTCAAGACTAAGCTTATTTGATTTAAAATTTAAAATTGAGTATGTTATTTTTTGAACTAAGCATTCTGTATTGGTTTGTTTCAGGGTTTGGGGTTTTTTTTGTTGTTGTTGATTTTGTTTTTCATTTTGCTGATTTCATTTTATGGTGACTCAGGATGATCCAACTCAGCCCTAAACTTTCAGGCTTGGCCAGAGAAATGAAAAGAATAAAGTATCCATAGACCTGTATTTTAGATACAGCTGGCGTAAGCTGAAAGGTCTGAGTTAGGACACACTTGCAGAACGTTGAGTGAGAATCTTATGGACAATCCCACAGCATTTTTTTCACCTACATTTTGTCACCCATGTAATAAAGCATGGAAATTAGGGCTTTGTGATGCAGGGCAACCACTCATAGCCAAAACCTCTACGGTTTGCTATGCAGAATAAAGGTAGTCCACCAAAAAAAACATTTCTGCTGTCCTAGGAGGGGACAATACAATGACAAAACAGGTTATTTTCCACAACTTTATGTAAATAGTTTCTACTCAACTCAGAATACATCCACGCTCTGTCATCCATCCCATCCTCTCAGGGTTTTATATTGCATTTCGCTACAAAATTCTGGTCACCTGCAGAACGTTCTCTCTTGGTTTCTCATCTTAATAGAGCAGCCATTTTTCTCTCTATCTTTTAATTAAAATCTCCATGTCAGTAGCATGTATTAAATCAAGCTCCATTACAAGCCCAACTTTCAAAAGTGCATTTTCTTAAGCAGTTCATATTTTGTGAAGTCTAATTGCTTTAGTTTGAGGCAATATTAGTTGCAGAACAGCCAGTAATAACCTTTGGTCCTGGCAAATTTTCTCTTTTCAAGAACTCAATCACATAACATAAACAGCTATAAAAGGAGGCTTTTTAAAGCTTTATTCATAATGTGTAGCACATGCATGTGGCAATGTATATCAGATCACAACACTGAATGAAATATGAGATTTATCCATGATGTAAGTTATGCCAACATATAGTAAGTTGAGAGCATTAATTTGAATTTAGTTATATTAGAAAGGAGAGGGGGGGAAATGACACGCTGCTTTATTAGTGCAGGCTTTCCCTAATTCAGTGTTAAAAATTTCTTGATTCCTGGATGCACCTGGTGGTGGCACAATGCTTGATGGTGCAACTCAGTATAGAAAAGACCTACCAAGCTGTTGGCAGCAGAGAATCAAGGTGGTCCCTATGAAGAAATGCACGCTCAGGATTCAAGGCAAAGAAGACAGATTTTACCTTTGCTACAGTAGGGCAGGAAAAAGAAAGCTGTGAGGACTGAAAAATCAGAAGAAGGAGAACTTAGGACAGCCCCCAGGCCAGCACACGCACACGGGCTGATGGAGCCCCAGCCTCAGACACATACCTGAGAGCATTCCCGAGGTCCACAGGCAATGGAAAAGCCACAAGTTGGCCATCCCCTCCTGGCTGTGTATCCCACAGCACAGTCTGGAGTATTCTCAAAAGCCCATGTGTAATTTATGGGGTGTATTTACCAAACGTCTTTAGCTTAAGCCACTGAATTTGTTAATCCCCAGAGACGAGGATACAGTCTTCAATAAGGCAAATATGTTGCAAGGATTTAATACCTTATTTAACACTTAATCTAGTATATTTTAAGCCAATCTATTAGAGGAATATGCCTTGTAGACAGCTTTCAGCCTCACCGGTGGTCACTAAGAAAGACATTGTGATGAACCCCCCACCACCACACCGTCCTCTCCTAAAAGACGGCACAGTAACAGAGGGTGCATTTATCCCATTCTGTTATTTCACAGCTTTTACACTTATTCACATAATAAGTTACACAAAGGAGAGAAGCAGAGTAGAATAATCTGACACATTGCAATACATGAGGATATTATTTTGAGAGCAGTGAGGTAAATATGAAACAAGTCACCCAATATTTAAAACAGAGAAAAGGTGGATAATGAGTTATTTTTTGTAATTCTATATAGTACAACTCACCAAAGAATAGTATATAATGAAGTATTTGAAAGGTGGTGATAGAAATTACTTTGTGATTTATAAACTTCTTTAAATCAAAAATATGTCATTAATTTCATAAAGGCTAGCTGCAGAGAGGCACCCAAAGTGAAAACCTACATCACACGTTTGAATGCGAAAAGGCCGAGATTCTCATGAAACAGAACCTTCTGTAGGACCATTACTTGTTTCACCAAGAAGTTTGCATAGTTCCAACCAATTTTTTCTAAAAGGTAATACAATCCTTTTTCAAAGGATCCATTGCCAAGTGCAATTATTTGTGAGCATTTGAAAAGTTCATAGGAACATTATGCATACAAATTCAATTTGAGAAGTTTTAGGAAGTCCAAATTCATTAGGGAAGGCTGATCACAACTAAAAAGCAATTTGTGACCATGTCCAGCCCATTTATGAATGTTTTGCAGTCCCTGAAATGAAATGTTTTCTTTAGTAGCTACAAAACCTGATCAGTACTCGATATCGTGTTTGTTCTACAAATACTTTACAATTATTTACATATAAGAAAAATATTACATAACTGAAAAAGTTAAGTATCCAGTTTATTTTCAAAATTACATATGGGTTTGCCCTTATTCTCAATGCATAATTTTTCTACTTGAAAAAATTTGCAGCACCTGATTTTATTTCTGTCTTATAAAGATTTAGGAATTGGATGTATAAAGAAGGGGTTTATGAAAAAATTTAAATCTCAGCACAGTAAAATCTTAAAAGCAGGAATCTGTATAAATCTTTGCTGGATAATCGAATTAATTTTGTTTAAAAATGGATAACATCGATATGTTTGGTTAAAACATTTTTTTCTTCCGAACTGGATCAAACTAACTTTGAGCTGCTTCAATAGACTTTCTACTTGGTGCCTGAGCCTAAACATGAAACTAGGCAGGCACAACCATCCCCTACTTGTGGCAGAGCCACATGTAATTTGATAATTTTATTATTTTTGGCACATTTGAATACAAAACGCACAACTACCAAGGAAGATCATTAATACAAGGTAAGTATCAGACAATTACAGACCCCACTTTCTGAAGCACGACTTAAATAAACATTTCCAATCAGCTTGCCAAGTTTTCATGAATTTGCCGTATCAAAAAAAGCATTTTCAGACTCATTCTTGAGCAAATCATGTCTACACAGGGGGATCCCCCAGTGCAGAGCCCCACTGCGGTTCCAGGAGGTTGCATCAGTGCACCAGTTCATCCATACCTGCCCCATCGTATGCCCCGATGAGAATATATCATGTAGCGTAATCCAGTAATTGCAATTGCTCGTTCCCAAGAATACCACTGAAGGAGATGTAAAGACAAAAACCAGATATAGAACAGCACTTTAAAAATATTTTTTCTTCAAATAAACCTTTTTAGCACACAGGTGGTATTCATACAGAACAGTGATAGAAAGCACAGTGTTTAAAAAGTAAAAAACAAAAGATTTTCTTTCTGGAAATAGAAGTTACCCTAGAGAAAGAGTTAAATTTCTTACCTCTATTAAGGATTTAATTTTCTGTTTGTTAGCCGTTTTTTTTTATTTATAATGATTTCTGTTTTAGAAAGCCACACAAGATGTCATTTAAAGATGTATTCCCAACTAAGTATTAGTACCATTCTGCTCAAAAAGCCCAATATCCCCTTAAAATACAGTTTCATACTACCTCACTATACTCATTTCCTAAAGAAGAATGTCAATAGATTTAGGATTAGTGTGTACACCAGATAACAGGACCCACCAGAGTTCAAAACGACAAAAAAAGAGGTAGCTTTATTTGTGTTATTTACATTGCATACTGGCTTAACCTGTAATTACAGCGAAGTTTTCTTTAGCAGAGACCACAGCAAGCGGAAACCACACAGAGTTGTGCCAAGAAAACTGCTGCCTGCTCCAGTTAATTACTAAACGTGTTTCTCCGACAGAATTTTATCTTTAAGACCAATTTTCACATTAGCAACTTTGCCTTTCCCTGATAGGTTGCCTGCGTTACCGCCCCGACAGATGCCCTTCGTACCTGAGAGACCGGGACAGGCACAAGGTGGGGGTGAAAGCAGAAATTTTGTCATTTCTAATTTTCTTACACCAGCGTTACTGACTCCTTAGGTCCTTCCTCACAAATGCCTACAAAGCCAGCTGGATCTGGTGTAGTGGGGACGGAGAAGGTTACTGCAGAATTACTGCAGGTTTGGTGTTGGGAGTGTGAGACTGGCACTGAGGCACGACCGCCAGAACTTTTCGAGTATATTTTACATTTCTCCACGAATGCTGAATGTAATATCCCCAGTTGTTAGGAAATGTAGCTTCATTCTCTCTGTTGACATTGGCTAAATAATTCCAACCCCGTGGCCTAACTATTGATTTACTATTTACATTTTACAGAGTCATAGATGGCCTACAGCATTTGCATATATATTACAAAAAATTCCAAACCAAACCTCACCCAGCTTACGCTATGCCTTGGTAGGTTTAAAAAAAAAGGTTTGCAAATTAAGAATTAGTAGAATTAGTAGACACTAAAACTTTATCAGTAGACCGTTAATAACGCCAGGAACTCCTGATCTTGCAAAGCTCTTGTTCGCTCTTGTCACTGGCCTTTCTCTTGAACCAGTTAGCCCACTTGCTCTGTCCCCAGTGCTTCAGCAAGCAGAGTCAGCACCACGAGAAGCCCAGCACCGAGCCCCAGGGCTGCAAGTTCCTTTATTATTACCTATAAAATCTATTCGAAGTGTTTCAGGTAGAGATCTTTAATCAAGTTGATGTTTATCTCCCTGGAAAATGTCTATAAATTCAACTAGCTATGTCTAAAAATTTAAGCCTCCACTGCCCAATTTTCAAGGCTGTGCATGCTCTGAAATTCCAGGATTAGACCACTCACCTTGTGTGACCCCCTCACTGGAAACACCTTCTGTAGAGCACCAGAAAGGCCAAGAATGATTGGGCTGAACTGACGCTCTTCTCTTTTCTAGGCTTTTCTAGAATCTGAAGCTCTCTTAACAAAGAAGCATGCTAAAGAAGAAAAGCAAAGTTCGGAGCAAAAAGAAGCCTGAAAGAAGAAACTGAAGAAGCTGCAATTAGCTAGAGATAGATCCGGAAGGCAAGAAAAAAGTATTAGCAGGCACTGAAGGTGACCCAGTAATGTAAAACTGGAATTCAGATCCAGGTTCGGATGGTAAAAAGCTCCAAAATATAGAAGTGCTTGGATCTGGACAGGTATTGTAATTCTGCTTTCCTATTTTCTTTTTTATAATGTATCAGAAAAGAGTCAGATGTTTTGTATAACCACATAAAATACCATAGGTACAGTACAGCAAAGTCTATCAGTGTATAACTGCATGTTTAAATCCTACTGTGTACAGAATTTGCAATAATATTTAAAGCGTTCGTTGCATAACGGATGAGATTAGACGTGATTACTACAACTAAATCCTATGTTATTTCATTTCTTAAATTGAGATCTAATTTTGATTTAGTTTTCTAAAATCAACAAACTATTCATACAAAAGGCACCAGCCTGCTTGCAAGTTCCAAATCTCAACCTGTAAACTCTTGCAGGCGCGTGAACCAGACTTCAAATGCACCTGGACACTACTATGGAAATACAGAAATAAATAGCAGAAGCAGTGGGAAAACCCATCCTGATGGAAGAAAAATGTTACATCCAGAAGGGAATGCAGCTAGCAGATACAATTGCAATAACTACAAGTGAAATGGTTCTGTAAGTAGGTATCATATGGAAAACAAATTAGCAGAACTTGAAAACATCTGGAATAGATATCAACACAAAGCTCAACAATGCGTTTGAAAAGGCAAACAAGATTCCAGCAGAAATATCATGGAAATAAAAGACTGGAAGCAATACTTAAGTACTGAATCATGGAGGCCTCAATTCAGTTAATATAAAGGATTTGTTATTTTTATTTCATTGCCATTATCAGTTTGCTATATATATTTTGCCTAATAAAGTGATACTTGAAATCAGTTGACACATTGGTACTTCAACATGGAAGACTAAGAAAAAGAAAGATCTTAATCAAAATAGTTCACTTTTTCAATATTTTGTCAATATTTTACCTGCTGTCTAAGTCTACATATGTCATTTTAGCAACAGTATAAATAGGGGGAAAAAATATCCAAACAACCCTCTTTCCAGAATGAACTGTGCTTACTGGAAAGATATTCAGTTGAAATGTGAAAAACAGCCTATATTTTAAGATACACAAAATGCAGAATACAGCATTGTTTTATACCAGATGTTTTAAATATACAAGAAAATAGCCAGTTTGGGGTTAATTTAAATGTATTTCTACATTGATTCATATTTTTCATAATGCATAATACAGCATATTTTCATAGTATATAAACATCCATATATTTCTGCAGTTGGAACACGAGGATTTTAGTACAAATTGCATTACCAGGGCACTATTTTAAATCTATTAACTATTTTGAAAAGGCAGAAAGTCCCTTTACATCATGGCCGCTTCCCAGACATATTTCTCAGTAACTTTGTTACCTTTTCTTCCCTTGATTGCCCCAACTGGTGAAGGCTCCGTTCCTTGTCTGGTTCTTCACCTCACGGGACAGACCCTTTCCTCCTGGGAGTCTGAAGGATGTCAACTGGTCCTTCCTCACTCAGGACCTGACAAACCCTATCACATATATACAGACTGACTGTCTTCCTCCTTTCCCCCTCTCTTTACTCATTTTTGTTCCAAAAGTAGCATTTATTTCATAAGCATATGTTTAAAACCACAGAGAAGTTCCTCCTTGTTGCCTCTACCATTCCACTGCTTGAAATTATACCACTTTTCTCCTTGATCATTTAAAAGTGACTTTATATAGTTGTAAGGAACATGCTTGTTTTGACCAAGCCATCAATCCACTGACCTCAATGAACACAATGCTGAGCATGAACTGAGAGTTTTGCAGAATGGGTACCATACAGTAATGCCATAAAGACACAGAGACCATGAACACAGGACTGCCCACCACAGGCACGTCCTCTTCTCCATGTGGATTTTCTACCCCAGCAAAGTGGTTGAGTCATCATCCCTGGCAGTATTTAAAAGACGGGTAGACATAGTGCTTAGAGATACGGTTTAGTGGTGGTTTTTGTCAGTGTTGGGTTGATGATTGGACTCGGTGATCTGAAAGGTCCCTTCCAACCTTGGCAATTATTCTAGGATTATATCTTACAGTAATGCTATTCTGTTATCTCAGTGATTCTGAGTTTTATGAAAATGAACTTCAATGAAACAAAGTGGGCTCTAATTTAGTTATTACAAATAATAGGAATAATGATTTTCATTTGGGAAACAGAAAATCTCAGATGTATTTTCATTTATACTACATGACTGTCATTTCTTTCCATCCTAATTTTTATTCTGTATTATATGTACTCAAAGCAAACCATTTCTCCCATTATCGCTCTTTTTGCATGAGTATCCAAGTTTGAAGCACAGTTCTATACAGGAAACACTAATATAAAAGAGATGTCTTCTCATTAAAAAGCTTGCCACTATTCTAAAATCTGGTCAGTATTACTCATTGGCAGCAACTGGCAGGCTCAGAACAGTTAATTTCAACCAACATAGGTATTAACAGAACCTGGAGCTAAAAGATTAGTTATCAGCAATGAAAAAGATTTCAGACTGGCCAAAATTTTGGCTGAGTTTGTAGATATGGCAAAAAGAAGTAAAATAACCAAAGTAAAAATGTAGGTGATTTAACTAACAATATATTAGAATTAATAAACAATAATTACCAGTTATGCTTAGATACATCTAGTGCACTGTAATGTTATAAACACATTGATGCATGATATTATAGAAAATTAACAAGTAGTGTTATTATTACTGTTATACTATTATTATTGTTATTGTTATACTCTACAAAAGATCAACCATTAACTTTTATTAAAAAGTCATAAATATTAGCTTATTGCACAGGTTGACCTAATTTTTATTTTATTTTTTTGTAAAACAAAGATTTTTCACTAGAAATAAATGGCAATGACCATAGCTTTCTGTACTGGCATTTTTACAGTAAAACCCAATTCAAACTTTAAGGCAGTTGGTATTCATGAAACACAGAGAAATGATGAAAAACAGCTATGGAAGAGCAAAAAAGAAAGACCCCAAAAGAAATTTAAATCTTCTTTTACTTTGTTGCCTATTCAAATACCTGTGTTGTCTTTTAAAGGTTTTTTGGTAATTTCTGCTCTACCAATGTTTGTGTTACTTAAATCCCTGAAGCTGCATGACAGTGATTTGGACCTAAACTCCAGAATTTTCACAGTAATTTGGCGCTGCCTCTGGGCTTTCTCGGTGTTTCATCCACTATGGCGTGGCATTTTCATCAATTGTTTTCTCCATCACAGCAGAATTGGTCCCACAATTTGAAATCCATTACTTGCTTTTTGCAGTATGTCACAATTCCAAGTAATTTAACAACAACTCAGAGGCTAATTGTACTTTTCAGCCCCGTGAGATAGCCAAGCTGTTTGTCACAGGGCGCGTGACAAATTACCATTCCTGGATCCAGAACAAACTGCTGCAGCAGAGAAGTACTTTCAGGTGACGCACGTCTTTGGCCAAGCAGGAGGCAAGGCCACTCACTATCTCCCTGCATTTCCCTAACACTAAATCAAGCTCATAAAACTGAGATTATGGCGTCATGGTTGGTATGAAGAGATTTTTCAGTAGTTCTGACCTACTGCTTTTTTAGCAACTGATATTTAAAAATTGGCTCCAAATAGTCACTAGCTCTTTGCTTAAACCACTGTTTACTTACCAGATTTTTTTTTTCTGCAGGTACAATTGCATCTGGCACAAAAAGCACCCAGCTAATGTTCTTCAGCGAGGGAAAGCACATGCACTGCAGTCTGCTCTAACCGCAAGAGGCTTAGTTTTCATTAAAGCAGTGTTTACTCTAGCTGAGAAACTTCTGGGGAGTGCAGAGACACGAAACAGAGGATGTACGGGACAAGGGGCTCATGGAAACAATGGCTGCGGGTAATCTTTGCATTGCTCATTGCTAAAAAGAGCCCTGTGTCAAATCTGTGGGCATCATATTCTTCACGAAGAAAGAGATATTTGAGAGAAAAGAATTACGGCTGAATTAGGATCAGTGAAAAATCAGCCCACTAATTGCACTTGGCCTCCCTGAGATGTAGGTGCAAGAGAACAGAGTCCAATTTCTCTACAGAAAATCTTTTACTTCTGTTCCTGCTTTATTTTGGTTTCATATGACAGACACTGCTAATTCAGTGAAGGAGTGACCCCTAGACCCTGTTTCTTCTCCCCAGGGGAGCTCCAATCAGTCAGATTTTTCTCTGCCTTCCTTGCTACCAGTGTATTTCAACTGGTTTCCCCAATTTTTTTCTGCTAATTCCCATTTCCTTCATAATCACAGGCTTTTATGTGACTTGCTGGCCAAGCGATTTTCAGGGGAGCTATAATTGCCACAGGTCTTAAACATTAACCCTGCCAGGTGTCAGTGCTGGGACTGCTTGTGCATTTGATTAATGATACCAGAGCAAAAAAAATTGGTTTTTAATTGACTGTCGTGTTTTTCTTCTTGTTCAAGTGCTCCTGAAACAGTCCGATGATCTGGAACAAAAGTTTCCTGGGAAAAAACACCTGAGATGGCATGCTGAAATACAAGAAATACAAGCTAACGTAATGAAAAGTAGAAGGTCTCAGAAGCCCGAGATGTATTGACTACTCTACATGTGCAGAAATCTCAGCACGTTGGAAGCGTTTCCAGCTTTTTCACCTTGAGTAGATGTTACACCACAGGGAGTGGAGACACGACCACCAACTTTAGAATTACCTCTCTCTTTCATAGATAAACATACACAAAACATAAAAGTAACCTTGATAATTGTAAACAAAATGCAATGTGCTTGTAAACACACATCTCCACAAGCTACTGCTTGAATCATATTACTTAACAGAAGTTGTTAGGGTTGGACTGAAGTGAACGTATCAAGACCATTTTCAGGCAAACCCAGAAAAAGTAATCGCTCAAAAAAGAGCATTGCTTTAAACCCATTAATGGTTAGAATTCTGTTCAAATGTGCTTGCAGCTTCTTTTTCTTTCCCAATGAAACTTGTGGGATATTTCCACTAAATTCCACTGTCCTACGTGAAACAGGAGCGGAGGAAAATAAGCGCAGGCAAATATCCCATGGCCTCTTTTAGGTGTCTCTCCTCTGTCAAGTCAGCTGAAGCCTGTCCCAAACTGGGGTGGTTTTATTAGACAGGGTACAGTCAAGTCAACAGAAGTAGGCTCAGGTTAGCTCAACTGTTTAACAATATAAGCTGATTTAAATGGGTTGAGGTGATGCTCTGTTGGAGACTCCTGTTTCAGCAGAGCAGCCTTCACATTTTAAGTGCTTTAATGGCATCTTACAGCCCCAGTGACTTCCAGAAGCATCTATCCAGCTCCTGCTAGTGGCCTGTCTTAGTGCTGAAAATTCATGTTTCTCACAGAGTGTTATTGGTGTATATGAAGAGCTCAGTTTTGCTGCTAGGCTATAAGCACTCAGGATAATTCTATAACATATTTAAGGTTCTCTTTTAGTTACACTCACAAATACTTAATCCGTTGTTAACTTCTGGCTTTTCAAGATGCAATTTCTTCAAAATCCCTCTTATTGCAAAATCATTCTCCAGGTGACAGAAAACACTTTGGGTGTATGAAAAAAAAACCACAACAAAACACAATTGAAAAACAGAGGGGCTAGAATGGAAGCCGGAACTCTAGCTCTTAATGATAATAAACACTGCAAGTGATGGTTATAAGTGTTTGTTTGAGATACAGTTATTATATATTGCCTAAATATTTAAGTTAGCCAAACCTCTGATCAACTGAAACAAAACCTATGCAGGCCAAGGAGCTGGAGCTAAACTGTTCGGGGAAGGCGAAGCTGGCATTAGCAGTGAGGCAGGAACAGAGGTGGTGCGAGGCACACAAAACCACAAAAAGTGATCTCATGTCTTTAAACTGTCTAAAGAATCATAATAACAAAGTTCTAGAAGAGTGTTGAGGGGACACATGCCATTTCAATGAAAAAAGTAATAATTTTAAATGACATTTTGAAACATTCCATGGAAATGTATTTGAAATGTAATATGGGGACTCCAATAAAGAATATGCTTTTAATACATTACAGATTATATGTGATCATCAGTTTAAGACTTCCCCTCAACAAGCAAGATAATTCAAGTAGACATCTAGTCTGTCTATACAGTTTGTATCGCCATCCTTTCAAATGCAAACTCTGATGTTTCTTCATGGCTGGAGAAACACAGAGAAGGTATGGTTTTAATTTTTCAAACTCCTTTGCAAATAAGCTTAAACATTTTACAGTTAAAAGGACAGAATTTACATTTGCTGTGTCTGGTCAGTTTTAAAATGGTATCTGTTATGAATCATGTTCACTTTTAAAGTTCATTTAACTTGGCTTATGGTTTACTTTGAAAAAAATGTTATGCATCATTTGGAGCTGCACTCCTAGCCACTATTAGTAATAATAAAGGCGTGCAGGTTCCATCTGATGGCCCTTGTATAAACTTGGATTTCCATAGGAAAAAACAAACAGGATCCACACAGACCGTAATAAATCCCACAGGCTTGTGCCGTTATGGATGCCAGGAGTTTTAACCAAGGCACAGCCATTACAGCTCTTTTTGCCGCCATAATGGGGTGTCTGAGTGGATGGCATTAGGGACCAAAAAAAAAATCCCATTAACCAGAGATGGAGTAGGATTTTTTTTTGCTTTTAATCCTAATGAGGAAACATGCCTTTATGATGCAATGAAGTCACGGAATAAAGTAGTGAGATTTAAGGACTCTCAGCATCTTCTGTTAGGCTAGTCTCAATTTTGCAGCTGTTGTGCTATTCAATCAGGTTACCTAAAATAGTCAGGTAAGAGAATCACATCCAGGAAGAGAAGAAATGCAGTATTATAGGTTAATTTGTTTTTAAGGTGGATTAAGCTCCTTCAATTAACATAGACAGCTTCACACGGTAGTGTCACAGCACCACAACCCTTTTTCTTTCTCTGAAGGTTATCCCAGATTGCTTCCCATCAGGCTGAATTATCTATTTATTTTTGAGGTCTCCATTCTACTTTACTCAGACCATGCCAATGTTGCCCCCAAAAATCTTCCCCACCACGCTTTTTTTTAAAAAAAAAAACAATAATACAAAAGCCAGTGGACTCACTGACCATGCCAAAGGAGCCAAAGAAACCATAATGTTAGCACCTCCAGTGCTCCCATAAACACAAAATGAGTCTCTGCAAAAGTCAGATGTAGAAGACAAGTAACAGAGTGATCCAAAAATGTAGACTGACCACACACTTCATCCTACAACTCCAATTAATGTCTTTTTTCCTCTCACCATTATGCATTCCAAAGGAAGAAGAAAAGAAAAAAACCCCACACGTTTGTCCACAAACCCTTGTAACAATGCAAACACTTGCCTTCCATTCAGCGGTGTTCACTGACATTTTTGACACAAGAAAACCAGTTTTCTTACAATTACATCTGTCTCATAAATACAAAAATGTCCTTTCAAAAAGCCACCACATGAAATCTAAACATGGATGTAATGAATAACAAAAATCACTTCTGAACACTGCAGCTTATAACATCAGAGAACAAGCTATGTTTTGCTGATGCTTTCCTGATGCCCAATTTGATATGGTCGGCAGAACAGTTTTTTCTGGCTACTATTACATTCTTAGACTCTGTTCTTCTACCTCCTGCCCATCACTGATGGATAAAGAGACCTTTCTGTCAGAAAAATATTAAGAGTAATATTGTCCTGCACTCCCCAGACTCTTCAGGAGAAATTTTTCCACTCTTTAGAGCCCTCAACATCTACATTTACCTATTACTGAGCAGCTGTTTAATCCAGTTAAATCCATCCTCCAAATCTAAGTGTCCAGTGAATAGTTCAGTTAGGCAGCAAAGCAGACAGTAAAAAAAGATCATCTAAAAACGTCTGTGGAAATCACATCACTGACACAATGAGTAGTGATGAAAGCTGATGGTCTACTTCCTCAGGCAGATGGGCTATGAAGTCTCTTAAGACATCAGGCTCCTGCAAGCCAATACAACTGAACCTACAAAGTTCTACCAGGTCTTGGAGCAGAATGAAAAGACACACCTCTATGGTTGCATGAGGAGCAGCAGTACAGTTTAAGAATCAGAAAATAGTATCCTAAAGGTTTGTGACCTACTTGTTAAACTTTATAGAGATGTACCCTGAACAGCTCTGTGACAAAAGCCCGAATATTAACCTGCTGGTACCCACCTGGTGAGCTTCTGGTAGTTTCTGGGAACTGAGACAGCCACTCGCTGCTCTTTGAGTCTCAGGCTGAGTTTCCTGCATGACCTTGCTGATAGTGCCAGTGATCTCTCAAGCTGAAAATAGACATAATGAAGCTGCTCCAAGACAAGTCCATCCATAGTTGTGGGCCTGATTTTATCTTCTCCCCCCTCATTTAATCACAGTGTCTCAGCTGCACGGCAGTGGCTGCAACTGTTGGATGGTGCTGGTTTGTGTGAACCATCCTAGCTTGACTTCAACACCTAGTCCCATATCCCCCTCCCCAAGACCTCTGTCTTATAAAAGTTGCACTGAGAAAAAGCTCAGGGGACATACAGCCCAACTCCACTGTGGATATCTGCCCAGATGCTGAGCAGTTATGTGGGCCAAAAAAAAAGAGAAAACCAAAAGCCCACCAGGGTTACATGTATGGAGGCAAGTAGGTTAAACCCAACCATGCACATGTACTTATTTCAAGAGTTATCACTCAGCAGGTCTGTGCTCTAAAGCACAATCAACTGGGGAAAAAAAAAAAAAAAAAAAGAAAAACTCAACTCCACAGATGGCCAGTGCTAAAGTGTGAAGTATTTCTCTGGTGCCACAATGGTATTTAGCAGCAGCACAAATGTTTACCTTAATATTGCCTTTAAAACCAAAGGTATTTATGCACTCTGGAAAACAAACCAGGGAATGGGCAATGCAATTAGCTTCATTTACCACATACGGCAAGGAAGCTTGCCAGGCCTGCCTGAGAAATCCAGAGCTTTAATGGGAATGACCAGCAGTCACCTAACAGAAGTGGGTGAGTAATGGCTAATGAATAATCTATTCCATGCATTTAGGACTTCTTTCCATTTCAAAACTGTCTATGAACGCATTATATACTGTCAAATAACTTCTGGAGCAGTTTCTTGAAAGCTTTCACATTCAAAATACAGTAGTCAGATGTGCATAATCCTTAAAGCTATTTCTTGTACTGTGCTGAAAACAATAAGCTCAAAATTTTCATGGAAACAAAACATTGAATTATTTTATTAAAGTTTCCTATTTTGTTGAATGTTCATGCCTCATTGGCTGGACTATTCTCAGAAAAGAGAGTAGGCATGGGTTCACATAATGAAAATCTACTAAGTGTTATTTGCCCATTTCTATCTGCCAGTTTGGAGACAACTCCAGTTCACCGTTTGTCTCATCTAGAAATCGATTAACGATTAAGGATTAATAGATTAATCATTAAACAAAGCCCTTTCCCCTCTGTTTCTGGGACCAGTGTTGCTGGAGGAATTCCCGGGCAGCACCAGAACCACCAGCCAGGGCTGCATCTGCCCCAGCTGCTGACTCGGTGCTCAAGAACACATCTCTTGGGGGAGCCAAAAGGGACGTCACTCTGAGGAGCCCCATCTTTTCAATGAGAAAGAGTATTTACTTTGGAGGAAAGGAGGGTGACTTCACCCAGAAGCACAGCAATGCTGTCAGCAGTCACGGTGACTGCATTCCCCTTTGCTTATCCAGAAGGAATAGGTCAGTGATTTGAGCACTGGGTTTGACCATGGGAAGCAGGTTGGTACTAACCGAGTCTAAACAAGGATTACAAGTAGCTCACTCCAAGTAACACCTTGGAGAAAGAGAGAGCAGTAGTCAGATAAGGATCTTTTTGATATCAGTGCCCAAAATGCTGTCCCAACTGGATAAGTAGAACCCCAATATATTTGTAGAGCCTCCTGCATGCTGAAAGGATAGCTGCATTGAGATCTATGGCATATATTTAACATATCAAATAACAAAAGTAAAGATGTTCCTTGCATTCACCTGACATATCATATAGACTTTGGATATGCAAACGGAGACTTAATATTCCAACTCCTGATGCATTTTAAACACACACATTCTAAACTGCAGCTCTTACTATTTTCAATTCCCTGTTTATGTAAATATATAAGTAGAACTAAAAGAAAGATTACAAGCAGGTCAAAATGAATATGACAAATGTGAGAGATAAGAGATGTACACGCATAAACAAACTATTGGAACATAGAGTTTATCACAGATGGGCCCCTGGGATTTGCAAGCTGTTGTTGAAAGTGGGATGAAATGCAGCACAATACAGGCTACCAGCACAGGTGTCATGTCAAGGTCTGACAAGCTTTGCCCACCCACTGCAACACCATTCCACTCCATAGAGAGGATGACTCAGACCACGAGTTGTCTCGTGATAAAGTTATTCTCCTGATGAAGCAGCTAAATGGCGCATCGTCCCATATGTATCCTTCATTGCCAACAGAAGAAGCTGCCAGTGGCGTTCAAAATGCATTCAGTAATTCAATGAACACATGCAATTTTGGACACACAAGGTGCTCCTAAGCCTTTAAACGCAAGGCAGTGCCACCAGACTCTGCTTTTGGTTAAAGAGCAGATTTGGGTTCCTTACTCTGCAGGACTTGGGCAGGTCATTTAGTCTCACTTGCCCTCAGTCTCCCTTCTTATGAAATGGCATTAATGTTTTGATATCACTCATGTTTATTAGGGCCTTAACAACTTGTGGTGATGGGCACCGTGGAATGCCCATAATAACAATTAGCTTACGCAGCTGGCTGCCTTGCTGCAAACACAGATTAGATGTTTAATGCTGAGGTGCACTCACCTCACTGAACCGGAATCTCAGTAAGTGAAAAGTTTCCCACGTCAGCTTAAACTGCTTGGTTACCTACACATACGCATACTTTAAGTAAGAATGATGTTGAATTCCTAACAAGTTGTTACTGGACCATTCAAGAAGCATTAAGAAGAAATGGCTGAAGAGGAAGATTTTAATCAAATTATACACATCTAGCGTCTAGCTAGTCTGTTTTCCAAAATAAAGGTCTCAATAAAACTCACTTTGTTGGGAACTGTGCCTGTATCAGTACAGAATCACAGAATCACAGAATGATATGGGGTTGGAAAGGACCTCTGGAGATCATCTAGTCCAACCCCTCTGCCAGAGCAGAAGATTAAACTCATTATTACTGAGATAAAAACATTGAACAAATTCATTGGTAATGCACATTTTTCACTATGATAAAGAACTCACATCCACTTGAAGCATTTCTAAAGGACATAAGCAGTTGTTTCACAAACACTGGGGTAAAGCCTGCAGACGAGCTCGTTCCTGTCTGGGTGCTCTGGTGCTAACCAGGCAGCACATTCACATTATAGTGCTTCTTCCAGCTGAGGTGTTTAATATAATTTCTCTACTCTATTCTAGCACTTGCTGAAGGGGGAAGGCACATATGTATGTGAAGACTTAAGTTTTGCTTCATGTGAAACTGGGTAAAAACAGCAATGCTGTACCATGTGCTGTGGGCATAGTGATACTGTTCAGAGTAATTTTTTCATTACGAATTATACCAAATGCAACCCTGACCAAGATGCTGAAGTTGCATGACTGTAAGTATTAATTTAACATTAAAGGGTTTCCAATTACTATATTGGTTTCCAAATCACAGAATCATGGCAAGAGATTGCTTAATCTATTGTCAGTCTTAAGAACAGGATGACATTGTTCCTGACAGATGAATGCCTAGCGTCCCATCAAATTCCTCTAATAGTAGGGATTCCCAACTCATCCAAACAGTGTTTATGATGGCAACAACCACACTATTTAGGGAACATGAACCTTCTTCTCTGCAGCAACTCAAGACTTAGCGCATCATGTTTGTTATAGATATGGGAAAATGCTACTCTCTTCTTCCTTGCAGCAGCCTCATAGATGTTTCATGTTACCATTTTCCCTCAAGTACTTCTTTAAGAACTTCAAATTTCTTGACTGCTAATCACTTCCACTGATGCCCTTTGGACTCAACACTTCTATTGAGGTTTGGTATCCAAAACTGGTCGTGGTATTCCAGTTAAGGTCTTTGCCTTTCAACAGCCAAGTGGAGAGGAAAGAACGGTATTACACGTCTCATTGGCTGTGATTCTATGGATACATTTTTTTGCAGTGCTTTTATTTTCACAACAATGAGGCATTGCTAATTCACATTCAGTCCCAGCAAACCACAAGCCATCTTTTGCAGACTGTGGCTCAGCCCATGGATTGACATGAGGAATTCAAAATTTTTGTCTCTATTCAGTAGAGACAAAATGAATAACCCAAACCCATCTTCTATTTGTCAAGAGAGTTTTGAATTCTGAGCTTGTTCTCCAACATACTTGCAGTTCTCAGTTGTTTTTTTTTTAATCTCTTATTTCCAAACAAAATTGTGAAGAATAAATCAACTTCACACGGCCCACTCAGTATGCCCTCCCACTCTGATAGGGAATTAATAACAGCTACTCTCTGAAACTGTGTTTCCAAAAAGTTTGCATCCCTCCCAGAGTATTTTCTAAACTGCTGTCATTTAATGGCTTGAGACAACAGCCCATCAAAATGACTCAAAAGCCTTACTAAAGTCAAGAGACACGACATCAGCCATAGGTTCAAAAACATTTTGTTAAAATGTTCATCTCTGCAATAAAGACACCAGATAGGCAAGAGCTGAAAACCACTCGAGTTGGATGTGAAGCTAAACTCAGAAACTGCATAGGGCTTCAGGTTTACTTCATCTAACTCAGAGGAATGAAGAGAAGCTTGTTTTCCTCAAAGCTAGTCCATTTTTTCCCCCAAAAATATATAATTTAATTTACTAAAAGACACCACCAGAATTCCTGTCTGTTTGGCACCAGCCTATGCTCCAGTACAAGATCCAGGACTCCTGAATCATTCCCACTTTACTTGGCTTGCATTTTCCCTTCTGACCAAGAGAGGCCATGAGATTTTTATGACTCTGCAGCCTATTCCTAGGATTCCACTTTGGAGTATAACAGCATTACAACATTCCAAGATATATTAAATTTAACTCACATCACTGAGATCACATTCCCAGGTACCAAAGACATGCAAAAATACTCATTCCACTCCCCCTTTTCTTGCAAAACATACCACTTGTAAGAAACTAGGATTACTTTGCACCTTTCCAAACTCTTTACTAAATTCACTAATCATTGAACTGTTGTATAAAACACAGAAATTAATTTCACAGTACTCTGAATAATATTTCAGCTGAAGTGTGTAAAGTTAATTTACGTCAGCATTGCAAAGAGGAGATAATTCTTTAAGGAAATCCAAGAGAGGAAACTTCCATTTTCTTAAAAGGAAGCAGTTATAAAACCGGATTATGAGCAATTCAAAGATGAGCCAAAAAAATACATCGCTAGCAATGAAATAAGAAACAGAAAAACCACATTTTTCAGGTTCTCTTTCTCACACATGAAAGAATGAAAAGGTTTTTATTTCAAATTTGTTCATTCTTCTGCTTGATGTTCTGGCAAAGACTTAAGCAGTCTAGTAAAAACCTCCACTAGAGGACATAAAAAGTTTAAGTCTAGGGATTAAATCCTCATCTTGCAGAAGCTTGTTAGTGAAGATTTCCTGTGTGTACACAAAGGTAAAAAAATTCAAATGTTTTCCTTAAAGTTTCCTTTTCTTTTTGAACTTCCAGAAATTTAATATATCTTCAGAGAAAAACTCCCTCAAAACTTCCAGGTTTTTGGAAGAAGCAGAAACATCTTGCTATAGTACAAACATAATATATTGCTTCCTTATGTATTTGTTGAAATATATGACTTTAGAGTTCATTAGTACAAGGATGCTATATTTTGTGGTTGGCAAATCACATCTTTTGTCATGCAGTTCTTGCAATCAGAAACAGTCATGAAAGAAAAATCACCCAAGAAAGAAAGAGTTGTTGGTCCCTCAGATTTCCCATGGAAAGTCATGCATCTTCATTTAGGCACTTTATGAAATCTCTGTTTCAAGATACGGAGCCAAATAACATGTGGGATGGCTCCTCATCTATCACAAGGCAAGCACAAATACTGGTCCGGGGCATTAGAGTATCAGAAACACAACAGCATCTATACTCTTGTGATGCTCTTTATCTCAACCAACAAGTTTTCTCAATTTTACCCTTCCATTCTCTCCTCCATCCTATGGGGGAAGGAGGGAGAGAGCAGCTGTGAGGTGCTGAGCTGCCTACTGGGGCTAAACCACAACAACTGTAGATAAATACTACAGGGTAAGTACAAATACTGTAGTAATTTGACAGTGTAGTAGCATCAGCCAGCTGTAGCACATTGGCAAAAAGGAAAGATCTCAGGAATACTGTTAGAAAACTGATTTGCCGTTCACTCCTGCTTGTTTTATATCAGTGCTGCTTCACAGTCTCTAATAAATTTACTCGTGTACATAAGTACATATGTACGTAAAATTTTATTAGGGGCTTTATCCAATGAAAGAAAAATAAAAATCAGAGTCTTTGTTCCTTTTATAGTTCTCCATGCTATATGAATGAATTATAGTGAAATGCAAATCTCCAAAATACTGAATTATTAGTGTGTATATGACAGAAAACAGGACACAATGAAAGTTTTGCAGTGTTACACAGGGACCATATTCTGTGTTTATTTAGAGCCTCAGCCAAGGGCCACACAGGAAAGAAATCTAACCACTTTCCTTGCTGTTATCCATGGGGCAAGGTGCTACAACCATTGGAAAAAACAGTGAAAAAGCAGATATTCTGACATGGAAAAGAGATTCTGTTCTGCTAGATACCAGAGAGCATACAAGACTCCAGAGACTTAGCCTTGATTGTTAATCTTCTGAATAAAGAATTGGGAGCAAAATAATCTAGAAAAATAATTGAGAAAATAATCTAGTCTAGGAAAAGATAAGGAGAATAAGCAGGAAAGCCTTTGAGGCGGTAGTGGTTGAGATTTGGTCCAAAAGTACTAGTAGAAGTCTCCTGAGAAATGCCCAGTGCTTTCCTACTGTGAAAGAAAAGAACTGAAGAGGCATGTAGCACACAAGTAGGTCCTAGCATGGAGGCTGGCCTCTGTGGTTTGCAGTGCTGCTCACTTCACCTATGGCATTAGGTTTGAAGACCCTAGAAGCAGTGGGATGGACTGTATCCCACAAGACACAAATCATTATTAAAGTTAGAGACAGTGTGGGCACCTCATAATGCCAGAAGACTCTGAGGACTACTCTTGAAAATGGAGGATTTATGTTATTCTTAGGATGTACCTATGCTTTACTCACCTTTTTCTGCATCGGGTCTAATTATCTTTGGTCACACAGGCAGGACATGAATTCACCCGACTCAAAAGGTCTGAATTCCCCAATACCTAGCTAGCAAAATAAGGTGAAACCCTGACACTGTAGAGTTAGTATCTCCTGTGTTGGTACCTCTTCTCATAGAAGCCAGCAAGATAGTTTTGGGTTCAGTTAATCCAGTTTACAAAATAAAATTAGTGTTTCAATATGAGGAAAGTCCTACTCCATTACTTAGTCTGGTAGTCGAAATTAATCAATGGTTTGAACAGTTCCACAGCTCCAAATTTCACAAATGCAGCAGTTAAAAAGAATAAAATTCCCTGAGCTTCAACAATAGTTAAGACACCATAAGAAGGCAACTCTTCACGTGCAATTAGGCAGACAGGTTCTGAGAAATTTCCATGACTTCTACTACAGCTTTTTCCTCTCCTGCCTTCTTTGTGTAGCAAACTAGTGGAAATCGTATTGACCTTCAGAGTTCATTTTTGTAAAGCAGTCTACAACACTGCCACATAGAATCATAGAATGGTTTGGGTTTGAAGGGACCTTAAAGACCATCCAATCCCACGCCCTGCCCTGGGCAGGGACACCTCCCACTAGACCAGATTGCTCAAAGCCCCATCCAACCTGGTCTTGAACAATTCCATCAGGTCCAGAACACGGCACAACTGGGTTTCTGCTCACAGAATGCTGTGAGAATGGAAAGGTGTATCCCAACCCTCTTCTAGTCCTTCCAAACACTCTGTTATGACCCACTGAAATCTGGGGGTACTGTAGCTGTATCACTTGAGTAGCACCCAAAAAGGCTGTGATCACACCTCTGGGTGCACTAAGAATTGACTGTACTGACCAAGACTTATTTCCACCTATATTTCCATATTTTTGTCATGGAGGTCTTCCTAGGTAGATGCTCTCAGTCCCAGGTAAAGCAAAGAGCTGTAAGAGTACAGATGTTAGTGAAGTTCATGTCAGTGTTATGTGGCTGGAACATATTTAAGGTGCATTTAATGGCATTTCAGCTTATGTGATTGTAAATGATGCCTCAGGACTAAGTTTTTAATGTAAAGTCATTATGATGGGAATAATACGATGTAGGAAGTGGTATCTTTGCAACAGGTACCCAACGAAGCTGAGCTCTAAACCATCAGTTGCCCACGCTGCTCTAAACCAACCGTGTCACCTCTTTCTCTGCAAGGAGAGACAAGCTTAAATACTGTGCTGGACTGGGGCACAGGTTGCTTGTCTGGAACATTTCCTGGGCTTTAAAACTCATTCTACAGAGGAAGCCAAGATATACTCACTCTTACATTTGTCTTGGTAAACTCTTAGAAAATGTAAAGCAGAGCCAGACTGCAGACTGATAAGTGTCACATGAAACATGGTCTGCTCGCAACCTAAATGATGTTTACCTCGTCGTTTTATTTAATAGTGGAGCCATTATGTAATTTGAATTCCTACAACAAGCACCAAATGTAAAAGAATTCCTTGGTTTGGTTTTTACTGAAATCTGCTGTTAATAAGATATATGGTTTTATATAAAATCCTTGGAATTACAGAAGAATCAAATGGCTTACTCATAATGGAAATGTTGAAACTTGTGGCATTATATGTGAATGAAGCAGCTTATCTCAAAACAATGAAAAACCCTTAAAAGAAGATTTGAGTAAATACTCATCTTGGGTTACATAGGGATAAAAATAACGTGAGTTTTTTTCAATTTGTGATGAGAAAATATTTCACAAAATGCTAAAACCTGAAGTATTTGTCCACCCACTTACCATACAAGTGAATACATTTCCATTTATTTTAAATTTGCAGTTATTTTAAAATAATGTTGCTCAATCGTGACTTGAGAATTGGCCATTTTGCTAACACAGAACTTTCCATAGTACTCTGAAAACACAAAGTCTGTGTAGAACACCTGCCAACATCACAGATGATCAAAGTCACTGGGTGCTCTACTGACACACAAATATTTCACTATATAGAAGTCACTATAGTTTGATCCAAACCCACTGAACTCTAGGAAGCTTTTTATTAATGACAATGTTACCTTTTATTAAAACAGAGGTTTTGGACAAGATTTCAAACAAAACACAGCTACCATGCTGCGGTGTTCAGATCAGAAATCGTCTGTAGACTCTTGATGCAGCATGGCCCCATGGCCAATTTTTACACAGATCAAAAAGGGAATTCATCAAGACCTAAACGTTTTGAAGTTTTAATGCTATAAGCCAAAGTATTTTTATAATTTGACTAAGGCATGGTATTCCTTTTAATTGAGTTCCAGGAAGAAAACCTGACTCCTTTAGCTCTCACAGGCACACATGAAAAGTATACGCTTCTTCAGCATTAACATAAAAATAGTAATAGGCAAAATTAGCCAATCTACAATCATTAACCTGTACTAGGGCAATTTACACACAGCTTGGCAGAACTTCCCTTCCATCATGCAAAAAGCTATATTTTAGTAGTCTCTACAAATGAATGCCATGTGCTTCTATTATAGAGCCTTTTCTGTCTGTTGGTTCCACCTTATAATGAACCTGCTGCTTCTGCTTAATTCAATGTATGTCAGTTTTCCACTGACTTCCACAGAAAACCTATTGTCCGGAGCTGAAGATATGATGGATTAAGATACAGTAAAGGAATAATCGGGTAAGAGGAGCAGATCAATGAGAAAGCTCTGTTTCAGGCACAAAAATCTGGATAATCAGCAGTGATGGGAAGCAAATTCAGAAAAAGGAACATGGCAGTTAAATGGAGTTTACTAAAATACGATGCTTTTAAAAATTGCTTGAATATGGCAGGAGCTTTTCTAAATTTACAGAAGTGTCACAGTTAATTTGCTTGTGGAATTCATATTGAGTTTTTTTAGTCAGTCCTCGGCATAAGTTAACAAGCTTTAGTCCTTCTCTCTGCATCTCATATTTTTTAAGGACATGTGAGTTTATTGCATTTGCAAGCAAAGTCTAAATAGTTACAAAAAAAAAAAAAAGTCAAAAATAAGACCTGGGAAGGAAAGAAGCTGTGGATCATCAGAGTTGTTTAGTCATCATTCCCCTCTAATTTACTTGATTACAAGTGAAGGATGCTGCACTGGAAAGCGTGTTCACATGCACACAAGGGCTCTCCATCCTTCTTCCATGGTGCAGGAGACCATGGGCATACCTAAGGGTGCACGGGCAACTTGGGCAGCGGACTCAGCTATTCCTGCACATTTCACATGAAGCCACCACATGGGGAGCACTCTCCCCGAGAAGACAATGCTCAGGCAGCTGAGGATCAGTCAGGGAAGACTGGAGGAGCATTGGAGAAGGGCTGCAAAAGCATATGAAGCTATGGAGATGTGCCAGACTGAATTTCCACAGGTTTTGTGTCCATACATAGATCCTCTCTATTTCTTTGCCCTCTCAGCAACACTTGTGCCCATCAAAGTCCAGACAAGCACAGACTGGAACCATTAATTTTCACAATGTTTTCATTTTATAAGTAAGGAACCGAACTTCAAAGCCTGGTTCAAACAAAATACCTTGAAAATCGGCTTATTCTAAACTATCTTCAGAAATTAAGGGCAGTTGTGGCCAGATCTTCATCTAGCACAGTTCAGTTGGCCTTTTGATGTTTTCCATGAATGGGACATGCAAAGCAGAGGCTGCCTTCTCACAACGTTTGCAATTCATTGTCAGCCCATTTTTACAGAGAGTTTGGAACAAAATCTGTTTTACTGATTCTTTCTTATTAAAAAAAAAAATCAAAACAAAACACAGGCCAAATCCCAACAGGTGTCCAACTTCTGCAAATCTTGAAGTCCAATATTATAATATTATCAAAAGTATTGCTGGTTGGAATTATTTTTTTTTAATTCAATATTTTCAAAGAGGAAAGCCACTACAGCTCAGGAAAAAAAATATATATTTTCCAGTCTTTTGCTGGCTTTATTCAATTTCAAGTCAATGCTAATTGCAGGTGCTCAACATTTCCTTAAGATATTTTCTCTAGATCATGTTTTTTTGGTTTGGGCTTTGTTTTTTACTCCCTATTCCTTTCCCTTTTGGTGTGACAAATCTATATTTTTTTAATTATTTATAAACAGATATTTGGGGTTAAGAGTGCAAACTGAAGTTCTGCTTAAAAGAGGCAGAGGTTAGATTAAATATAATAATTGCCATCAGGTGTATTTCCTGCTTTTAGAAAAAGGACATAAAAAGAGCACCATATTGCCAAATAATACAAAAACAAGAGCACACTGGCCAAAGCAAGCACGTGTATATAGATGGAGAGAGCAAAACCAAAACTATCCAGAGACATTGCTGTCCAGTAGTCACCCTGATCCAAAAAGTTTGGCTTCTACTACCCAGAAGAATGCTTAAGGTAAATGCGGAGATTTCACTAGGCACATTTTAGATAGGAATTCAGCCCATGAGATCCTACTGCAACCTGAGCTAGAGTTTCCTCCTCTCCTGGAAAAGTTATTGAACACACCTTGTGCTTACCATACATGTGGAAGACTAAGCGTTCAGATCAGCGTTCAGTGAAACAATTAAAAACAGCAAGATGTCAGACCAAAAAAACCCCGCAGATTACAGTAGAACTACAGCAAGCAAAAGTTTGCGATGAAAGGATAAAATACCATAATAATTCCTCTCTTTCTGCAAAAAACAGGTAGAGAAGACATTTCGCTTGACTCAGAAAGCTAAGTACAATACAAATAAAGTGATGATAGACATGCTCCTTAGATATCTGACAGTCATTGCGCTTACAAATGTCTCTGCAAGAAAGAGAGCACATGAAAATCCCATTTTTGTGAAGCTTGGTTCTCTTTACTGATACGTATTGCACCATTTTAGAAAGAAAGGCACTTTAGCTCTGTCAAAAGAAATTTCCAATATTTTTCAGTAATGATATCAAAGGCTCATCCTGCAGTTGAAAAATTATTCAGAAACAAGAGTAACACAGACCAAAGTAAGCACAAGATATATATGGAGAGAACAAACCCAAAAAGTCTGAAATTCTTCATTTCATAACAATATAGGCAACTGAGAATATACTTTTCTTGAAATCTTTCTTTTGCTTTTTTTAAAGCAACACCCTATTGTTAACAAGATAAATTATTTTTTCCTATTCTTTCCTGACTAATGCTTTCATCCTGGTCTTGCCTTGTTCAGCACAACACATTTGTGTGCCACCTTACCCTCTTAAAAGGAACTTAAAAATTACATACTTACACATTATTTATTTTACAAAACTTATTCTGACCTAATTTCATCTCCAGTTTCATCTCTTTGCTGTGAAATGAGCCTGCAACAGTTTCTCTAAGTCTTTATTTAGGCCAATGACTGAAAAACATTGTTTTAACTTACCTCAACTGCAGAAAAAAAAAAAAAACCTGAAAAAACGTACATTTATGAACAGTGCTTGTAGCAACCATCCCTCTGACCCACCTCTTGGTCCTTATCATTCCATGAGCAGTGCAGCACTCAGGCTGCAAATATCAGGTCCTGGCACAGCTATCTTTTCCTTAGCTCTAATGACTTAAAAATGAACACCAGAACAAAAACAGCCTGGTCTTTATCCAAAGAAGGTGGGTTATAGAAGACATTCAAGCTCTTAGCTTGGCTGTTAGTTAGCCAATGATGTTAGCGTTGTACCACAGGGACTTGTAATGAAGAATCCAAGGGCAGACAGAGAGTAAGTTCATTGACAAGTTTTAAATAATAGGGTATTGTTATTGTGTCACCATTTCTCCAAATCTTCAAAAATTTGAAATTTTATTTTTTAAACCAAAATGTTAGGCAGTGTAATCAGTGCTCTTAGAACTGGTCAAAAATTACATTAAACTGGGTACTATTCTGCATGCTATGCAAAAACACTTAAACCAAGATTACATGGAATTCAAACCACTGCAACCTTTACCCCAAGCAGTACTAGATGTGGGTTTCACTTACCATCAGGGCAAAGAAAAATAACACAATTCAGAGAAATATTAAAGGGTTAAACAGGTTTGATTTTTGCATTGAAAATGCATTAGATTCCCCCTTTGTCTTTCCTTTAACCTTTAGAATTTGTCTTATTTTAAACACAATGCTCAGAAATCACATGCTGATGGATGTCATCTACTGCAGTTTTGTTCAAAACCCTGAGCCAGATTTTTGGTAAGTCTTCAATTTACTACTGATTTTGGGGAAGAAAGCTGAATTTGGCATCAGCAGAATGTGCTGGTTCCTACAGGCACTACGATGGGAGCACTCGTGAACCCACGGGCACGCAAAAACCGTCAAAACAATAGTTACTTAATGACAGGTTTCTAACATAACATTTAGGCACCTAATTAAGACTCATTAGTTACAAAAGCACTCAGCGGCCAGCAGTCCCTAAGTTGTCTGAAGTTCAACTTCATTCTCCTATTTTTCATATGAATTCAGCCACACACAGTCTGATTGTGCTGACAGGTACGATTTTTTTTTTTTTTTTTTAAAGAGAGGGCTGGAAGGATGCTGCAATTAATCACAAGCACTTGGGAAAAGGTGCTACTGTGAAGTCCCTGGAGCAGCCAGGAGGCAGAGGGTTGGCCAGGGAACCGCTGAACTAAGTACAGAAACAAAACAACGCAGGGAATTAAGTATCTGAAAGTCATCTCACAACTATTAGAATTTATTTCAGATCTCCTTCATAACTAGGACATGAATTCATTTTCTTTTTAAAAATTCTTCCCCTGATAATAGCATGTAATTTTTCCTTTAAAAGATACAAACAAAACCCAAACCAAACAAAACCCCACAATGTACTACTTAACGTCACGTGACAAGAAGAGTCTTAAGACCACAGGACCTATTTCCTCCCTGTCGGGAATTTGTGGGCACTATCTGTCCTGCTCAATTTTACTGAGCATTACACAATTCCAAGCACTGGTTTTTTGGATCACTTAATGGATTAAAATCTCTCAGCCTTTAGCCAAAAAAAAAAAAAAAAAAAGGAAAAAAAAAATAAAATAAACGAAAAAAGTGCCAAGTAACACATTAGAAGCACTATATTGTTGTTAAGTACTTACAGCAGGTTCACCTTGACAGTCTGTCACAACATAATGGGATGTTCTGTCACAGATGAATCACCTAACACCCTTCTTACAAAGGAGGAGCACTGAATTTGAAGTAACATGACAAGCCATGATTTGCCTCAATCCTCCAAAACATGCTAAGGTGGAATGCAGAAGAGAAAGCCAAGAAGGAAGAGATGAAAGTTTAAGGCAACAACGCAGCGTTTCAAGACAGCACGTGTTTTTCTCTGCTGTGCTTGATGGACATGGCATGACTAAATGGCTAAATATGAGGTTAATTAAAAACAAACAGTTCATTTTTAAAAAGTGTATTATTGACCAAAAATATTATTTTCTCAGGAGCTTGTTACATGAGCATTATTGACTTGATTGAGCATTATTAGCATGTCAATCACTTCCAGGCTATTTTTATAACCTTGTGCATGTTGTTTTATTGCAACATATACAGATAGAAAAGTAGATACACACAGTAAAGAGCACTGGAATTTATAATCTCTACCAATAATATCTGTTTTGTAGTGTCGGGGGCCATGAGGAGGCTACAGGGGGGCCTTTTACACTGCAGCAAACATGGGAATCTCTTCTAGCATTGTTGGTTTGCTCCCCTGACCTTCTATAGCCAGGACTATTCAGTCCCCACAACCAAAGATGATCTCCCAAGACACATTCATTGCCACAGCTGGGTGGCCCAATATTAAATTTAGACAGAGCATGCAAATTAAAGTGACTGTTTATTATGTAGAAGCATATAGAGGGAGTGAAAGGGTTTGCTTAGCCAACTCTGTAAGTACACAGTGTTTAGACTCAATGTAGGAGAAATAATTATGTTTATAATTCAATTTAGCTTTTCGAAGGGAGTCAGTGGCGATGCTGATGACTATCCACAGAACCACAACAACAAAAACACCAGCAGCTACAAAGCAAGTTGCTTCACTCAGTTGCCACAGAGGCAATGCACTGAGGAACTCCTGCACCATTTGGTGTCAGCCACCAAGAGGTAAAGGGGCTGACTGCTGCCAAGAACAAGGCTGAAGCAATAAAAGAAATCTCATTAGGGAACACAGCTGTTCCTATTACCTGGCTAAGTCAAATACAATGAGTATACATACCTCAAAATAGCCTGTTTTCTGTGTTTGATACAAATTAATGTCAATAATGGCGGTGCCGTACAAAACATACACTTTAATTATTTGTTATCTGAAAGCCAAGAAGGTAGCAAATGTCTGCATCATGGGACAAGCCCTGGCTCTGTTTCCAGGGCTGCCTGAACCTTTCTCCCATGCAAAGGACGTTAGCAGAGTTCTTCCGTTTCATTTTTACTGAAGGAAATGAACTATATTTTGCGTTCTTTACTTGGGCCAGTCAGAAAATCACTGTCAAAGTCCTGTGGAAAGCTAAAACATTTAAAAGCATAAGCCAACAGAAGACTTTTTTGTAAAGTGACACCCATCCATTATAATGCCCGTTGGGCATTTGCTGGCTCCAGAAAGAAAAAAAAAAAAGAGATGCAAGCAACATGAATGTTTTCAATTTCAACATTTCTTTTTCTTTTGTCTGTCATGAAAAGGAATAAACCACAGCAAGCTGACAGTTCATTGAAACTCAGCATCACGTGGGATAGTAAATAAAGAAATAGGACAAATCATTTCCTTTTATGAAAATGTCTAACCAAGAGACTCTGTCAAGCCACCACCATGGTCGTGAGGATCTGCTTTCCTTTTGGCCCTGGATAAAGTGCAACTGGGCTGTGCAGTTCCGGTATTTACTTGTGTCGTGATGCAAAACTGAAACATTGCTTTTATTTTAACTCTTTTCAGAGGTTGGTACAAACAAGGTTAGATCTGCACTTGAAAACAAAGCTGAAGAAGAAATGATAAGAGGCTCCTGAAAAAAATACTAAAAAGTAGCACTCTACAAGAAAAAGCAAAATAAAATTGTTACTTGAAACTTTTAATTCAACAGGTTTATTAGCAATAAGTCCCCACAAAACCTCTCAACTGAATCGTCTGGATTAGTCAAAAGAGACCTGAAATCTGATTAACTTTCCTATTTTTACTTTTTGAAAACTTGA
>JAOXNO010000003.1:23060059-23076882 GCA_028565335.1 Limnodromus scolopaceus | reverse complement strand
TGGGTTTTTTCTCGGTTTTTTTTTTTGGTGTGGGGCTTTTTTTTTTTTTTTTTTTTTTATTTCTGTTGGTTGGACTAGATGATCTTAAAAGGTCCCTTCCAACCTACGTGATTCTGTGATTCTGTGATCTTTAGGGTCTCTTCCAGCCCAAAACATTCTATGATTCTATGATTCTAAGGTGATAAAATACTGTACATTGATAAAAACTGTCCTGTCATCACAACCATTTGCTGGTTATGGAGGCTACAAAGGCCACAACCCATTACGGCTCAAGATTTTTTGCCATCTCCAGCATCACTATAGAGTCCCACCCCCTTTGCCCCATTAAGCCCCAGCTTTGTCCGTGCTTTTCTCCCCAGCTGTGGGTTCCTGTGCCCGCCTTTGTGGGAAGGCACCTTTGCTCACACAGCCCTGCTGGGACCCACCTCAGAGAGCCAACATTAGCATCTATGCAAAAGGAAAGGTGGGGGCTTGTATCTAGGGGGAATGGAAGAACAGGAAAAGCTCTTTCACTTATTTCAGGCTGCAATCCCACAATTACTTTCTACAAGGAAACCACAGGGCTGAACCAGGCCACATTTTGGAGGAGTTGGGTTGCAGGAACCCCTCTTTGAAACAGCAAAGACTAGGAGAACTCTACTCCTTACAACACTGTAGAGAATTCAGAAAAGTCTTGACAAGCTTTTCCCATATTTTTGAAGAACATAACTAACTTTATATGCACATGATTGAATTTGCAAAATTACATATGGGATCATTTTTTTTTCTCTATCGAAGCCTTTTTTCGGTTTTCAAACAAACTATGGAGTTCTTGGAAGCATGTCCGTCCTTAGCACTGGACATGAGGCTGCTCACGTGCTTTCAGACATACGGATGTTTCAGCATAGAAGCACCAGACAAGAATTCACTTCCCAGTGTTCAGTTTCTCACAGATGTCTTATGCAGGCATGAGAAAGCTCTCTACATTACTCCTTTGCTTAAAGTTCCTATCCAGAAAAATGAGTAAAAACAGCAAGGTTTTTATACTTTTCTGGATTGTTGTGAAGATAAATGTATCGAAGTATGTGAAGTATCTGAATACGACATAAATGAGCATCACAGAAATGCCAACAGTAAGTGGGCATAAAGGCAAGTCCAGGGCATATTTGGATGGACTGACAGGCCTCAAAATTTAAACAGTTTCAAGAATACAAGGAGCTCCCATTGCTCTTCAGAAGAAAATCCTTAGACCTCAAAAATTCAGTATTTCTTTACGTCACTATAAGAACTACTAATACAGCTGCCATTGAGAGTAGGTGGCTGTCACCGCATTGTCCAGCTGGCAATATTTGACTTTCATTGCTCGGATGAAAATCTTTTATCTATATGGTAAATTAAGCTTAAACTGTTTTTACTGATTCTTGCTGAAGGTTTTGTGAACATACAGAATTCAGGTGTTCTTAATGTAATGAAGCATTATTTACTTAAAGGTTAAGCAGAGAGCTTCTAACACGTACAAACAGCCTACTTCAAATAAGCAAACAAACAAACAACAGAGTATTGGCAAATTTTCAAAGTTTCTGAGATTGGTATTTAAACTGGATTTCTGCATTGAAGAGAAAGGGAAAAAAATCTCACTCCATTTAAGAGAAAATACCTTAGAAATGGCATTTGTAATACTCATCAGTGTAAATATATATGTAAAAAGGACACAAGTAGTGTTGGCATATATCTATTTATGCAGGTATTTTCATGCTGGATTTATACAATTGCTGCAACTGAGTGAATGAAATTAATTTGAGGATCAAAACTCTGCCATATTTCAAAAAGAATAATAATAAACTGAAGCTCATAATTCTGCAGCCATTTCTAAGGTATCATTTTTTCATCATAAGCTTTTCAACAGCTGTGACTCATAAACCATAAACACTTAGTACCAAGAAATTGCAAACGACATATGATTTATGGTGTGTTCGTATCTCTCTATATAAAAATGCTCTTTCTTTACATAGAGGTTCAATGTGTTGGACACAGCAAGCATGAGTCTTATACAAAAGGAAATCACTGATGCAACTAAGACACCTGGCCATGAACTTCACTTGACCCTGGCAGGTTCTCTTTAGTGTAGTAAGTAGTTTCTTTGATACTGAATTTGAATGATAATGAACTGCCCACACTTTCTCAAGGACAAAGGCCTTAATTTAAACAGTACACTCTTGCTTTTCTCTTATAATGAGCCACAACATTCTAAGTTTGTGGTGTCTGATCACATTACATTACAGACCTGTTTTCTTATTGGAACCATTCTAAGCTAAAGCATATATTTCCTGTCAACAGTATTCCACATTTCCCAAAAAGACAAAACCAGAGCAAACCAGTTTATCAGTTTACATCAAAGTTCCTTGGATAGCTTCAGATTATTGTTTCGTGTCATCACTGCACAATAGGAGTAAACCCATAATGTTTTACAGACTAGACTGCGATTTCCTGTTAAAAAAAAAAAAAAAAAAGAAGAAGAAAACATTCCTTAACCACGCCTCACGTGGAAGGTGTAGAAACATCATCACATACAACGCAGATTATCTTGCAGGCACGCTTTAGGTAACCCTTAGCAGTATAAAAGTACATTCTCTCCAGGAGCATAAAATCTGCATGACAAGACATCCAAAGGTAACCAAAATGACAACAATGCAAAGGACAATCCCATTCATCACATCTAGAAGATTAAACACCAATTAGGTTCTGGTTTGGTTCAGCTCTGGTTGGTTTTCATAGAATCATAGAATGGTTTTGCTACTGTTGTGTTTTCTCTCATTGTGACAAGTTCCCCTCCACCGTTCACATCTCGTGAAGGAGTAAAACTTTTTCTCATTCTTTCCCCAAGCAACATGAGGCTGGTAGTTTGGGCCATCTACAAGGATCACTTTTCTGTAATGTAAACAAGCACTAAATGTAATGTGTATTTCACAGGCAAATGACCATGTGGGAGTAAAAAAATTTTTTTAAAGGAGAGACTTTTATGTATTGAATAATTTGCTGTAGTTGAAGCATGCACAAGGAAATGATGCATCACATAACGTCATATGAAATTTTAAAAATCAGATTCTATTGGGTACTTAAATGTTCTCCTAAAACACCTGCAATACAAGTGCCTCTGAAAGTCATCAATTCCAACAGGCTACATCTTATTTCCAATAGAAAAATTTCAGATTTTTAAATGTAATTGATTATATGTTGCAACATTCTTCTGAAATAAAAGGAAATTTTAAAAAATACCAACAAAACAATTTGCTCCTGACATGTCTTGTTTTCTGAGTCCTTTTTTCCCATTTCAAGGGTAAATCCAGCCAAAAAAGGGGAAATTACTAACTATACTCACAAAATGAAAACTTGGCCATCTGTTCAACAGTCAAGTGCACACTTAGATAAGCCGAAAATTCCACTCAATCTATAGGTTTTAATTAATGCAAAAATTTTCATTTATAATATCCACAGGAACAAGTTAAGGCAGATACGTTGTTTTTATGTTGCTCTCCAGTAGTTGCTCTCTAGCAGTTGTTGCTCTAACAACAGAAACTCTTCACTAACACTACCTAATTGTGAGAATAAAGCCTGAAGGAGCAAATCCTTGACTTCACCCTTGTGATTTACACGCCAAAATGTGAGTTAATTTTGTTTTTCTTTTTTCAGTTTTTTGAAAGGAAAATCATCGCTACAGTACAGAACAACATTTTAAACAAGCATAAAAATCTGCACATTGAGGGAGGACAAAATGTCATTGAGAATACTAAAAAACCCTGTAACCTTATTATTCTGAATGGCTTTTCAATTTCCCAAACCACACTGGAAACCATTGCTAATTTTGATTTGTGACAGAGTCCGGTTAATGAACTGGTGGAACTCAAAATCCTGGTGAATGTAATAGAAGCAGACAACATATGGAGGACAACTAAAGATGTGTCCTGGCTACAGAGACAGCTTGGAACTTCTCCCAGCTCAGATGTGCTTAACAAGTAGGAACTTGCAGAACATGGAAAGATCATAGAATCATAGAATGAAAGAATTGCCTAGGCTGGAAGGGACCTTTAAGATCATCTAGTCCAACCATCAACCTAGCTCTGACAAAAACCACCACTAAACCTTAAAACCTTAAACTGAACCAAAATCACATAAACATAAACCTTAAGAAAACCTTATAGAGAAAATTTCTACTTGGGGAGATAAAGACTCACTGCAAAAGGCTCCTTCAGGTAAGCAAAGAAAATAAAATGTAATAGAGAAATAAGTGACCAAAGAATATTATGACATAAGATATCAAGCAGTGTAGGAAGGCACTGAGATTTGCCAAAAGGGGAGCATGAGCTTGCAAATGATATTAAGGCAAAGGACTTCAGTTTCTGTGAAAGATGTTCTGCAAGACAAAGCAAAGCCACAATATAATGGGCAGGGGACAAGTACCACAGGCAATCTGGGAAAACACAGTCAGTATAGGAAGGTTTATCTCTGCTATCAATCAGGACAATGAACATGAAGCAGGACGCTTAATCAGCATTATGCTATGAAAAAAGAGAACTCCATCAAATGGGGGGTAAGGCCCAGAAGCCTGAAAAAAACCCTCAAGCTGAGGAGAGACAAACCATTCCCAGCCCAGACTGAAGGAACACTAACAGTAGTGTTTTTAAGTTGGTTTGGTTTGGGTTTTTTTCCATTGAAAGTGATATCAGATATATTCAGTGAGTAGCAACTTGCTACTGTCTTCAACAGTATTCCCAATTCCAGAGCAAGTCATGGAAGCAAATGTAAAGGAGAACAAAATGCAACATAAACAAAAGCTGACCATGATAAAGGTTTCAGACAAAAGAATACAACAGATATCCAAGTTTTATAGTAACTGTAAGAAAACTAAGAAAACTGCAAGAGTGAACTGAAAGGGGAGAAACTTAGCAAATTCTGACACAGAGTAGTACACCATTTTCCCTATCTTGTATAACAGCAAAAAATGTGGGGCATCATATGAAATTACTAAGAAGCAGGTTCAAAACAAAGAGAAGGCACCAGGTCTTTATGCAATTCATACAAAGCTGCAGAAGAGCTGACACTGTGATGTCGAGTGCTAAAAGCTTGCCTGGATTCAAATTCTTGGATCAAATATTTATCAAGGGCTGTTAAGCAACCAGAAACCACCTTTGACTCAGAAAGTCCCCAGCTTGCAGACTGCTGCAGCCTAGGAGCGTAATTTCATGCCTGACAAGTTCCTGTGCCTCCCTTAAGCATCTGCTATTGACCACTTAAAAAGCAAAACACTGGGTTAAATGTATCATCCTAGTAGAGATGTTCTCTTGTACCTGCCCTCCAGGAGAGCTTCCCATGGTTGGGGAGGGACTGGGGGACTTGGGAATCCTTATCTGTTCCTTTACCTTGTTAAATTACTAGGTCTAGTCCCTCCAGTTCAATTCCAGAGCATTTACACCCAAAATACATGCCAAGGAAAAAAAAGCATAAGCTATAATAGAATGATGAAGAAGAATACACGGATAAAAAATGGTGATAATATATTTAGCTTAAAATTTAGAAAAATATTTCCAAAATCCTGGAGCAGTGACTGGAATAAGCTTTCAGAAGAAACAGTAGAACAAAACCAGCTATTTTTTCAGATTCAGGGTCATCAGAAAAGAGCACGTGCTACAGTTTCCTGTAAAAGCAACAGATTGGACACACCAAGGCAAAAGATCCTTCCAGGTCTTACACTGCAAAACTGGCCTATGTTCTGGAGCCAATCTTTCACCTTCTCTGATTTAGGAAGAGTGCAAGTATCCTTTTATGCTCCATGGTGGTGCATCGACCCAAGGGCCAAGGAGAAGTAACTGCTATGGCACAGAAATTAAAGCAGAGACATTGTGGGTTCCAATTTTGAACACACTTGTTGTAAAATGCCTGAAAAAGGCACAACCATCACACTAGTTTTCTGTGCTTTTGTATCCCTCTTGCATTTTGAATGTACATACAACTGCACAAGTGTGATTCTAGCTTGCAAACAACAAACCACATAGATCAGAGCATTAGCTATAAATAAGTATATCTTTCTTTGGTCTTAAAACCTGAATTCTTTCCAGGGGAAGACTGTAATTAGTATGACATGGGGGCTTTTAGCAGATGTGAAACCGGATAGATTGAGCTCTCCTATGAATAGCCTGAAACGAGGTCTGCCTTGCATGGTTTGTAGTAATGGAGAGGAAATTGAGCATTAAATACAAATCAACAATCATTCATTTCACTGCAGCAGTGGAGCAGCAGAGCTGGTGAAGTCACTCTTTTCAGCACCTTGCATCCTGCTGGACTTTATTTACAGCACCGGAGCTCCCATCTTTGGAAATGGCCACCTACGGGGTAACTCAAACAAAGAATGATTAAGAGAGAAAGAAATTTAAGTTTCAATTTTTATACACAAACATCAGAGAAGTGACGTTTTCTTTACTTGCAATTTATGATGGATCTTCAGATATATTCATTAAGCTATCTTTCTGACAGCCTGAAGTGAGGTCAACGTGGCACAGGACTGCAAGCCACGATAACAGCAGATATTAGCTGGATACTTGTACAATAAGTGAAGTCGGAAGATTTATTGGTTTTCTAATCCGAAGACTGACCTGACTCTCCATTTAAAAGTTGAATAGGAAGTTGAAAATCCCTCCTAATGTTTCTGAGAGGTGTGAGGAGACGAGGAAAGCACCTGCAATGCATCACTCTGTTTAGACTGCAGCATGAGACACTGGATTTGTTGGCTGCAATGATCTCTCCGTGGAGAGAACAGACAACAACAATCAAGGAGTTCACTGCTCATTATGTGTGAAGAGAAAAATGGAATGCTATCCCCCAAAACACCAGAGCACTCTTGAGGTCAACAGCAATAAAAAGCTGCCATAAAAAAAAAGAACAAAACCCCTGATCTAAGCTCTGAAGAGTTCAAGTTCATGCTAATGTTTGGATACAATTATTTGCATAATTTTAAAAAAGAAGTTAATATTTGGCTATTTATCTGGCATCTGTGATGTACAAAAAGGAACTACAAACTCCAGAAAAAAAGCAATGTTTTCACTGTGCATACTAAAATTGTTCTTCACAATGTTTTCTGGAGAGAGGACAGTGCCAAAATATGGCTAGTTTATTAATAAACTTCATTCCGCCTGCCAGAAGTTGCACCATTACCAAGGCCATCATGACAACGACGTCAATATTCAATCAGTTTGACTCAGAAGCTGTGAGATGAATTTATAACAACCCCACTGTCTCCTGTGAAATAACACCAGGTATTGGCCCCCCTCCTCCCTGAGCTCTTTCTTACGGACAGACCCATTCTCCACCCTGACACGCAGAAACAACAGTAGAAGGTATTTGAAACAAAACCATGGCCTAAAATTCATCCCGGGAAGAGTATGACCCAACTCACTGCCTATTTACCTACACAATTTGGGAGGGAAAAGAATGTCATTGTTTTTCTGACTTGGTTACCAAGTGAATGCAGAGCTAACAAGTGCCACGAAACCCAAACCGTGTCGCCTGAGCCGTGCCATGGTACACAGTGACCTAGGAAATTGGAGTTAGTGAACTTGCAAGAAAAACTTCTCTAAATACTCTAGTTACCTTAGAAAATAAATACATAATGAGTGTGAAAGCAAACATACATATTTCTAATGAAAGTTGAAATAACAATTTGATAACTCCAAATGAGAAGACTTAAAACTGAAAATGATATGTAAATCTAAGAAGTATCATTAGAAGTAATAATGTTTTCTGAGTTAAAATGTTTATTTTACAACTTGTACATTTCATTTATGAATCACAAAACAGGAAATCTAATGAATATTTTTGCTTTGTATCCATAAAATATTTCTTTTTAAAATAATAAAAATAATGTTATTTTATGAATTCACAAACAAAAGATTTGCTTTAAGAGTCAACAGATCCTAAAAGCTTTCTATATATGATTAAAATGCAAGAGTCAGAGGTACCTTAAAGAAATCTGTCTTCAAGTGATAACTGAAAATGAAAAACAGTTGCAGAATTTCTAACATTGTTTGTGAGCATTGTCTATGGATTTTCATCAGATTCAACATGCTCCAACTGTGTACATTGACCTGGTTTTAGCCTAAACTGAGAAAAATCTATGTAATTATCAGCTGAATAATGAGACATAATTGCACGTTCACTTAAAATCCTCATTGTATATTAATTTTCTACAAATAAAAGCTTAACCTGAGAAGCATAATTCTAACCTGCACATTCAAATATCTTTTAAAAAATTCATGTTGGAAAATAAGTCAGTGATTCAAGAGGGGACAAGAGGAAATGAAAGACATCTTGCAACTTTTGGCTGAGATTTGACAAAAGTTCTTAAATCCACGTTTCCTTCTTGATCATTTTAACAGAGCTTGATAATATGTAGGACTGCACAAAACCAAGCTTTTTAATTCACATATTAATTGCAATTATTGAAAATAAGCATCATTAGTCTGCCAGTCATTTAGAGTATGTGAATCACAGGACTGTAAGAAAGAATTCTCTGTTCTCCCCCGATGAAAAAATGGTAAATAAAGCAAATCAGCCCCCATATGAACTGATTTTTATTAAAATGAAATATTTTAAAATTTGTCTTCCCAAGACAACTAGAACAAGAACTTTTTCAAGCAGACACTTTTACATCTATCCACAAACTTTCCTCGTGACATATTTTTATTTGGTGCTTTATTTCAGCCTTTAAAAGGTGATACAAGTCCAAAAGAATGAAAACTACTGAGCAATGGCTAGAACATCCCCAATTGGTGAACAATAATTAACGTCAATCATCACATTCCTAAGTCTGTTTGCTAGTAGTGTACAAGAAACTTTGTCACCTCAGGGACTCCGGCTCTGCTGTGGGTGCTGAAGGGGACCAAGATAATCTCCTCATTCCTGGTTCAGGGAGGGTTTTCTCAAAAGAGGAGAAGAGTATGACAGCCCCCTCCCCATTCCTCTGCCTGTCCTTGATTTACCGCATGCAAACAACACCTACACACAAATATGTGTTCAGGATGCCTAAAAGAAAGTTCTGACATTGCTTTTGGTTCACTGTGAAACCAAAAAAATCACAGCCAAAAAAAAAATTTTTTTTTTTTCAAAACTTCGCAAAATGTTGGGGCTTCAGTCCCAACACAGTGATACTGGGCTGGATGGAGGAATTCCAGAGCATTTTCACTGGAAAAAAAAATCACAACCAAACCTAAAGACCTGAAATGCACATCATTATTAATACCTTCTCATAGACTTCCTCATGAGTACAATGTTCTCTAACTGTTGAAATGAACATCATACTCCACAGACCAAGTCAAAATGCCTAATGGGAATAAAAAGCATCACAACAACAAACAATACTAAAAGGAACCAGCTGACAAGCACAGTAACGCTCCACCACAAAGTAGAAAGTTCTCAGCAAGAAGAAATAAACAGGAAAATGGACATTTAAACAGAATCTCGTCTTCAGCTTTCTTGGTGCTCTGCCTCGATACTGAGACCTGCTTCTGACAGACTGAGCAGACGGCGCATGATGTGGAGAAGTTGGGTAGAGTATGGTTATTCATCAATTCTCATAACAGAAGAAACATGGGGAATCCCATTTTTTAGCTAAAAAGGAGATGCTTTTTCACATTTTAATTACATGTGAACTCATTGCTATGGAATGGGCTTCACCTTTCCATAACAGTCCACTGAGATCATGGTTGTTGTTATGGGTATGAAGATCTTTCCCAAACACACACATTCAAGTACACACAAATACGTAAAATTCTGCACAAGCTCCAAAAGTGACTGAAAATAACCAATAAACTAAACATTTACTCATATCATCCAGAAAGGATGAGAATCTATGTGTAGTTACAGATGATACACTGGAAGAAATCTGTATTGTCCCCCACAGTTAAGAAAGACTCTTCTCTATTGTTTCAACACTATAGACACTTGAAACTTGGTCTTATCACACATTTTCAAACCACTAAAAGAGCCATACTTTACTGGAGTAGGAAACTGAATAAGTAAATAATCAAAAAACATGATTAATATGTTTTAAATTACAAATTCACTGAGCCTTCACAAGTACAGCAAGTCTACAAAGACGTTTCTCATCATCAAACCCAAGGGCAATGATCCTTTTCTATGAAAACATTATTTGGGAGCCAAGAATCGCTTGCACTTCTTCAATCTTGGGGCTGACGAGTTCTGATGATAATTGAATTAATGACAGCCAGGCATTACTGGGGTCCATGAGCGGCCTTTGCCATACCCTTCCCACAGCACAGCCCATAACCTTGGCTTGAATGGGGCCGGGAGGGAAGGCAAGACAACACGGGGGGGTGAAGTGTTGGCAGGAGGATCCCCATCAGCTACATGTCAGCAAAGGATCACACTGCATGTGGGTAAAAGCCAAATGCTTCGGTCTTAATGCAGCTTTGACCTCACAGAAGGAACACACAGCAGTAAGGATTTGTACCGAGACAGCTGCAAGATACAACTGCGGCCTGACTTCTGCGCCAACGAACATACATGTTCCTGACATTGAGGACTCAGGATACGCTGTGCAAATACTGACAACATCAAAGGCAGACTTACATGAGCACTGATAAAAGATTGCCAAAACAACATCCAGCTCCCCTGCCCTCCTGTTCGGAATGACAGACTTTTGGATTTCGGCAATTGCACGTCTTAGCAAAACAGCGCAAGGAGGAGCTCGCATGCTTTCAGACTTGATCGTAACAAGCATTATACAAGCTGAATCAAAATTATAGATGTGTGAAAGCTGCCGGGTGTTCAGGATGATAGTAGTTAACAGGATCTCTAATCTGAAATGTTTCACACTCTAAAAACAATTGGAGTTAATAAAATCAGATGCTTTCAAGAAAAAACTGCAGCCAATTCTTCGAATGTCTTGCTGCAAAGTACTTATATTTTCTTCTTGCAGTCCTGGTGTGTTTCTGTTAAGGCAGCACTGATGAATCCCAGTCCTAGATCAGGCATCAGAAGTACAGCTCTCTCTATTAGCATTTATTTAAGAGACAACCCCAGCCCCCAAGGCCTACTTTCAGCAATAAAAAATGAAACAAGACAAAATGTTTCTAACTTCTGTAAAATTATCAAGGCTACACAGTTCCTTGTAATCATCAGAACAAATTAACAGGACAAACCCTCAGCTAGTTCTGTACACCACTCTTCACTACAGTATGATCTCACCTAATAAAATTAAAATCAGGAACACGTAATGGAAGCAACTGGGTTTTCAGACACATGAAAGTCAACAGGAACCATGTCTGCTTATGCTTAGACTGTCTTTGGTCCATTATGTGTGCTCCTCCACGGCTGAATAAGAATCCCACTCATCCAGCAGGAGCTGTTGCCAGAAGCACAAACATCGCAGCACCTCGGGATGGGGTCGGGCTCTCGAGGGCAACTCATGGGCATCGGCTGCGAGTTGCGCGGTGGAGCCTAATGATTATGAACGACCCCCGTAAACACTGACCTGATGGCTTCTCTGTGTGACTTTTATGTCTAGTAATTGCTAGCACACAAATGCCACTAGGGGAAAAATGTTTCTGATTCTTCTTTTTCCTAGACAGATTTAGGAAAAAAGGGAAAAAAAAAAAAAACAGTGCTCATTTTGGAATGCGGGCAATAAAGATCATTACCCTCAGTACTGACACCTTGTATAATTTGAAAAATGATGTGACTTTTGGGTAAACACGAACATGCCATAAAGAAGGTGTTCTTACATTAATTAAAAAAAATCAAATCTACAGGCTGGGTAATGAGCCAGAAAAAGGCCTGATTTTTAAAACATGCGTTACAAGGCATGAATTATGTCCTTAGCTGTTTGAAGGCATTTATTGCCTATATTTTTTTAAACCTATAGAATCAGAGGCTATCTTCAGAAAGCAAGAAAACATGGAATAGATATACTTTACTATATATTTTAAAACGCCATTCATAAATTGGTAAATCAATTTAAGCCACAATAATGCATTCAGGTCGCCCTATTTATACACAGTGGATAAGAACTGCTGAGCATGGAGGAGTCTTAACAATCATGGGAACCTTTCCGTGGGCTTTAATGAGCCACGAATCGGAGCAGAGTTGGTGGGAGTTTTGCTGAGTAAGAACTGAGCGGAAACCTCAGAGTTTGTCTATGATACAGGTGCCGAGTATGGCTCAGGAATGGTTTGCAAGGAAGGCCTCAACGAAGGCCTCGGAAGTTGGCCAAATAGGCGGAAATAACATCACTTTAAAAATTCACTAGAAATACCATGAAATTGGATACCACATATTACCATACTGAAAAAGTTGGGAGTCTATTTGTTTAATTTGGATGAGTTTTCAAATAACTCGGAACTAAAGTAATCTATAGTGGGCACAACAAGACGAAGGAAATACTGAAGCTGGTGTGTCATACGCCCTTCACCATAACTGTTGAAACAGGACTCATAAATGCATTTGAGGGGCCTATGCTAGACATGCCAAGGCACATTGTCTCAGTGAATGTTTTTCAAAGCTTATGCAAAACCAATAAAAATGAAAGTGACAATTTAAAAAATAATTTAGGCTCAAAATGAATTTATTTTACTGTACAGGGAGAAGATAAAGAAAAATAGAATGGGTATAATGAAGTACAATGTTTATTTATTAATAGTATATGACTAGAGGCACTTTTGAGCTCAAGTACAGGACAGATTCATAGAATCATAGAATCATAGAATTGTCCAGGTTGGAAGAGACCCTTGGGATCATCGAGTCCAACCATCTACCTAAACATAACCAATATCTTGACTTCAATTTAACAATCACAGATTCTTTATACTTTTCACAGTCATCACTTTGCAGCACAATTCTTAGCCCTTACTACATCAAACAGATCCTCGGGACCTCTGGGTTTCATCAGTACCTTCTGCCCCAGTGGCATCAGTGGAGCCAAGACAATTTACACCATGTGAGAATCTGGATCAAAATGCAGATAGCTCTGAATTACCTTATTTCCTTGGTTACTGAAAATGTATAAACTGTACATTATAAATAGACTTGATAAAAAGTTCTTTCCCTCTCCATGAGCATGAGGAAGCCTGTGGAAATATGAGGTGAGGGAAGATGAGCAGTGCCGGACTCCAGAAACTCCAATCTAGGGCAACACTGAGTCGGCAGTGGGATCAGGCTACAGGAGATGAGGGTGGCCTCACCTGGACATCTCCAAAAACCTAGCAGAGCACAGTTATTTTGAAAACATCAATAGCTCTTCAACAAGGCTCTAGAGGCACTGGCTTATCTGATGGACTTTTTTTTTCAGTTTCACCATGAACATCTTCACATAGGCAAATATGGCTGTGACAGTAAGGTTTTTTTTAAAAAAACAAATGAAATATTCAACACACTCCCATGTGTAGGCTGTTTGACAGTCACTCTCAAAGCACAAATCACGTCCCTCATGTTCAAGGTCATCAACATTCCTGTACTCATCTTTTAATCAGAAACAGGTATATCACTATCTTCACTTACACTTTGTTCAGTCGTGTCTTTTTTCCTGTAGGATATACCACCTTACTGATTTTTGGACTTCATTTCATCCCCCTTTATGGTCTCTGTTTGCTTTCCCTCCTCTGGGAAATAGAGTCCCTGCTCCATTATATGAAGTGGTTCTCCATGAACTTCTAATTGGTCAAGGAGCTCCACCTAAGTGCAATTCTATAGACAAATCAATCTAGAAAATGTTAGGATTGCATATGTTTTTTAAGACTCACCAAACAGGTATGTGTTTAGCATAAACATGTTTCTCTGTTGTTCAACAGATGCTGTACTCAACTCTGCACCCAGCGGGCAGCCTCTGGTGGTCTGCAGTATCAGTGTACACCAACAAAAGCCTCTGAATACCCAAATCTCCTGATTCTCAAACCTCCGAGACAAAATACATGTGATTACCATGTACAACACGCAACTTCAGAGATACAGGTACAAGCAGCTATAATATGCTGTTCCCTGGTGGTCCATAAGTGTAGGTCCTAAGTGAGAATGAACTTGGATGGAGAACAGCAATGTGACAACACCAGGCAGTAGGTACCTGTACAACCCCTTCTTCCTTATGTCCACTCTGTGGGAGGGGACACTCCTACAGCAGGCACAGCAAACCGACAGTGCCCACCACAGTAGGAGTTCACACTGGTGGTCCTTCACTTGCAAAGAACCTCTCAGTCTGGAGCAGCCCAGTTTCTGCTTAAGTCATCTCAACTAATAGTTGACATGAAGCACAAAGAGAAAAAAAGGAACAAACCATAACAATGGAAGGCCACCATGCTAACTAAGAGCCAACTTGCCCCATTCTTTGAGTGAGAGGTTCAGTTAAAACACATGATCTGCAAATTTTCCATTTCATCAAATCCTGCTAATAGAATTCTACAATCTGGTAGTTTAAGCTGCACGTTAGAAAAAAACAGGGAAACATTTGCTTTGGCACTGGCAGGTTCTCAGATTTTTCCAGTTGGAACAATGATAAATGACTTAACCCTGATCATTTCTCTGAAACCTGATTTTTTTTGTTTGACATTTATTTACAGTTTCTATAAACACTAACACCTATAAAACATGGTTTACTGTTTGATTGCTTGGCGGACAAGCAAGCCTTAAATACATAAATTATGAGCACCTAGTTAATGAGTGACATGACGGACATGAAGTTTTATTTACCATTGGCATGAGCCTTCATATAAAATTAGTGGCATAAGAAAGCCAGGTTTTGTGAATGCACATAGTCATACCTATTCATGGCCTGACTTTTTTTTTTTACTTTTTTTTTTTTTTTTTAAAAGACTTGACATAAGACTGTGGCCTATGTGTAATTTCATTGCCTGGAGCAAGGTTAGGGGAAAGCCGCTCCATCTGGCAATTTCCCTTTGACTGGCACATAGTTAAACAATGATGCAGTTTGACAAATTTCAAACCCTGCTTATGAAAAAATAACATAAACACAATAGTCACTCTGAGTAGATTGTCCACCTGTGCAAGCGGGCATGAAGTGTTAAGTAAAGGCTGCTGGTAATGAATAAAGATGCAGTGCATAGTTGGATTAGGTCGTTCCAAATGTAAATCACTGTCAGATAAAGCACTTGTGTTTACATGTAGCATTAATATTTTGATCAGTATGTTTAAGAGAATTAGCTTCTTAATGCAGATGTTCTCATTTGGACCTTCACACCCAGAGCTTCAGCCAACTCCTTTACCATCAGTTATGTCAACATATCATAAATCTTAGCCGCTTTAACTTCTATTTTAAACAAAGCTTTGTTGTAAAATTTGGAGGCGTGTTTCCTTCGGGTTTTATTTTTGGCAAATTTCTTGTTATTTTGTTGAAAATCTGACACATTAATGTCCAATTAACCATCTTTGAGTATTTTACTGACAAGGACCCCTGCAGCAATCAAATGTCTTTTTATTGGAAGAACCTCCCTGCCCCCCACCCAACCAGCTGTATCCATTATACGAACAAGAAGTCTTTATATCTTGACACATGAACAATAGAGGCACTACACTTAGCGGAAATAAGACGTGTGTCTCAACAGCTACACACTCTGTACCATTTTGGACTACATACCGTAAAGGTAAAAGCTCACAAAATGCTCAGCAAATGGTCCCAAGATGGGATGCAGTGAAATTCCAATACAAAATTCATCTACGGTTGGTATTTTCTTTTTTTAAACAAGGAAGATCATTTAACCTATCCAAGTTATTTTAACATTGATGCCCTTATCGCGGGGGTTGCTGGGGGATGCAGCACCTGTGATAAAACACTGCCCATACACAAATCGGTGCAAATTCTCTCTTAGGTCACTATGACTGCAGCGATCGTGTCACTTTGTAAGCTTCACAGGTTTACCTTTCATCAATTAGTAATTACCTTTCATCAATTACCCTTCTAATTAGCAATTTTACATTCTCTCAAATTTCCAAGTGCTTTTAAATTTTGACAAAGAAATGATAATTTAAAGTGCTCATTATTAAAAGGAAAATTGATTCATTTTTGCTAAAAGACATGCAGCAAACAAGATATCCCACAAAATATTTTTTTTCTGAAATATCGAATAAAAAGCATGAGAAAGAGAAATATTTGCATTTTAGAGGTTTTGTGTTTCATCAAAAAGTATTTTGCATAGCTCTGATTAGACATGGAGTTCTAAACTTCCATTAATTGTTACTATGCAATATAGCTTTTTAACTGCAATTTGTAAACCCTTGACAGTCTCCTATCAATCTTTCCATGCATCACAGTCATTGTCCAAAATTAACAGATGCGTGGGCAGGCATGGGGTTGTCTGGAAAGACCATCTTGCCTTCCCAGAGCTTCTATCTCATTATTGCAACCAAGGCATTGGGTTAAGTTTTTGAACAATTTCCTCTTTTTGATTAATTTATTGTGGCAGTTTTGCCGGTTTTCAATATGATGGTAAGTGAAAGAACTAACATTCACGGGAGCAAAATTTGCCAACAGGGATCTTTATGTCGTACACCGGTCATCACAAAGATCATCTGAGCATCAGAACTTTTCCTCCCACTTTGCACTTTGAGTATTTATTTGCCAAACAACTTTATTTGTCTGCATCTTTGGGCCCACAGATAACCTGGAGCTGCTTCAGGGGGAATGATCTCCATTTCTGAGTTGAGCAGCTATTTTCAATATACTAATTTTTAATAAACAGAATCACAGAATGATATGTGGTTGGAAGGGACCTCTGGAGATCATCTAGTCCAACCCCCTGCCAGAGCAGGTCCACCCAGAGCAGGTTGCACAG
>JAOXNO010000003.1:23045004-23059823 GCA_028565335.1 Limnodromus scolopaceus | reverse complement strand
GAAGTTCCTCCTCATGTTTAGGTGGAACTTCTTACATTCAAGTTTGTGCCCATTTCCTCTTGTCCTGTCACTGGGCATCACTGAAAAAAGACCAACCCCATCCTCCTGACACTCTCCATTTAAGTATTTATAGGCATTGATCAGATCCCCTCTCAGTCTTGTCTTCTCCAGACTAAAAAGACCAAAGTCCCTCAGCCTCTCCTTGTAAGGGAGATGCTCCAGGCCCCTCAGCATCTTTGTAGCCCTGTGCTGTAACCTACAGCTGGAGTGAGAATATTCTTTTAAATATCTGAAGCTGTGGAAAACACACCATCTTTGTCTAGCTGAACTGGGCAAAACTCATTTTCCCAGTGATAAAACTGGAGGAGGCAAAACAGTTTCTGCTTGCACCAAGTTTCTGTACATGACGGCTGTACCATCATCCCTCAGCTGTATTGTGTCTGTGGGGAGAAGTTTCTTGTACTTAAGGAAAATAGTTTAATATAAGGATTTAAATTTGGGCCACCAAGTCATCAAATGATGACACTGCCTGTTTGCAGAATGAAGTTGTCAAACCTACTAAATTCAGAACTGGAGTCATGGAAAACACACCTAGTCAAAAGTCTGGCTGCAGGAAGGTCCCTGCTGAAAAATCAAAGAAAGGAAAAGCAGGAGTATGTTTTGATGAGTGGAATGTCTTCTCATGTTTGACTTCAAAGAGTCACTAAAAATGGATGAAGAAGTGGCTGCTCTACTCAGAGACCCTAACAATTAAGCGAGCATCAAAATTCAACTCCTGAAACATTTCAGGAAAGAAAATCAAATCACAAAACGGTGTGATTTGCCAAAAATGGCAAACAGTACTCCTCATCCTCTTACCTAGATTCCAGTGATTTATTGATGAAAAAACATTATGAACATTAAAATCTGTCTGTTGCTTTGCAGTTGCATGCACTGTAACCTGCAAGAATTGCATGAAGTGTCCTCACTTGTGTGAGAAATCAAACTCAGGTGTGTCAAAGCCCTAAATATCATTTTTATTTCCAAAATTATCCTAGAAAACAACAAGACTAAGCTGAACAAAGCCTCACTCCTCCTTTCAGCCCTCTATATGCACCTTCCTTCAGATGACACCGCAGCGCCAGACTCCTCCATTTGTCTCCCTCAGCTTTAGGGCACCCATGGAAAGACCTGAGGAAAAGGCTGGTCCCCTGCTCCAGCTACACTGCTGGAAAGCTCTAGAAGGAGCAATCCCCACTCTGAAAGCCTGCGCTGACACTCTTGTGAGTCTGATATCAAATATCGTATATTTGATACTCAGGCTTTAATTTTCTGACCTTCCAACTGCTCCATGGTCTCTCTCTCTCATTTTAGGAATGACACCACCACAAAACTTTCTGGAAAAAATAAATCCTTCTGCTGTATAATGCTCAAAATGCTGGTTCCTAAATATTCTTATTGCCTGGAATGAAATCAAGTCATTCAACACTTGTTGTTGGTTATGCTAATCCTTTAATATTACTATTTATTCCAGCTGAGAAAAAAAGGGCTAAGCCAGCTGTTCAAAACGTCAGCATTTTAATGTTCTCAGTGTTGGCATAGTATTTTATCACCTGTTCTTTATGTTCTGTGTCTCAATTCATACATTAAATTATACGTCAGAATTACTTATGGCTATAGCGATCAGTCTATGCTGATTTAAGACTGCAATAAAAATCGCACAACAGTCTGAAAAGATATAAAATGCTAGTGACATAGTTGCGCTCTCTTACACCTTCACATGGCCCTAAGAAAAGCTGCAGAATCCAATCCCCACAGGTTTCCAATATCTAACCTGAGCCCTGGATGCCTGTAGTGTTGTATGAGAAGTTCTGCTTTAAGCATCGTTTGCCCACCTTAAAATTGTAAAGTATATTCTTACAGGAAAGTTATTTTACAGCAAAAACTGGAATGGGTAACTCTTCAGAGAAGGAAGTAGGACAGTGTTACTGAAAATAAATAAGATTATTTTTGTGTTATTTACTTATTTGGAAAAAAAAAAAGAAAAAAGATCAAACCTATTCTGCTACTGAGCTTTCAGTTTCTTCTTTAATCACACAATAAAGGTACAGTATATCTGAATTCATTGCTTTTCTTGCAGTTCATTTTTGCTTGAGTATTATGTCGAGCCATAAATGAATAATATTAAATGCACACAGGAAAAAGAATGGAAGATATTATCTAGTCCTCCGAAGAAAACGGAGAAACTGAGTTTCTAAGGAAATACATGATCCTGGTTAAGCTCCTACCCAGCCTATTTATTCTCATATAACACAGAATGTGTCAAAGTTGACTAATTCCTCTGCTGTTTTAAGCCAGTATGAATATGGGATTTGTAGACTCTGCTTTTTTTAGTAGAATTTGCAAAGATTTTTAATAAATATTATGTTTTGGTGATGTGTTGGATTCCTTTTGCCTGACTATATAAACACAAGGAACCAACTAACACTAGTGAGTTTTCAAAATCTCCAACTATTATGCAAATCTTGTGGTTGCAGCAAAATGGCTTCAGCATTCCACAAACTCTGTTCTTCAACTTCTTCTGCTCATGACAAGGATTTGTTATCTGTACTACTACTTACTTACAGCCAAAATGTACTGTAGTCTCCAGTCCTGATCCGTAGATGCTCTACAAATACACAAGAAAAGACCAAATTCTGTTAGTTTTATTCCTTTGCATGAGCACCAATTGCTGGGCAACCACGTGAGAGCGAGAAAGGACAAGCCTTTTGGTGCCCTGACAGGTAGAGGGAACCTGAATAGGCTGGGGAGCTTGCATGCACTGTAAAAATGAATCCTTGAGCTTCAAGCTGTGAGTTTCTAGGATTCCTCTCATGTTCGTCTCTAGTAAGTTCCTGGGGAAATGTCTGAAGGCTTCTAAAGTCCCTGATGTGAAAGCAGAACTGCTGCTATGGATCCACTGAATTCCTTCTCATTTTAACAGAGCGCTGCACCTTGTTTTTCCCTACAGAGCCTTGCAAAGTCCCTTCTGGTTATGCTTGCTCTACCACTTTCTTCTCAATTATTTACCCATTTGCAAATGCATTTCCACAAATATTTTGATAGCTGTGTTTACTTGATGTTGCATGCAAATAAAGACAAATACATTAGGCTGCCCTGACACAAATCAGGCTTTGTCACAACTTGTGAGATCTTGAATTGTTTCCGTATTATCTAAATCCACTCTGTAAGTCCTGATTATAAGTTTCTAATAATGAATATTAACAGGTTCTGAGTCAGATAAAAGTAATCTGGAGCCCTAGGAAATACTTCCTACAAGCTTCTATAACAGTAAGGTTATTAAGATTTGAAGATTTACCAGTTACATAGTTCATGACCCTGGCAATTTATATAATGGTAACAAGAGCAATAAGGACATTTTGCTGAACCAGGGACATTTATAAACATTTTGATTCCACCTTCAATAAAGATATTAGATATATTTATGAAACTGTAATTGTCTTCAAAATACATGGTCTTTTATTTTTCTGACTAAGCTCACCCATCAAAAGGTTTGTACAATTAGAAAGTGCTATGTTTTCAAAAAATCAGACCTTGTCCTCCATGGCCCAGCTACATGGCAAGGAAGAACAGCACCTTGCTCTTCCTCACTGGTCAGCAGTACAAGCAGGGCAATAATATCCATATTAGCGAACTGAAAAGCAGATGACATCCTAGAGGAGCATGGTGATATACTCTGTCAATTAAATACAGCTAATTACAATCCAGCCCTGTGGAAGGCAACTTTTTGTGGACAGTGTGGGATGTTTCTTCAGATGACCAGTCCCCAACAAAGTCTCCATTCAAAGCTTTTCTGGAATGATCTGAGAACCTTGGTCTCCTTATGCACAGAATGAAAAAAAAATTATTATGAAAAGCTATCGCTTAGTAGGAAGTTGAATTTAACATAGGACTTAACTGATCTATAGTCCTTGCATAGGCAAACTTCTGATTGAAGTCAAGAGAAGTTTTGACTAAGTAAACCAGGGTTTCGGTCAAACTGTGCTCAAATGGAGGGGAGAGGAGTGATCTTCAGTAAGTCTGAATAAATGAAAGGCACATGGAGTCCTCCAAACACTGCTGAGGTGGAGTTTTCTGTTAAGTCATATGTTTCATTACACAGCTGCTTATGAAGGTTTTGGCAGTGATGGGAGGCAAAAATTCCTCATGAAGAACATTTTTCCATTGTTTTAATAGAATTAAGTAGTACGAACAGTTTTGACACCCTCAATTTTCTCAGCCCATTGCTGCGAATATTACAACAGGAAAGCTCACAATAAACTTAAATACACTACCAATTTAAAATATATTTGCTAAACTTCAGAGGGCCAAGGCACAGTGAAAATTCTTGAAGTCTTTTCCAAACGGTATGCTGCTTCAGCTGAAAAACCCAGCATTTTTGAACAATCATCTTATGACTTCTTCATAGTCAGACAACAAGCTCAGGATCAGCTGGGAAAATAGAAGTATAACTAAATACTATGATCAAGCAATCCAAGAAAGCATTTTCTTTCTTGAGAAGCAGGCTGTAAGTATACCACACAAAGTATACATTTTAGCATTTTCTGTAATGCTAAAATACTGCTCAGTAGTGACAAATGACAGCTGTTTAGTATTTAAAATCATTTCAGTCAATTTTATGTTTGATCTTCCATTCTGAACTTTTTGATGATTATAGACTCCCAATTATTTTAAAGAATAAACTACAATGTTTTCTCACCTGTAACAGTCAGCCTTTCCCACATTCGCTCTATGAAGAGTAACCAGCAGTTATCACGAGTCACAGCAAAACCATCACCGTATTCTCTACTCTGACAAAACACTCACCAGCCAACATCCTCTTTTTAGTCCAAATTTATTGCTATTGGTGTTAAGAGAGACCAAGGTCTCATGCCTCAGTTTCAGTAAGTTCTCAACAAATCTAAAATGGGGGTACATCTAGCCTGTCCTTGCACTTTTCATAGTCCAACCATAGCCTTAACCATGGCTGCTTGCTGTATGCATGATACCCTAATAGTGGTTAGTTAATTTTACATTCACACCTCCTCCTCTTAATGTGGAGGCCTACAAACTTGACTAAGAATGTGTTTTATTCTTGTAGAAGGAAGGTACAGACCAGTGGCACATGAGTAATTTCAAACAACAGTTTAGTAATACCCCTTTACAAGTTTGTGTAATAACAGGCAGAACCTATTGAGGGAGATAAGGATTGTCTTGCAGGATGTGTATAATTATTGGTTTGCTGGAACGAGGGAGATGCGGCTGCTACCAAAGCTTCCCTATGTGCTGCAAGGCAGGCAGCTACCCGGCTGCAGAACCAAGGAAAAAAACACTCAAGAGGCATTCAAATGCAGGACGTCTTTACTGGGGAGACTTCTTCCATGTCTTGAGCACTTCGATGGTGCTCCACATGGATAATCAAATAGTTTCATTCACACAGGTATACTGGGAAGGACTCTAGTTTCACTGACTACTGCTCTAAACATCTAAACACCCGTCCTCTGCAAGCATTCAGTAGCATGGCAAGGCACTATCAATGCTTAGTTATATTAGATTGTTTTAGCTTTCACAGATTTCTCAGATCAAGGGTATGAAATACAACATCAAATGATCATTAGGAAACACACACCCCACTTCTAAGCATGTGTAATTTTTTTCTGGATGCTTCATAAGTTATTGGCACTTTCATTTCTGATGTAAAGTATGTGTAATCATTTACACTTTTTAAAAAAATGCTCCATTGAGGCAGCAAAAGAGTGGAAGTAACTCCTCCAGAGGCAGCAGATTCCAACATTTAAGACAAAGAATATTAAAAGATGGTTTAGAAACTCTGTGGCTGGTATTTAGGCATCCTTCTGTGCATCAGATGTCTGCTCTTGCTAGTTCAATTGTGAGTTTCTTAGGGTGTGGAATGTCCCTCGCTCTCTGTCTGTAGAATGTCTAGGGCTGTAGGGCCTCATCCCATCTGGGACCTCGAGGCACTAATGCAATAAAAGTATTAGTAACAACAGTAAAGCAGTTCTTTGATTGCACTGAATTTTGAGAAATTAGTGGAGCAATGGTTCACAAATAAGTAGCGACCTGCCAGAACCTTATTTATCATAGCACAGCCACAATCTGCCAAAGCAATGCAAAGCATTAAATTCCTCTCTGATTAAACACTACCTGTTTAAATGGGGTTACCGGAAGAGTGAATACAGCACCACGCATACAAAGATACTCAGGATTAATTTGTAAGCATATAAAGAAAAAAAAAAGGGAAAAAATATTCTCATTTAGGTATAAATAAATAGTTAGCTCTTTAAATGTTTAATGATAAATTGATTGTACATGTAGAATATAGACTGGCTTCTTTCCAGTTCTACAGAGTCCTAATTAACGGTGCTGAAGCTGTGTATTTGTGTAAGTGATTAGATTGTTAGAGTGATCCATACAGAGTTAAGAAACAGTGCAGATGATTACTGATTACGGAAATGTTTACGGGCTCTAAATGAAGTGACCCACATAGTTCCTTGGTATCCTCTTACCCCAGAGCATGACAAAACGTATCCGCGCAGCAGCTAATGTCACCCTTTGGCTGCCCAAACCAACTGCTGCTATTTCAGCCTGGTTCCTAAAGCGTTTCTAAAGCTTTTTGAGGTTTTTTTTTAGGATTTGTTGTAATATCAAATTTTCTTACAATCATGACCGCTTTTATAAATACATTTTCCCATTCCCTGAGTGTTTTGCCTTGAACTTAAACTTCAGAGATGGGTGAGGCAGAGGGTACGGCACAGCCCGGAGTACACAACAGCACTGAGAACTGTAGGTGGGCACGGAAATGCTGTGTCCTCTCCAGTTCAACCTCTCCTGCTTAAATCAGGACTGGGGACACAGTTGTCATCCAAACCACCACTCTCCTTACCTTTGCGGTGTATCTTGAAGACGGTCTATGGGACAAGCCTTATTTTTGAAAAGTCATGACATAAGCTTTGCAGTGTGTGAACGGGGCTGTCCAGGATCATGGTAACACACTTTGTGGCAGAAAGACGTTCAGCTGCTCAGGGTTTCTTGACAATTGTACCTACACATTGTTTTCTGTTTGAAAGAAAGCATACTATGATAGTTGCTCCTGATTTATGACACCTTTTTTGCAGTGTCAAAAAATCCAGTAAGACCCACTCTAGCTTGGAAAACCTTGCTAACAGGTCTTGAGTAGCAACTGCCACGTATTACATTGGTGCATCCCACTATAAAAAACCTAGACTGAAAAGAAACTTGGAGTCTGGCTCAAACCACCACCTAAACGTAGCCTCCACCAAAGTTTTGGATGAAGGGAGTTTCAGTTCCTGAGTTTTGGTTCCTCCCCATCTCCAGCATTACCATAGATCTAAGATTTTTCAGAACTAGTATAGCCAGGAACCCAGTTATTAGTCCTTCAAACTATTGACTAACACCCAACACCTCCAAAAAGACAGACCATGTGGGAAAAACAAATAAAAGCATCACATAGTGCATTTCCAAATAAACTGATCTTCTTCAAGACTATGGTCATAACATCTGCAAAATACACATTTCTCAAAATAAAATATTTCCTTCAGATCTAGGTGTTAACTGTGAAAACAAACAGTCCACTTGGGCTTTTTCCCTTTCTGCCTTTAAAGATGGATACAACTAATTGTATTGCCTTGTTTGGATACAACTAATTTATCCAAAAACCTAATTAATTAAAGTTAAACCAGTACATCTAATTTTAGCAAGAAAAAGAACTGCAAACTGGTGTGCTGCAGTACACAGCGGCTCTGGAAGTGAGCCAACATCTCACAGCTACAGAAACTCCACTGACAACCAGGGAATTCAACACAAGCACTTCCATTGCCTACTGCCCTGTGACAAGCTCCCATGGTAAAATCACATTACTAGAAATTGTCTGTTTCACAGAGTGGTTAAAAAAATTGAGAGAACACAAGCATAATTTTTAGGGCTCACTTAAGCAGACTTAAGAACTTGAGAACGTAGAGGGCTTTCCCTCCGCCTCCCTCCAGTAATTGCTATTTAAAGATCATTTGAATGACCTTCTAGTACATCTTAGCCATCTTTTTATTTGCTTGTCTGGTAAAACCCAATCCTTCATCAGGCCATATAGTCAAAGAGATGGAAAATTTAAACCTTTCCAGCTCCTGAAGGAAAGTTTCTCCCAACAGCTGTCTTGCTTTATGAAAGCATGAAGTCAGTACATCCAATCTCATGCTATCAATCACGCCAGCTGACATTTCCTGCAAACTGTGTCCACAAGACAAACGGGGAAAGAGAACCTAAAAGGAACAACAAATTGCCAAAAAGCAGATGGAATTATGTGCTCTTGTTTATATTTGGCTGTTCAAATGAGCCTGGTCTAAATGCCTTCCCCTTCAGAATTATAGCACTAAGCAGTCATTTGCATCACTGCTGAAAACACCTGACACTCGTATTAAGAAATATTGGGTTTAATTGCAGTCCATTAAAATGTGGAAATGTCTTCAATGTAGGATTAATGATTTAAGTGAACTGTCGGCTTTTAGAGTATTTTTAGGCCCTCCTCCTGCAGATGCAAACATCCTCTTGCTCCCCCCCCACCCTGAACTTTTGCAAAAAAGGTCTGCCACATGTTTCTCATCTCCTGGCTTTAGGTAAGTAGCATTTAAAACGACTCTGAACACCAAGCATCTATGATTTGTGACTTTCAGAAGAGTGTTTGTGTACACAAAGGGATGTTAAATTGTTGTTTTGACTTTAATCTAAATAATTTTCATTTCCTCTTACGGTGAACATTTTCTACACATACCAAAAACAGGATTTTGTTTTTGTCAGTTCTTATACATGCACAAGTATGAAGTTACATGCTGGATGGGACACACTGGCTGCTGGTACTCTGTTTATGACTTTCCTTTACTGACACGGTTAACTTTTGCCCCAGACAAAACTTGCAGTTGGATTTCAGCTACACTGGCATTGCGATCTACACACATCCATGCAGAGCAGACCAAGGGTAAGACCTGGTGTTGCTGACAAATGTCACATCACAGGAAAAAAACATTCAGTGCATTGAACACTGTAAATATAAATGCTTCGATTACCTGGGGAAAAAAAATCATCTGCTTCTTGGGTGAAACCACCAGGACTCAAGTTGCTAAACAACTGTTTGACATTCTAGGATATTAACTGCAGAGTTGTCAATACCTTGGTGGGGAGTGGATTAAAACTAACAGCGTTTTATCTGAAAATAATTTCTGGTATTTATCCCAGCAAAAATCACCAGCCCACTACACCTCTGAAGCTGTTAGGTTCTGGCCCAGCACTGACCACCGAAGCTCATAGATCCAGCTGGATCCAACCATCACGGAATAATGCTGGTCCCTCTCTCCCACCCCAGGGTCACCCAACAAAGCTTTTAAGGCTGTGTGATCTGACTCCCAACTTACTGACTTCCTAATGGTTTACCACAAAAAATTGTGGAAGGGGAAGGTGACCCAACAACCCAAGAAGTATGAAACCCAATACTCTCATCAACGCATCCTCTGTCTGTGGCCTTGAAAACACTACTTTCTGCTATACCCCTTTTCCTGGTTTCTGAATCCTGTATTTATATATTGCTGTCCTCTCTCTCCTTTCATATACTAAGAATCAGGAAATTCAGAATCATTCAGACATATAAATCTTACTGGATCAGCTCTGACGCTTGTAGATGTGAGTGTGGACAGTGTGTAAATACAGGTGCCATGTAAGCGGCCTTCCAGATCGGTCAGTCAAAACCAAAACAAAATCCACCTTAAAAGCTGAAACGGTATTTACCAAAGAAATGAATGGAAAATGAGACGTAATGTTCAAGTACAGAAAAGGATTTCAAACCCTTCAGTTTCACTATTCAGCAAGCTGGTCATGATTCTCACACCACGTGTATCTCTAAGGGAAATTGCAAGAAAGTCAGATGTTGGCTGCAATCTCAAAGGCGAAAAAGTCCAAAAATTGTACATGGAACTTGGGATTATAAGAGGTTAAAGTTGTGCCTTAAAAAATGCAGATAATACCTGGTCACTTCCTGTATATTTGTCATTTAACTCTTACAGAAAGTGGTATTTTACGTTTTAAGAAAAGTATTAAAATCTCTTGTATATGTCAAAAAAATGCCCCATCATTTTCAGAAGATTTATTTTCTTATGTTCTTTTCCCACAGGGAGCCATATAAAACAGCTTAATTCTCAAATATACGTTATTTGAAACTGGGCCTGGAATATTCTCAATTTGGACATGTACACCTTATTTATAGCATTAACATCCAATTATTAAAAATGCAGTTCACAGATTAGGTTTAGCTACACTCCTAGCACGTCTAGCTCTTTGCAACATTTTCAACACTGTTATATATACACAAAGCCTAATGTTTAGCAGCCTTTACAACATTTTCAAAAATATTGCACTTAAACATTTAAAACATTAAGCTTTTCGGCACGCCTGTGCTTGTAAACAGCTCGTGCTCAAGTGAAGTGCATGCAGGAAAGTACGTTGCATCTGAACTGAAACTTGGTTTGAAGCTTGACTGTCCTTTTGGAAAACATGACCATTCAACCCTTTTTAACATCATTAAGCCTTTTCTTCCGAGGAGGTGGCTGTATCACAATTTGGTTCCACGCCATTAAGGAAAGCAGAAGAATTTCTGAAGACATCTGATCGTGTTTCTCTCCCAGGCTGCTGTCCACGCTCAAGATCAAGAGCATCAAGAGCTTCTCAGCAACCATTGTAGTGTTACCTAGACATGACTGACTCCAGCTTCAGGTTTCTACAAAGAAGCACCTCAAGATAGATTGCACCCCTCAGGTCCCCAACAGGACTTGACTTGGGTATTTTCAGGGTCATGTTTTTCCCCTCTCTGACAGAAGATTACCTCTAATTTCCATCGGGAAAACAATGTTTCACAAAGCAGCATGTCCTGTAATAACATGGCTGGAGACGAAGCCAATTCTTGCAAAAGAGTTCTGCTTTTACCAAAAGTTGAGTATTTAGAACAGGCAAAATTCTGACACAAAATAGTAGTTTGTTTGTTTTTTTTTTAATCAACAGCCTACCCACATTCTGTCCCAACACCAAGAATCTGAAATAAGCAAGAACATCCAGCAAATATTGAAGACTTACAAAGCAGAGGAAGTGGAGTTTAAGCAGTTGGAGAGACCATACTTCCTGGACAACCAGCCAATAAATGGCCATCTGCATGGATTATATTATTTTTACAGCAGGGAAAGAAGTCTTTTGCAACTCCTGTCACCCAATTAACGGTAACTCCATGAACAAAAAGAGGGGAGGACCTCTACAAGGTATTTGTGAAGGAAGCACCCTCACCCAAGCCTTCACCTTTGCCAGACAATATGGATAAACGCTCGATCCCTGCTGACTCGGCCTTTGGCAGGGATGTCCTGCAGACAGCAAGCAGTCCTGTAGGAAAGTACTTTAGCTGCTTTAAACTCAAGCATCTGGGATGATATAAATCAAATCCTAAAGGAAGACATTTCATATACCATTACCATTCTTTCTGTAAGATCCATGCCATCCCAAGGCTAATAAAACCCTCTATTTTATTAAAATTCCATATGGAGGTACTGAAATGCTCAGGTTGTTTGGTTCTTGCTAGATAGCAGTATCCACCTGCCTCTTGTAGGACACCTCTTGAGGTGGACACTGGCTCTTCCCCTTTCTCTGCTTCTTCCTTGCTTCTGTTGTTAAAGTTTTCAGCCAAAATCTAGATGAGGGTTAGAGGCCTCCAGATGTCCACAGACTTGGAACCAGACTTCAAAGGTACTGGGCCATGGAAATGTCACAGAAATCCACTGGACACCAATTACTATGTGTTAACCACTAACTATGCCTGCAAAACAGGGTCTCATGATCTGGGTCTCCATCTGCTGGTGAAGAGAACGACAATCCAAGACCAAGGGCTATTATCAACCAACTCCACAGTTAATAGGCAGTACATTTGTGGTTGAACTCACTAAGCACAACAGAACACTTGCCTCTATCCACAAAAACAGGACAGAGTGTGATATCTACTAAATAAAGTTACTATATGGCCCAAGATATACAGCCTGGACAATGGGAGAAACCTCACCACCATGAAAACCGACAAAAAAAAATACAGGTTGCAGGAGGCACAGACTTTTTTTCATCAAAGCATCCTACCTCTAGCAGAAAGCTTATATAATTAGGAAATATTTTGACCAGATGTTTGATTGCCATGCTGCTCATATCTACCCTTTCTTCTGATCTGCCATGCCATACATGCACCTTTCTAGATGAACCTGTCCTGGCAGGATATCCAACAGGATGGAAAGAGGATAAACCGAGGGAAGTCAGAGAAGTCCATACACAGACAACAGACAAAAATGACAGGATTTTTTAGAACTGTTCATTAAATCTATCATATCCAACAATATATTCACAGAAAAAAAAGAGTTAACTGAAACAAAGAGATTGTTAGACACACCTGAATAAATTGATTTGTGGATCCCAAGTCTTATGAGCTGATATAGAAATAATAACAGGTAAATTGTTGCACCATAATTGTTATTGTTTTATAAAGCCTAAAACCACTGATACTTAATTGCTCTCTGCTGATGTCAACTCTTTTACCTTACACGTACCTTCCAAAACTGTGCCCTCACCCCGTAAGTCACTAAAACAAGTGGAATCAGAAAGCAAAAGAATCCAAGGTGAGAGATGGAAGAACAATAAGGCAAACCAAGTGATAAATAAGTACATGATATTATGAGAAGGAATACAAGAGAAAGGCAGAAGCAACCTTCAAACAGAATTGAAAAGGTAGTAGATGGGGGGGGGAGAAGGAACCATAGAGAAATTTCCAAACCTGGAGTAGACGGCGCTGCCAGATCAACAGCCAATTAAGGTACAGGGAAAGAGCAATGAAAAGGCAGAACAAACTCCAGTGAGTTAAGTTTTTCTGCTCACTACAAAAATAGAGCGCAAGATACTTAGAATGGGAGTATTTTTGACAGGAGTATTGGGGTTAATTAATGACATACTGTAATTAAACACCTTCTACATTCAGTAGACTTAATTCAGCAAGACTGAGCTTCTCTGACCAAAACTATTCGCATAAAACTGATTTAAACTTTGTTAGTCTCTGAAGCCCAGGGCTTCACACAGACTCCACTCAGTGCACATACTGGGAACAAAAAAATCATGAAGGTAGAAATTTCATGAAGAAATAAAGGAGTTCACAAGTGCCTGCTGCAGACTTTTATGTATGGATGGGAAAAGTGTGCTCAAAAGAATAAACTGTTCCTACTAGAAAAAATAATGGATATTCAGAAATCTTCCTTTTCAGGAAGCTCACTCATATCTATATAGTCCAGGTTTCAATAAAAGGCAGCTTTAAATTCTTTATTAATAATTTTTGTAAGAACCTACAAACTAGGCTGTACCATGAAGAAGGCTAGTCCCTTATGCAATAAAATATATTTAACACAAAGCATGCATACAGTATTACATATAAAACTCTGCCTTGCATGAAATAGAGAAAAATCTATCTTGCAATTCTACTTGAACCTTAAAAGTCACAGGAAAGTGTTGCTACCACTGTCATTGTGTCCTCACCATTCATTCCAGCTTCCACCGCTGTTATGTGCATACAGATTTGCAACCGGCATCTAAAACTCAGTTCTGCAAAACTTCTATCACTTTTTTTTCCCCAAGGACTTGAAGGAAGAAGTCAAAAGGAGACACCAATATATCTAGCAAAAATACTGCAGCTTCCATGGGAGAGTGTGCATAAGAAATGGCAACAGAGTCCTCAGCTGCAAGAGGACGCTGGAAAAACAGACACAATGCTCTGCACGTATGCAACCGCATCACCAGGGAAGTATTTAAATGGCCTGCTAAAGGGATATGGATTTTGCCCACACAAAAAGCTCTTCAAATTTACCTTGTGTATGCTTATGACCACTTCTTTTTTTTTTTACTTAAAAGCAAAATTAATTACAAATCCACTTTGTCTCACTGACGTGTAAACACATTTCATACAAACCACACAAGAAATGTGCTCCGGATCACAGCCCTGATATCTGAGTTACAGAAGTTTTAGAGCCCCCGTGCTCTTTGTGGATTAACAAACTATCAGAATTACTAGGCAGCATTAAAGGGTAATTTCCTGCATTTTGTAGAGTACAATTATTCAAGCAATTATGCAAGCATAGGAAGCAATTGCTGATAACTTATTTTTTCAGAAATAAGAGTCCAGGTTTTCATAAATAGCTCCCAATGTAATCGTCGTGAAACCTGAAGAGCAAAAACAGCCACTCTGTAAATACACAGATTTTACAATTTAAATAAATGGTTATTTTTTCGTTGTAAAATAAAGTGTTACCTGATGCCTGAAAGTTTCAGATGGCATGAAAATTAGGCTTCAATTGCACAGAGAAAGTAACTACTTTGTACTGGTAATGACTAAACACTGTAATGATTTGTAAATTAAACTGTGCTGTAATTGCTGCTCAGAGTTCTACAGTAAGTGAGAGAATGGCAGTACCAGCCTTATAAAATAAGGTGACACGTTTGGGCTACTTTAGAAATTGCAGCTGCTACAAAACGAAGTCTGCATTAGCAGCGCTAATGATTACTGCAGTTCTCCACAAGCAGCACACATCCCCAGGCAATTACCTCTCATCTGCACCAGCATAAAGAAATTGAGAAACCATTAGAATCATAGAATCATAGAATCGTCTAGGTTGGAAGAGACCCTTGGGATCATCGAGTCCAACCATCTACTCTACTCTACA
>JAOXNO010000003.1:23003968-23025260 GCA_028565335.1 Limnodromus scolopaceus | reverse complement strand
CAAACTAAACAGTCCCAGCTCCTTCAACCGCTCTTCATAAGATTTATGCTCCAGGCCCTTCACCAGCTTTGTTGCCCAAGAGAACAAGAACCTCTGTAGAAGATTTCAGGCTGCTAATTCAAAATATTTTGTGGTGCTTTGGTGTTACAGCTCTCCTTCATGCTTTTCTGGGTGCACGATAACCCCCGCATAGCACTGGTCCTGTTGAACTCCCACCCACCTCTCCTCTGGGAGCACAGAAGAAACAGAGCAGTTCATCATGGGTTAAAACACAGTGTGGAAGAAGTTTAATGGCACGGTATGTCCCAAGGGGGGACTATAGCACACGATTAACTGTTGAGAACACCACACTACTGCAGCGAAGATCACATCCAAAAGGTGAACAAACATTTCCCCTAAACAGTCCAGTAGATGGTCCTGCAAACACACCAGAAAGTCCTGCAAACAGATCATTTTTATGAGTTTGTTTGCTCTTGCCTGTGCATAACACCTCAGATAAGCCTGCTTACCGAGCCAAAGCAGAGATGGACTTAGAATAAATCTATGTGCTGTCAATGCTGGAAACAACCAGCTCCTGGCAAGGACTCCCAAAGCATTCAAGAGCTCCACTAAGTAGTTCTAGCCTTTCGTAGAAATGTTACCTGCCTTTCACAGAAATAAATTTGAGGTATCCAGGTTTCTCTCTGCCTAGCTCAATTTAGCTAAATTAAGAGTTACACAATTTTGCTGGTACACTGCATTTCCTGCAATGGGACATGCTGACATACCCATTAACTAAATTAAATTCTAAAACAACACAGACTCCTTTGAGTGAAATGATTTGTGTTTCCAAATTTCAAGAAAGCCATGTCACGCAGCAACATGCTCATCATGAGCACAGGAATTGGGCAGAAAGTACTGTGGCACATTAAGTAATGCTACCCAAAAAAATACTGTGAATATTTCATCAACTGTTAATCCTACCAGTTTGGCGTTAAATACCATATTGATACAAAATCTTAACTGTCCCTGATTTTCATAGGGGTTTTTTGCTTTGTTTTTTTATGTGTGTAAGAGCTACCTACGTTCACTCAGGCCCAGAATCTGGACCAGTTCTTCTGCTGTCTTTGGTCATATCCACTGAAATTCTTTGTATTTATTCCTGCTGAGGATTCTGTCATCCCTATGCAAAGAATAAAAAAAAAAAAAAAAAAATTGTTGGCTGAACTGTACAATTTGTGCTCTGCTTTCTCTGAGTAGAACCACAGTTGTCCTCTAAGTAGGACCTTCTCTGTAACCTTTATTTTCAACAGAAGACAAATTTTCAGACTTCATCTCATATTTGATTAGATTAGTCTTCTTAAAACAAGTCTGAATAATGTTCATAATTGCCTGTTAAGTTACTCCCTTCTCCCAAGAAACAAGTTCCTCCAGCATCTTAAAATATGATCTCTGCTTCTGCCACGGGAGAAGGTTACAGCTCCCAGTCCCTTGGCTGGAACACAAACAACCCAAGTGAATGAAAGACTCTGTGTATGTGTGGGGAACATAAATGTGATATTAATTATTAATTTTGACAAGTCTGAATACCTTAATAATGTATTATTTTAAGCTGTGAGCTTTTTTAAAAGCCGTTGAGGCTAAAATGAGCCGACTTTGCGGCTTGGACTTTCATTCCTCAGCATATAGCAAAACGCACTGTGACAACAAAATGGGCTGTGACAGACCTTGGCGAGTGCGGTCTTGTTTTGTATATTTAATAAAGGGCCGATAAATACGAGGTTTAAAGTGTAAGAGTTGGAGCACATCAGCCAGAAAACACTGTGTTAACTGATCTTTCGAGGCAGAAAAGACACTTTCAATTAATACTTGCACAAACTGACCCGTAAGCTGATTCCCTCCTACTTCAGTACTCTTTACTAGCATCACACAGGTGCAGGCAACATTGTTTCTTTAACAAAAATTGGTTATTTGAGCAGCAAAAGGTACCGTGAACTAATCCCACTCTATTCTGCAAATTTATTGAGGTGGGAACAATGTTAGATTTCTACCATGCATTTAAGAGTAACTTACTAGGCAATTTATGATAAGAATTTCAGGAGTACTCCGGGAAGCTTTACTTTTGACACCTCCTGCAACACCAATACCAAACACCACTTTAAAACCCACCATAAACCTTTAAGGCACTTCCTACCTATGAGTCCGAGAGCATTTTACGCCCATTAATCACAGAAAACCTCATAACATTCCCACAAGTTACGTACTATTATCTTTATTAAGTAGATATCAGAAAATAATGATTCATTAATTTGGACTTAAGACAAAAGAATTCTGAAATGCTCCCTCCTGGCACAGATAAAACTGTAGGCTTTATCTGAAACTGGCAGGGACCTGAAAGTCAAAAATGAAAGCACCAGAGTAATGATGGACATATTTTAGAAGTGAATCCAAGTTTTATTTCTATCATCCTATACAACTACAGAAAGGTTTGCAAATCTGATTAAACACACCTTTTCGTATTATAATTTCTAATATGATCACAGATGAACTAGTCCACGCACTGTCACAATATTTCCTGTTATCTTTTACCTTGAGTCTCATGGTAATTAGGTTGGAGGTTTTTTTCTTAGTTATGTATAAAATGAAGTTGAGGTTTTAAGTGTCTACACCTCAGGGGTACAGAGCGAATAGTAAGAGTATAGAGAAGCTTTAAAAAACACAGCCCAAATCACAAGAAAAACAATTACTGTTTCATTGAGCTTTGTGATTCCTTTCAAGCCAGTCTCACAGTTCCTGAAGGCTTGACTCCTGATTTTGGGCTGGGATTGACAGTTTTTCAGCCAACAGGAAACACAATCAGGCACCATATACCAAGTCCTGGCATTCAGAAATTCAACCCCTCACACAAAGATGTTTTCTTGAATGTGATGTCCAACTAGAAATGGAGAGATATATGTGGGGTTTGAGGAAACAGGAGGCAAACCAAATTATCTTCCTTTTAATTCTACCATACGCACACACACACAGAGAAACCCCTGAGATGGTCAACAACCTAATGAAATCTGGTTTTCTGTAGGTCCTGTTTCCTCAGAAACTGTGTTGAAAGGTCATAAATCACCAATTTTCATTGTAGCAAACAGGGATTTTTTAAGAAACTCCAGCTTTTGTCAAATTGTTAGTGGACGTATCCCAAAACCAGCCTGCCTGCAGGCTAAATAACATCCTCAAAGACAAGTGCCCCAGACTTCCACTTCCTAATTCCTTGTTTTCAGAGTGCTTGCCCTTAAAATATTAACAGCGACATAAGACTTTATCAAGAAGATAAAAGTCCATTTCTTCTGGATAAACAAGGAGTTCGAAGGTAAAGAGGCATCCAGATTCAGCATCCTTTTTGTTCCAGTTGGCAAACAATGGAGATCTTGCTCTACCCAGGTCCCTGGCACCGCTGTATATGCTCTGCTCAGTCCATGCAGCTCCTTGGCTTTTATCTGCAGCTCCCTGTTTCCTTGGTTCATTTCAAAAAATTTTAACTTGAGAATGAAAAGAGTTCGGAAATGGTCCAACATTTCAGTAAGTCTCTAAAACACTCAGAAACACCATTTACACAACCATCTCTAACAAACTTCCTAACCCACCTGTATGGAAGACAGCAGGGCTCCTTGACTAGAAGCAACATATCCACAGAAGCAGAGTTCTGCACCATTTAGTATTTAATCCTTTAACTTCTTAAACTAGTCCACTCTGGTAGCTTGACAAGACCTTGTTTATCTCCCACAACTCCGCATTACACTTCGGTCTACATTCTACACCGCTGATTAATCTTAAATCTAGTTGAAACTCAGTGAAGCTATACTGAGATGTAAGCACACTTGCCAACTAATGCTGAAGGTGCTCTTTTCCTGCTACATAAAACCTAAGAATTCTGCTCAGAAAAAAAATTTGCAAATACCCCTTTATTTGCTGGGAGCTGAGGTCAACAAGTACCAACCTCTGCTTTATAGAAGACTTGAAGGACAAAGGCAAAAAAAACCCCAAACCTAGCAGCATCAGAAGATAAACATATTTATGCCCCAAAAATCCTACTTAAATTCACCAGATTTAAGTATCAGACAGACCCATCATTTTTAAATTATGCGAATTATTCACCATTCTCTCCAACTTTGCAAATAGTTTGTTTCAAGGGAAAAATATACGGGGTTCTGTCAATCTAATTCCCAGAAGCTGGTAATAATAATACATCAGTGAACTGCTGTGTACATGTACATCTCATTTTCTGTGCCTGTTTTACAGTCCTACTGAATAAAGATAGTAGGAAATGAAAAGAACAGTTAAAACTCAAGCTGTTAAGATATGCAGATACCATTTCTTCAAGAAAATAAATGAAGCTTTCACAGTAGTTACAATGAACATTACCCCTCCAATTATCTGAAACAGTAAGAAGGGCATTCAGTTAGGTACAATTATCACAATCTCCTATATAGCAGTTTTCATTAAACCTAAGTCACACATATTACCCAATGGTTCTTTAATAAAGCAGAGCTAGCTCTAAATCTCATCCTAAATCCTGTAAAGACAAAGATGTCAGTTGTCTTCTACCAGCCACTGATGGCCCCAATTCTGTAAAAAAAAGTTCTTAAAATTTATTCAGCCAAGCCGTTGAGCACATGTATAATCCTGAGCCCTGCTAAAGTCCCAGAACTTTAGAGTATGCTTTTAAAATGGGATTTTTGCCAAAGTAAAGACTGAGATTTAACAGGAACAAAGCAACCTAAAATTTAAGCAAATGCCTAAAAATAGCTCTTTCTTCTGTGAGGAACAGTATTGTCGGCTTCTTCCTGTGTGTTCAATTAATCAAAAAAATCCTTTTAAGCAAGGATTAAGTTGCAGTTACTACTAAGAAACCCTAGCAACAAACGCTATTTAAATGGATTTTTTTTTGACTGAATAAATTCTTGCTTCTGTTTTTATACCCAATTACAAACAGAAGAATGTATTTCCCAGTCACATCTGAAAGATGCATTGTAAGTGAAATAAATGTGTGTTCATCTCTCCCTCTACAATACGACATTCTTCTGATGTTTTAAGCATGCTTCGAACACTGGGGAAAACTGCTCACTCCATAAAGTAAGTGTCCTGCTAAAAAAGAGAGAGGTTTTTTTTATCCTTTAAATATACCACTGAAAAAAATAAAACCTGAATAAAAAAATAAAACCACTGAAAAAAAAAATCACAAGAGTCAGTGGTAGATGTTTAACGCCTCATGAATTAGATTGAGTTATGCTCCATACACCAGGCAAAGTTACCCCAACTCACCCATAGCTCTCAAGACTCTAAGTATTTGCTCAGATGGCAAGCAAATGTGTTACCATTATTATAGAATCATAGAAGCATAGAATCGTTCGAGTTGGAAGGGACCTTAAAGATCATCGAGTTCCAACCCCCCTGCCATGGGCAGGGACACCTCCCACTAGAGCAGGTTGCTCAAAACCCCATCCAGCCTGGCCTTGAACACTTCCAGGGATGGGGCAGCCACCCCTATATAATACACACATAATGCATACATGGATGTAAAATGGAGCCACAGAGGCAAAACAGGTGCAGCTCCCTGCTGAACACCAGAGATGACATCCCACATCCCAGCCTTCAACTGGATGGTCTTCACCACCACCACTCACAAGCTAATGCTAGGTATCACCAGCCAGTTCCCTTGGACTCGATGATATGAGCATGGGAAAGAGGAAGCTTCTCTATTTACAGTGAAATATATCCAGACCAGTCAAAGCCAGTGACTTCTTTTGGGATAATTACAATTTGATTCAATTACAATCTGTATTTTGGTCTTCAGCTCCCTCCCTGATGGCAATCAGCTCACTCTAAGATGTTGTATTCCCAAACCCATCCCAAATAAACCAATTAACAGGTGGGATGCAGATGGCCCAGTGGCAGCACTCACACAGCAAGCAGCACATCTCTTCCACACAGGTGTTTCATTTTCCCTTTGTCAGCTGGCCAGCACAAAATCCTCGTCTCCTGGGAGCTGAGGTCTGCACTTATTCTCAAAGGGCAAGAGGAGTTTGTAATCCCCTCCATTTCTCTCTCGTTAGTAGGAAAATCTACAGCTTTTTTTTTTTTAAAAAAAAAAAAAGGCAAAATTAAGCAGTGAAATGTAATGCAGAGCAGATAGATAGTCGAGGGAAGTTCTGTGCCCTTGAATGGAGCCGTCATCCATGCACCAAATAAAAATCACAGCTCTCTTCTGTTGGGAAACTCTGTCCGGCTGGAAGGAAGGTGCTGCACACACTGAGTTACAATACCGTAGCAGAGGCCGAAGCTCAGAAGCTCACCTACGGTGGTACGTGTTTTCCCACTCCAACCCTAAGGTTGTCTCTTTGCTTCGATAACCTTGATCTGCCATTTTCACATCAACAGGTAGAATACCCTGCTGACTATATAAAAACTGGTATAAAAAGGCAATCATAAAAGATAAGGTATTGGCAGGCATGTCAGCTTTTTTTTTAATAAAAAAAATAGCCATTATATCTGTGACAGACTGTGACAGACTGTAGAAGAAGATATAGAAGGGACTGGTGTTCTCTACTTACCGATGAGATGCTGCAGCAGCACAACTTTCCTGGCACCTCTCAGCCTGTGTGCCTTAACCAAGCCTTCAGTTCCCAGCTGCAGCTGATAGAACAGCTTCCACCCTTGTCCTTTCCAAGAGAGATGCTAACAGGTTTCCAGCTAGACCCACATGGATCTTCATTAGGTGTGTGAATTAGGACACTTATGCAGAGAACACCCATTTTGCAGCAGTTTTCAGGCAGTCACTCATAATCCATGCAAGAACAACACTGGTGTTCTGGAAGCGTATCTTTACCAAATTCTTACACCATCTCCTCTCTGATTTTCTACTGATACATTTTAAATTTTAAAGAACACTACCTTCTTGTTGACATGCAACAAAGGCCAAACTTCACTGTGAAATGACTACCTCGTCCTTGAAAATCCTGGGTTTTACTGCTATTCCTGCTTCACATAGTAGAAGATGCCCTCAGAAGTAGGGGGTGAATGTGTTAGGAATATTCAAGATAACAAAACTCCTGAAGTATTGTCAGAAGTCAAATCCCTAATGCATTTTCTGTGTCTAGATGGGTTGAGGATCCATCAAACTACCTAACTGATATTTATTTATTCCCCTTTTTCTAAAACACTTTATTAAGGTATTTAAAAACAGGACAATTTTAAAATTAACCTCTGGGAGCTGTCAATCTTTTTGCAAACAGAAAAATCTGAGAAGCTAAATTAATAAAGACAACTGTCTTAGCTAATAACTTCTTTTGAAGTTGAGAAGACAGACACCCAATTATTACCACCTGAAAAGTTACTTGCTTAACAGAGACATTTGAATGAGCAAATGAATGGAATGAGTGGAAAACTCCATCAAAATAGACGAGAAGCCAATAAAACACTGAAGCTAATGACTGTCAACAGAAATCCATTAAGAAATTACATTTATATGTCAGATATATATATATACACACACTTAATGTTTATAGCCCTTGAAATATTTGAAACACTTTCAATAAATATTCAATAAAGCCTGGTACTATTTACACAAATAATAATGCACAAATCAAAATGAGCAACAGACTATTATCATCCAGCTTAGGTTAAAAAAATACCACTTTAAAGATGGCAAGTGCTCAGTACTAAGAATACAAATAATAAAGCTTAGTCTCAGATTTAGCGTTTTCCTTGGGAATAAGGATAGCAGCAACAGCCCTGCTAAGGAATAACTAATTCTTCAACTGGAACAAGTCTCTGCTCTATTTCCAGGGGACAGACGCAGCTTTATGAATCATAGAATTCTATGGCTCTATGATTCTGAAACCATCCTTAAAAGTGCCATTTCAGGTGGGCAGAAGAGTCAATGGGTAACAAGGAGATTGGAACGACAAGGTCAGAGGTGAAGGACATTGGCTGTGGCCTGTGAGGAAGTTCAAGCCACCATGGCCTTGATGTTCTTGTTCCGCAGCCAAGCAGACAGCCTCTGCCTCCAAGCCTGCGAATCCCGTATTTCTCATAAGTGCTGGATTCAATTAAAAAAGATAAAATGTAACTATTAAAAAACAGGTTTCAGTTAAATGCTAACTAGTTGCATCGCTAGTACTAAAAGCTCACTGTGGCTCCCACTGCCAGAACTTCTAAATAAACTAAGCAAACTTGCTTATAATAGCAGGAAGAAATCGGATCTTTCCAAACGCTGAGGCTCAGCCAAATGCATCCCAGAGTCCCGCGTTGCCATGAACCAGCCAACCGTCATCTGAACTGAGGCTGGAGCTGGTTTCCACATTGCTTTGTTTATATTGACTGCATTTATGATGCCTCAGAAGTTGCCAGTAAAATATTTATTTAGCAGTTAAAACGTTCTGCAAATGATTTTGCTGTCCCAAAAGATAAATATTTCTCGGCATGCTGAAATGATACATTGATGTTTTTGTTAAGGAAATTGCATGTTGATAAAATTTTCTCAGATTACACTTTGTCGTTCCTTTGTATTTGAAGTGGCCACATTAATTTTTTTGTGATATTTATTGTAATTGTAAATTGCACTGAGATTAGAAACATTAAACTTACCATAAAGTGAAACACATTTCAAGTATTTCCGAGTCATCTATTTAAGGGCTTGAGGACACTTTTGATCCTTCAGGTGGATCAGCATGCTCTAAGCTTACAGGACAAGGATCCAACTAAAACCAGAATCCCACTTTAAACTCTCGGGAAGCCATTTTCTTCCCTTCCTTTATTTTTTTTTCCCCTCTCTCTTTCCTTCTTTTTTAATACAATAATATTCATCACCGTTTTGGCGTGTCCCTGCACTGCAAAATTTCAATCTGAAAGTGAGTGTCTTGATTTGGGCCGGATTGGCCACTGAGATGAATGACAGATGCTCTCCCCCACCTCTCTCTCCAAGGAGAAGACAGAGAGAAAGAGATTTATGGGTTTAGAAGGTACTAATTTACAGAAGATTAGAAATTTATGCAGGTCGTTAAATAAACATAGACACCACACTGCCATCGTCACACCTTCCTTTAACCTCCAAACAACATTCACATCCATGGTTTTGGTGGAGCTTACCGGCTTGAGGCAACAGTATTATTTCTCTGGACAAGGCCAGACACATAAGTGAAGGCTGTTGGTGCCTGAGATCATCAAAATAAGACACTGTGGCCTTTGTGCCTGCTCCCAGGCACGCAGATGTACGGTATTACTGTGAAAAAATTCACTACAGGACACAAATATCACCTCAGTACAACAGCACTGCTCCAAAATACAGCTTCAGCCATTGCTTCACTGTTTATCAGCCTCAGTCTTCTTGGCCAACGTCCCAAACCCAGCCCTACCTGTGGGATACCTCTGCAAGGTCGGATGCCAGACTGTTTTCTGACACACGTGGGTGCAAACCCTCTGCAAGTGAGGTCTTCACGTAGAGGCTGCAAAACAAGCCCATGCTTCTGCCACCTTCTGTATTGGGATTACTTGACCATCATACATTTCAGACCATTCCACGTCAGTTCATGCTATCTAAAATTCTCCCTGCAGTTATAGTATACGTGACATCCCCTTCAGCCAATGCCATAAGGTGCTGTGGAATTCTATTGCACGTGGTCAAAAATCAGCTGTACTTCCACCCAGAGGTGACCCCAGACTGAAATCTTCAGGTGCAAAGCAGGAACAATTCTGGGTTTAGAATCTGCATTAATCAAGTAAACTTTGATTTTTGGCCACTCCTGTATTAGGCATTAATAAAATGGGACATGTGAAGAGTAATAGAAAACCAGATGTCTTTCCTCTTTCTAATACGAAGGAAGCCAGCTTCGGCTCTTCCAAGTATCTGCGGAGGTAGTGTGGCTTACCAAGGACAGGAGGTATGCTTGTTTGAACAGGCTCGGTGCCTCATCTGCTACAGAAACAGTCTCCAAGCAGCTTCATATAGGGCAAGTAAAGTTTTGCCAGGAGAATAAGACGTCTCTGGTAATGTATAAATACGCAGACATTCATAGATGTAATTCTGAAAAAGTCTCACACCACACATAAGCAGGCAGAAACATGTTCTTATCGAGTACAAATAAATGTCCACATAGTGCTAAATAAAACATTTCTAGACTGCCTCTCACATTGCTGGGACAATTCCACTGTATCTACCTTGATTTTAAATTTCAATAGACAGTCATAAAAAAAAATTAGGAATTAAATTAGTTTTCAGTGTACTCGGTTGTTACATTACCCCTGCTGCTGCAAGAAAAACATTTATGTGTGTGTAGATGGAGGGCGTAGGGAAATTTATAGGAAAAGCATGCATAATATACAAGTAAAGAAAAGTAAAACCATCCTCATATACTATTTCTTCACTTCTTGTTCCAAAGAATTTTGTTTGTCTTTCTACTTTGAAAAGAAACTACATTTATTTTGGAGAAGGGCTAAGATTTTTGTGTTAAAATCTGGTAGGTAAAATCTTAGCCCCATTAAGCCCCATGACAAAACTGGAATTAACTTCAAGGATATTAGTACACTACCTGATAAAAACTTCAATATCATCGGCCTTCAAGGGTCGTTTTTATTGAAGAAAAAAAAAAAAAAAAGACTTGAGTTTCATAAACACGTGACAGCAGACTCCATCTTCTTAATTCTGTAGGCTTAAAAATTTGCTTAAGGTTTTGCTACTATTCCGGATTTCTTCCTTATTTTCTTTTACGTAGGTGGACTTTCTTTTTAGTTATTTTCAAACATTCAGCTGTATTATCTGTATTCCTGGCACAAACCAGAAAGTAATCTCTCTAACCAAATCATCATATTATATAAAGTATCAGTGTCAATGGGAACTAATCCTTCTGAGAAGAATCAACTCAAAAATATTACCTAAATGCAGTCAGAATATATTTGTGGAGAGCACAGGATGCTGCCAGATGCCAGAAGTCCATTTCCACTCAAAACTGTGCCAGCCTAAGCAGTCAACAAGAAAAATATTCTACTTTGCTAAAAACTCCCATCTTTCTCACCAGTCTTCTAATCAATCATATTACCTAGGTTTAAAATAAAAACATTTTTCCAGCATTTGGAGGGAGAGTTTTTCATACTTGCTTATGCAAGAAGATTTTCCCCTCTCTTTTCTTCCTTTTGGTTGATTTTGTTGGGAATTTTTTGTGCCATTTGACTTTATAGAATATCTCTGAATTCATTGGGAGTCTACAGGGACAGAAAGAAAACATTAGACACTTTGGGAAAAGTTCTCATTCTAGCTTTTAATGAGCCAACATGAATTTTCAATAACTAACCTTGACACCAGCGAATTCCAACTCTTAAAAGGTACTGTTAATTAAAAGAAATCAGAAACAGCTTTATAAATGAACAGCCACCACCTCTGAAGAGGTTTCCAGCCTTTCCTCTGTAAGGCAAAGCTCCCTCACCCAGCCAGCACGTGAATCAGAGTCTTGCAGAGTGAAATATTTAGGCCTCTTCCACAGGAATTAAGGGAAAAATTCCTCTGGTCATCAGCAAGCCTGAGCGTGCTCCGAATCAAAGCTAACCATTAGAGGGCAACCTGATTACATGAGCAGGGATTATTCTAGCAGAAGGACTGGGTTTTGCTCCACAAACCCTGATACGAGGGGGTTTAAGATACTATGGATGGACATGGATTTACAGCCAGAACTCTGAAAAAGCTCTCAGTCGAATATAAGGATGAACACGAGTCAGAACAGTCCACACTGGCAGTTGTTGCTTTAAGAAGTACTGTACGTGCCTACAAAGTCACTGAGGCTCTTTGGTTAGAAATTAAACCCACCACTTGGACCAAAGAATGTGATGAACCTCAGCACAGCCCAACGGGTATGACTGAGGTGCAGGGAAGGCAGAAAAAGGCTGAGGGCAACCATGACAGAGCTTCATAAAGCAGAGAGTTGCACAGGGGGAAAAAAAAAGAGGCTGTTACCTTGGTGAAAACACACCAATGAAGTATATAAAGGGAAATTATCAGGTGCCCAGTTAAAAAAGCAAACAACAGGAAGCAGCTCTTCACATATTGCACAGGTAACACAACTTGTTGCCAGACAATCCGGCTTCTCCCTGATGAGGAAAGGCTGAGAGAGCTGGGACTCTTAACCTGGAGAAGAGAAGGCTGAGGGGAGACCTTATTAATGCTGACAAGTATCTAAAGGGTGGGTTGAGGGAGGCTGGAGCCGGACTCTTTTCAGTGGTTGCCAGTGACAGGACAAGGGGCAACGGGCACAAGCTGGAACATGGGAAGTTCCACTCAAATCTGAGGAAGAACTTCTTTCGGGTGAGGGGTGGCAGAGCCCTGGAAGAGGCTGCCCAGGGAGGGTGCGGAGTCCCCTTCTCTGGAGATCTTCAAGCCCCACCTGGATGCAGCTCTGAGTGATGTGCTCTGGGCAACCCTGCTTTGGCAGGGGGGTTGGAATAGATGAGCTCTAGACATCCCTTCCAGCTCCAACAATTCCATGACTTCCACGACATACCAAAGCCTACTTGGTTAAAAATAACAAATACATCTAAGAAATGCCTACTAGAGGCTAGTAAATACATTCACTCTCACCTCGAGAAATCCTTGAGCAACAAATGAGTGTAAAGTGCAACTGCAAGACAGAGGAGCATCACTATCTGCTTACCGCTTTTGATACCTTTCTCTCTGCATAACACCGACCACTGTCACATGCAGGGCATGCTAAAGCTGAACCAGCACGGCGATCCTTGTAGGCTTAAGAAATTTGGCTTTCTCATTGTCACCCTTCTCTCTCGGGTAAATATTGCTCTTGACAGAGATGTGGGGAATCACAGAATCTTCATGGTTGGAAGGGACCTTTGAGATTGAGTCCAACCACAAAAAACAAAAAAAAAAACCAGACACAACCCAACAATCTTGGGCACTAGAGCATGCCCTGAAGTGCCATGCCTACACGTTTCTTAAATACCTCCAGGGATGGTGACTCCACCACCTCCCTGGGCAGGCCGTTCCAGTGCTTGACCACCCTCTCAGTAAAGTAATTCTCCCCAATATCTAATCTAAACCTCCCCTGCCCCAACTTCAGACCATTTCCTCTGCTCCTGTCATTATTCCCTTGGGAGAAGAGGCCAACACCCACCTCTCTACACCCTCCTTTCAGGGAGTTGTAGAGGGCAATGAGGTCTCCCCTCAGCCTCCTCTTCTCCAAACTAAACATGCTCAGTTCCCTCAGCCTCTCCTCACAGGACTTGTTCTCTAGACTCCTCACCAGCTTGGTGACTCTTCTCTGGGGCACCAAAACTTGGTTGCTTCAGCGCACATTGACATCAATAAGGACTGAAGCGAAAGAGGAAGAGTGTAACCCAGAGTGTAAATTCCCTGGAGTTATCTCGTTGCTCATCTTCTAATCGCTAACATGGTTCTTCATCACATGTCAGCTCTTCAGGGTGCAGCGCAACAGAAACTAGTGGGATCTCAGTAAAACAAATAGGATTCTGCCAGACCCAGATCAAGAGCTTGGGCAGCGTAGTGGAAAATACTTCTGATTAGGAATGAACAGGATGAAACCTGTATTCCTTCCATTCTAGACCAATCATTATTTCTGACCCTCTTTTTTCTACATGAAATCAGTGCATATAAAGATCCAGGATTAAACCCACAGTTCTTTCCTGGGAAGAGAAGTTGCGTCTCCTGTGTACAGCAGCTCTATTTATAAAGTCTTCAACCCTGGAAATTATGCTTTGCCTTGAAACTTTCATCTGCATTGACTGCAGTACCAGAATGTATATTGGACAGTATTTGTGGGACAGTCAAGGACACATTTACCATGAATACACTAATAAAAATATCATCAGGGAAAACGCACCTGGAAAATGTGAGATATGTAAACTTACGGTCAAAGAAGAAAATTCTTGTAGAGTGCATATATCCAAGCCTAAGAAAACACAGTGGGGTTTTTCATTTTAGTAGGACAGAAAACACAAGTATGTGCCACAGTCTTTGACCCAGTTTTGGGTACCACCAATTATAGGCTCTCTGGTTATAAAGGTAGTATTTTCTTATCCAACCCAAACATAACTATTCCAGAATCATATAGGGATAACATCTCCTCTGGAGTTTGTCTCATCTAAGAGAAGACACTGTGAGTGACTGCAGAGAATCAAAAACTTTAGTTACAAAGAAATATCTTTTCTTCCTAACTGTTTTTTTCTATATCCAACCAACAGATCCCATCACAATATCGTTACAAAAGGTTCTCTTGGGATGCCAGTTGCTTTTATAATTTGCTTTATAAAAAAATTATTGCTTCATGAAAAACGTGGATGCTGGTCCATGACTGGAACTCTTAAGTACTAACATAGTTTAAATATACACTAAAAATACACTAGGACTGCTTTAGTAACAAGAGTTCAAGACAATACAGAGGATTTTCTTTTTTTTTTCCCCGTAAATGTTTCTATGCAGCATTTCTACATGCATCCCAGTCAAGCACAACCCAGTAGATTACATGGTTCTATAGTCTGGAGGCTACAAGAGGTCCACAGCAAACCACAAAGATCTCTTCTTTACCTTCATGACAACCTGCTTTTCATTCTGAAAAGCATCCTCTTCTGCAGTAATAATTAACCATCGTTTCAAAACCTGAAAAAAATATATCATGCAACATAGTGAAAAGGGCTCTGCTGGAAGAATAAAGATCAATGGGTAGAAGGAAAGCACAGTCGTTTCAAAATTAGGTATATATAAAGCTCCGTTTGCATAATCACGCAAAGCAAGGGAACAAGAAAATGCCTTTTATGTGTTTAGAGGCCTGGAAAACAGAAAACATCGCCCTTATTGAGAAGAGGAATTTGCGAGCCTGTGGAGGAGACAGTCAGTACGGCTCTCTGACCGCATGAATGCCACAGACACACTTGCCAATGCTACAGTTCTTGGCGGCAGACCATCACCCTTACACTTCAGCTGCAGCTCCTTTGGCCATACGTCACATTTGTGGATACCCAAAAGCTGGTAGAAACCCACCAAGCAAGACCACTCCTACAACCCCCACTCGGTGAATCCGTTACCTCCTGCATCCCTTGGGCTGTAAACATGAAGAAAGCACAAGGCAATTCTGGAAATCCAGAGCAGGAATTACAACAGCAACACTTTTATTGAATTTTAAGCATGAGGAATACAGGCGAGAGACGCTCATAGAAGCCTACGGAAGTTTTGCCATCCTGGTATTTCCTGTTCCATTTGGGGTAAGAGAGCAGCAGAACCAACCGTAAATTATCTGTCAAGGCAGCTGAGAGGGGGCTGATTGATGCCACACTCTGTCCCCAGAGCCCACCACCCATGCCCTACCAAGCTTTCCAAGTCTTAACAAACTACATCCCTTTGAAGTCCAGTACCCCTTGCCGAGCCCTGCTCATACGGAGCCTGTTTTCACTCTGAAAATGCAAAATTTGGCTAAAATGACATTTTGTGAAAACCGTTACAAATTCCCTACCCTCCACCCAGAGAATGAGTTCTTTGGAAGCTGGGGGAGAGATTTTGACTTGCAGAACTCATCCTAGGAGGTGGATCCTGGGCAACACACTTCTCCTTCGGTCTTTGGGTGTTGTTTGTGCTTGCTGGAAATCAAAGAGTTAAACTACACACTGCTTACTTTCTACCCACAAGCCATCGAAGGCTACAGACCACTAATTTATGTGTTTATCCAAAGCTTCTGATGTTCTATGTATTTTTTGAAGGGTTTTGTTTTTGTTTTTTTCAAATTAGTCTGTATTTTTCCCTTTAAACTAGGGATATAAAAGTTAAATCCGGTGGGTTGAGCTGCAATTTACACACTGGTAAGTGCAAAGCGCTGGCATTTACAAGCCTTCTGTCGCATACACACATACACTGCAGCTTAGCCAACAATCTGCAAATATTCATTAAAATTCAGAAGCAAATTCAGCCATATTTACAGCTGCTTCACATTTGCTTTCTGCAAATATTTGAGCACTTGTACTTTACTAGTACAAATACTAGTGAATAATGAGTTTTAATTTCAAATAACCACTGAGCTTAAAATGGTATGTTCGGTTATTGCATGCACGGTCCGTACACGAACGCTTACCCAGTGAGAAATGCCATCTGACCGGGAAACAAGCAGCGCTCTGTGACTTCCACAATTAACAGTACAAAATCAGAATATGAAATATTTCCACACTCATTAACGTGGAAATTTCATGGCACACCACAGAATTTAAAAAAAACCTTACAGTGCCCTTTAAACCTTACCTATGGCAGTAACAAGCCTCAAAGGGCGAGATTGAGAGGAGGCGCTGAACATCTGCAAGGACTGGCACAAAAAACCTGCTTTTTCCATTGACTGAACAGTCCCTATGAGAATTTCTGTTAAAGAAACGCTAATAGTCAGCAACCCAACTCTCACTTTTACAGAAAGGACAAGATACACAAATTATTCTCTTTTTTTCAAACGTCAATTAAAAGCTATTTTAATCTAGACAAGATGTTATTCACTTCCGTATTTCAGCAAATGATATAAATAAGAGCAAACATAAACTAAAATTATTTGGGGTTTACACTGAATTATTAAATACTTGCATTTAATCTTTAGTAAATACCTCAGAGAGTGTGCCAAGTTGGGTGGAATCTGTCTAAGACCTCGTAGTCAGTCAAGGAGAGAAGGAAAAAGCCTGTTGGCTCAAACTGGCCAACCAGCTTCTCACTCACAGACCTTACCATGGTGAAAAAAAATTATATTTTGGGAGTATCTTCCTCACCAGCTGAAGTCAGACTCACATTTGGCCAAGATCTGCTGCTGTAGAGAGCTTTATGCCCAGAACACTTCCCCGTCACAATATTCATACTGCGCAAAGTGCAAGTTTGGGAGTTGGAGAAGTGTTGTGCTCTCATTCATGTAAGATTGCCCCGAGTAGCATTTGAGGGTCTTTCCCCCTCGTTACTGCAATGCTGTGTCTTCAGAAAGACGTCAGAGTTCCTAGGACATGCAGTCTTCAGTGTGTGAATAACTGCTGCACGTCTGCCTATTCTCTCCTGGGCTCTGTTTACCCTTTATTTTCTTTATCCTCATGGAATGTCACTGAGGTCCTGCACAAGCAAGTTCTCAGCTAGCAGCTACGAAATATCAGCCTGGAAAGAGTCATAAATTAATGGGTTTTGCATAATTTTTCACTGTGAGTCATGTCTGAGTAACTTTTGAGTATGAATGAAAAAGGACATCATGCTTTAAGAATATCTGCACTTGAACTCAGGAGGGAATCTCAAGGGTCTCCTCCCTGAATAAAACCCTCCATTTAAATATAATCCACTAACTTCAATATCTGTTCAGAGAGTGAACGTACTCTTTAAATTAACTGTCTGGGGGGAAAAAAGTGTTGAAAAAAATGAAATCTTCTCATTCCAGCTAATACCCAAACTTTAGACACAAATCAATCTTCTTTTATTCATTTGCCTTCTATGCCAATTCAGTTTCAGAAAGTTTCCACATTCCCAGCCTGAAAAAATATATTTTAGAAACGCTACAAGCTTATTTTGCGGTTTGTTAATATAGGTGCAGTATAAACAATGGATTTGAGGATCTTGCCAGGGAAGAACCCATTTTGTACATAATCATGTTTTAATGGACTCTTTTTGTAAACTGATGAACCCGTACAAGACTGTGACTGCGACTTTTTCCATCAACACAGAGTTGTGTGGATCAGAGCATGTATTTTTAAAGTATGCTACAAAACCTGCTGCCTACTGACACAACAGTCATCAGCAACTTCATTGAAGGTAACCATCCATATCCTGGAGCCTTGATTCTGGCAAATTTCCCATAGATTTCATGGAAAAGTTTAGCCAAGCAGAGATGATAGTATCAACAGCCGTGCTAGCGTGTTTAATGCGAACTTGCCCTGAACTTCATTTACGTATTACTCGGCCAAATTTCATGGAATTCGGCGTTTAGATTTTATCTACTGTACAAGTCAGCTGAAAAAACCAAATGTGTAATGACTTCAATCCAACATTTTGGGTTAAGACAAACGTCTAGCAGTACTTCAGCAACAGTACTTCACATGCTGGTTAACGATTTTTAAAGAATCTGACTGAACTTGACAGGTCACATGAATCCCTCCATTATATTTTTATTCAAAACGGTGATAAAAAGTGCCAGACAGATGTTAACTTTTTTCTCCCCAGGTCCAAGAAGGCCTAGCCCACCCCAGCTCCATCTCAGCATGCACACACAGTGCTACGTGATGTATTTTATCAGTACCCGAGGGGTACAGGCTGCAGCCGCCTGCAGCATCCCCCTCCATCCTTCCTGTATCCCCTCACAACCCCTTGCACCCCCCTCCAGCCTCCCTACCCATCCTCCCCACATCTCTCTGTATTCCCCCAATCCACTCCCCATCCTCCTGCACACACCCTTGCATCCTCCCACGTCCCCCTCCATCCTCCCCGCATCCCCTCAAAACCCCCACATCCCACCCCTAATGCCTCCATCCTCCCTGCATCCCCAGCCAGCGTCCTCACCATCACTCCTGCACCCACACACACCCCTGAATCCCCCCCTCAAAAGCTTCCTCATCCCTTCATATTCCCTGCCATTCCCCCAGTATCCCCCCACATCACCCTCACCTGCCCTTACAACCCCCTGCATCCCCATTCCTCCATCCTCCCCGCATCCCTCCATACTCCCCACAACCCCCCACCACATATCCTTGCATCCTCCCACACCCCTCTCCACCCTCCCATCACAACCCTCCATACTCCCCCCACCACCCCACATCCCTCTCCACCCTCTCCACAGCTCCGCCCCCCCAAAAAACCTCGGGAGGGGAAAGGGCAGCATCAAGACCATGCTTTCGGGAAGGGTGGGGAGCGCTCACACAGCATTGCACTAGGACCAATTCTTGCCTCACAGGTGTCGAGCAGAGAATCAGGACAAGGCCACTGCCCCCCCCCGCCCCCCCAGCAGGGGGGCACCCCCTCACAACACCGGCACAGTGTCCGGTCCGCTCCCACCAGAGCAAGCACTCCTACTCTTCTACTTCAGTATAAACACCATGTCATTAATCTTAAAATCCTCTGGCTCCGTGAAGCTATTTTTAAATTGACATTGATGAAAAAGCAGAACCTTTCTCAGGTTTCCCAAGATGCTTCATATAAAGGGAATTTAGGATGTTTAAGTTGGAAACTCACCTAAATGGATTTTTGTTAAGAAAACCGTCATAATGTTTGCCGATTAACTGTGACCCGATTAGCATTCAAACATGGGAAGGACCCACTTTGGGTGCTACTTTTCCAGCCTTCAATCTACGCCCTTCTAGTTTGTTTACAGAGAAAACATACGCTGTTTTGCCTATACTGGTGTAATTAAAATGGTAAAGTTCCCTGGCGTGGATGCATTTCTGCCAGGATAAATGTGTTACACCAATACAGCTTATTTATATACAGAAAAGAGAATAAACGTCAGGTGTATTAGCTACAAGTATGCTTTACTGGCCCCAGAATTGTGTAGCACTGGCAAATGGCCCTCGGGGGAGGGGGGGCAGCTTTTCTGGCAGCCATGGTTTGGGGTGCTGCAGAGAGACACCATCCCCACAGGCAGAACAGGGCTCCCAGGAGAAGTCCCAGCACCGAACAAAGTCATCCGGATCTTCCCCCGGGCTCCTCTCCCATATCTCTGAGGGCCTGGGCTGCCACAGCTCTGCAGCTGAAGAGCGAATGCGGGTATCGCCCTTCGCAGCCTAACGACATCCATGCTGGTATCATTATAGCTGTAAAAGGTAATTAGAAAGTGAAACAATTATGCTGCACTAGCAAGAATGATCCATCGGCACCAAACCCACATGGTGGTGAGGCCTGTTGTAATTTCCTCATGGTGGCTTCACCGACCAGCAAAGGTGGCTGAGGCTGCTTGAGGCGAGGGCAGAGTCCTGGTTGTGAACGCACTCGGGTGTTACCAAAATGCTGTCGCTAATCCCTGGTGGCACTTGCCTTCGCTTTTCAAGTACAAGGACCCTTCCGCTCCCGGCTCTGAGCTGCTGAGGTGCAACGCCACGCCGGCCACTCCAGCAGGGAGATTAAACATGGGGAGATTAAACTTTAACAGAAAATAATACAGAAACTTAAAAGAGAAAATAACTGACATTAAAAAAAAAAAAAGTATTTTACAAGGAAAACAAATCAAAACAACCAAACACTTGTGTTGTCAGTTACTTCTAACAGATTTCTTATGTGACGGAGAGGACTTTGGGGTTTATTAGCATCACTGGCAGCGCGGGGAGGGCTCCTCAGCTCAGCACCCCCCCCCTCCTGCTGCAAACAACTCCTTCCAAAGCGAAAGTTTGACATTAACGCCGTTCCTACCAAAAAATTGTTTCTAGGCGAGAGGCTGCGGCAATGCCGGGGTCACGGTGGGCTGCTGGAGGTACCGTGTTTTCATTCACGGCGTGTTTGCACACCCACGTGTGCCCCCCCCCCGCCCTTTGCTTACAAACAGCGCATCCCGGGATGGCGGGGGGAGCCCGGTGCCCTGGGAGCCGACTGGGGACGGAGGGTCCTCTCCCACCGGGCAGGATGGCAGGAATGGGGCTGAGGTCCCAGGGGGACCCCGGGCTGCGACGACCCCCGCGGCTCCCCCCGAGCGCCCCTCCGAGCTTCCCCCGCCGTGGTCCAGCAGAGGGGGGAAGAAAAAAAAAAAAAAATAATCCCCCTGGATGCTGCGGGGAAGCGCGGGCGCTGCACACACAACCCCCCGCAGAGCCGCCCCTGCGCGGGTGCGCAGCCTGCGCTGCCCTGCGCGCCCGCGGGGTTCGGGTGCGGGGAAGCTTCGGCCCCGGCGCAGCAGAAAACCCGCTCCCGCGAGCCCTCCTAAACCCCTCCCTGCTTTTCTCCCTCGCTGTCTTGGAAAAAAAAAATACAATAAAATAACTTATTTAATGCCTTTATGGTCTGCGAAAAATAATCGCTTTATGGTCTGCGAGAAATAATCACTTGCCGGCCACTTACTCAAATGTGAAAAGAAAATATTACCATTATATCGTAAGCGCGACAGTAATAACCGGAGCCCGGCTCTTTCCAAATCTCTGTTTAGCATCGGTGATGGACACGGCTTGTCAGCCTGTTAATTTAGGTTAATGCGCCAGTGAATCTACCTTTTAATTAAAAACGGCTGCTGTTTTCACGCGCGCTGAAGTCGTCCGCCTGTCGCCTACACAGAAACAACGGCCAGAAGCTGCAATGAAGAGGTGACAGAGTCAGGCACCCCCCGAGCCCTGCCCGGACCTC
>JAOXNO010000003.1:22977822-22988367 GCA_028565335.1 Limnodromus scolopaceus | reverse complement strand
TGGTTTTTAAATACAAGACTGGCTTATCCATCCATCCATCCATCTAAGAAATTTTCTTTAGGTGGGCAGGGCGGTGAGGGGAGTCCCCGCTCCCACCCCATCCCCGCCCCGGAGTCGGGAGCCGGAAGAGGCGCGGGAGATGTTTGGGCACCGGTAATAAACGGTTTTAGTATTAAATACCGTTGAGAGCAACTCAGATTGCAACGAAAACGTCAAAAAAAAAAAGAAAAAAACCCCCAAAAAGAAACTGTTGAATAGAAAGAATAGTAGTACAGAGGAAAAGGGGAAGAGGGAATAGCTTAGCCTTTAATTACTAATCAAAGTATCATAGAATCATAATGAATCATAATGGTTGGAAGAGACATTTAAGTTCATCAAGTCCAACCATTAACCCAGCACTGCCAAGTTACCACTAAACCACATCCCTCAGCACCACATCTACCCAGCTTTTAAATCCCTCCAGGGACAGCGACTCCACCACTGCCCTGGGCAGCCTGTCCCAGTGTTTGATAACCCTTTCAGTGAAGAAATGTTTCCTAATATCCATCCTAAACCTCTCCTGGCGCAATTTGATGCCATTTCCTCTTGTCCTAAACTAAATATGAGCCTGTGTAACTGGGGGAGATGATACACCAAAGAGCAAACTTAAAGCATGCTGTCATTAAGGCAAGTGCAGAAATGCCAGCAGGCGACAGTTGGGCCCCAAAGCCACACAGCATGGCAGCGGTAGGTGGGAACTGACCTTTTTTTTCTCCCTTTCTACAGCTGGGAAAATTTCTTTAAAAAGCTTTTTTTTTTTTTTTTTTTTTTTTTAATTAAGTCATTAATATTACAAGATTTTGGTTCAAAAAGGGAAAGCTCTACTTAACATATTTCAATGAATGGCAACATGAGCACACAAAGGCTGCAATTTTAGCAATGACAGTGAATAATAAAAATCATTTGGTTTGGGAAAGTTTTGTATGGCTTGGAAGATTTTCAGACTGGAAGGGGTAGGTTTAGATTAAGTATCAGGAAGAAATTTTTCACTCTGGGAGTGGCATGAGCCTGGCCCAGGTTGCCCAGAGAAGCTGTGGCTGTCCCATCCCTGGAGGGGTTCAAGGCCAGGTTGGAGGGGGCTTGGAGCAACCTGGTGTGGTGGGAGGTGTCCCTGCCCAGGGCAGGGGGTGGGACTGGGTGGGCTTTAAGTTCCCTTCCATCCCAAACCATTCTATGAGCCCCTTTTAGGTACTGGAAGGCTGCTATAAGGTCTCCCCGGAGTCTTCTCTTCTCAAGGCTGAACAACCCCAACTCTCTCTGCCTGTCTTCACAGGGGAGGTGCTCCAGCCCTCTCATCATTTTCTTGGCCCTCCACTGGACCCATTCCAACAGGTCCATGTCCTTCCTGTGCTGAGGACTCCAAAGCTGGACACAATGTTCCAGGTGGGGTCTCACGAGTGCAGAGTAGAGGGCTAGAATCACCTCCCTCGCCCTGCTGGCCACACTTCTTTTGATGCAGCCCAGGATGCAGGGGCTTTCTGGGCTCATGTTGAGCTTCTCATCCACCAACACTCCCAAGTCTTTCTCCTCAGGGCTGGTCTCCAGCCATTCTCCGCCCAACCTGTATTTGTGCCTGGGATTGCCACGTCCCAGGTACAGGACCCTGCACTTGGTGTAGTTGAACGTCACGAGGCTTGCACGGCATCTCACAGCCCATTTTGCATCTTTTAAACAACATCCAAATTTCTCTGGTCTTCCCTCAGCACGGCTGCTGCTGGTGCTCTGCTGAGCGATCAGAGCAGTAACTCACGGGTGGAAACTCAGGACTAGATTTTCTCTCTGGAGGACTCCTTGAATGACTGGCTTTTGAGTCTTAAACGAGAGCAATCCTCTAACAAGTTATGGAAGAGCCTTTGAGTTTGACATTTTTATAAACACCAACCTTTTTATCCTCGATGTTTGTTGTTTAAGGAAATCCCGTCTCATTCTTACGCATGTATAACACATAAAACAATTCAATTAATACCATATGAGGGTAGAGGGGTGAAAAATCACGTCTATAGCCAAAATAGTTCAGAAAAAGCATCTAGCTGAAGTTTAAGATTGCCTATAGTGACCTTCTATTTTGTTTAGACATTGGTGTTAATACTTCATATAGATTATGTGCAGTGCAGATTACAACAGTATGTGCTGCGTGTTGTACAATTTATGAGCTATTAAACCTAATTCTTATGTTTTGGGGTTGTGAGTTATAACTAAACAGAATCTAAACTACCAGCAAATAAAGATTTTTTTTTCTTTTTCTTTTTTGTGGATTAAACTGTTTTGTGGGGCACAGGGTGGGGTGGACCCAGAGCCAAATACTTGCACACTCACCCTCAGCAAGCTGGAAAACTCAAGCTTTATAAATTTAAGTATCTTTTATGTTTTGCCCATGTATAAGCTACGCTGGTGGAGTTCCAACACAGGGATCATCTGGCTGGCTTTGTGCTGTGAGGAAGACCTCGGCAGCTGAGGAAGGCAGGGGGGAAACACCTCTGCTTCCTCTGAACTGCAGGGAGGCCAGAGGAAGGGCTAATGAATGGCTGTAGGACACTGAGGAATGTCAGTCTACAAAATCCACAGGTAGCCCAGCAGCATTGATGACAAGCCCTCAAAAATGGAGTTGCAGCTTCTTGACTATTGTTTTGATTGCCCAGCTCAATTAGACACCAATAAACTCATGACAGCACGGAGCTCGGGGCAGGCCAGGGCGTACCGCTCCCCCTGGTCCTCTCCCGGATTTTCAGCCCATGCTGAACTCCATCCACACTGTGCAGAATAGAACAAAATAGCTGTGTGAGTAATTAGGGAAGGGAAGAAGGGATCTATTACAAAGATTAACCTACTAATGCTGGTTTTCCTTGGTTCCCTATTGTCCTGGTTTCAGCTGAGACAGGGTTAATTTTCTTTCTATGGTCATTGCGTTTTCAAATGTGGTATGAAAGGAATATCTACAATGCATATTGTTTTAGTTGTTGCTGAGTGATGTTTATATTAGTCAAGGACTTTTTTCCCATAGGAGCTGGGAAGGAGCACAGACAGAACAAGGGAATGGCCAGTGGAATATTCCATGCCATAGATGTCATGCTTGATATAGAAATGAGGGTTGGCCTAGAGGGCGGAATCCACAATCTCTGCTCAGGTCAGGCTGGGCAACCAATTCACCAGGTGGTGAGAGTGACTTGTGTCTTGTATATTACATTATATTATTATTACTGTTGTTACTTTCCTTTTCCATTATTGTTCTATTAAACTGTCTTTATCTCAACCCACAAGGGTTTTTTTTCCCCTTTTTCCTCCATTTCTCCCTCTTCTCCTTACCCTTTGGGGGAAGAAGGAAGATGAGTGAGATGCTACATGGTCCTAGGTGCTGGCTGGGGTTAAACCACCACACCTAGGTACTCAATGGAGATTCTCATGTGTAACCTGTAACTCAAACAAAAAGTCCTCCTACAACTCAAATCCTGTCTTTTGGGCTCTCTCTCCCCCTTAGTGGTGACAGCCTTTAGTTATGAGAAGGCCCTTGTCAGAGATGCGATGCTACAATTAGGTTTAGAAACAGACTTTTATTTGCAGGCAGCTGGAAAGTAGCACTTATCACATTAAAAGGTCTTGTGGTTCTCACCATCAGGTGGAACATAAATCCTACCTGCTGCTAGAGCGCCCCAGACAAAATTTTGCAGGGAAACACCCGCAACTATTTCAGTTTATGGCCAGTATAACCAGAACCTCGCCGTCAGCTACCGCTTTGCGACAGCGTGCCAGGGACAGTGGGCGGAGGGTCCCCGCTGAAGACATTCAAACGATACTGGAAAGCTGCGTTGTTTGACTGGGGGTTGCAAGGAGGAGTGATGTTCCTCACTCCCGTGCCTGGGGTTTACACAGCAGCGTTTAAACAAACAGCTTTATGGGGGTAGGAAGGAGGAACCCAAATAAAGAGACAATCCTGGAAATCCTGAGGAGCCAACAGAAGGTGAGAACCACCCAGGGGTGTGTTGGAAATGGTGGTGAACACTCTCCTTCTCCAGCTGCAGGCAGCTGCTGAGGTAGCAGCCACTACCTTCTCCCCTGCTTACAGCTCATCTATTGTCAGGGCTCCGGAAAAAAACAAGTCTTGGCCAGAACAGCCTCTTATTCCTCACGGATCCTCAGCATCTGGGGCTCTATCCAGCAGCTGAATCACTACAAGGATTTTTGCAAATTACCCTTTTCAATAAATTCTATTTTACTTTGACGCGTTTCATTGTTTAACAAGGTTTACTCGGGAGATGAAACAAAAGTTAATTACATCAACCCATACGTCAAGAAAAGGGATTGATTTGCCGTCCAGATGGGCTCCCTTTGCGTGGCCCTACATCCCAATGCCAGGAGACAGGATCCGCGAGGAAGGCACAGCTGAGCCATCAGACTGACACCTCTTCATTACAGTCTATTTATTTTTTATCATGTGCTTTGACAGAAGTCTCATAAAGTGTTATGCTCCTTCTGTAGGGTCAAAGTCTTGTGACCTTCCATGATTTTAGAGAGGAGGAACATAATTTTAGAGGGCATGTTTATTATTTCTGTAAACAGTCTGTTTTCCATGCCAAGAGAACAGTTTTTCTGTATGTACTTAGATGACAGCTCAACTTTACTGGCTCACTTTCCTGACCAAGTCTTGCCTGACAAATGTTTTTGATCATAGTCTGGCAAACAAAACAATATTAATAGTAGAGCTGAGCAAATAATCTCCAGAAAACTGCTGATTTTTTTTTAAACCTCTTTTTATTGCTTCCATAATATCCCCGAATCAAATGCAGTTTCCTTGAGTTCAGTTACAAGTTTAAAGCACCCTATTTTTTATTAAAAACAAAATGACTCAGCTCCGAGGAATCAGAAAAGCCGCTTGCAGAACAGTTGTGACCAAGCAGGTCCATCATGTTGTGTTGCTTATGTCCCTGAAGAAACAAGTGTCTGTGTGGGTCTGGCATGAATGCACACATCAATTTAAACTCTGGACAGACAGGTCCCAAATTTGTTTTTACTGGCACAAATGGTGATAGATGTGGTGGCAGACAAGACCACAGCCCAAACAAATTTTGTTTTAAAATCTGAATAGTCCGGTTTTGCAATATATACCCATTTCTGATAAATGCACTTATTTTCCCCTCAAACGGTGAAGATGTATTTCAAATAAACCTTTCTGAATGTCCCACATTCACGCAGGACCCGATGCTCTGTTAATGAGGTTCTCCAACAATGTATGCTCTGAGTCTTTGTTCTCTGATGGTCCATAAAGACTCCCACAGCACCCTGCAGATACTGTGAGCCTGAAGCAAACTGACCCCTTACCGAAAGGTTTTGGGGTCTTTTGGAGTGACACTGAGCTCACAAAATCCCTCCGTGAATACTATGCCGAGAAAGGCAGAATTACGGTATGTACGTTTGGCTGATATTTGTAAAACAGCCGTCTGGAAACCAGCACAGCTTTAAGATAGGATGACAGCACTGATGGCACCGAGCTAGAACATCTCCTGCTTTACTCCTGTTGCTGCACGGTGAACAATGTAAGAGGGATGAAGCCTCTGGCTCACCACCCCCTCTACAAACATTCAGTCTTGGACTTGGATGGGACTTAATGAAAATCCTAACTAAACACATCATGCAAATCACCATGCAGCTGTAGCTGGAAGGACACTGTTTCTTAGATAATCTGTGATACAGCTCTAGCAAAAATAATTCCATACGTACTGAGAGCTGCCCCTTCCCTCTGGCCACCCAGCCGCAGGCATATCAACAAATTCCTATGAATTCTTGTAATTCTCCTTGCAAAGTCTGACCCATCCAGAGGTCTCTCTAGGTTTTGTTCAGTGCCTTCATGGTCAGAAACCACACCACTTTTCTGCAGCTTAGTCTTCCTGATCTACATTTTTTGCCTCCTTCCTACAGAAATCTTGTTTTCAACTGATTCACTGTTGATTCACACTGACTCATTGTCCGACTCTGTTCCTTGGCCATTCCAGATGTTAAAAAGTTTTCTTCCTAACCAAAAAAACCCCACCCTAAACACCAACTCACCACTTCCATCCCTCCTCTTCCAGCATCTCCTTCAGGAAGCAGCTGTTCCATTCTGCCAACATGTTCTTGTTTGATGGAAAGAAAAGTATTATTGATTTAATAATTGTTTCTAATCTGAGACACAGATAATACTGGCAGCAAATTAGCTGCTTCAATGTATACAGTGGCCCTTGGCAGCCGTTGAGTTTAAGAAACCAATCAAATTTGGTACAGCTATGATTCTGAATTTTCACTGAACACCACAGGGGATCTGGCAGTTACTACCTGTAGGTCAGAAACAGCAATCCAACCTAACGCAGAAGTCACTGAAAATCCCCTTCAGTTGAAGACCTATGATGTGAATAGAAAAAGCTGTAGACTGATAAGCTTTTACTATCAAAAAAATTACCACTAGAATTACGACCAGAATGAACTACATCCCACTTAAGATCTACTTAAGATCTACTACATCACTAATGCTCGAGGCAGACTAGTAAGAGTGTATGGTTTAAATTAGCTCCCTTCAAACTTATCCTATTAACATTTATTTTCCTCCATTGTGGCTCTCATTAATTTGCAGCTCTAGAGCTGCACGTAATTTCAGCCATTACAGGCTTTATAAAATGAAAAATACGTAAGCATTTGTTTTAGAAAGTTAAAGGGTCACACATCGGTGAATGATGAAAGCAGATTACTGAAATAAATGCAGCAGGTTACACCTTCACCTACTGCAAAGTTATTTCTTTAACATCTTTCTGGAAGGAGAACACACACCACACGAGGGAGGAGAAGAGCATCTCAATGTCCCTGTGTTCCCTACCCTGATCTGGGACAGAATTCACCACAGTCAAAGCTGTAGACTTTGGCTATCAAATTTCTTGCTATATCTTTGGCTATCAAATTTCTTTTCCCAGGTTGCCCAGGGAACTTGTGGCTGCCCCATCCCTGGAAGCGTTCAAGGCCAGGCTGGATGGGGCTTTGAGCAACCTGCTCTAGTGGAAGGTGTCCCTGCCCATGGCAGGGGGGTTGGAACTTGATGATCTTTAAGGTCCCTTCCAACTCAAATGATTCTATGATTCTATGATTCTATTCTATGATTCTATGATTCTTAGTAATTATTTTAAAGTATAGCCACTGGAAGCCCAAGACACTCCCTTTACCTATGCTGTTGTAAAATGGGGGATGATTATTAGCTCTCAGCTTCTGTATAGCTATTATCAAAAAAATTCCTGTAATGAAAAGTGTGTGTAAGGTAAGTGCAGAAACATCTACCTTTCTGTGACAACAAACTTACTTTGAACAACTTTTCACTTGACTCACCAGGCTACCACAACTATAAAGGCCAAAGAACAGATTTAAGGTCTTGAAGCTAACAAATGGAAAGCACATAAAAAATTAAATGACAAGTTGAAGGAAACTCAGTACAAAGTCCCATAAAAAAAGCCAATAAAAAAAAAAAAACAAACAGTGAGAGTAAGAAACCTCCACAGAACAGGGAGAAGACTGGTTACCATGGCAGAGAAAATAAAAGGCAGAAAGTTAAAAAGGTGAATGAGTTCCACCAAAATACTCAGACAGTATCTAGAAGATCCTCTAGCGCCAGTGCATCTGCATATACCACATTCCACCAAGGACTCTTCTCACCCCAGTAGCAGACTCTCCAGCTCTTTTCTCTTCCATTGGCATTGTTCATTACATCTGCTAATTAACCCTCCTAGTCTTTTGTTCCCTTCCCATTGTGCTGATGCTCGTGGCCAACTGGACAGATATTGTACAACACGTGACGTGCCCGCACAAGCAGTACAAATGAAAGGCTCGGAGCAAAAACCAAAATCATTTTTGTAAAGGCTGTGTTTACGCTGGGAAAGAAATCCGCAGTGAGCAAGGGGGATGTCAGAAAATAAAAAGAGGAGTAAAGCATTTAAATCCAGTGGTTGTGCAAGAGAGGTACGCACCATGGACAATTTTTGGGTGGAGAAATGAAGGTGAAAGGTTAAAGGTAAACATTCTGTATTCTTTATAATACCTTACTTTATGGGTTGTCCTCATATTTCTTCAGCCAGCTGCTTGCAGGGAATCAAAAAGCACTGAGAATGCCCTGCTGAAAAGCACGCTTTATGTTGGCCTAATATTCAGGTGTGAAATACCACCACGTTGGATGGCATGGGGTTCCAGCTACACAGGAACTACAGAAATGCAGCGCGGGAACTTCAGAGATGGAGCCAACCCATCTTGAGGGTATAAAAGAGGGCAGAACCTTAATAAAGAAAAAAAGTGGTTTACAGAGTTGGAAAAAGAAGAGCTGCACCATGTCAATTTGCCACAAGGTGGCATGTGCTGATCTAAAATAAATTCCAGTCAGGTAAGATCTGTAAAGTCTAGACAGCACAACTCGGATGTGGGGTAGGCAGGTTCAGCTTCACCAGAATTATTCCATTTGCATCAGGTTTGAACTCGGCCCTACAGTATTAGAGAATCTCATTACATCCCTGGGATTATCATGAAACTTGAATTCATGCTTCCTCCTGGTAAAGAAAAAAGTTTCCTTTTCTCCATTTCGTCCCTTATATGAGTTGCTCTAAGCAAAAATAAGCTTTTCCTGGCTCTGTCTGGGCACCTGTATCTCATGTTCAACCTCAGTGAGTTTTCTGCTGGTTCTGGTTCATTCTCTGAACCAATAAACCCCTGTGTCTTTCAAAATGCAACATTTCCAAGCATTCCTGCAGCACAGATTTTTCCCTTATTTCAGACAGAAAGGAGCAATGCCAGCATTTATTTTCAAAACATGAGGTATGCCTCTGTGGTTGTATCTTTACACCAAAACAAAGAAAACTTTATGCTTTCCTCTATGAATTTTGTGAGCTTTATAAATTCTTCCCAAAGCGCGGAGGAAGTCTGTTTATTTATGTAATTATGTAATGATAAACACAAATTTTGGGAACAGATATCACCCAGCGTGCTCACAGCCGTGCTCAGCATTCCGGCCCTGAGCCAGCATAACCCTGAACACGTGAGAACGAGGCCGATGGCAAAGGCATAAACCCCACTCAACAGGACTGAACAGTAAATGTGTGTCCTGTAGTCAATTTAAAAATGAAACTTGTAAACTTTAGCAATAGTTTCTGACAGGTAAACACAGGAAGGGAAAGCGCATTCGAATCTTTTGGAGGGAGACAGAGGTAGGACTCACACAGCCATTTTTTCACTTCTTTAGAAATCAGTGTTATTGTAGGAAATGCAGCATTGCTAATGCTGTCAAAACCCAGGACATGTTTAAGGCACTTCAGTATGAACAGGACTGACAGATTTTAAGAACCAAGCCCTGTCCCTCCTACGCTGACAGCTCCTTTAGCTTAAGAGAAGGAAAAGGAGCAACAGAGATCTCTTTGGCATTTCCACTAAGTTCCCAAATCGGTTTCTATCTTTGAAAAACGTAAGTTAAAAATATATAAACACTTCTAGTGTTTATGTAATTTATATGATGTGCTAGAGGCACTAATTCTACAAGCTAACGTACTAATGTGGCTAATGAGACAGACACGTAATACTGTCAAAAATCTGCCAGTATTTTGAAAACCACAACTGAACTTTGCAAGTGCGTTACAAGGACACTCACTTCAAAAATATCCTTATTACCCGGCAGACAGATGTTTCAGCCTAGCACCACACAGGTTTACAGCTCCTATTACTCCTTTAATCAGGAATTGTGTACTCAACTGCAGTATTAAAATAAACCATTACAAAGCTATCCTACTCTGTGTCCAAGACCCAACTACCTCTTTGTCTGTTAAAAATGCTAAATAAAACTTATAACTAAGCCTCTCAAAACCCTAACTCACGTCTGTTTGGCATCTCTTCACCCACACTAGAACCTTTAATGAGTAAAATGTAACACAACCAACAAGGCAATTAGCTGGAACAGAGGCCTTTTGGGGTGTAAAGGTGGCTACCCCCTCCCATCAGCTGCAGGCACCATTTACCTCAATGGAAACAAACTTTTGAAAAATTTCAATTAAGTCCCCAAACTTTAACCACTATGAAGAATCAATGACTCACGACGACGCTAAAAAGATTAAACCGTGTCAGTGAATTTATCCACTCGTGTTTTGTGTACTTCTCGGTGTGCAGCTGCTACAGGCAGCCCGAGGCCCGGCTGCCGGGACGGGCTGCAGGCGGCGGCGGCTGAGGGGGACACTGGCCCCTTGCTCACCCCCGGTCCGTGAGGAAACGAACAAGGAGACATCTCTGACACCGTGGGCGCCACAGTGCGGTTTTCGGGGGGCAGCAAGTTCTCCCTCTGGCATTTCTCCTCCCTCAGGCCGGAGGAGGCCTGTGCTCGCCCCGCCCCGCCCCGCCCCGCTTTGTGCCACCCCACAGCGCCTCTGAGGCCGCCATGAGGAGGCGGCTGCTCGGGCAAGGGCAAGGGCAAGGGCAAGGGCAAGGGCAAGGGCAAGGGCAAGGGCAAGGGCAAGGGCAAGGGCAAGGGCA
>JAOXNO010000003.1:22945158-22971546 GCA_028565335.1 Limnodromus scolopaceus | reverse complement strand
CTCCAGCAGGGGGGTTGGACTAGATGATCTCCAGAGGTCCCTTCCAACCCCATATGATTCTATGATTCTATGATTATTTATCTAGTGTTTAGCTAAGTCAACAAAGTCTTTGCTTTGGTTTTTGATAGATTACATCCTTGACATTCAGATGAACTTTTTTTTGTTATGGTTTTGAGATATTACTTTTACTGCAGTTAGTTTATGCTCAATGGAAATAGTTTGCTGATATTCTGTGCTTTATTGGGTGAGGAAAAAATAATGTTTTGTTCAGGGTCTAACCACAGATACCAATGAAACATTTACCTCTGATTTTCTTTTCATGGCATTTTGAAATGAATGGATCAGTTTAACTGTGATTAATGTGGCTTCACAAAATTATCTCTGTAGCTATGTGCTTAGTTGTCTGATGTATGTAGACACACATATATATATTTACTTGTGGTTGATAGTAGGAAAATGAGGTGAACAAGAAAAAAAGAGATGGAAGATTCAGTTATTAAAACATCAGGTTGGCATGGCCTGTTTGCCTCAATCCCTTTAAAATCTGGGCACACACAGAAAGCAGTTTACGGGACGATTATCTGCATAGTCCGTAAGGCACTCCTCATACAGTCTTAAGTTAAGAAAAGATAGTTACTGGCTCCTCCCAGATTACCAGCACGAATCCAATTAACTACAGGAAATACTGCGGCAGCATCATTCACCTTCTCTACTGTAAAATGTGAATTACCTACAGCGTACTTCTTGTGATTGATACTGCAACAATGAAGGCATCAACAATCACTTATTCTTTTTGCAGGGTAACAGGTAATGTATTAAATGGAAATTATTGAAACTCTTATTAAAACTCATGTAAATTTACTATGGTTTTGACTATATAAGATTTTAAAATAATTCCTCTAACTTGCAGGTTCTTTTTTGAACTTTTCCACTTCTGAAAGCTGTTAAAATGCCTTACTGACAATATTTCATTCTTCTGTATGTAGTCAGTCTTAGGAGTCTGATAGTCTCTTAGTAAACATGATATTCATGATTGAGTGTCTGAGTCACCAGTTTTGTTTGTAGAAGAGTTAATATATTCATTTTACACCATCTCCTTTATAATTCTCAGTAGTAATTACTGGCTGCCAGGCTGATCAAGGTAGTTTAAAATAACTTCTGTTACTATTGGTTTAACACTTCCACAGAAAGCTGATGTGACTCAAATAACATGAATCGGGTCAATTGGTAGAGCTGCCCATCAGTTCAGCTTGCTGTTTCTTGCTATTTATGTCAAAAAAATCTATGAATAGCAAATACTGAATCACCTAACCAACACCTACATTACCTTCTAATGAATTATATTCTTTTGTCTCTTTAGTGTGTGAAAGAACTTACAATCCTTCATAAATACCAAACTTCATGATTTAGTGACATTCACCTTGTACTAAAACAGATGGGGAATATTTTTTTGCCCAAAGGGGAAAAACACATACAGAAATAACATCAGTTCTGGTTGTGGTCCCAGGGAAATCACTGGAGTTTTATAACAGCTGTAGTGTTGTTCTGCTCTGTAAATTGCATACAACTAAACTATACCAAAATTTGTTTAAATTGTTACCTTGTCTTCTCTCTGTCTTATATCTAGGTATTTATTTTCTTTTTCCTATTTTTTGGTGTTTGCTTCTAGGCAGTAAACACTTTAAATTTCAAATAAGCCTGGGGAATTGAAGTGTGTGCCTGCTGAAATACATATGCTCAATGCTAAAACTGCCTGAACTGTAGCTTAAGTATTTGTGAAATATCTACTATCAGTGAGCTTCTTACAGATATATATGTTAGAACATATATATATGTTCTATGTATGTTCTATGTTAGAACATACATATATGCATTTTGTTTCATTATTCATAATAATCTTAGCAAAAACCAGTTCTCTAGAAATTTTACAGAAATTTAGAAATTAATACTTTGTTATCCCTGGTAATGTTAAAATTAGATAGTCTGTTGTAATTTAAAACACGATTTCATTTACCAGTGCTTCCTGTAGAAGTGACTAAGTGCGTCTCAGCAAATTTAGATTTTTCTTTTAAAACCTCTTGTGATCTGCCAATCTTAAACCATCAGATTTAAAGCCTGAATTTAGACACTTAAGTTACAATTTAGTAGCTTTTAACCACTTCTTTACATATAAACAGTCCTCCTTACACTATCATATATTTGCTTAGTTATCTAAGATATCTTTAGTTACCTCTGTAAAACATTGTAATTAGTGCAGTTTACAGAACTTTGCATTTTGGCAATGAAGCTTTATCCCATGTATTATCTTATATTTAGCCAAATACCCTGCTGACTTCTGTGGGGCTGCTCCCAAAAGCAAAGCTTCTTGGGGAGATAAGTACCTGTAGAATCAGGCCACAGAGTGAATTCTAGAGGTGTTACCTGAGCACTTAGGTGCTAAGCTAACATAATCCCTGTCTGCCTCTATAGTCTACTGCCTTCCTTTAAAAATTTGGCTACTGGGTCATTACTTGACTGCAACAGGGAGGGAACAAATTCACTTTAGAAGACAAGAAAATAGTAAAAATTACATCAAAATTTTCTGTGATCATAAGCATCAGCATTTGCCTATTGTATGAATGTATCTGAGGTTTAAAATAGCTTTTCTTACACAATTGAAAGCTTATTCAAGATTTTTTCATGATAAAATGTAAAACTAATCTTTTGAAGTGTGTGGTCTGCTGTCGTACTCTCGTTTACCAAATCCACAGGAATCTGGAGAGCCGGGACCTCACAATTGGTAGATGGTTCCCCAGAAACACGTCAGGGAGCTTCACAAGGGGGTTACTGTTCATGCTGGGAGCTGAACCGCCCCAGCGGGATCCTTCCAGTCTGGCACGCAAGCTCTTCCCTCTGTTTTGAAAACCTGAAGTAAAAGATAGTAATTGCATCTATTAAATAACCATCTTAATTGCTAAGGTAGAGTGAGACCAGCATCTTCTTGTCTTACCACTTTTTGACTCTATACTTTTTGGCATTAGACGTTGCTCCTTTATCTCATTTCATCGTGGAGCGACCTGTAGTTTTACAAAGAGAAGTGCTTTTATTCTCTATCAACCTGTCACTTACAAAGAGAAGTGCTTTTATTCCAGAGGAAATAGATGTGGAGAAGAGGCTCTTCCCTTCTTAAAAGAAGGCAGATGAGGGAGTGATGTCCTTGTGACAGTGCAGGTGCTTGTACTGTTTGTGAGGAAGTCACCTCTCTGTGTGTCTGACGCAGTGGGTAGGATTTGACAAATACAAGTGAATCAATGATGCAATCAACAGAACACAAAAAAATATATCCTTTCTGTTAGGAACTGGTCTGCTCAAAAGTGGGAAAAAAAACCCCCTATCTCACGAAAAAAACCCACCCCAGATGTAATTAAGTATAAAATCCACACCTGGAGGGGACCTCCTGAAATGTCCCTCTTGGTACTTCATGTCTGATGGTATATCATGATCTCAAGAGACCCTTGTTTTCTTGGGAATGTGGTAGAGCTGTTTACTTCAGTCAGCCAACACCACAGACCTTGTTTTTACGATGTTTTAGTTTGATTAGCTGTGGGGTTTATGCACACTTAATGGCATCGCTTCCTGTGATAAACCATAAAGAGATGCACCATCACCTGAGACACCGTTCCACTTCCTGAACTGGGAAGCAGGGATTAAAAGAGCAGCTTCTTTGCTGTCATGGCAATAGAAATGCAGGCCAGAGATAACAAAGACGATCTCATTAAGGGGGTATCGTGGTGGTCATCCCTCATCCAGCTAATGAGAACCATGACCTGGAATAACGTGGCAGGCTTGGGTTTTCCCCCAGCATCTATTGAGTGTTCATGTGATGAACAAAATGCTGAAGAGGAGCTTTTAAAAACTAAGAATATCTGGTCCATAGAAGAGTTGTTTCTTTTAGCCAAGCACTATTTTAACACTCTTTTTTTCTGTGCAGGAATGTAGAACTCCCTCTCTAGTAACACTGAAATAGTCCCAAATTGCAACTTTACATCTGTTTGAGGGAGCGCAATGTAACTCTGTAACGTGATTTGTCACAATCTTACTTAACTTTTTTTTTTTCAGAAATAAATAGAAGGGAATTGCTCACGTTGATCATTCTGTGCAATTTAAAACACCTGTCAGGAAGTAAATGTAGCAAACTGAAAGGCACAAAGACAGAATATTGAAGTCAGTTGGAACTGCCTGGTTATACAGAACAGGAAATGTAGATTTGGTGTATTTTCTGAAATAAAATGGAGGGAGGTCTAGTTTGTTACACAGCAAATAAACACATTCTTTACTTTGGCCATTTAGAACAATCTTGCTAGTATTGTGTAATGCTGTAGGTGTATCATCCTCTGCGTTAATCTCCATCTCTTCCCTTTTCAGTTAGAAGGCCTTCTTAGCCTGAGTTCTGATTTTTAGGAAAATATTTTTAGATGGTAAAAATACTTAATCTCATTTTTTCTAACTGTTGAGTACAAGGAAATAAGAAAACTAAGTAGTCATGCTGACGTACATGACTTTTAAAAATGCAGAGTCAGGTGGTCAAGTAGCTGAGCAGAAAATGCTCCAGGTACTCTTTTAATTGTTAAGATTCATCTTAATTCATCTTCCTTTTAATATATTTATATTAGAAATGCATTTTTGAGCATCAGTGGAGTTTCAAAAGGCCTTTGGGCTTTCACAAATGGATGTTATTCTCATCTCTCCGAGGTGACTGATGGAGCAGCATTAAAAGGTTATTAATGTGATGTGTCCTCAATTCCCACTTTTACACAGCTTGAAAAGGACAGAGCTGCACAGGGTGACTGTGGAATACAGTCCACTGGCATTTTTAGGAGAATAATTTATTCAAGTACATGATAGATAATATAATATCCGAACAAATTTAATTCTATTTGAATCTTTTAAATATTTACTTTAAAAACAATTATGCAGAGTTATAGATAAAAGGTAGACAATGAGGAGCAAGCAGTTAACACTGCACTTCAGCTCAGCACGGGACTGTTACACCACCTAATCCCCACAATGCTATTTATTTATTTTTTTAGCAAATCAGTCTTTTAAAACACTGTTTATGCTGCCAAATTCTGATAGTGGTTTTGCAGAATTTGGGACCTACGGTTTGCCTATTTAGTAAAGTTTCTATAGTTTTACATACAGCAGAGGTGTACTTAGTGTGGTATAAAAAACGCTTTTTTGTTATACTTGCAACTATTTTCCTGTAGAGATAAGAGAAAGAGAATGGTAATCTTATACTGGTTAAGAATTTCCACTCAAGATCCATGTAAATGGTTTATTTAAGTATCACAGTGACTAATTAATATGTTCTCATTTACGGCTTTCCTTTAGCTTTGTTTTTGTCAGGTACATCTTCAGAGCATACCTTGTGTTAGAAATTATACTAAAGTGTGAGAAAAAAACGTTTTCTGCTCAGGTGGACTTGTTTTCGGTTTTCTTATTAGAGGAGAATCTTTATACATTTGACTGCAAACTTGTCAACAGACTGAAAATGAGGAGGGGAGGGAAGAGAGCAGAGAAGGCATATAGCTCGGGAACAGCCTGCTTGGCAAGTAGCGACTAAAATTACACATGGTGTGATCTAGAAATCATGCTGCCATTATAGTATTAGCTTTGCTGAAACTGGCCCTTGCAAGATTTGAGTTCAAGATCTCTGGTTGTAGGTTTACTTTTAAGATTTTGAGAAAATCAAGATGGCTTTACATTAAATGCTTTTAGTTGAGCTATTCCCATCCATATAAAAAACACAGTTGTGAAGTACGTAATTAGCCAAACTCTAGAGCTTAAAACGCACAATCGACTAAACTTCTAATTGCTAGGACAGTCAGTGAAGCTGTTGAATTTGATGATGCACACCAAAAAGAAGGTACAGTCCATGTTGTAGAATCACAGAATCCCAGGTTCGAGGGGACCCAGAGGATCATCTGGTCCCACCTTTCTTGGCAAAAGCCCGTCAAGACAAGGTGGCCCAGCACCCCCTCCAGCTGAATCTTAAAAGTGTCCAATGATGGGGAATCCACCTCTTCCCTGGGGAGATTATTCCAGTGGCTGATTCTTCTCATTGTGAAAAATTTTCCTCTTGTGTCCAATGGGAATCTCACCTGGCAAAACTTGTACCCATCACCCCTTGTCTTTTCTGTGTAACTCCTTGTAAAAAGGGAGTCTCCATCTTTATCTGCCCAAATCTTAAGCCTTGGACAACTCTGTAACCAAGTATTCAGCTTTATTTTGCATTTTTGAGCTTCTGTTATAGATTTTCAGTGAACGTATTGCTGTTTCAACAGGTACTGCGATGGCTGCAGGAGTTCTGCTACAAAATGAACTACCCTACTCTTCGTTGCTAGAGAGCAGCCTGTATCTTGCAAATATGAGTTCAGGTAATAATTCTTCTCTGATATGCCATTCATAAAATGTGCTTAAAGAAATCTGGAAAAAAAAATTCCATAGAAAATTTAAAACCCAGAAATACTATCCCCATTTATAAACATAAAATGTCTTTAACAAAACTGAACTGCATTACTTTATCATCACCATGGTGTGTTAATATGTTGAGCTTTTCTCTGACTTTTGTATTGTCAGATCTCTTAATTGAAGAAACAATGTGATTTTTGTGCTCAGAAGCTGCCTAGCTCTGAAAATACAAACATGCCTTCAATAAAACTCCCCTTTCTAGTAAAGCATTTAAATTCTTATAGGATGTAATTCTTTCTTACTGTTTTGGGTGAGTACTTGCAAATCCTGCTAGATTCAGTAGGGAAAAAATGATGTGCAGCATTTTATTTTGCTCATTTCTGGCTGTACTATCATCTGATATATACTGAAGACAAGTTTCTGGGAAGAAAAGGAGAAAATTAATTAAATACAAGAAAGCAATGAAATTAATTAGAAAATATTTTTCCTGTTTCTTGGCTATAGGTAGCACTTGAAATAGCTTTTTCCATCTCCTTTCTCCTCCACCCAACACCCAAAATAGAAGCATATTTAAGTATTTCCTCACCTCGTGCTGTCAGCTTTATTGTTGAATTAGAGTAGTCAGAGCTTTGAGACAACAGCCAAAAGAGGCAGCTTTAACATTTTCCTTTTCTCCTACGACATCACTGCTGATGTTTCAGGCCTGGTATCTACAGCAAACCTTACCATGTCTCCTTAGGAGCTGCCGTATTCAAAATTCAGTCACTCAGTTCCTGTTCAGTACCTAGAAGAAACAGGAGATTTTTGCCTGATGAATTTTTATCAGAAGAGAGCTTTCTCTTATGCAAATTCCCCTGTAAGGGTTACTGGTTTCGTAGTACAAAATGAAACACAGGCTGAAGATAGTATATATATCTTTAGGAAAATGCACTGGGATAAATATGCTTATTGAACAAAGTTATGGTGGGTTTTCTTGATGTCCCCAGTATTTAAGGTGCAGTCTAACGCACAAGACAGTGGGGTGACGAAGTTTTTTTAGCATTGCTATAGTCTGTTCTCTGCATGGTTGTGAGAGAATTTTGTGCTTCTGAGAGCGTTGCAGTCTTTCTGGCCAGCTCATTCTCCTCCTCAGCACACTGGAAGCCAAGTGGGAGGCAATTTGCCACCTAATGTCTACCTTCAGAAGCCTAAAGCACTCAATTGATGCATCTCCTCCTCCCTGTAATCTGCTTTATCTCAGTCTGTAGGGCTAACAGCTTTCCTTAACAAAAAGGCTGTGCCCTGAAAAAAAATAAGCCTTTTGTTTTGAATAACAAATTGTGTTTTGTTAGAGGATATGAATGGTCCAGAGCAAACAGTCTACAATTCATCATGTACTGAACCATTTCAGTAGGAACACACTAATCCCAATCATTACAGAGCTAATGATGCATTTTGGAGCAAGTGAGTGGAGGAGGAGAGGTGGTTGTGGAATGTTAAACCAAGAGGTGGGGGTGTATAATGTACTTACAGATTTCTCAGGAGGCAGAGCCTCCAGCCACGTTTTGATTGTTCTTTTGAATCCCGTATTTTGTGTCTTAGTGAGTTCTGAATGCCTGTTATTGACAACGAGCTAAAAACTCACATTGTTTGTGGAAAATGTTTTGGTTGTTCCCGGCCCATTTTCAAAATCATCTACTTGAGATGCAACTATTTCCATCAAGCAGCAGTACAGCGTGTCCCAAACAGGCTCAGTTCCTATAGAATGGAGCGGTCCCAAGCTGGCAGCAGTGCTTTCATTGTCAGTTGCCATGGAGACAGCTCAGCCCATGCTGACGAGCTGCCAGAGCAAACGAAGGATGCTCAGCTCTCCCCAACTTCAGCGCTGAGCAACTTGAATTCCCTGGCAGTGCGTCCCCAGCAGCCTTCCTAGGTGGTAGCCAGGGCTGCCCAGTCATGCAGGGCTCACCCCGAAGGCGGTCGGCAGTGAGTATTTTTAGCAATTTTTTCCAGGGTCGGAGGCATTCTTCCTCCGATCCCCTTCTTCGCGTGATCCAGAGGCGCCGGAGCTCAGTTGTAGAGCTACTCTCCTCATCGACTCACCGGGTTATGGTGGCAGTATCATCTCTGAGCCCCGAGGAGCTGGATGCAACTTTCCCTGAAAAAAAAAGTAAAGTACTTTTCATTAAAGCTGTTGGCAATTCTGGGTATTTTCTTGGTATTAAATTAATATACTTTTCTTCTGTTAACTGTGTTTTATATATAGGCATAAAATACTGGGTTGAAAATTTTTTTTCCTGTTTTTTATATTTTCTTAACTGATTCCTTATTTGAGGATTAATATATGCTTTTCACTCTACCAGCTCAGTTATAAAGAACAGATTAAACAGAAGCACACGTTCGCACATACACCAGGTATATGGCTAAGTATTTTCAGTTTCTGGTGAAAGAGGACTGTGATATTTTTTTTCTGTTGCAAAGGGTATCGTACACCTCGAACTTCATCAGAAAAACCAAACTTATTGTGAGAGAATACAACTTCTGCAGTAATGCAAGCAATGGTTTCCCCTCAGAATCTTTAAGTCTGTGTCGAAAAATGAGCTTTAAATGTATATTCCATATATTTATGCTTTTTGCAACTTCATCAATTTAAGGTTGAACCGATACTTTGAAGGTGGAGATGAATTTCTATGCTTCCTGTACTAAATCTTATTTTTTCCTGTGTTCTAGGAAGTTTGAAGCGTCCGACAGCAAAATACACCAAAGTCGGGGAGCGCCTTCGTCATGTCATTCCTGGTCACATGCAGTGCTCGATGGCATGTGGTGGACGTGCCTGCAAGTATGAAAACCCGGCTCGATGGAGCGACCAGGAGCAAGCCATTAAAGGGCTCTACTCTTCTTGGTAATCAGCAGCATTTACTCTTGCTATATGTAAGCGTTTATTGTGTTTATTAAAAGAGAGAATTCAAAGGAAAATAATGAGTTTTTTTAAAATCTGCTACGCTAAGTTAAGTATAAAACATAATGATAGCTTGATTTAGAATTACAACTTGACAGTAAACCATAATGGCCATTGTACAAAGTCCAGTAAAGATGATGAAAGATTTCTGTTGACTTACAATAAGTCTGGCTCAGATCCAAAAGAATAAATACCTCTCTGTCATGAATTATAAAAAAAACCCTATTCTGGGTTATAGACAGTTCTTGCTAAGGTTTAAAATGCAAATTAATTAAAATGTGTTCATCATAGGATTTAAAAGTAAAAACATCTACTGAAGATGAAATAATGTAAGGTATGTGCTCAAAAGCATATTCCTATGCAGTAATATTCATGTGAAATGTACCTTTATATCTTACTGACTTTTTTTTTTTTTGTCACAACAAATGCTATTCAGAAGCACCTTAAAGGGCCAAACAGAGATCTGAGTCCGGATTTCTCTTCAAAGAAATTTTTTAACATGTCCATTGGCCTGGCATTTAAACAGTTCCAGTCATGGTCTTTTGGTATGTCGTATCTGTATCAGCTTAAGAAGATTTATCACTGACACTAATGAGAGTAGAATTTTTTGAAAAATCATTTCTAGTTAATCAGCAGGGTATTTGTGTCTTATTGTATTCTTATTTTGGTAGATTCATACCCAGGACATTATTAATGACCACATTATTATCTACTTTTCTAATTTCCCAGGATAACAGATAACATACTGGCTATGGCTCGACCCTCAACAGAATTAATTGAAAAGTACAACATTATTGAACAGTTTGAAAGGTAACAAATTTATTCATTATTTATTTTGGATATTGCAGTGTAATTCCTGATCCATTTTGTCTTTCAACATAGATTTGGATTGTTGATAAAGATCCTTTCATTTTTAACAATATACAGGTAAAGATTTATCCTCCACTAAGAATAACTGCATGTTTCAGAAAATAAGGGATAATGAGATTCTGGCTGTATATAATGCTTTGACTCATCTATTCCTTTCTTAAGATGTGGCATAAAAACCGTAATTAACCTTCAGCGTCCTGGGGAGCACGCGAGCTGTGGGAATCCACTGGAACAAGAAAGCGGCTTCACCTACCTTCCTGAAGCTTTCATGGAGGCTGGAAGTAAGATCACTCCTGCTGCTCTTCCTCATTAATTATTGATTTTGGCACTTAAAGATATTTTTACTTGAATTCCTGTGCGTTAAAAGCAGCCATGTAAGAAATGCTGCACAAAGCGGAATGTAAACATGAAACTTGGCAAATATAATTAAGAGTGTGTAGCATATTATTGAAAATCATATATATGTAGAGTGAGCTGGAGGGTGTATGTTCAGGTGTTTAGAATAAAGAAAGGACAACAGCTAGTTAAATCTTTCTTTTTCTTCTGAGTTCACAAATATATAAAACACTAACGGTTTTTCAAATTCTGGTACAATTCATGTTTTCTTATCTAGACTATAAAATGTTATTTCATTTGAGGACATTTGTATTGACAGTATCTTTGTATTTTAATATTACGGTGAGATGAGAAAAAGTGCCTCTCTGTAAGAAACAGCTTTTGACGGAAGAAGTGCTTTTATTTCTAAAGGGAAAAAATTACCCTCTACCTATATATAGCTCAGTAATTTCTGTATGAATCACTTGGGTTTGTTGCACCTTTTACATTCTAGCTGAACTTTAGTTTGACAAATCTTTGCTGCCTTCAGGCATTTATCAAATTTCAATAGCAAGTGTACACTGAAATGGGAAAATAATCTCCCAAACAATACATAGTCACATTCTAAGATCCACTATTCAATTTTACACTGTTGTTTATTATTAGTCATCTCTCCTCTGCGGATAGTACTGAAAATCTCACATTCAGTGTGGCAGAAGATAACTCTCTCTCTTTTTATTGTAGTTTATTTTTATAATTTTGGATGGAAGGATTATGGAGTGGCATCTCTCACTACTATACTTGATATGGTGAAAGTGATGGCCTTCGCCTTGCAGGAAGGGAGGGTGGCTGTTCATTGTCATGCAGGGCTCGGTCGGACGGGTACGTGCTCTGCTACATTTTGGTTTGCTAAAAATGCAAAACAGTCTCTGGTAGTAAATTATTAACAATTGGTTTAGGTTCTGTATCATTGTGTGGTGGTTTTGACCAACCCAGGACACGTTGCAAGATGTACTCCTATAAATGGTTAAAAATGCTAAACAATTTTGTGAAAATGATCTGAACGATGAGATCAGTTTTAGTGTATTAAAGCCAGAAACCTGTAAGGTTTGAAAATTTTTGAATCTGTATGATAATCCCCTGTTACATTCCAATGGGACAGCTGCTTTTTGATGGGAGTAATTCCCCTAGTACACTTGGATTGTCTGGTATTTATTACATGTTTACAAACCTGCCACGTGTTTTTAGATCAAGTAGATTTGGGGGAGCAGCTAAAATTTTATTTACTTCTTTCAAGACCCTTTTGCCTTCCTGTAGAAGCCACCATGGCTGCTGTGTTCACACGTGGTGGAACTCCTAGAGATGCTATGGTGAGAAACCAGCTCCCACTGAAAGCGTAGTGAGAAAGGGTTTGCTGTCCTGTAGTCCAACAAATGCAGCTGTACTTGGGTAACAGCAGCATGTAATAGAGGGTAAAAAGCCTGTGTCTTTAGCTATATTACGTTTTATCTTACAGTTCTTCAACTAATGCTTGTCTTCATATTTTCTAGGTGTTCTAATAGCTTGCTACTTAGTTTTTGCGACAAGAATGAGTGCTGACCAAGCCATTCTTTTTGTCAGAGCGAAACGGCCTAATTCTATTCAGACCAGAGGGCAGTTGTTATGCATCAGAGAGTTCACTCAGTTCTTGGTTCCTCTGAGAAACGTGTTTGCGTGCTGCGAGCCCAAAGCGCACACAGTGACGCTGTCCCAATACCTGACCCGCCAGAGGCATCTGCTCCACGGATATGAGAGCAGGCATCTCAAACACGTGCCAAAGCTCATTCACCTGGTTTGCAAACTGTTGCTCGACTTGGCTGAAAACAGACAAGTGATCGAGGCGGAACTGTTAGATATACCAGATCTCTCAGCTGAAATCGAAAAGACTGTTTCTCTGCTGGTGTCCACCCAGCTGGACAAGGAACTGGCCAGGCAGGACAGCGATACCTCCGACTCCTCCCACACCCACTCCTCTGCTTTTGAGACCCAGGATTCTCTTTTCTCCCTGGGACACGAATGTGATCCTCTTTGGAAAAGAAGGAATGTCGAATGTCTTCAGCCTCTTACTCATTTGAAAAGGCGTCTAAGCTACAGTGATTCAGATTTAAGGAGAACTGAGTTTCTTCTAGAACAAGGAGAAACTGCATGGACGGTACCTGCTCAGATATTACTGTGCAGCAGCCTCAAGCAGAACAGTGGCGAGGAAAGTTCTGCCACAGGCGACCAACGGCCCCAGCTGGATTTAAACAAAGAAGCATTAGTGCGTAATACGTGTATGTTCTGGAGTCAAGGTAAATTTAATTTGGATGGATGGAAAGACAGATCCTCACTTTATCACAGAAGGAACTCTACCAAAGAAGTCCAACGCAGCAGAACCTTTTCTTCAGGTCTAGCATCTATCCACAATGCCAGGGAGCCTGTAACGCCAAGGCATAATTTTACCAATGAGATTGGTCACAGAAAAGACCGCAAGACTAATATGTATAGCAGAAGAGTCTACGTCTCCGAGGACTCCGATTCTTCTTCCTCTTCTAAAGTGAACTTTTCCATTGGATACGAAAGCCAAGGTAGCAAAGATGTGTCAGAGGCGATTCCACACATTGTTCTGCAGTCAGAACTAAGCCTGGAAGCCCGAAGAGTTTTGGCAGCGAAAGCACTTGCAGATATAAATGAATTTCTGGGCGAGGATGAAGTGAAGCAGAAGGTGGAAATGTGGCAGGTAACTTTTACCTTGATTCAGTATTAAGGGCTCTGTGTATTTCTAATTCCTAGAATGGCAAAAGTGCCACCACAGGCTTTGAAGTGGAACCTTGGGACACCAGTTTATACTCTGGTTCAGTAAGTGATTGTATTTGTCAGTTATGGGCCAATTCTTTCAAAAGAGAGCAAAATGCACCTACAAATGTTGGTCTTTAGCAGGAGATTAGAACATTGAGCTGTGTTGTTTTTAATCACTGCTTTCTCAGAACTAATCAGAGGATTATGTGTGTAAAGGTAAAAGAATTTAGTAGAAACTGTTTATCCTCAAAACCAGATCCCCTGAGCAATGTTTGCTTTGAAATTGGAATCCAAAGCTGGTTTATGTATTCTAGTAGATAACTGGGAGGTTCTAAGCTGCACTGTTTTAAAGAATCACTTGTGTTACTGCTGATTAATGTTGATGCTTTGGAAAAATATATAATTTTTTTTGTTGTTGTAACTCTTAAGTCTTCTTTTCTGTTGGAAAGTAAACAGCCAAGTACTGCTACAATCAAAGAGAATGTTGGAAAAAGTAAATAGATGATGCATTTTCATGGGTGGATTTTTTTTTGGTTGTTTTTTTTTTTTTAAGAAAGAACTGAATTCTCGAGATGGAGCTTGGGATAAAATCTGCACCGAGAGAGATCCTTTTATCCTCTGTAGCTTGATGTGGTCCTGGATAGAGCAGCTGAAAGAACCTGTTATATCCAAAGATGACATTGACATGCTGGCAATAAATGGCACAGAATCACAGGATGCACTTTATTTACTGAGAAAGGTAGATTTCTATATGTCAATTCATTCTTTAACTGCCAAGTACATTTTGTTAATGTGTGTTAAACTATTCATTTGTGGCCTTTAGGCAAGGGAATTGCACTTTCAAAAGGCAACTTTAGTCTTTTTAAAAATCAGAATGGGGATTACTTTGGTATTGAATAGTATGAATTGTAGTCAATACTATGATGATGAATATTTTAAGAAAAACACCAGATACTGTCTTTGAACACCATTCAGTAGAAGCTCAACTTCAGCACATTTCCCTGCAAGTCCTGCAGTTTGAGATGAAACTTTTTCTCTGTGACTCCATCTATGGCTTTCATTAATGTCCCATCTGGCAGCTGTACTGAATGGTTGTCATATTTGCTGTGCAAACATCTTAATCTGTCAGCTGTGGAAGAGCTGGGGCAAGGAATAGGAAGAATTTGCCGATTCAAGAAATCAGAAGCCAGGCCAAATTCTTCTACATAATTCAGAACTGTGGCCATCTGTATTCTGAAATTCCTATGAGAAACAGGTACTTCTGATCCAAACTGTTTAACTGTGCTTTCCCCAAAGGGCTACATGCGGGGTAAATTAAAAAAAATATAAAAATCTCTTTTTTTGATCTCTTAATTACACAAATTTATTTCCTAATTCTTCAGGAATTCTTTGTTTCCAAAGTGTTTATGAAGAAAATAGGGCCTCTTTTAACAGCCTCCAGACATCCAAGCATACAGCTTCAGAACTTTATGTGCAGTCACCATCTTCGCGACGTGACATTCAGAATTCCCAAGTTCATCTAAAAACATCATGTTTCTTCCTGAAGCATTCTTCCACTCTGTCAGATTTTTAACTTTCCATTTGTATTAAATAAAAAAATAACTGCTTGACACCTGTTAGAAATGAATGGGAAAGGAATAATAATTAAGGAGTTTTTAAAATTTAAAATATTTATTTTACCTTACTTAATCTTAACCTGTATTATTTCAGAACCAGAGAACAGTTGAGTTGGCAGGGACCTCTGGATATCTTCTAGTCCTACCGCCCTGCTCCAAACAGAGCCAACTAGAGCAGGTCACTCGTGTGACAGATGCTCCAGTCCCTTTGTAGTCATTTCCATCATAGAAGGCCCTCCGTGGCCTTCTTGTACCAACGAGCCCAGAGCTGGGCGCTCCAGATGTGTCCCCTCAATTGGCCTCTAATGCAGCTCAGGATGCTCTTAAGCTGCTTTTGTCAGAGGGGCCTGTTGCTGGCTCATGTTCAGCTTTGTGTGTGTTGGGACACCCAGGTTCTTTCCTGCTAATCTTCCCCCTGTACATACTGGTGCATATTTAGCTGCCCTTCCTAGAAATCCCTGAAGTTTTCGTTTAATTTTCACTGTTAAGTGAACTGTGAGCACAGAGATCTGTCTCCCTTGGAGCAGCCCCAGAGATAGTGTTGCTCCCTTTCTGCATTCTTGCTGGCGCTGCCCAGGTGTCTTTCTGCCAGCTTCCTAAAGGAGGAAAAATGGTGAAGGAGATGTGGTAGGACAGAGAGATGCAAATCATCCTGTGTTCATTGGGAAAAGAGTCCTAAACGTAGCATTTGGGACTGAAAAGATCAAATCTCACTTTTTTCTCTGCCAATTTACGTGAATGCTACTTGAAAAGTCTCTGGATGCACACCTGACCTCCTCGAAATTTCCAGAGCAGTTTGTGGTACACTAACTGGGAAGGGTAGTTACGCTAACTAAGGGAAGAGTTTCTTGCATCATGACTGAAATAATTCTGTAGAGGCTCTTTAGGCTTGTGAAAATTCCCTCCCCGACTCCTGCATCTGAAGGTTTCACTACAGGCAGGCACAGTCTGATATTTAAACAGCAATTAACAAAAACTGAGAGCGAAATGTTTTTTTCAGGAAAATATTCCTTCTAATGAGCTGCTGTTCCTTTTACCAACCAGGAGCAGTGTCAGACCATCCTTTGTATTTTACACTGTGTGGTGAACTTGCACGCACTGCCAGCTGATGTGGAGGAGGCCTTACTCGCTCGTGCTATTAAAGCTTTCACTAAGGCAAGTAACCATTTATCCATGAGATCGCATTTAGGTGATTTAAATGGCGAGGGGTGAATCAACAGAGCAGGGCTCTGCGCGGAAAGTGACAGTAATTCCTTCACACTTAGCGCTTGTCCATTTCAGCATTTTTGCATTTTATAATAATCAGCCTACATAAAGGACGGGAAGGGAAATATTCTCACTGTAATTAAATTCTGCCACTACAGACTTAATCTTTTGGTATCATTTTTTTCTGTTTCTGGTTCACTGCCAATTCATGGGCTTCTTCAAATTAGGGAAAAGATCATTTTTAAGCGGTGAGAATAATTAGTCACTGGGAGTAGTTTACCAAAGGCTTTGGTAGACTCTGTACTACTTGGAGTCTTTCCATCAGATGAAATAATTTTCTGAAGTTACATTGCAATTCAGTTATGTTTTGGGCCCTTAATATAGAATGTGTATAAATAACTTCTGATTTTGGAACCATTTAATAGCAGTGAGAGGTTAATTGTGCTATTGCTTAGCTCCGAGCTGCTTTCTTCTGGGGTTCTGCAGGTGAAATGATTTGAACAGAACGTTCCTAATCTCTGGTACATCTACAGACACGTCACCTCTTAAAACAATCACGACAATCCTCCTTCTGTTAGTTTGTTTGAACGTCTAGTCAGCATAAACTGGAAATACTTAGCACTAGGTGCTCCATCATGACACTCATACTTTCTTTGATAAATCTTAAAAACTTTTTTTTATTTAAATGTTGGTTATCTACTTTTGCATTTTGCTGTGTGACATCTATTTAACAACTGAACTTCAATTTCTCCCTTTTACTAGACAAGCTTCGATTCTGAAAACGGACCGTATGTCTACAATACCTTGAAAAAAGTATTTAAACAAACACTCGAAGAAAAAAGAAAAAAGCTTAAGGAAGGAACAGAGACCTCCTCTTGATGCCTGCACAGATACGCCGAAGAATTAGATGGGCCTACCAAATTATTTTGCATTTTCCAGCTACTGTATTTTGTGCTGTCTGGCATGATTTACCTAACTTTGGGTAATACTAGTTATTAACAAAGCATTTTATTTTTTTAGAAGGAGTTTTAGTGACAATTGTTCTATCTACACAGTTCTAAAGAACAGCCCCTGCGTGACCGCAGTGTAGATTTGGGTTCAGGTACGATGCTTTTATATTGTGAACTGCTTTTTTCTTTTCAAACGTATTTATTGATTTAGAAACCTCTGTCATTGGCAAAGTGACGATATTTTCAAGTTATAAAACTGCCATAAGTTCAGTGCCATGGTACACAAAGGTTTAGAAGATTGAGTTAATATTTATGTATTAAGTACATTTATATTCACGTTATTTGATTTTACTTTGCAGAAAATAAACATTGACTGAACTTATTAAATGCCTTTTCCTTTTAGAAATTTTAAAATAAGACTAAGAGTAATAATGAACAGATTTTGAGGTCTACTATTGATGGCAAATAATTTTTTCTTTTAGATCTCTTAAATAAGTGTTGCCAATGTATTTCTAAAAGGTGTTTCACTAGAGAAACACATTAAGTGTATTGAGGCCGTAATTTAGACTTTTTTGGCTAAGAAAGCTTTAATGTGTTTTTAACAGAAAATCGGTAGTGGCATTTTATGCGCTTTGAATAAGAGTGAAATTTTACCTTATTAGCTAAACTTTTAGAGATCTTATTTTAAGGGAGAAAACATTTAATTATCAAACCTTAATAAGGTTATAATTCTGTCTGTACTTAAGTTCAGCAAAAACTTGCATAAATAAGTGTAACGTAATAACATTAAAAAAAAGTCAATGAAAAACTTATTATCTGCAATATACTTCATAGAGGTATTTTTATCTACAAAGACAGAAACGACTGGGATATCACCGTAACTGCAGTTTTTGATTATGGCCGTAGGATTTGGACTGGAATGCCAGTTTGCAGGAGTAACAGTTTGTCCAGTTTGATATATGTAAGTAGTTAAACAAGAATCTGTCCTTTCCCAAAGTATTTTTATTCAGTACTGTAAATGACTAATATTTGGAGTTGAAAATAGACCAGTTTAAAATATATATAAATTTTACATGCTTCAACTACTAGCCAATTATGTATCAAAGATCCAGACAAGAACTTTGGCAGAATCATCCTGAAGTGAGCGCATTTGAAATTAAAATATTGTGTAGGAATCACACACAAGAGAGCAGCTTCATAAAGAGAGAGGGCAACATAACAAGCATTTCAACGTCAGCCAGCAAACCCCAGCAGACACCTGAGGAAGGCCAAAATGCATTTGAAAGAAGAAGTGATTTCAGTTTACTCCAGTTAAGGGCTCCAATAGTAAAGCACAAATTCCTGGTATTACACACCTGGGGTGTAGAAACCAGCTCGGTATTGTTTTAATTGATATAAGTAACAAGGGCTTTCACATATCGCAGAATCACGCAATCACAGAATGATATGTGGTGTGAAGGGACCTCTGGAGATCATCTAGTCCAACACCCCTGTCAAAGCAGGTCCACCTAGAGCAGGTTGCACAGGAACTTGTCCAGGCTGGTTTTGAATGTCTCCAGAGACGGAGACTCTGCCACCTCTCTGGGCAGTCTGTTCCAGGGCTCTGCCACCCTCACAGGAAAGAAGTTCCTCATGTTTAGGTGGAACTTGTTATGTTCCCGTTTGTGCCCGTTACCTCTTGTCCTGTCACTGGGCACAACAGAAAAAAGACTGGCCCCGTCCTCCTGACACCCACCCTTTAAGTCTTTAGAAGTGTTGATCAGATTCCCCGCTCAGCCTTCTCTTCTCCTCACTAAAAAGACCCAAGACCCTCAGCCTTTCCTCGTACGAGAGATGCTCCAGGCCCCTCATCATCTTTGTAGTCCTCTGCTGTACCCTCTCCAGGAGGCCCCTGTCCTTCTTGAATTGGGGAGCCCAGAACTGGAAACAGTGCTCCAGATGGAGCCTCACCAGGGCAGAGCAGAGGGGGACAAGAACCTCCCTCAACTGCTGGTCACACTCTTCCCGAGGCACCCCAGGATGCCATTGGCCTTCTTGGCCACAAGGGCACGTTGTTGGCTCATGGTCATCTTCAGATCCACCAGGACTCCCAGGTCTTTCTCCTCAGAGCTGCTCTCCAGCAGGTCAGCCCCAACCTGTCCTGGTGCAGGGAGTTATTCCTCCCCAGGTGCAGCACCCTACACTTGCCCTTGTTGAATTTCATCAGATTCCTCCCTGCCCAGCTCTCCACATATCGTTAGATCCAGCTAGAATAATCTTTCTGAAGTTAACATCAGGTGTTGGCATTTGAAAAATGCCCTGTGCCCAGTCCGTGTAAACAGATATTGTAGAACTGGGTGCTTTTTTATTTAGTAAATTTTTTTGTTCGCTGCCAAATGTAGTTGAAATTATGGCCACACTACCCACCGCATCTGACTGAACAAAACCAGCCCATCTAAATGAATAATCAAACCTACAAACTTTAGTGGCGACTAATTAATTAGTGACCTGGGTGATGTAAAAGCTTAAACAGCAAATACCCCTTGTCCTTATCGCTTCCTTCTGCACTGAACCTGACTCACAGCCCTGTGTGAGAGCCCTGCAGTTGGGGGGATTGTGGGGGCACGTTTCTCTTCCTGCTCCTCCAGAAGCCCTGCCTCATCACACTGACCCTCCGTCACCTCATCCTGCTGCAGCAAAACAGCCAGGAGCTGGTTGCAGGATGGGACATGAGGACCCCAGCTGGCACCTTCTCTGTTCTTCCAGGAAATTCCTCTCCCATTAGAAGGTCACCTCTCCTATTAGAAGGTTACTGCCACAGCTACTGTAGTAAAGCACAGGAACCACACAAATCTTACCACAAAGTCATGTCAGAAGTGCAGAATCCACACACCCCAACCATACAGGAGAAACCCCTCCACTGCTGCAGCACCATCCATCTCCCCAACATCAGGACTCCTCTTCCTTGGTCCTCTCTTGCCTCAAGTCCACCAGCCAGCTCACTCCTGACGTGTAGTAAGATATGGTAACTACCAAAATACCACTAGAAGAATCCTGAGTAGAAAATCATGCAAATTATGCCCTTTGTGGCCAAATGGCTCCTTCTCCTTCTGTCATGCTCTGCCATCCCATACACCAGAGTTCTGGGGAAGGCTGTGTCCAGAGGCACCAGCATGTCTGGAGAAGGGCAACAGAGCTGGTGAGGGGTCTGGAGAACAAGTCTTGTGAGGAGCGGCTGAGGGAGCTGGGGGTGTTCAGCCTGGAGAAAAGGAGGCTGAGGGTAGACCTTCTTGCTCTCTACCCTGAAAAGAGGGTGTAGTCAGGGGGGTCAGTCTCTTCTCCCAAGTAACAGGCGATGGGACAAGAGGAAGTTGCACCAGGGGAGGTTTAGGATGGATATCAGGAAAAATTTCTTCACAGAAAGGGTTGTGAAGCCTTGGAAGAGGGCAGTGGTGGAGTCACCATCCTTGGAGGGATTTCAAAGTTGGGCACACATGGTGCTGAAGGACATGGGCTAGTGGTGGGTTTGTCAGTGTCTGGTTGATGGTTGGACTCGATGATCTGAAAGGTCCCTTCCAACCTGGACAATTCTATGATCTGGTGTGTGATACTGACTGATGCTACAAAGGATTCATGTACTGCAGCATCTGCCCAAAGAGCAAACTGATCCTAAGCCACTTGAGTTAGAAAAGCTGGATTTTCCCACCCCACAGTCCAGGCCTAGATGAGTTCTAAGGTGGGTTTCCACATTATCCAAGGGTGCTGAGAATTTTCATTGGGTGAGAAGGGATGGGGGAAGGAGCTTTTTAGATCCAGTCAGTGACTACAAGACAGTTCTTTTGCGCGTGGCCAAGGAAAGGCAGCTTTTTGTGGGTTCCCTGAGACCTTTGTTGTTCCAGCTTTCACCCAGAGCACTCTCGGAGGTACCTCCTCCTCCCTTCTCTGGGATTTTGGCTCTTCAAATGCCAAGAACGCCTCGTGAGGCACGGCTGAAAAGCACAGGTCCTGCACAGACTGTAGTCTGGCAGTAGTCTGGGACAGAGGGAGGAGAGGTAAAGGATGTAGGACTTTGAAGCCTGGAAGAGGAGACTGAAAGAACGTGGATGTGCTCCCATAGCAGCAGCCCCTCCTGGCTGTGCTGTGACTGCAAATACAAACAGACTCTGCCATCTCCACACACCAGTGGACACAATTAAGAGGATGGCCTTGAAAATGCCACCTTTCCCATGTGGGATCATGGCCAGGTGTTAGTGGCAGATAGATAGAGACCAACTCAATTGGTGTATGGAGCTGCCAAATAAAGGGACACAGGGAGTAGGAGTGTGCAGAACTGGATGAGATAACACTGTGGTGCAGAAAGGGGACTTTGATGGACCTGTTGGAGCCGGTCCAGAGGAGGCCATGAAGAGGATCGGAGGGCTGGAGGCCATGACAGGCTGAGAGAGTTGGGGGTGTTCAGCCTGGAGAAGGGAAGGGTGCAGGGGACCTTAGAGCCCCTTCCAGTCCCTAAAGGTGCTCCAGGAAAGCTGGGGGCAGAGCACATGGTTCTCCTATTTCCCACTTCCCCATGAGTTCACCCATGGCTGACCCTTCAACACATCCAAACTTAATTATGGGGGACTTAAAAGTAAGGCTGCACTTTCCCTCCAATAGATAGAATTAATTTAGCCCTGACCAGGGGGTGGGTAGCCATTTGCCATCACCACCTGCAAGGGGAACTATTTGCTTGCTAAGTGGAGGCCATCCTTTGTTATGTGTCCTTATCTGCCGTCGATATTTGGGCTCCTGTGTAATGTTGGGGAATGTTGGGGAACGTTGAAGTAGCAATCAGTAGTTGCCACCATCAGCTCAGGACTGGGAGCCTGAGCACTGGGGGCAGCAGCCCCAAGGGTCAAGCCTTGACCCCAGTTTCCTGCATGTTGGCAGTCTGGGTTCAGTGCTGGTGGATTCAGTGGATGTCATAAGGTGTCATGCCATCTCCCAACACAGGCCCCAGAGGACAATCATGAGGAATTCATGATGGATTGCAGTAACATGGGAGTTGGCAACCCATTTAATGCACTGGGAGAGAGCCCTTTATCTAACCACATCTTCCATCACTTCGTGTGCTCAGTGGTGGCCAAGGGGACTCCCAATTTCCCCTTTCTGCTTTGGGTTTTTGGAAAGAGACAGGCTGGGTCTTTTCTATTACATGGACTTCAGCTGAGGTTCTCCCCTGGCTTCTATCCTGTGGGCTGCACAGTGGTAAATAGGACAAGGAAGACATGGACCTGCTTGAACAGGTCTAGAGATGATGGGATGGGGAGATATTTTGGTTGGCTCTGGAGCTGGAGGTTTCTGAGCTGGTTTTGGGCTGGGACACGGACAGCAGGGTGCAGCGCTCAGATCACAAGACATGGGAGGACACTGTAGAAGATGCGGAGGGTCCTGATGCCCTCTTGGCTGGCTCCTGGCAGGTCCCAAAGACTCTTTCCAGGCCATGTGCAACAGCCCCCAAATCTGCCTCCCGACCTCTGCACAAACAGCTCTGAGTCCTCGTGGTCAAAGTGGGGCAGCGGCTGCCCCTGCCACCCGCCTGGAGACACCACTGGCCGCAGAGGCCCTGGACCATCCCTGGGGCTTGGCAGCACCCGCAAGGGCTGAAACCCAGCGTGGCTGCGGCGAGGCTCTGATGGATCCCTTCCTGCTCTGCAGGCTCCAGCCCATCCAGACGTGGAGTGAAAACCTCTGGTGTCCAAGTCCCACGGCTACCGCAGAGTGAAATACACCCACTGTGTACTGCATCCAGCTCCTTGAGAATGTCCCTGAGGACTTCAGGTGGCTCCGGGGACTTTTTGCCTCCTTCAGCTTGGTACTTCGCTCTTGGAGGACTTTAACACAAAGCAATAGTTTTGATTTCAAACAGTGCAAAGCCTGTGGGCTCACTGAAACCCAGACTGGCAGGAGCTTGCAGGCACCTCTGGAGATCATCCAGTCCAACTCCCTGGAAGAGGAGGGTCACCCAGAGCAGGTCGGACAGGAACGGGTCCAGGCGGGCTTTGACTGTCTCCAGAGAAGGAGACTCCAGACCGTCTCTGGGCAGCCTGTTCCAGGGCTCTGTCACCCTCACAGGAAAGAAGTTTCTCCTCATGTTGAGAAGGAATTTCCCCTGTTCCAGGTTGTGCCCGTTGCCCCTTGTCCTGTCACCGCGTGCCACTGAGAAGAGTCTGGCCCCATCCTCCTGCCACCCACCCTTTAGCTATTGCTCAGCACTGATGAGGTCCCCTCTCAGTCTGCTCTTCTCCAGGCTGAAGAGCTCCAGGTCCCTCAGCCTTTCCTCAGCAGAGAGATGCTCTGGTCCCTCATCATCTTTGTAGCCCTCGATACTGACTGAAGAATTCTTACTGAGGGGTGGCTGAAGCTCTCCCCCAGGAGAAGCTGTTTGACCTAGAGGTGGTTGTAAGAGTAGAAGAACGGTGGGGAAACAGTCGAGATGGCAACGATACAGAACACAGAGTTGACCTCCTACTGGCACAAGGCGACAGAGCCTCAGGTATTGTCCAAATCCCAGCACTGATGGTGGGCGCTGGGGATGGGGACATCAGGGAGACCCTGGCGACAAGAGTCCTGTGGGAGATGTGGGAGGGGAGGAGGAGGAGTATGAGGAAGTACGACCTCCCACCCAGTGGAGCGGCGGTGGCCACATGGCAGGGACCCAGCGAGATCCCAGCACAAGGGTACTGGGGCCTTTGCAGGGTGTCCCTGTCTCCAGGTGGGCAGTGGCGAGCGATGGGTGGGGGGGAAGTGACACAGGAATACCATCCAATGTCAGCCAGGCCCAGGGGTTGCCAGGAGCTGGCCGGGGAAGCGGGGGGACAGACAGTCACAGTTAGGGAGTGCTTGGGGTACGTCCCCGGTGCGGTCAGTGAGCGGTCGGTGAGCGGTGGTATCATAACCGTGTTTATATATTCCCCTGCCCGTGTTACTTTTATTGTTTTCTTATTCCCTCTGTTCTTCTCTCAGACCGCCTTTGTCCAGGCCCACGAGTTTGGCGTTTTTGTCCCGATTTTCGCCTCATGGCCCTGGTGGAGGCTTTAGAGTGTGGCTGCCTCCTGCTTCTTCGATGCCTTCTCCTGACGAAGCAGGACATCCCCGGGGCCAGCCTCTTCCGGAGCTGGGCCAGCCTGGGGAGCAGTGACCAGCAGGGGCAGCAGGAGTCCCCGAGGATCTCCGGGCAGCCAGAGCCAGAGGTGGGGCACTGAGGTCGGTGGTCGGGTTGCCCACCCTTTGGGGTGTGGGGTGTCCTGGAGGAGCCCCCTGAGCACATCCCCCCAGCTGGAGCTGCTGGGTGTTGAGCTTCCAATGGGAACTGTCCCAGCAGGTGCTTTTGAGGAGCAGCCCCAGCGCTGAGTGGGGATTGAGCCTCCGTGAAGGGCTCCTGACTTTGTGGGGTGGTGTGGCACGGGGGCTCTTTTGGCAGAGTCTGGGGCTGGACGAGGCTGGACAGATTCTCCTGTTGGTCCAGGCTGGGCGGGGAGAGGCTGGTGGGGAGCAAGGGCTCCTGGGAGGGTGGTCGTGGTGTTGGTGATGCAGGTGGAAGTGGCGGCTGCTGGCGTTGGGTCCATCTCTCGGGGGTACCAGAGCGGCCGCTGGCTTCCAGCCGGGCTTCTGAAGCTGCAGAGGTGTCTCTGTGGAGAGAGGAGGCTGCTGAGGCCTCAGCTGCAGGTGGGACACAGGGACGGTCCTCCACGGCCCGGCCCGGCGCTGGCAGGGCTGACCACCACAGCTTGGCCCTGGTGGACACCTGCACCTCCTGGCACCACGGAACAGGGGGACTCCTCCGGGCACGTTCCCTGGGCAGGAGGGGGCAGTACTGCCCCTCTGGCTTCCTAAAGCCATCCCACGGCCTGCTCCTTCTCCTCCTGACCTGGCTTGGCCTCTGCCCGTTGCTCCTGGGGCTGCTCTTGTCCAGGCAGGCTCAGCGCTAAGGCTGGCTCCAGGCAGAGTGGGCTGCCCAGAAGGTGGCCCAGGAGCTGAGGCCGACAAAGGCATCTGACAGCAGCAGAACCCTCAGCAGAGCTTTCTGGCTGACCACTAACTGGCCACTCCACAGCAGCCTCACCAGAAAGGCTTTGTGGCTACAAGCAGCCATGGAAGGAAGCCGCAAGGGGAAAATTCAAGGACTCACCTCATTTTCTTTCTCCACCTCTTGAGAATGACGATACAGCAGATGACTTTTGTTAAGAGCAGGAAAGCCAAAGCTACTGCTGTGCCAATGATCCAGCTCAATTGCACATCTTGGGCATTGATGATCTTTCCTGTGCTCTCAGTTTTGAGAACAGCTGGGATTTCCTCTCTGATGTCATCTGGAGAAGTATTTGGGAACGTTAGCCTGTCCTGCGCACCACCAGTAGTCTTGGGGCACATTGGATATGGCCCGGAAGGTCTCTGTGTCTCCTCAGGGCTGGTGCCTGGAGGCACCAGGGTGTCCCACCAAACTCAGCTCCCATGGCCAGAAGGAGATCACGGGAGGAAGCGCAGCTGCTTGACCAGTCGCTCCTTTGATGCACATGGACACAACCCGTCCCTGCAGTGTCCAAGAGTGACACCCCCAACTCTCCCTCCCTGCCTTCCTCCCCCCAAGCCAGCTCCCACACCCCGAGGGGACAGAGTCAGGCCCTCTCAGGAGACCCTGGAGCCTTGCTCTTCCCTTCTGCCTTTTCTCCAGCAGCACCTCCCGGGTTTTAGGATGTCTCCTGCTTAGGGACCCCAGCAGCTTTGCTCAGTTCCCGAGTTTGACCGTGAAAAGTCATCCATGCTGTACGGCACTGCCAAAAAGCAGAGAGGACAGGTCAAGCCTCAGCAGGGCTCAGGGCCAGAGGATGCAGGAGGACGGGGGTGTTCCCTCAAAGCCCCTTCCCAAGGGCAGTCAGGGCATGGCTCGTGCCCTCAGCTGATGGGGAGGACCCTGCTCTGTGCTGCTCCTCTGCCTTGGGCCTCAGGGCACTCGCGGCCACCTCTGGCACGCAGCCACAGCGGGAGCTGCATTCTGGCAAGTGTCAGTCACCTTTCCCACCAGCTGCAGAAGGTGGCCACAATGTCTGGACCCCAGAACCCTTTCAGCTCTGGCTGCTGATGGGCGGTGCATGAGCGGGCCCAGGGGAAGAGCCTGCTGACACACAGCAATCCCGAGGGGTGACACCGGCTGGCCACAGCACAGCAATTACCTGGCACGGCCTCTCTTGCTCCACCCGGGACTGGCAGTGAG
>JAOXNO010000003.1:22898289-22913295 GCA_028565335.1 Limnodromus scolopaceus | reverse complement strand
CCCCCGGGTACCCCCCCCCTTCTCCCCGGGGTCCCCCCCCGCAGGGAAACCCCGGGGAAAAGGTGGGGGGGGACCCGGGGATGTGCTGTTTGGGGCTCGTTTCCCTTAAAAATATATGTCGAAATCCTACAGAAGGATGTTAAATCTTCACGGTGGGTCAGATTTAATCCACGAGAGAATTTTTTTTTGGGGGGGGGGAAGAAATGAATTCCTTCCTTCAAAATGAATCGTATATCTTCAACTTAATTAAGCAACGTTTAAGAAACAGGGCATCCCCTTCCTAATTCTTTGAGCAGGGGGGAAGAGCATCTTCAGCTTCACGGAAATAGTCACTGACTGGTGTGGCTCCCGTTGTCAAATTCAACACGTTTTAACAGCAACATTCGGGTGTTAAATAGCCTGAATTTACCCAATGGGTTATTTAAAGTGCTTGTTCCAACTCGTGGCAGTTTCTCTAGGGCGATAATACATTTAATATTTTTTTGGCTGTGTATTAGAGCAGCCCTTCATGAAGAGGGACTTACTAAATAGCAGCATTGTGATATTTTTAATATAAAATCATTGGTTGTAATTTTTTTTTTTCACTGGGCTTTTCACTGAGTTGTGCTCTGTGTATCTTCAACCTCAGTTCATATAGGTCACACTCGGAAGTTATTTTGCATAATAAGGCTGGAGACTTGGCAAAAGGAAGCTTAGATAAAATATCAAATCACTTCTTTGTTTTTCTACTACTACTAACAAGCTATATCTGTATCTCGTTTTCATTTTGATAAATGCTTTCTGTATTTTCCTCTGCTGTTAGTAGTGGAAAACATCAGTTCATTTGCAAAATAGCAAAAGGCTCCAGGGACTCATAAAGGGCAATAGATGTTTAATTATGTTGCTGATTAATAACATAAAATGGTATTCTTGAAAATGTTGTTCTCACACACTAACTTCATTATTTGATGAAATTGTGTAATTATACTACCATGAAAACTTCATGCAGAAAAAGTTAGCCCACATACTGGTAGCATGTCCTAAGAGACACAAATCTAGGGAATAAATAAACATTTGTATGTTTATGTTTGAAGCAGGGACAAATAACCGAAATGATGGTTTCCTTTGAGAAATGGGCTGAGCCCTGTGTGCCCTTTGAAGCTGTAGCTCAAGTGAAGTGTGCTTATATGTATATACACATTGCTCATATATCTTCCTTCTGTGCACTGACAGGCGGGTATTCAAAAAGGATTTGTGAACATCTGATAACATTTTACTCTCGACCTTCTCCTTACTACAGCGTGTTACCTAATTTCACTGGTGGTTTTGCCAGCATTGTACAGTACACGTGCACTTTTTGTACACCGATATTTTAGTACTAACATTATAGAGTTGATTACGTCTACAGGAAGGTGCTAGGATTTGTACTACTTTGGTTCTTTGTTTGTATCAGGAATTATGATTGCCTACTTCACTTTTCCACAGGAGAAGTGCTTCATTCAGTGCATGAGTGGGCAGTACTGACTTCTGATTTTTTTCAGACTGTGATTTCTGGATATTTGTATTCCATCTGTAACTACATGGTTAGAAAAATAAGTCAAAAATCAAACAGAATAATTGAAAATGTGGCAAAATGGTAATATTTCATGTTATAATGGTATAAAAATTAAAACCAGAATGCTTTGTGTTTAAGCAGTTAAGTGTAAATGGGATACAGATTTTGTTAAATATATAAAATGTGGCATTTCCTATTGAGACACTAGATAAATACACTGTTGGTGACTATCAGCAGTATTAATAATAGAATTAATAAGAGTAATGAGGTTAATCTTACACTGTTGTGTGAAAAATTCCAAGAAATACTGTAGTGGACAGCTATCCCTGTGTAGGTGCGTGGACTTTGGTACTGCTCGTACTTAGAGTTTAAGCATATGTTTATGTTTCTGTAGGGTTGTGAGCTGAACCTGCCTGTGCTCCTTTTCTTCTCTTTCTCAAATTTGCCACTTCAGACAAGTATTCTGGTGTGAGTGACGCTTACAGCAGTGTATTCCTGCTAAATGGACTGCGTGGCCAAGTAAAGGTTTTAAATTTTAAGGTTTTGGGGCATAACCAGGGGGCCTGGGCTTCAGCTGGCAAGTGTTACCTTCTGCTTGAAAGAATTTTTGCTTTCTCGGTCAGTGCCTATTTTCAGTGCAGGTGAATTTACTTGGCACAAAGTGAAAATAAAAAAAGTTAAAAAAAAAAAAAACCCAAACAAACAGAAAAACCCACCCTTTAGCCCATTTAGTCTTAATCTTCATACAGCTTTTTAACTTAGAGCTTTGACTTCTCTGTCATGCTTAATGTTAGGTGTGGCATTGAAGTACTAGAGGAAAAATAGTCTTTTCAGATAACAAGCTGTTCACAAATTTACAATTGTCCAATGGTCTTTCACAGAAGGATGTACCCCAGCATTATATACTTTAAGCTGATGTATTTGTTTATCTCCACACTGCATATAGTAGGCGTCAGAAAAGCACGGTTTGTGCACGAACTGTTCTTTCTACAAACCCACTTTCAGCTTCAGGTGGTTCCTTCTGAGCTGCAAAGTGGACGAAATAACTGAGAGAATAAAGCATATGTCTTTTAGGATCACACTGAGAAGAAACGGGCCTTGTGTTGTTTCTGCACATTTTGTTCCTCCAGCAGGGTAATAGATAAAAATCCTAACTATCAGTTGAGCTATTTTTATTCTTTCACAGGTTGGAGAATAGCCCAAGAGTGCTCATGTTCCACTTTGAGCTACTAAACAAGAATATGTAAATTCTTGAGGCTTTTTTTTCATGCAGTTTAGGATCATTTCAGAGGTTTCAAACTTGCAGGTCGCTCAGGAAAACCCTGAAAACCATATTTCAGAGCGCTGCAGCCCACTTAGATTCTACTACTGTCGCTTCTCTTGGACACAAATTAGGAGGAAGTCTCTAGCAAGATAAGCACTTTATTAATACAAAGGGAGGTACAACCTAAAACTGTGAATATAGAAGAGGAGAAATTTTTAATTTACTAAAACTTTCATGTCAGTAACTTTGTAATCTTACTGAGCTTTTGAAAAAAGGTGATGAGGGATTTGTGCATGTAGCACACGATGACAGACCTGCAGGGACAGCTGAGTGAAGTGAGGGGAAGCAATATGAAGGGTAATTAAGTTTGTGTTAATTGTGCTGCTCCTTTTCCCCTCCAGTCCACACCAGTCAAACAAAAAGAACCCAGTGAAGGAGCAGACCTGAGTTTGTAGATCTGTGTGTGGTCACTGGGGATGCTGGATGTGTGGGTCCGTGGCTGGAGAAGGCAGCCCCGAAAGAGCTGGGGGAGTCTGGAAGTGGCTCCAAATGGGGTAAAACTGTGAGGAATTGGTGTTAGTGGTGGCATCCTAAATCCCGGAGCTCCCCCGCGTGGTGAGAGCTGTGTGTGATCAGGCTGGAGCCTCAGCCCTGGACACAGCCGCTGCTGTGTCAAAGTTATACGTTTACACAATTAGTGGCATTTTCTCCACTTTCCCTGCTTTGGGGACTTTGAAATACAAGCACGTGGCGACTGGAGAAATACCACATTGAACTCAGCTTTTTACAAGCTAATTAACCGTGTGTTTCTTAAAAACTTTAAGTCTCCGTAGTCAAGTTTGTTGCTGAAGGAGAGACTGTGCAGGTGGATGGCCCTGAAACTCCTGTGCTCTCCTAAGGTGTGATATCGTCAGCGCGGTGACCTCAGTGGCAGGGATGGGTGCAATAGCAGGTTCTCTTGCCGATGAGAACATACCACATCAGTAGAGGCTGTGCCAGGAGCATAATTTATCAAACGTGCTGTACATCGGGCTTCTCTGCGTGCCAGAAAAACCTTAATGAGATCAGAGTAGCAGCCTCCAAGGAGACCCATTCTGTAAAAGGACATTGCAACCTGAGTGATGAGGTTTTTAAAAACCATGAGAACTAACGCACAAGTTAGAAACGCCCAAAACTGTAGGATTCATACAAAGGAGAGCACTAATTCACTAGACCTTGCACAAATATGCAGGAAAAACAAAAAAAGCAAAAGGTAACCTGAACTTCCAAAATAAGGTTTTGACTACAATTTTAATTCTTTCAATTCTATACCCTTCTAGTATTAAACTGAGTAAAAAATGATACATGAGTGATGTAACATCAATAAAATTGCTCTTTTTTGCAATAGGTAGAAGACAGCACACCTGATGAGCTTTCATAAGGTGCATTTGTTACGAAGTGAGGTTTTCCTAATGTCCTGTGTGCGCTTTATGATCTCAAGCCAGACCACTGTGTATAACCACAGGATAACAATTGGAAGTAAGTAAGAATATTTTTTAAGGACTTTCTTAATCTTAAGTAACAGCCCATCCAGATCTGTATTAGATGAAAGGCTCTTTTTTTTTTTTTTTCCTAGGAAGCTGAAAGGAGACAGATTCTTAAGGCTTGAGGAGCTGCAAGTACTTAACAGGAATATCTGATGGTGGCAGTAGAAAATTATTTAGAATTTCTGATAACTTGATTGGGAAGTCCTACTGTCAGTGGAAATAAAAGCTGTTTGATGTGTCTTCTTAAGTTGGTTAGGTTTATAAACCTAACTTTTGCCTAAAGGTGGTGAAATGCAACGGATGGGTTTCTAGCTTTGTTGCAATCTTGTGTCCTTTAGGCTTAATTTTAAAAAAGGAAAGTCAGAAATGTTGTCTTACATATTTTAGACTTAAGCTTTTTGTTTGGTGACACCTCTTCGGTTTTTCAAAGTGCTTAAAACATTTTCAGTACATCAGGGAACCAACAGCTTAATCTTAAAATTTCCTTCTGAAACTAAACATCTGGGACTTCTGTAACTTCATGGCATCGCTGAATAACAAAGCAAAGACATTGAGCTGGCTCTCTGCAGGTAGCCTCGCTGGCCAGGCCTCGGCAGGCTGCCTTTTTCTATGAGAAATGGGTTTTTTACATGAATTCTGCTTAGCTGCTGGAGGTTTGGATGCAGGAACAGGGAATTGAAAGGGCTGTCAGCTCCCCTACAGAATATCTGCTTGACAGCAGGGTCTCTGCTGAGCTGATTCCAAAGGACGTGGTGCGTGCCAGCGCTTCGTAATGGTCTGACTTTGTCCCAGTGCTACTGGTCTGATTTATTTCTGTTTTGGGCATTAGGACCAACTGCTCATGTCCATCTGTGCACGCTAAAGTATGTGTTCTAGTAGGCGTGTAAGTTAGCAAAAGCAAATAATGGGATTTATACCAGTCAGGAGCAAGATTTTAAGAGTGATTCACCAAAATTTGTCATCAATATTTGTATAAAGGGTTCTGGAGTAAAGGGTTGAGGGGGTTGGAAAGAACTTTTATTTTTTCTCTGTTCAAGGAATCACGTCATCCCTTTGTATATTAATTCATTGGATCACGCGTTGTGTTTTTTGGCAAGGACATTAACATGCATTAGGGCGCTCTCATTCTATCAAGGCTTTGTTTGAAGAGTGGTCTAAAAACCTCAGCTTAGAATTGGGACCAAGTACTAGTAAAACATGTATTTAATTGTTTAAAAACTGCATTTCTGTAAACATTTTCCACTCTCTTCTAAATTACATGGACAAAGCAATGCGTCTTCCTCTCTAGCTCTGTTCTCCAGGTGTCCTTGCTGAGAAGGGGACTGTAAGTCACATCTGTCTGGCAAGTATTTTGATTTCAATATTCTAAGACTTTTTTATTTCAAGATCATGTTGAGCTGTTTCAATGAGGAAATTGGCTTTAAAGTTACATCAGGAGCAATTACAGAAACTCACTTGTTTTTTCTGATCCTGAAACCAATGTATATTTTAAGTGGCCTTTTCGTAAGGCAGTTTAACAATTAAATGTGCGGGTATAAGCTGTAATCTTAATGACTTTTGTTTATAATAAAAGAATCCCTGTGCATGGGACTTTCTGTTTTTAAGACTAACAGAAAAAGTACAAAATACTACTGATGGTACGTGATTTTGAGCTATCAACTGTTACAATAGCTTAAAAAAATTGCTATATGTAATAATAATAATATTTATTTCATCAGAATTATAAATATTGGGGTCTCACACTGAGCCATGTAAATTGGCTGTATAGCTATGGTCCTAGGTTTTTTATTATTTTTAAGTTCTAAAGAGGAAGAAATTTAGATCTCATGTTTCTGATGGAATTTTCTTCTAATTTCAGAATAGAGTTTACATCTGTGGAACAAATAGTACTTTAACAGGGAAGTTTAATGACTATGACCGCTTGCTACGACTGCTACTTGCTAACTCTCTAAAGATGAAATGTAGTAAGACCCAAGCAACTGGTAAAATTTTGAAATTAAGGAATCTTACCTTTAAAATAACTTTATTGCATGACTGGGAGGAGTAAGGGGAATGGTTTTCCTGTGATCAGTACTTCATCTGTAAACGCTGCGGCAGCAGCCTGACTTATCTTTGCCGAGGCCACTCTTTCCCCAGCAGCCATGAAGACACCTGCGCTGTGGGATGAGGTAGTAGGTTGTATAGTTTTAGGGTCATACCCACAACTGGGAGATAACTATACAATCTACTGTCTTTCCTAAAGCAGCAGAAAATCAGCAATGGAAACATCTCGCTGTTAAGCTCAACATCAGATTCTACTGAACTTCTGCACTTGGAGTGCTTATGGGGAAAATAACGTCTTGATCTATATATTGTGTTTAGATTTTTCTAATTCCTGGAAAAGCTAGATTATTGTTCTACATTCATTTTTCTCCTTTAACAAGTGAAAAATTAAGAACAGACTGATTCCTATATGTGTATGGTGGGGTAATCAAATACAAAAGATTGCTGTTCTAATTGTTGTGGTGTTTAACATTGCTACCCTAAGTATCGAATACTCTTTAGAATGAAACTCTGGTCAGCTCCTATGAAACTCTGGTCAGCTCCTTAAGCTGTTTGCTGCAGTATGTGCTTCTCTATCAGAGTGAGGTAGTAGATTGTATAGTTGTAGGGTAGTTATTTTACCCTGTTCAGGAGATAACTATACAATCTATTGCCTTCCCTGAGGAGTAAAACAAACCGCGGTCCTTTGCAGTCATTCCTGTGCCCATTGAGTAAAAACAGATCTGCCAGAGAAATTCAGGGCTGTGAAGCATCAGATTAATCAGTGACAGAATTTGCAGGATTAAAATCGATGTGAATGGTGCAACCCCCAAATGATATATTTGACTAATGCGACTTTTCTTTCAAGGTGAGCAGCAGAGTGCTGACGGGATAAGGAAGAGGCATATGTTCCTAGATTTAGTGTGGAATACCCCACAGAGAGAAAATTAATTATAGAAGGATTTGCGTTTGAATGTAAAAATACAGGTAGCTCAAACTTACACATTGTGACCTAACAATTTCTATAATGCATTAAAATTCCGTGACTCCAACCACTTAGTAAAAGTTGGAGGAACAACTTACAATTACACTTCACTAATAAATCTGCTTATTTTTGTCCAATTCTTCTCACAAGTGAGACTTAAACGACCTAATACAAAATTAAAGTTGAATGCCAAAACTGACCCCTGACCTTTTTGGGGGGGAGTATAAAGCTATGAAGTTTGAGCACCCAAGATCCAGAATTATAATTTTTCCTCTGCGCTGGTTACTGTTTTTACATAAAAAGACATTTTTAAGCTTAGAATCATATAATTGCCTAGGTTGGCTTATTATGTTCTCTTTCCTCCTGGCGTCCTAGGTGTACCCCATCTAACTGCTTCTGCACTAGTGTGACCATCTTGCTGTAGTAACAAAGAAAAGCATGGAAGTGCTTTATGGGAGTGAAAGTTTAGCGTAGTAGGCGAGAGCGAAAGTGGAGCCATCAGTATTTGACCCTGGAGTGTTAGAACTGCTTCACCACTAACCAGACAGGGGTAACAGCCTGCGCTTGCAGTGGTTCCCAGGCCTAAAGAAGACCAAAAGCAGTTGATAAACTAAACTGACTTTGCAGAGCAGCTGCTGGGCAAGAAGAGCGGCGCGGAGGAAGCGTTGGGCTCCTAGGAAGAGGTAGTAGGTTGCATAGTTTTAGGGCAGGGATTTTGCTCGCAAGGAGGTAACTATACAACCTGCTGCCTTTCTTAGGGCTTTATTATAACACCGGGAACATTTGGGCTTCATCCTCTGCAGCTTTGGTACCTGAAGAGAAATGACAAGCTGTTTCTAAACATAACTGAGGCTTAATGAAATGGGTGTATTGGGAGACTCAGTACGAAACTGGAGTGTAGCTGGAATTGAGTGTGGTGAAACACTGCATTTGATGAGCATGTGCCACATTGGTGAGAGGTTGTGTTTGGAAGGCAACTCCTTCGAGAGTAAGATTGAGTTCCCTGTGATGAGGATGGAGATGGTACACACATCTTAATGTTCAGTTGGGGTACTAATACTCAAACAGGTAGCTAAAATACATCTTCCTTTAGCTTTGTGCAGTTTAAGTGGGGGAAAAAAAAAAAGCTTTCCTTCCACAGAAAGATCGGCTTTAGCTCACCTGGAAGGCGGTGGTTTCACAACAGGTACAGGCACTCCCAATACACCAGGCTCTCCATCATGGACTGTTCACAGTCTTGCAGGAGGGAAGTTTTCAGTCAGGTAAAACAAATGATTGCACTTTTGTCTCTTGTGGAATTGTATGTTAAAGAGTAGTCCGTAATTTTTTATGTAATTACACTGCACTACAGCAATAGTTGTGGTAGGTCTTCAGCTGTACACCCGACACTATGGGATATGGAGACTTTATTTTAACTGCTGAGTGTCTTTTATTTTAGCATTAACGTGCTTCCCTACAGCAGCCACTGTTTAAAATTTTGACATCAAGACAGAATCATAGATATGATGAACATGATAAGTAAGTATGCTTATATTGAACATCCAGTATGTTTTTAATTGTACACATTTGATTTAGTTAATAAAACACAGTATTTCGTGCAGTTCTTACAGTGAGTGGACTTTATCTCCAAAATAAGGAAGTGAATTTTGCAGGAAAACAGTGCCCATGTTACTGAAATAAAGTCAAGACCACATTACAAAAATTACAGTTTTAACTAGAATTAGTGTTAACCAATTATTCTAGTGTTAACTAAGTCTTAATCTAGCATTAACTTTGACTTTTCTTAAAGAGTTGTGGTACAAGACTTCACTGCAGGGGGTGGAATCCTTATTTCCAACATTGCTGATGAATGTGCAGGAGCTGTGCTTACTCCAGAGCTGGTTTCTCAGCACAAGTTTAAATTTCTGGACGTAAATCTGGACTTTGGGAGGGTGGGCTCCACTAGTCATAACTGCACCTTGGGTTTTGTGTAACTGCAGCTGGTGAGGTATCAACAGATAAGATTGAGGCAGAGAAACAGATGCCAATAAATCTGATTTTAGCAGTACAAAAAACCTTAAAAGCTTTAATACACTTAATATTTTATAAGGAGTATGCTTATAAAAGACTTAAGTCTGTGCTAGGCACTCCACCTGTGATACTCCCACCATACCTGCCACATTTGCAAAGCCTTTTTTGTGAGAGAAGCGAATAGAACTTGGGACCTAGATGAAAATGAGTAGCTGGTTTATGTTAAATTTGGAGTAGTATGCAGGTTTTAGGCTCGATGGGCCTGTAACGATTGATATTGGCTCTCAGTGTTGTTTGGTTTCCTTAAGGGTATAATTCAGAAAACAAGTAGATGAAATTTTTAATTTCTTAGTCTCTGAAGTTACATATATTTCAACGTTATTATCAAAGATATTTTTAAGTGTTAAAAACAGCCCCTCTTCACGGAGTCCTGAGTTTTTCTTAGGAAAAGTACCTGAATTTAGGGATTAAAGTGTCCGTGTCTGTGATGAACAGATTCTGCAGAGCTGCTGCAGAGTCAGTGCTGCCATAAGGGGCCTGATCATGGCAGGGCAGAACTGCTCAGCTAATTTTTCAGTGGTTAATTAGTTCTTGCCTTTATCTCAGGGTGTTAACCCCTTACCCCCACCTTTCTGCTACCGATTCAGCCTTACCTGTGAGAGCTACAGGCATTTATTGCCTTGTAATTGGAAGCAGCTTGATGAAGAGATAAGGCTCAAACGAGAGAGGACTGGTGGTTTAGCAGTCTCGTCTCATCAGATTCTTTCTCACCTTGACTTATCTGGGGGCTCCACCTGGTAAATGACACCTGCTCAGCAAAGCACAGCCTTTGTTTGCTTTTTTCCACCTGTGTATTCAGAGAGGGGTCCAAGGATGAGGTGACAACACAGTGAGAATCCTTCCAAGAAAGAAAGAGCGGTTAAAGAACATGCAGCAAACAGCACAGTTTAAGTAAGAGTAGAGACACGTTTACCACCCATCTCGAAGTGATTGTGTCATGGTGGTCTTGGAAACCATCCAGGAGAGCTCCAAAAACAGACTCCAGCATTGGTGCAGGGCCACATCCCAGGAGAATTCTTTCTGTTCTGGAAGGTGTGCTCTGAAATCTTCCCGGTGGTGTGAAACGCAGGCCTGCCGAGCTTCATCCAGAAGAGAAAACACTACTGGTAAATTCTTATACTTCCAGAGGGGACCCCAGGCACTTGCACCACATTTGCTCCATGTGAACTTCATGCAATGGTAGTTCTCCCCCCTCTGCTGCCTTGTGTGGAGAGGATTGTGACAGGCAAGGAGTGCTGTGTTATTTTCTGCACTTTATGCTATGTAGAAGATAAAAGCTCTTGGAGCCCCACCACCCCCACAGGTACATAGAGCAGAGGTTCACCCTCCCTCGAAAGGCTGTTCTCTGCTGGCCTTCCCCAGGGTGAGAAGGGGAGTTGTGTTAAATTCTTAACCATTACTTTTACTTTGTGCTTCTGTCCCCAGCCTCCCTCCAGCCCCTCAGGAAATTAACCTTTAGCTATCGAATGTAAATAGAGAGGTGTTAGCACCTAGAATTTTCATGTTAGATTTAGCCAGCTCCAATACTGTGATCATTTGAAATGCCATCTCATCCTTGTGCCCAGAAGCTCTTCTTGCTCTCTCTGGTGGTAACCAGCAGGCTGGACCTGGTAACAGATGCAGATGGGTGGTTCATCATTTAGATTTACCAAACCATAAAACACCTGATATATGCAAGGAGAGGGGAAAAACAAACAAACGCCCCAAAAGAGAAGAAGGAAAGTCTTAGATACACTGCTCAAAACAGACCTAAGTCCAGCTGAGTATTGGTGGTTTCAATTGAGACTCCCAAAAGACAATTAAAGTCCCCCAGTTCTAGAGGTGTCAGTGCATGGTGTGGCCTTCAGACCTCTGCTGAGCTTTAAGGAGTCTGGCAGAAGATAGTTGGATTTAATCAAGAAAGCAGATTCCACCCAACAAGCTTAGTTGTGTATTTAATGACATTGTTCTATAGAGATGAGTCACGAGAGGAGCTACTGGAAGCATCAACGAAGGTTTGGTTGCAACACAAGAAATCAGATTTGTTCTTCTTGCATAGATGGTCTTAATGGAATTTGATTTTTATACTAGTTTGTTTCAGAAATTTAAAACCACAACAGCGAAGAGGGCGTATATGCAGCGGAAGATGAGACACCGCTCTATTTCAGCCTGTTGTATCAAAGCGTCCTTCAAAATAAAGCTATTTCAAGTCATATAATACCACTAAGGGCTGTATTTTTGGTGACTGAAAAGGTCTTTTCTGAAATAGGAGAATGTTAATACAAGAAACCTTCATTTGACATTAAAACTCTATAAATGGTGTTGAACTGATTAGTTAAACCCGGCGCAGCATAAAACCAGAGAGAAGGCTCGAACCATGTGACGGCGGGTCCCAGTTCTGCGAGGGAGTTTAATACTCCCTTTATACGTTACCTTATATATTATACACCCATTAATACATTAACTGTGGAGATATCTGTGGTCTCAGTGCTCCCAACAACCACCTGCAAACTGAGGTGAGAGTAGTAAATCGCTCCCAGTATCCCAAAATGCTGTTGCGCGTGAAACCTGTGGAGTCGTTGGTGTGCAAGTGCCTTCTCCTGCAGTAGCTCCCGAAAACCGACAGCAATAACGAAGATAAAGAAGAGATACGTGTAGTTGGAACTTCCCAACTCCTAGAAAGAGACAGTTGTACGACGTCAGAGCTATAGTCACGATTAACTTTCTGCCTGATTTAAGGCATGACTTGGTGCATGAGACTGAAGTGTATCTCACGCCAAAACAAGCCCAGTCAAAGACTTTCCTCAAGGCTTATTTTACAAAAAAATGGTAAGACTGAAGCTGTTCTTAGAGCCTGATGTAACACCATCTCCATCCTCCCTCAGCTGGCACGTACTGCCCCAGTTCCGTAGAGCACGAAGCGGGTGATGCACAGCTGCAGAAACAATCAGCCAGACACAACAAAGCAAATTTTCCTCAGTTACTCATGTTTTGAGCAAACCCAGTATATTTCCTTTTTCCTGCTACATTTTCGAGTTAAATGCGGGTGCTGTGGGAGGACAGGGGGTGCTGCCACCACCCTGCGGATGCCCAAAGCCAACACGTCCCACTGATCTCCACCAGGTCCTGCGGTGACGAGAACAGTGTCACTGCTGTCCCCTGCGCCATGCCGTGCCACTCTTGCCGGATGGTGACACTGGGGATGCCCCACGCGACACAACCCCCCAGCACCGGGTCACGTAAGGCATTTCTGGTGCTTTCCCAGGTGAAAGGGATAAGTCAAACTTCATCAGACCAATGGCAAAAAACTAAAGGTGATTAAAACAGAGCATTATGACAGGACGAGGGGTAATGGTTTTGAACTGGAAGAGGAGAAATTTAGATGAGATGAGGAAGAAATTCTTTGCTGTGAGGGTGGTGAGAGCCTGGCCCAGGTTGCCCAGAGAAGCTGTGGCTGCCCCATCCCTGGAGGGGTTCAAGGGCAGGTTGGATGGGGCTTGGAGCAACCTGGTCTGGTGGGAGGTGTCCCTGCCCAGGGCAGAGGGGTTGGAACTCGATGGTCTTTAAGGTCCCTCCCTTCCAACTCTAACCAATCTATTATTCTATGATTATGCATGAGAATAACTAACGATTAAATAAATACTTGTATACTGTAGTTATTTTAGACTGTATCTGGAGGATGCAAATGGAAGGAACGTGATTCTTGTTAGGATGCCACTAGAATGCTTCAAGCTGTCACAGGAATTTGCTATGAAGTATGTACAACTCTACTGCGGAGATACTTTAACTGGATCAGTTGCCACCAAGCGGCTCTGGAAAGCTTGTACTTCCACAGTAATAGACACACTGCAACCCCCTTCCAGCTGAAGTCAGCGGAAATCATAGAATCATAGAATTGTCGAGGTTGGAAGGGACCTGTAAGATCATCTAGTCCAACCATCAGCCTAACTCTGATAAAAATCATCGCTAAACCATGTCTCTGAGCACTATGTCAACCCGTCTTTTGAACACCTCCAGGGATGGTGCCTCAACCCCTTCCCTGGGCAGCCCATTCCAAGGCTTAGTAACCCTTTCAGTGTAAATATTTTCCCCCATATCCGGTCTGAACCTCCCCTGGCGCAACTTGAGGCCATTTCCTCTTGTCCCATCGCCTGCGACTTGGGAGAAGACACCAAATCCTGCCCCTCAGTTTTCAGGCAGGATTTCACTTTCAGCCCAAGTACATTTTTTACACAACTGATCGAAATAAGCTGAACAGCTAACTCATTGCTGTGTGAATCAACATATTTAGATAATTACGAGATGAAAGATTAATAAGCATTAGTAATTTTGCTTTAAATCTACTCGCAGCTTGGAAAGGTCCGGTGTTTCCTGAGCAGGTAGCCAAGCTGCACACAGGTGGCGATGGGAAAAATCCAGCACTCTGTTCCCCGGGGTCACCCTGCCAGGCCTGGGTGGCTCAGGGGGGACAATCACTGCCCCCTGCGCCACAGGACCACCATGACTCCTCCCCTGAGGAGCTGGCCCACCTCTGCTTACCCTAGTCAGGAACAGTAGGGTGCCAGGTAGTAACCACCTAATACAGAGACAGTTATTGCAGTATCGTTAGTTTATTCACAGTGAAGTGAATTAGACCATATGAAATTCTCAAAAAGATTTAAAAATTATTTCCTGGGTGTGTGCTGAAGTTTTCGCTCTTAACAAAATACCTGCTTTCTGTTTTGCATCTCAACCCTGGTTGGACCCATGTCCCCACTGGGTTACCGTGACTCAGCACGCTCCATTGTGCTTCAGAAGTTCTGAAACGCGACCAAGAAGTTCCTTCCAAAGATTACCTGGTTAAAGAAAAAATATCTGCTGTGTTGCTGGCCCTTCAAATCTCATTCAGTGACCGCAGACTGTTGTATTTCAAGCAGGGGCAATGCAGGATTTTTCGTGTCAACTTCTCTTAAGATATAGAAACTAAACTTCCCTCCCCAATCCTTCTCTTCACCCTTTCCTTGGGTTTCTGAAGTTCCCATCACCAGATTTGCTATGGAGCCGCGTTTCCCTGGGTGGATCGCTGTGCAGTCCCTCTCCAAGACAAACAGAATTCCCTCCATCAAAGTGGGCAGCAGAAAATAATCGGATACTGCTCTTAGACTCAGTATGGATTGTGTGGCTGGCTGACAGCTAGACCTCTCCTGGGCAAAGAGCCTTCAACAGCAGAAGAAGAATGTGAATTATTGTACAAACTGCCACATTTCTTCATTCCTTTCTGTCTTTATTTTGAGACAGATTAAGAAGCAATGAAATATCCGTACATCCTTGATGCACAGGTTTTTCTCCAGTGTTTTTAATTAGACCCTGGAAAAAAAAAAAAAAAAGAAAAAAAAAGGTGTTCAGCAACCCAAATATCCAGAGATTTCTGTGTAAGAGAGAATATTTCTTTATACAAAGACTTTCAAAGACCTGAGTGACTGGTACCTTTACACGCTTTTTACACAACCATTCCATGCCGGCAGTGTTCCTGGCAGAGTTCACTGTGTCTGACCTGGAAAGAGTTTAGTGCATAGAATCATAGAATCGTCTAGGTTGGAAGGGACCTTAAAGATCATCTAGTCCAACCATCAACCTAACTCTGACA